>JAQQTO010000045.1:23065000-24306250 GCA_029884595.1 Ormosia semicastrata | reverse complement strand
ATTGGCAAGTAATTAGACTTTAATTGAAAACAAATTAGGACCCTAAGCACCTTAGAGCCACACGGTCATGCAGCTTGGAAAGCTTCTCCAAGGTTCTTGAATTATCTAGCATGGCAATTTAATAATTAAAAGATGACATAAGCCATGTGCTTTAAGTATGAAACCAAAGGTGATATTTTATTTCATGCAAATCTCTTAAACTCTCCTATACTCACACGACAACAACACCTCTCATTTTTGACTCTCATAATTTCACTTTTCTCTCACCAAAAAGCTTGCATCAATTCTCTCCAAAAATTCCCAAAAAAAAAAAACTCAAGAACATTTTCCTTCCTTTTTCCTCTCTAGTTTCGGCCCCTACACCCATAAACACCATCACTCTCCTATAATTTTTGTTCTCATCATTTCCTAAACCTAAACTACCTCCTAAACACATTTCATTTAGGAAGTTTTCTCAAAATCCCACTCCAAGTGCTTCAAAATCCAACTTCTATCTTACTTCCCTAGAGGTAAACTTGTGATTCTTTGGTTTTAATTCAAGTTTGTGATTTTCTAAACCATGTTTGTTCCATGGTTTATCATTATTAAGCTTTGTATGTGATTTTACTAATTGTTTTAGAATTGTTAAGAATTGTTTGTGAGCCACACGAAATCAAGGAGAAGGAGAGGAGCTTGAAAGACTTGTCTTCAAGAGGTAAGAGGGAGATTTTACCTCACCAACCAAGTTTTGGTGGTGTGGGGATGGTTTTGTTTGGCGAAAAACCATAAGGGTTTATTTACCTATTGTTTGATGTGTCTTTATTGTGTTTGTGGTTATGTTTTTGTGATTGCATATGTGATATATGATTGCTGCTTTGATATATGTTTATTTGTATGTGATTGTGTAAGCATGTGAGTGTATGTGTAATTTAGGATATGAACAACATGATTAAACGATTGTATGAATGGTTCAAAGAGCAATGAGGCTCATAACCTTACCATGGAAAAGAGGACCAAAGTCCTTAAACTGATGGATTAAAATGAGAATTTAGAGATTGAAATGAATTTGGAAAAGTTTGAGTTTAGCAAAGTAAAATGATTTTTGGAAAACAATTTGATATAATTAAATAGTAGAGTTATAAAATGAAATGAGGGTCAATAGTTGAATTTTACTGATGTATAGCTCACCCTATGGGTTTTGAAGCACATTGGTAAAATTTGACCTGTAATATTTGAAGTAAAGGAAAGAAATACCATTTTTTGGGAAATAGTACAATTACTGATTTTTAGAGGGGTCATACCACAAATTTTTATAAAAGAGGGACTAAATTATAAATATTATTTTAAAAAGGGGTCATTGTATAAATACTTATTTTTAGAGGGGTCATATTACAAATATTGTTTTTAGAGAGGTCAAATTGTAAATATTTTATAAAAGAGGGACTATTTCATAAATATAAATTTTATGAGGGGCTATTGTGAAAATATTATTTAAATAAGGACTATAATGTAAATATTATGTTTTGAGGGGTTATTATGCAAATATGGAAAATAAAGTGAAGTTTTAGTATTAAATGAGAAAAATAGTATTTTTGGATTTAAAATGTATGAAAAATATTTACGCGATTGGAAAACATTGAAAAATCGCTACGCGATTTAAAAAGGTGACAAAATTGAGTCGCGATTGAGAAAATTGAAAAATATGACTATGCATTAAAATTACAGTAAAGGTACAGTAGGGTTGCTATATAAACCCCAAATATGTAATAATAATTGGAAATATGAATAGTACATAGTACATGCATTGGAAAGGTCCAATGGGCTGTATGAGGCTAGTTACCTAGGAGAGACTACACCTCTTGAGTGAATGCGATATGCGTAGTGTAAGTCACTCGTTGACCTTGGGGGCATTGGGGTGTGGGTTGCCTACAATGGGCAGTTGGTAGCTCTTTTGTGCCGTAGGTTAGACCGACGCAACACACCAATGATCCTAACCGAGACACTATTCTTAATCAAGATCTAATAAAGACTGTCGTGTATATGCTAGATGTGCAAGACTAAGCACGTGGTCCGAGGCATATTGGTGTCGACAAATCTTTTCGATCACTCTCTTCGACCTGAGTTTTAGCTCTATGGAGTAGGAAATTGAGTCTGTGTGCATACATATAATGATCAAGGGCATTATCGTAAATATTATTTATGATGATTGATTTATTAAATATTTGATTATTGGTAGTGGCATGATAGTAATTGTTGCTTATTTTTGTGCGTTGTGGTGATAAATGATGATTAGTGGCATAACTGTAATTATGGTATGATAGCTGTATGAGATATTGCATGTGTTTATCTTCATTGCTACTATACTGGTAATGGCGTAGGTAATCTCACCTCTTTGTATGTCTGTTCTGTATTATATTTATGTTTGTAAAGACGTCGAGCAAGAAGTGGAGCGAGAAACTGAGGAACAGCAGATTCCCGTCGAGGACGCTGAGTTTTGAGACGATGGAGATGCCTAGTTTCCTTGGTTACATGAAGTTTACGTTCATTGGAGGAGAGGAGGCGTGGCATGTCGATTTAGATAGAGAGAGTATTTACTATATGGGAGACTTAAATATTAGATTGAGTAGATTACATCTAGGACATCCGTACTTTAGTGTTAACATATATGTACACCTAGAGTTTCTAATTTCTATTAGGCAGTACTGGGGGGCTTATTATCGTACCCCTAGTGAGGTCAGTGTTGTGTCATCTGCTCGGACACCTGACCATAGGACTTCACATCATGATGGATTCCTATATGCTGAGGAGTCTTAGGAAGACCCGTCTGAGGGTTCTGCTATCTAGTAGGACTTGGGCAGTATAATAGTTTAAGTTAAAGTTTAAATATTTTGGAAGTCTAGTTTGTAAAATATCTAAGCATGACAGTACTAAAGGCTTGTATGTATATATGATGTAAATTATTTGAGACAATGTTGTTATGTTTTTATTTTCTACTAAGTTTATCTTATTATCATCAAGAAATTTTATAACTCGCATTTATATTACAAGCGTGATTTCTAATGAAGGGGTAATTTGGTAATTAAGCAATACCAAATGTGACGTCCGAAGGAAGGTGTTACAATTCCTGTATTTATTTTACTCTATATGGTTTATTGATTATAGTGGTGTATATTGATGATCTTGGATTGGGTTTGATAGATTGGAAACATGATTTGGAAGCAAGGGTTCCTTGTTTTCCCTTGGTGAGGCTCACGGCCATACCCTTTCCATAGGGTATTCATGATTTAAAATTTTGTAATAAGTGGAAAGATAATTAATCAAGTGAATAATAATAAACGGATCAAAGAAAAATTTGGGTTCTCACCCCTTAGGGAGGCTCACGGCTTCTAGGGCCATTTTGGGTCCAAGTGTGTAATTTTTTGGCAACCTTAGAAATCTAGTAATTAAGTACTAAGTAATTAACAATGTGATGGAAAGAAAATCTATTTGTTGACCTAGAGTGATTTTCAAACTTAAGGGAAGAACAAGAGTGAGTGTGAAACTTGAGAATCATAGAATAATACTCTAAGTGAATATGATTTCATATAAGTAGAGAACTTAACTAATTAAGAGAATTACAAGAGAATTCCTCTAGACAAAGATTTCATAAGAAATGTTTAATCAAAGTAAAACTTCATAATAATCCTTAAAAAGTGTATTGTCTCATTTGAGGATTTGATAATATGATACTACGGGTCCATGAGTGGGACCAAATTTCTGTTGATGTTCAACTTGGCCAAATTGTGGCATGCTATGGAAAAGTATTTCATTGTCGAATATACATGGATATGCATTGTGTCAACATGCATTGTGACAGTCTAATGGACTATTATTAAGGCCATGTTACCTAGGAGATTGAATCACACCTATGTGCGGGTGCGAGTAGACTAGTGTAGGTCATACTGTTGACCTTGGGGGCGTCGGGGTGCGGGTGTCTCACAATGGTGAGTTGGTAGCTCTTCTAGGCCTTGGGATAGACCGATGTAAACACACCGATAATCCAGACCGAGACACTGTCCTTTATCGCGATCTAGTGTAGAATGTCTTGTACAATGCCATGATGTGCACGTTGATAAATTGAGAAATTATAGCACTTGTTGGCCTCGGCAGCCGAGTTACAGACATGTCTCCTGATCATTCTCTCCGATGTTTGTGTCTAGCTCCATGGAGTAGGATTTTGATATCATGTGCACATGCATAATGAGTCATCATATTATTTGACATTTATTCGTATGATATTTTGAACTATTGTCTTATTGATGTTACTACTGCCTGAAATTGCTTAGATGTTACTATTTGTTTATTAATGCTGACTATTATTTTTGATATACTATGTGGGCGTTTTGCACCGTTTTGTTTCTTTACTACCATAATTGGTAATGAATGTAGGATGTATTACCTCTTTTCTGTATTTCTACTATTCTGTTTATTTATATGTATCTTCAAAGACGTCGGTGAAAAAGGGGAAGTTCATGAATTCCACGGCTTCTGGCCTGATTTTGATTAGCTTCCTATTCGGATATGACATCCCGTCCGCAAGGCTTCTTGGGATATACGAGATTGACCTTTCACGGAGGACCGGACTGCTAGCACATCAACCTGAGTACGGATCGCTGTGTCTACCTCAGAGATGTGACTTTGATTCTTACGTGGGGGCGTTATGATTCACCTATCTTTACTTTTCATGTTCGTCTGTATTTGGAGTTTTTCTTGCCCATACATGACATGTGGGGAGAGCGTCACTACTCCCCACAAGAGGATTCTTTCTTATCCTCTGCGCGAGCCCCCGCTCACAACTCGGTGGCTCCGGTGAGGGTTCCCTCTGACGAGGAAGACCCTGAGGAGGATCCAACTATGGATTCTTCTTATTCGCCTTAGGGGCCGATGCTGTGGGTAGCCACTGATGGCAATCGGTAAATCTTTTATGGGCCTGATATTTTGCCTTTTTGGTGGGCGGTATATGTGTAATAGTTTTGGGGCATGTAAAGCTTTTATTTTTTTGTATATCTGGTAGTGTAACTAAACTAGTGTGTTATAATTATATATATATATATATGTACGTCATTCGAATGTATAGTTTACTTTTATTTTACTCTTTGCTGTAACTACATCTTGTCACTTCATTTTATTATTTTCTAACAAAAAAAAAAAGTATTCGCCAAATTATTCATACGATCACAACTAATTAGACTTATCCATATTATAATGAACCGGGTCTTAGTTTATACATTTCATTCTGCTTTATGGTTATGGTGTGATGTTTCCTCCTCAAAAAGGGGCGGTACACGTTGGACTATGGATACTGACTCTGTCAATTGTGACTATTATCCATTGGATAATAGCTTGCTATAAAAATCTAGTAGAATATTTTCATCTAGTTACTTTTTATGATATCATCTAAGTGACACCATCACCCTTCACTTTATCAAAAAACATGTAAAGCTTCTCAAGGAAACTTCAAGTAAGCTTCCTACCAAGCATCACACTCTCTTTCCTCTCACTTTGGCTCCATGGTTAGGAGGGAAAAGATGACCAAAGTCATCATCTTTTCCCATTTTCCCATCACCTTTTCATTTCAAACTCTTTTCATTTTTCTCTCACCTCTTACTTCTCTCCCTCACGCCCACTCTTCTCTCTTCTTCTTCCTCCCTCTGCATCCACATGGCCAAGCTACCATTGGAGACCATTCAAGCTTGTTTGTTCAAGCCGACCTAGGATTTTGACTCCCCTCACCATCTTGAAGCTTTCTTCCTTGGTGGACACCTCTTGATTCCTCCATCTTAACCATTTTCTATCAAGCCCTAAAGCTTGACATTTTGAGGTAAAGATCTTGGCTTTCTTCCATTTTTCTTCTCATTTTCGTGACCCTTGGTCACCATTGTGATCAAGGACTATTCTTTTCAAGTTTTGGTGGTTGATTTTGTGAGTTGACCATCTTAGAATTTTCTTATTGGTGGTAGACGAAAATCTTGAAAGGAGTTTGCTTTCTTTGTTGTCTCTTAAGGTAAGAAGGAGATCATTCTCTTCAACCTATCTTGGTGGTGAGGAACACATCTTTGTGGTAATGGTGAGGAACCCATGTGCGGGTTACCCTTTTGGTTATGTGATCTTTAGTTATGTTGTGATTGTTTGTGTGGTATGATCTTAGCATATATTGTTGTGAAACTTGGTGGATTTGGAATGCTTGAATGCTTGATATGTTTGGAGTTTTTTTGCACATCCAGTGGGTTACATGGCCTAGGCCGTGTAAGAGTACACGACCGTGTAATGTGACAGGCCGTGACAGTGAGTGAACTGAAATGGAAATGGTGTTGTATTTTAGAGGAGTACACAGCCTAGGCCATGTAATGTGACACGGCCGTGTAGGCCAGGCCGTGTAATTTGACACGACCGTGTAACATGGGTGATGAAAAATTATGGATTTTCTAGTCCCTTGGAGGTTCACGGTCTCCTTGGACACTCAATATGAGGCTTTTGTACTAAGTTAAAACCTAGTTAATGAAACGATTAGACACTTAATTAGGACTTCATAAAATGTAAAGGATAAAGAACAAGCCCTTAACCTATAGCTTAGAGTGGTTATTGGATGAATAAAGAACATGAGTGTGAGTGAGGTTGTGAGGAACTTAAGATAATCAATTTAAGTAAGCTTGATCTAAAATGTAGAAAATGACCCATCTAATTGAGAGTGATAAAGGTTGGATGAAAAGTATTGGAGAATTTCCCTAGAATGGTTAACGGAAGAATATAATGAAATTGAAGCGTGACAATTTATCAACTTTAAAAAGTATGACTTGTTGTGGGTCTGAGAATGGAACCAAGGATTGTTAATAAATGATTGGGCTTGATATGACATACGATTTTGGACAAGTTATGTTATTATTGTGAATCTATATATGTATATATGTATGCATTGAATCCACATGCATTGAGGCATGATTGAGAAAGTATGACATGATGAGCATGATTGAAACATGCATTGAGAAAGTTCGTTGGGCTATGTTTGAAAGGCTGTATACCATGGAGATGAATCACACCTATGTGCGGGTGCGAATAGACAAATGTAGGTCATTAGTTGACCTTGGGGGCGTCGGAGTGCAGGTACCTCACAATGGGCAATTGGTAGCTCTTCTGTCTGTAGGGCAGACTGATGCAAACGCACCGACGATCCAGACCGAGACACTGTCCTATATCACGATCTAGTGTAGAATGTCTTGTACAATGCCTTGATGTGCACGTTGATGAATTGAGAAATTATAGCACTTGTTGGTTGCGGCAGCCGAGTTACAGACATGTCTCCTGATCATTCTCTCCGATGTTATGTCTAGCTCCATGGAGTAGGAATTTGGTACCATTGTGCACGTGCATAGTCTGTCAACATATTCATTTGTCATAAATAAATGTGATTAAGAGAATGTTTATTTTAATGATAACTATGACCATCTATTATATTAGACTGTTTACTATCTGTACTTTGATGCTGTTTATTATGTATGCTATGCTGTAAGGCGTCTTGCGCTATTTCTATTTCTTACTGCCATAATTGGTAATGAAGTTGGATATCTCACCTCTTTTCTGTATTATGCTATTCTATATTTTGTCTATGTTTCTTAAAAGACCGAGGCGAAGAAGGGCCTGAGTTTCCTGATTTTGGAACGAACTAGTTATCTGCTTGACCATGGCATCCCGACGAGGCTTCCTAGGGTATGCCAGGCTAAGGTTCCATGGAGGCGTGGATTGCTAGCACATTGATGTGAACACCGAACGTTGTGTCTACATGGGAGAGGTGACAGTATCATTGGCTTGGGGCTGCTAGGATCCACCGTTCTTTTTCTTGGACATTTATGTATCACTGGAGTTCTACATGGCGATATATGATGTGTGGGGTGATCGTGAGTATAGTTCACACGAGGACTCTTTCTTGTCTTCTGCACGAGCTCCTGCTCATGAGTCGGTTGCTCTTGTGAGGATTTCCTCTTTTGAGGAGGATCCTATGGAGGAGCCTGAGGAGGATCCAGCTGAGGTTCCTTCTCGGTAGTTGTTGGGGCTTGATATTTTTTGTAGCCTTGATGGCCGATTGTACATCATTTTTGGGCATGTAAAGCTTCTGCTTCTTTTTGTGAATTGTTAATGTAATTAATGACTTATAGTCTGTATCTAAACACACATATATATATATATATATAATATATATCTTTTGCATGAATGTATAAGTTGATATTTATATTTTTTTCTAAAAAAAAGTATATGTATATGAAAGAGATTAGTTATGTTAGGATATTTCATTGATGAATAGGATAATACATATAAATAATATAATAACTGGGTCCAAATAATTTTCTTTTGAACTTTCGTCTGTTTGGTGTGATGTCCTCTCCTCCTCCTGAGAAAGAGGGCGTTACTAGAAGAATTAAGTAAAACGGCTAGGGTTTTTCTCTATCACGGATCCCCTCTTTATAATAAAATAACTGACTTCAAAATTAAGAATACTAATTTGCCCCTAGGTTAAAGTTAATTTTTAGCCTCTTAGCTTTCATTGGCCACCGAAATCACTTCAATTGGGTTTAAGATGAGAGAGTTATGTCTAATTCACTCTTAACATGTCTCTAATCCCATCATCCGACTTCACATTAGTGAAACACCATCAGAACATTATACTTTCAATTTGTGGTCTTCATAAAAGTTGAAGATATATGTCTTAGCTTTCGAATGGAGCTAATTTCAGGTCCATATCACGCATACATCCTAAGTTATGGACCAATGAGTGCACACTACTCGGGTTACATGATAGAACCCGAGTTCTGACTTTCAAGCCCAATTCGGTCCACTAGAAATCTAATTGAGACTTTGAGCTCTTCATCAAAGTTTTAAATATTTCTCTCAGATTTTCTACAAGGTAAAATTCATAATTATTAGATATCTAGAACTCAAGATATAGATGAAATACAAAAATAATGTAAAATGCTAATAATGTTGAAAAAATCAATTAAGCACAATTTGAGCCCAAACTTATAAATTGTGACCAAAACTAATCAATTAAGCATATAAGAGGTCCAAGAGACTAAATATGAGGGTTAAATAATGTATGAAAATAATGTTTATCAAGTTCTTTACACTGCCTCCAAAATGCTCCTCATTCGGTTTGTTCATGAATTGGCTCACAACGCTGACTGGAAAACTGATGTCTGGACAGGTATGAGTTAGGTAGATTAATTTGCCCACGAGCCTCTGATATCTTCCAGTGTCAACAAAAGGGAACTTTCTAGTTTATGATCCAGTTTGTAGTTAGCTTCCATGGGGGTATTTGTAGGTTTACACCCCAACATACCTGTTTCTTTAAGTAGGTCTAGTGTATGCTCTCTTTGGTTCATGCCACTTCCATACCGAGAAAGTACCTTAAGCTACCAAGTTATTTTACTTCAAACTCATTTGCTAGGGACTTCTTTAATCTGTCTATTTCATCAATATGGTCTCTAGTGATTACTATATCATCTATATAGACAATTAAGATTGTCGACTTTCGATTTGGTCCTATCTTGACAAACAAGGTGTGATCAGTTTGGCATTCATTGTACCCTTGAACCTTAAATACAGTGGTGAATTTTTCAAACCAATCTTTGGTGATTTCTTGAGACCATATAGGGATTTATGAAGTTTACATACCTTTTTGGAGCCATTTTCATACTCCACCCCTTATGGAATCTCCATGTAGACATCTTCCTCCAAGTCTCCATTTAGGAATGGATTTTTTACATCCAACTGATGAAGAGGCTAGTCTAGGCTTGCAGCAATAGAGAGTAACACTGTAATAGTGTTGAATTTGGCCACTGGGGTGAAGGTTTCTTGATAATCAATTCCTTGGGTTTGTGTAAACTTTTGGCTACAAGTCTAGCCTTATAACGATTGATACTTCTATCTGGATTGTATTTTACTGTGAAAATCGACTTGCATCCTATAAGTGTTTTTTTTTTTTTTTGTGGAAGATCTACTATATCCCATGTTTTGTTTTTCTCAAGAGCATTTAATTCTTCTCTGATGGCATTTCTCCATTCTTCCTTTTTTCTTGCCTCATAGAATTTGTTAGGGATTTTCTCAAGGGCCTCACTATTAAAAAATGCATGCACTTTGGAGATAATTTGTCATAGGAAATAAAGTTGCTAATTACATGTTTAATACAGTTTCTTACTCCCTTCCGCAAGGCAATGGGCATATCTAAATCTTATTCAAAACTTGAAATGGGGGAAATAGCCTAATTTTGCTCAGGACAAGTGATGTCCTCAGCATCTTAAAAATCTCTTGAAGTATTTTGCTATTCCCTTTGTTGCAATTCTGTCTTCTGATCGTGTTGTCTTCTGGTATACACTATCAACTCTTTCTGCTGTGAGGCACTAGTAATGGGTGCACGCTCTCTAGGGTGTATAGTCTGATTTGGCTCAAGGTGAGAGGTGGTGTTTGGCTCAACCGAAGGGGTGATTTCAGGTCTATTTTGGTCACTGATAGGGATAATTTCAGGGCTGTGCTGGTTACTTGTTTTAGGTTCAGGTGTAATACCAAACATCCATTCCTTGTGTTGTGTATGTGTCTCCCCCTAAGTAGATGTTTGGGAGTAAAAAGGTTGGGTTTCAAAAAATTGTACGTTCATGGTGGTGTAATTCGTTTGGTGGTTAGAGAGTAGCATTTATAACCGTTTTGGGTGGATGAATATCCAATGAATACACATTTGATTACACGGGGGGTCTAATTTACCACCATGATCATTGTGAACAAACACAGTAGACCCAAAGACTTCAAGAGGAAGGGTGCAAAAAATTTGTATGTTTGAGTAGGTGTCTAGGAGTTTATGATAAGTAGATATGAATTTTAAGACCCAGGACGACATTCTGTTAATCAAATAGTTGGCGGTAAGGACAACTTCACCCTAGTAGTGCTTAGGAGCATTAGAAGTAAGAATGAGATATCTGGCCACTTCTAATAAGTGTTTATTTTTTCTTCCAGCCACCCTATTTTGTTGGGGGTATTGACACATGAGCTTTGGTGTAGGATTCCATGATTTTATAGGTATGAGGTAAATTCAAGGTTGAAGTAGTCTTGGGCATTATCAGTTCTTAGGGTCTGAATTTGAGTTTGGAATTGGTTCTGGATTAGCTTATGGAAGGTTTTGAACACTTGTGAGACGTTGGACTTAGCTTGTAAGAGATACACCCATGTTAACCTAGTATGGTCATCTATGAAGGTGACAAACTATCTTGCCTCGTTAATGTTTTTGATACTGGCTGATCCCTAAACATCACTGTGTATAAGTGAAAAAGGTTTAAAAGGACGATAGGTGTGATTGGGATAAATGCTTGGACAATTGGAAAATTTCACATGGAGAAAAAATGAATTTTTATTCAGTAAATGATGATACAAGTGTTTCATGTAAATAAAATTTGGGTAGCCTAGCCTATAATGCCATAATAGTATATCATCAACTTTGTTGACCAAAGCATAGTGAGTCACATTTTCTTTCTGCAATCTTTCAGGACTTTGTAAGTGGCAGAGTCCAACACATGTTCTGGCATTGCCAATCCTCTTCCCCGATTTCAAATCCTAAAAATAACACCCATTCATATAAAAGTGAGCAACACCCTTTAAGTATTTGGTAAGCTTGCTAACAGATAGAAGATTACATGTCAATTGAGAATAAGTAAAACATCTTTTAGTATTAACTCCTCTGATAATTTTACACTACCATTATCACTAACTTCTGCTAGAGTACCATAAGCTATTCTCACAACTTGTTTTTCAGAATTTGGAACAAAGTTAGCTAGAAGGGAGGCATTACCAGACATGTAGTCAAAGGCTTCTGATTCAATAATCCATGTATCAAATTTTCTAGTTTGAGCATGCAAGGTTGTCAGAGGATTACCTGCTTGTGCTATTGCACCAGTACCCATGGGTTTCTCTGGCTTATGAGCATTAATAATTTTTTGGATGATCTCCAATTGTTCCTTACTGAACATGGCAGGTTCAAGTGAGGTAGTTTGTCACTGGTCCTCTGTAGATATCATGAGTCCTCGGTTCTCTCTTGGTTTCCGAGGCTTCTAATTAGCAGGCTTTCCATGTAGTTTCCAACAACCCTCTTTGGTGTGACCTATTTTATTGCAATGGTCACACCATGGTTTACCATTCCTCCTAGGCTTATTTTCTATGTTAAAGTTGCTCCTAACAACAAATGCAGATGACTCTAAAGTTGGTTCTGAGTTTTATAGCCCAATACTCAATTGTTGCCTAATCTCTTCCCACTGTACTATAGCAAACACTTCTGTAATTGAGGCTAATGGGCGTGTGGCCATGATCCTACCACTGGCTACATCATACTTTGTGTTAAGGCCCGAAAGGAAGCTATAAATTCTCTTTTTTTCCATGATTTTCATATATGTGGCTGCATCTATGTTGTTGGTCCATTGATGATCTTCATAGAGATCAAGTTGTTGTCAGTACTTCACCAAGCTGTTGTAGTACTGAGTAACATTCTTATCCCTCTGTTTCAGATCCCTCAAGATGCCATTTTATCTAGAATAAAGCAGCAATATTGTCTACTTTGGAATAAGATTCTCATATAGCATCCCAGATTTCTTTGGTTGTAGTGTATAACATGTAAGTTTCCTTAATCTCTGTTGTCATGGAATTCATAAGCCAAAGCATCTCATAATGTTCTCAACTTTCCATGTCTTACATTTTGGATTAGACTTGACTGGTTGAACAACATCTCCAGTTAGGTAGTCTTCCTTTCCACGATCGTAGATAAACATCATAACACTTTGGGACCATATTAGATAATTGATCTCGTTGAACCGATGTCATGTAATCATGAACGGAAGGCTGTCGATAGCCATGGTAGGGGTTGGGGTGCTGTTTAGCTGACTGTCAGGGGTGAACAATGTTTAAGATGTTGTTTGATAAGCACTCATGGTGCCAAATTGGATCATGAACCCTTGTCCAGGCTCTCAAAAGAGAGCTCTGATAGCATATAAAAAAATAGAGTAAAGGTTCATCTCTATATCTCATCCTTTTCCATGAAGGAGGTATGTACAATTTATAGGCGTTGACCACACACGGAATTGGCCAATCAAATCCCAAGATTTCAGGAAATAAAAACTAGGATTACTAAACATGGAAACAGAATATTTTAAGGTTGACTAAATTAAGAGCCTAATCAACCTATACTAGGACACAAATAACAGAAATAAATAACACAAATAGTATAAAATATGAGAGGATCACGTGGAGAATCACACGTGACTAACAACATATTTCAACATGAAATTGGATTAGGGTGGGATAATGAAAAACACACTGTGATTGCTTCTGTAGAGTGGTGGGATGCAAAGCAACTAGTAGGCACACATTAATTGTATAATTGATTTTAAAGTTAAAATAATGTTTTCATGTCATTTTAGATGTAATTGCAAATTTTGATCTCACAAGTTAAAAAGTCATATGGTAAATATCACCATCAGGGTCTACTATATGTACGTGAATTGACATATCTTTTTAAAGAAAAAAATAGCCACTAGTGAGTTTGCTTGGGCACACTTAAGTAGAGTTTTGCTGAATGGTCAGATGAACAATATACTGAAGGTGTAAAGAATGTTAGTATGGAAAAGAGTGAAGGTTCCAGAGATAGTCATGATCCAAATATAGGTGCTGATGTAGGTGGTTGTGTAGGTGATGGTGGTAGTTTAAGTGTAACAAATCTTAACATAAACACCCCTGAAGGTACAAGGACTGCAAATAGTGGAGATGAAAGAAATTGGGGAGGGGAAAGTGTAAGAAAGGGTACAATAGATGGTGCCACAATTATAAGGACCTATTTAACATGTTGTATTAGACCTGATAGGATAAGTTAATACAATACATTATGACCTTATCAGTTGTTTGGTGCAAATAATGTATTGTATAAGTTTATCCATCAAATCCCTCTTATACATTAAAATGATGGATAACTTAATCAAGCCTTGGGAGTGGGATTAGGCCTGATTGAGTTTTGATTTATAAGCTGTTATAAATATTTTTTCATTACAATTTTAAACACCCCGATATCCCTAACCATTACGTATTAGGTATTATATTATCAATTCTTATACTATCAGACCTTATACTATCAAGCCATTAACTATCAGGTCTTTTCCTATCCTTCATACCAAATGGGCCCTAAGACAACACCTTAAAACAATGGAAGGGGTGATTGAGTCTCATACTTCTGCTATTATTACAAAGAACCAAGACCCTTGTAGTATTGACATAACAATGGCTGGTCTTCATCAATTGACAATTGTAACATCCTCTCAAACCAGTTAGTCTTAATCATAGTTATAGAAGTTTAGTAACTCTTTATAAGAGTTACCTGTTAACTTTGGTAACATTTTTAAGTTAGTTAGGCTATTTTGCTATAATACTTAGTTTTGAAAATAGCTGTTAATAGCCTAGAGAGTAGCATAAACTACTTAGATGAGGGAAATAAATATAGAGAATTTATTTCTAGGTCATATATGAATATATTATGATGTGGTTAATTTTGAAGAATTAACTTAGTTTATTATCTTTAACAGCATTGAGTAAGTGTTTAGGGACCAAATTAAATAAACATATATCTTGAAAAATTATGAAAATTTGTGAAGATATCAAGTAAAGAATGAAAATCTTTTTGATAATGAGAACAAGTTATGTAACATCCTTAACACTATTACTAATAACCTATCCGAAACTACGCATTAGTAATAGAAATTAAGTATGTCACTTGTACATAACATAATATACTTGAAAATAAATATAAGAGATATACAAAAATATAAGCCTGTTGTAACACCTTATATAGTTATAGTAAACTTGTATATGGTTACGGAGGTAGCCTAACACTAATTTGTCATGCTTGTAAAGTTTTGTGACCATCTGAGCATGTTTAGTCACTTTGCTGCAACTCTATGTGTTCAATGTAGCTATTTTCAGCCCCGTTTTTGACTTAAACTGCTCAGTTAATGGAGATAAGTATGGAAAACTTGTTTCTAGGTCACAAATGTGTTGAACTAGATGTGGTTAAAGTTTGAGAATTTTTGAAGTTAGTTTGGCATTTTTAAGCATACTGGTTGTGTGTTTTAGTGCCAAATTGACCTCCAGCAGATATGGAAAAATGTGGAAATGGTGTGATGAGATTTTTAATGAATCTTAAGATTTATTTTAAACTTGTTGAAAGATAGGAAACTTGGTTTGGTGATATCCAAGTATTCTTAATTGTTCGGGTGAATAGTGGTCACATAAGTGACCAAATGAGAGGGCACGACCCCTGTTTCTGGTTGCTGGGCTATTTAAGGCCAAAATGTGAGTCTTAACTCACTTTTCTTTCCTCTTCTCATGGCTACTTTAGGAAAAACAAGGGAGAAAGGAATTCAAGGCTTTAAGGAAGGAGAATCTTCATCAAAGTAAGGGAAGAAGCTTAGCTTTTTGGAGAAATGGCTAATCGATTTCATTTCTGGAAAGTGAGGTAGGGGAAAACCTTTTCTTAACTCATTTCCTACTTTCTCCATCTTGTTCTTGAGTTATGGCTTGATGTGTGATTTTAGGTTTTGAGTTGTTTTTGGTTATTTGGGCTTGAATATTGTTATAGAACTTAATGATGGCTTATTTTTGAGTTGTTGGGTGTATGAGAATGGATTTCCAACCCTTGTATGCCTCAAATTCCATTTGAGTGGAGGATTGGGGTTTTTGGTTTTGAAATGGATGTTATCCTTGATCTTTGGTTTTGAGTGAAATCAAAGTGGTTTAAGAAGTTTAAGGTTGTGATTAATGATTTCCTATGTGTTTGAGAACTTATTGGGGTCTTAGAATCACTGAAAAACTGGATTGGAATGGCCAAAATCCAAGAAAATGACCGATGGAACAGTACCATGTTCTGCAGAGTTGATGCAGGGCTTCTAGTTGGGTGACATAGCCCGTGTTCGAGGACACAGGGTGGGTCGTGTCCCTTTCTGCCAGGGGATTTTGTGAACAGTGTTCACAATGTAGGACACGGGGTGGGCTATGTCATTTGACACGGGCCGTGTCTTATCCAGAACCTTTCAAAATGTTGTTTTTCGATGTTTTCCAAGTTCTTGGCTTGATGGGATCATTGACACATGTTCCCTAAAGTGTGTGGACACTCTAATAGAGGTTTTAAATGCATATAAATCAATTGTGAAACTAGTTATGGGAAGTAATTAGTAATTATTTTGCATGAGATGTTTGTAGAGCATATTAAGGTGCGTTATATCCTCTGTATGTGATTGTTGAATTGTAATGATTTGTAATGCTAATTATGAGAGTTTAATTAGTAATGATGATATACTTGATGGTATATGTTGCCTTATTGAAAAGTGTGAGCCCTATAGATGTGGGTGATTACTTTTTAGTAGGTGTGAGCCCCGTAGATATGGGTGTTTTATATTAGGTAAAGTAGATTGTATCCTTCCTAATATAGTGATTTTGAGGATGGATTTTCTTGTTCATTATCGATAGCTGTGTAGTTGATGGACTTCATTACCCAGGGGGAAATGGAAATTCTCTGTGATAATGATGTTGTTGGATGGACTTCTAGTGCTTCTTCAAGGTTATGGTTGTGACTTCCATTATTTTGTTCAAGTTTCATGCATTCATAACATTACCATGGAATTGTAGGTTCCTAGATATGGTATCATACATTATTCATTTTCATGCTTAGGAATTATGCATAGGCATAAACAATAGACATAACTTGGCATAGTATGGCGATTATATGGGCGGTTGCTTTCATAACATTATTCATGCATTGCAATTGTATGGGCAATTGTGTGTCTCTGAGATGGAGATGTTGTTGTTGCTTCTGTAATTGAAATGTTAACATGATAATTGTAAATATTATCTGTTTGTACATATATATGTATATGTGCTGGTATTGGAATGCTTCTACTGAGATAAGTCTTCTCACCCCGATTGTGTTGCTATATAAATCCAGGTGCGAGTTCTTTGAAAGGGAAGAAGAAGATGTATGAGGATTAGCATAGTATAGATGTTGTTTTGAACTGAGCTTATATATTTTGTATATTAGCTTAGTTGTTTTATGTATAACAATATGCCTTTGAGGCTGTGATGTATATATATAACTTTTGCTATTGTGACTCTTCATATTTACTCATTGTGTATGAATGATGTGGGTTAGATGTTGATGTATGTTAGTAGTAGCAGGACCAGTATTGGGTTACTCATTTATATGACGATATATTTGGATAGCAAATATTGGGCTATTACACCTGTCATGGTTGGAATTATACGTACAACGTACAAGACATTATATAAATAATATACATGAATGATAAAATTACATAATATGTTACAAAATTTTGATTATACAACACAAAATACATAATATCTCCAAAAGCTTATTCTACATCTTGATCTTCTGTCTCCTTGCTCAAGGGTTCGTACTTGGAAATATTATAGAATTACAAATAAAACAAGGTGAGAATTCTAAGAATTCTCAGTAGTACTATTAAAAAATACGTGTCATCATAATACTTCCACCTGCTTCGGAGAAAATTCACTTTAAAAATTCATTTTATAATACAGGAATGTGGCAAAAGCCAAATCCAGTCCTTCCTCTTCCCGAGGCAAAAGTCCAGTTATTAATAGTTTTCCAAAACGTTTATTATCAAACATCATAATTTACATCCACAAATATTTTCACAAACACATTTTTAAATAAGTAACATAATATTATGTTTAAATTCAATTTCATCACACTGCTTATTTAAATCACTTGGTAATAGTCTGCTTTCAGGTTAGTGCACTTCAACCTATTCATGACGATTCACCAGTCATACAGAACTACTCCGAGTAATGATATATTCAATTTCAAATTCTTCTCAGTGCTCATTATCCAGTGCTAATTCCCATAGAACCGGGTCACCTCACATAACCTAAATTCTAGCTTAGTAATAGTCTACTTTCAGGTCGGCACACTCTAACCTATTTATGACGATTCACTTGTCACATATAACTATTCTGACTATACTATTCAGCTTGGCAATAGTATGCTTTTAGGTCAGCACAATCCAACCTATTTATGACTATTCACTTGTCATACAGAACAATTCCAGATATCATCATATACATGAGGGAAACTAGGACAAGTGAGGAAACTAGTGAGGAATTTTAAGAATATAGGATTCCCTTTCTCATAGAGGATCATCTCCATAATTCTAATGCAATTCTAAATACCCTAAGTTTTGTTTTGTTTTGGTCGTGAGCTACATAAGACCAAAATTAGAATTTTAAATCAAGAGGATCATAAAATAAGAAAGGCAAATAGAAATTAAATAGCCCCTACATTGTCTCCACTAGCTAGCCAATAAATTCTTTCTTTCCTTGCCTTTGCCTTCTTCTTTCTCTTGTCTATTTTTTCTTTGTTTACTCTTGATTTTTGCTTCTTTTATTTGGGTTTGTAAAATCCTCCTTAGGGTACCACATTTACACACTAAAATATCAAAAACATAACAAAACGCGATAAAGGTTTAATCTTGAAAAAAAAAATATGGATTTCAAATTTTCTTTCTCAAAGGTATAACCTTAAACAAAACATAAACAGTACAAGATGTAATTAATGAATAAAACACATCAAAAGAATATATACATATAAGTGGCATGGATCACAGTCCACCCAAAATACACAAGGTTTGTACTCAAAAGACATATACAACTATTTGACAAAACAAAAACTAGCCTAAGTCTATATGCCTAGGGAGTAGGATCCTCCACTAGATCCTCTATTCGATCCTCCTCTGGATCCTCCATTAGGTCCTCTTCCTCGGACTCCTCACCAGACAGTTCCCTCAGCCGGGGCAAGATCTCACAGACAGGTGTCCTAGCAGATGACACCATAGAATCTTGATCCTCCCTTAGGGCGTAATGCAAATCACCCCACAACTCCCTGATCGGCATAACGAACTATAGACGTATTGAGATGTCAAGAAGAAAGAAAGGATCCCCATCACGGGTCCTATGAACAGACAGGGTCACATCTCCAACATATCTGACTCGTTCAGTATCCCAGTCGATACGCTAAGCATCCATACCTCCATGAAATTGAACTGTAACAAAACCAACAAACTCTCTTGTAGTCGCCATTACAAAAAACAAAACAATAGGAAAATTGCAATCTTCTTCGTCTTCCTTTCAATTTTTATCACGTGTACACATAAAACAGAATAACATAATAAAGAGCTGAGATTTCCTACATTAATACCAATATGGCAGCATAGAAATAATAAAGAACAATAATTGCAGTTATGGCATCGAGTATTAGATAATTTAGCATATATAAAATATCACAATGATATATAGACAAACTATGCATATGTATAATGGACTAATTCCTACTCCATGGAGCTTAACACAATTTCGGAGAGAATGATCTGGAAGACATGTTTGTATCTCATCAGTCTCAAGTCAAGGGCTATAGTTTCTCAATTTACGCATCATGGCTTATACAAGACAGTCTACACCAGATTGTGAATAGAGTAGTGCCTGGTCGAGATCATCGATGCGTTGCTGAGTCACCACGGCCCAGTGGAGCTACCAACTGGCCATTGGTGGTATACCCGCACCCCGATACCTCCAAGTTCAACAAGTGAACCACACTACAACATTTGCACCCGCACTAAGGTGTAATTCAACTCGTAGGCCAAAAGCCTCAGCTGACACCACCGGTATAATGCATGAACAATGGCTCAATGTATGCGCACATATTAATATCATGATTTTCCATAAACATGAGCTACTCATGAGCCAAGCCAGTCATTAACATCTTCGGGTCCCATTCGAGAGCCCGATAGCACAATGTTGTTATTTTCAAATGCAAGTATCTTAATTGCATAATTCAGAAATCATCGTTACATGAAACATTATCAAAAAAATTTTCTAACATGTAAAACTTTTATTTCACTTTTAAGCTTAATTTTTTTTTAAACTTTCAAGGCTTAATATAGAAATTAACTTTAGTTCCAATACTCTTCTAGCTAGGCTCCTCTAGGTAATATCTCCTAATATTTTTCACGAAGAATATAAAAAGGAAACCACATTATCTTAATCTCATAAATTCTTTTCTTTTCCCTAAACCCTAAAAGTACCTTAAGTTTTCATTATCTCTCTTTCAAGCTTATTTTTCCATTTAAGGCCAAAATCCCTCTCTTATCAAATGACCAAATCTTGTTTTATCACTCCTTCATTATTATAAAATCCTTAATCCAATTCCTTTTTCACCTAAGCATCTAAGTTCCAAATCAACAACACAAAAATTTTGTCTTGGATACCCTATTTAGGGTCACTTGGCTGTGAGCCCTAAGGCCTTTGGACCTCAAAATTTTCATCTTCAATAACAAGATTCTAAGCAAACAACATATTTCAATCATCAAAATTTTCTATTCTACCAAGATTATGCGCAACATTAAGCCATAAAATCATATAGGGCAAATAATTACAAAATCACCAAGAGTCAATACAATTAAGTGAACAACCCTCACATGGATTCTTCATTTTTAAATCATCAATTCGTTTCTCACCACTATGAAAGGTTGATGAGAGTAATCTTTCTCTTACCTTAGATGATGACTAACCACTTCTTGGGTGCCTTCTTGAATCAAACTTTCTCTTCCAAGAGGCTCTTGAAAACGAAAACAACGTTCAAAAGAGTCAACATCTAAGGCTTGGCATAGAATGAACATGGATCAAAATCATGGTCTTAGAAATTTAAAATAAAGAGAAAGATGAAGATGGAGGAGTTTCACCTTAAAAGCTTTCAAATCCTAACTTGAAGAAGCACTTGAAAAAGGATGAACAAGGTCAAGATCACAACACCAAAGTGTCTTAGAATGAGGTTTGGATTTAAGAAATGTGGATGGTTGGAATTAAAGAAGATTGGAGAGTGGGTTTTGGGGGTGTGGCCATGAGCTTCAATGAGAGAGAGAAGAGAGAGAGTTTTGCTTTTGGTTGTTAGTAGAAAGATGAAAGTGAAACTAAGAGAAGTGAATAAGTGAAAAATAAAGTCCTAGAACCCTCCTTGAGTGGGCTTGGCCGTGGACTTCCCACGGAGAGAGGGAGACAAGCTTCTCCAACAAGCTTCCTCAAAGCTTCTTTAGGAAGTTAATTTTCTATTGGTCCATATTTAATGGGACATAAAGGTGTAGGTCCCAAGGGCGATGTCATAAAAAGAAACCTTCTAGAAAAATGTGACTAGGCTTATATCTAGAATGATATACTAGATCTTTACTAAAAGTTATTATTCAATGGACAAAAGTTACAGTTAACAAAAAAAGTATCTATTATCCAATGGATAATAGAATGTACCCAAATTTTATTTTTCCAAATAAAATCTCAGACAAAGAAAACTTCAAAAACTGTCCCCGATTTCAGGTTTAGTAAGATCCCCCCGTCCCATTTCAACAGTCCAAAATTTTCTGAAAATAATATTAAAGTAATCAAAATAAGTCAAATAATTCATAAAAATTCACAAAAATTCACAAAAATTCACAAAAATTACAAATAACCAAAAAGTAAGAAAAAGAAGAATTTGGGGTGTTACAACTCTCCCATTCTAAAAAGAATTTCTTCCTCGAAATTCGTCATACCTTAGAACAAATATGGATATTGTTCTTTCATTAGTCTTCTAGCTTCAAATGTTACATCTCTAGTCACATCATTCCAGATCACTTTTATCAATACAATTTCCTTGCATTTGAGTTACTTCACTCTCCTATCCTTGATCTTAATAGGAAGTGTTTCATAGGTCAAGTTCTCTTTTAGTTGTACTGTATTCGGTTCTATGACATGGGTTGGATCAGGAATATACTTTCGCAATTGTAACACACGGAAGACATTATGAAGGTTGGAAAGAAAAGGTGGTAAAGCTATTTGGTAGGCTACCAGACTTATCCAATGAAGAATTTGATACGGTCCGATGAATTTAGGATTGAGTTTTCTGGATTTAATAACCCTTCCGACACTAGTCATAGGTGTAACTCTCAAAAACACATGCTCACCTTCCTCAAATTCAAGAGGTCACCGTCTCTTGTCGGCATAGCTTTTCTGTCGGCTCTGAGTTGCTCTCATTCTTTCTTGAATCATCTTAACTTTTTCAGTTATTTGTTGTACAAGTTCAGGTCCTACTACGAAACTTTCGCCATCTTGGTACCAACAAAAGGGTGTTCTACACTGTCGCTCATACAACGCCTCATAAGGTGCCATCCCAATGCTTACGTGGAAACTATTATTATAGGTGAACTCTATCAAAGGCAAGAATTCATCCAAACTCCTAGTCTGTTACAAGACACAAGCTCTTAACAGATCTTCCAATAATTGGATTGTCCTTTCTGACTGACCATCTATTTGCGGGTGATATGCAGAACTTAAATGAAGCTTCATTCCCATGGCTCTTTGCAAACTCTGCCAAAATCTTGATGTAAACCTTGGGTCTCTATCAGAAACAATACTTGAGGCACACCATGTAGTCTAACAAACTCACTGATATACACTTGAGTTAATCTCTCCATCGAATACCTTATGTTAATTGGCAAGAAGTGCGTTGACTTCGTAAGTCAGTCAACAATTACCCATATTGAATCATACCCATTTCTAGTCTTTGGCAGTCCACCCACAAAATCCATTGCAATGCTATCCCATTTCCATTCTGGAATAGTCAAAGGTTGTAGCATTCCGGAAGGCTTTTAGTGTTCCACTTTGGCGTTTTGGCAAATTAAACAAGACGAAACATACTTGGCAACATCCCTCTTCATTTCTTGCCACCAATATAATCGTTTCAGATCTTGGTACATCTTAGTAGTTCTTGGATGCATACTCAACTTACTCTTATAGACTTCACCAAGAATTATCTTCCTAAGCTCAGAATCACTTGGTACACAAACTCTATTTCTGAATTTTAGGATCTCATTTGGTCCTTCCGTGAATTCATATATAGTGCCTTGCTTCACCAGCTCCTTGTCATTCTGTAAGTATGAGTCACTTCCTTGCTTCTCTCGAATTTCGTCCATCAATCCACTCGAAATAGTGATTATATTCATGCACATTCTTCCTGGTGTTAACTCTACAGATAACTGTATATCCCTAAATTGTTCTATTAACTCACTTTCTTTGAGCATCATAGTAGAAACACTAAGCATCTTCCTACTCAAAGCATCTGCTACGATGTTCGCCTTTCCGGGATGATATTGAAGTTAGAAATCATAGTCTTTCAAGAACTCCAACCACCGCCTTTGCCTCATATTCCACTCCTTCTAATCAAATAGGTATTTCAGAATCTTGTGATCACTGTAAATGTTAAATGTTGCTCCATAAAGCAAATGTCTCTAGATCTTTAATGCAAACACAACAACAATCAATTCTAAATCATGAGTAGGGTAATTCCTCTCGTGCACTTTTAATTGTCTTGAAGCATATGCCATGACCATTCGATTTTTCATAAGCATAAAACCTAGACCTTGATATAAAGCGTGGCAATACACCTCAAAAGGTTCATTAGGATCAGGTAGAATCATCACTGGTGAATTAGTCAATTGTCTCTTCAACTCTTGAAAACTTTCCTCACATGGATCTATCCATGCAAAAGTTTGATTCCTTCATGTAAGCTGGGTGAGAGGTTCTACTATCTTAGAAAACCCTTCAATAAGCCTTCAATAGTAACCGGCTAATCCGAGAAAACTACAGATCTCCAATATCGTCTTCGGCCTTTCCCATTGATGCAAATTAAAAGTTTTAAACAAGTCTACAAACTTAATGCATGATTAATTATTACATTGTGAACCCAAGTGCAGGTTGTCTCAAGTAATAAATTTCTCGGGAGTCCGAGGTCGATCCACAGGGAATTGTTGAATATTAATTAAGGTGAAGTAAATATTTTGTTACTACGTTAAAAGTTATTTACTTGGGTTAAAAGATCCACTCTTGGTAAATAAAGTAAAGGAAAGATTAATTTCTTTTATAACTCAATTAGAATCCTCGCAACATAGAGGTTCCAATCGAAAAATACAACGTTAAAAGTCCAATTAAAATAATATATGTAATTATATTATGTTTCTGAAAAATATTACCACCACTTATAAATGGGTTAAAGCATTCATTGTGCTAATATTTTGTCTACAACAAATCAAGAACTCCACTTTATAAAGAGAGTTTCTAACACCACCACTTGTAAATGGATTAAAGCATTCATTGTGCCAATCTCTTATCTACAACAAATCAAGAACTCCACTTTACAAGGAGGGTTTCTAAATTGATTGGAAACAAAATACAATACATATAATAACCACTTGAAAATATATCATTTAAGTACAAGAGAGAAATTAATCTAACCTTATTTCAATACCAAGAGCTTCACTCCTTCACCCAAGCAAAATGAAACTTAGTTACTCATAGATAAGAAGAAAGAAAGAAAGAAGAAGAAGAAGAAGAACATGACTTCAATTTAGAACAAAGGAAAATTACTACAAGAAAACCTAGTAACAAACTAGCATCATTTTGGTACCTAACGCCCTCAATGGTCTGCCAAGACCCCCTTTTATAGAGGATTAGAGATACAAAATGACAAGGGGGTTGAGTCATTAGTGAGTGGATGAGTGGAAAATGATTGGAAAATGCCAAATGACTTTTGGTGAGTGGAAAATTATGGAGATTCCTTGTCGCCAAAATCATTTAGCTCTGAAGTCATTGAATGCGTTAGAATGAGCAAATGTGATCTTCATCAAAGTTGTAGGGATTGATCTTGACTTTCAAATGGCTTTTGTTTGAGTCTAATATCATTTCTATAACTCTAGATACGTTCCAATTACTGTACACTGCTCAGGCCTAGTCACAGCTCCTCTATTCTAACTTGCAAGCCCAATATCACCCATTATACCTCAGATTCTGGAAAAGTGTTCAACATAAAAGTTGTAGATACAGGTCTCAACTATTCAGCATTAAAATGTCAGCCCATTTTACAACCTATAGCTCGAAATATGGCATGAACAGTACACATAGATCAAGCTATCAGGAACAGCACTCTAGTTCTTACTTCAACCCCAATTTGAATTATTTACTCGTGTGATTGGGCCTTTGAGGTCTTCATGAAAGTTATAGAGCTCTCTCTTATCTTTAAAATGCCATCTGATTCACCTTATTTGACCACCTACATCCCAAGATATACCCCAAATACAAAAATAACGTAAGACGTAAATTATGCTGAAAAATTTAATTAAGTCCAATTTGAGTCCAAACTTATAAAACATAACCAAACTCAATCAATTAAGTGCATGAAGAGTGTAAATGACTAAAAATGAAGGCTTATTAATGTATCAAATATGTGATCATCAAATTCCCCCATACTTAGCTTTTTGCACTCTTGGGCAAAACACACAAGACTAAAAAAAATGAAACAGACTCAAAAGTTAAATACTCCAAAAGACTCAATTTCTAATAATATTTAAAAATAAAGAGCAACCAATCATTCAAGTAATCAAAACATTCATGAGGTAACATATCTTCACATCTCAAATCAACAAGCAAGGATATTTCAATTGAAAAACATGAGTCGAGAATGATAGATTTTCACAAGATTCACTCTCAATCCCTCAAGTGTTTAAAAGGTAGGTATTTCACTCAATTCAACCCATGAAAATTGCACTACCATAAGCTTGCTTATCTTCTACTTCTCCACTACTCAGAACACATGCACACACAAATCATGAGGACTTTATTCAAGGTTGTTATGGGGTCAAGGTAAAAGAGAATGTAATATAGATATGACAAGTTAAATACCAAAGAGAATAAAAGAACATGAAAGCTGAGTTCAATTAACAAGTATGAAAGTTCATCCCAATTCCACCTAATACAAATTCCCTTTACATATTCTTTTCCTTTCCTTTATTGCCTTGTTGACTTTTTTTTTTCTTTTTACATTTTTTTATTTTTTATTTTTTATTTTTTATTTTTGATTTTTGATTTTTTTTGACTTTTTTTTTTTTTTACAAAAAGAACATCATATATACATTTTTTAACCATTTTGCACACACACCCCTACACTTGTTCAAGAACTCATCTAATGACAAAGCTAATGTTCTCTTATTCCCTAATGCTAAGTAAGAACAGTTTTTTTTAAGGCACAAAATGAGTTCGAAATAAAGAATGGTCAAATAAGCTCAAAGAGGTTAAGTAAGGGGAAATAGGCCATTTCCAATGCTTTACATTGGCAGGAATTAGAGAATTTCCAAGAAGTCATAAGAGTGTTGATATCATATTGAGACAATATACTGCTAAGTAAGGCTAACTATTTGATTAAAGTAGCTATTTCAAGAAAAATACCTCAATCATATTTATGTATGCATATGAAAATGTAGTCTAAAAAAGAATCAAAGCAAGTTCTAGAATAACAATTCCATGAGTAAAATTCACACAAGAAAGAAGAGAATGGTACAAATGTTCAATCCATTTATCAATAGGTTCAAAATCTCACAAGGCATAATTCTATCATTCTCAGTCCATCAATTCAACATCCGTAACCAAGCATGTGAATTTTAAGAATGAAGACAATTTACTCAATCATGCAAATTTTCCTGAATTTGAATTGCTACTTCCACACAAACTAGTTGTCTACCCCAACTAAGATGCGTCTCAAGATTAAAATTTACTCCTTACTCTGCCATCCTTAACTGGTTTAGTAAGTTACTGACAAACATATAAATACAACAAACATATTAATACACACACTTCCTAAATTCTTTTTTTTTTTATTTTTTATTTACACAACTATCCTTCCCCCTAACCAGATCATAACATTGTCCTCAATGTCAAAGATAGATAGGTAAAGGATAGAAGATAGTACCTGCTGTAATTACTGAAAAGAAAAATCTCACACAAATTTAAATAGAAACAAAGTACGATAAATAAAACTAAAGATAAAGGAAAGTTATAGATGAAGTGCCAGATCACACTCTTGTTCCTTGCTGCTTCCCTTGCTATTGCCTCTTTTGCTGTTGCCTCCCGACCAATCTATTTGAGCTGTTACTAGATCAGGTTCATAAACAAAAGCTTCTAATTTATCAATCAACTAATCAACAGTGGAAGAAAAAATAAGGAGTCATCTTGCCAAAAGTGTGATGAATTACTGTTCCACAGCATGGTCAAGAAAATATAACAAAAGATCAAAGAAATTATTAACATTCAGCAAACCTATGAGTTTATGGTGGATGTTTAGTTGGGCCCAAGAGACAATTTGAAAAATTTCTTCCAAAGTACCAAAACCACCCGGTAAGGCTATGAATGCATCAGAGTTTGCAAGCATTATCCTTATTCGTTCATCCATAGATGATACTTGAAACTCCTCCCCAATTATTTTTCCAGTAATATTCTGTTGAGCTAAAGGTCTAGGAATGATACCTAAAACCTGACTGACTCCTAAATGTGCAGCAAGTGATACAGCCTTCATTAGCCCAATGCTACCTCCCCCATATACTAAATGAATTTTCCTCACAGCAAGTGTTCGACCAAGAGTGATTGCTACGTCTACATACTCTAAACCCTTCCCATAAGTTGACCCACAAAATACACAGATATTGGTAAGTCTACGAACAGAAAAAGAAGAAGCTCCTTCCATTTTACACTCATACTCCCTTTAAATGATTTTGAGTTGAAGGAAAGTAAAGAAATTGTAGTGTTTAAATAGGGAAGAGAATAGAAAAAGTAATGATAGCACCTATATGGGTAGGTTGGCTGTTGTCAGAAAAGTTTGAAATTAAGAAACAAAATTATTATTATTATTATTTTGTTTTTTATTTTTTTGTTTTTGTTTTTGTTTTTGTTTTTTGACTTCAAGAAAACAATCAGGGTAAAGAAGTCTAGAAACCCTCGAAGGATCCCATCCAAAGGATCGTCTGTCCAAAATCAAAATTCAACAAAATCATACAAAGATAAAATAATAATAACAAATGATTACACACCTTTATGTACAGGTTTCATGGCAGATCTTTATACTGCGCGTCATGAGTGCAGTAATACCAAGATGGCTCAGCCAATCTGGGCATTCTTCTCCCTCCCGCTTGTGAGATATCCCAGCCTATGCATCATCCCTCTAGTTAAAGAGAGAAAATCTGAATACGACGACCAGTGACCACAGCCAGTGAGAGGTCGCTGAAGAGCTCATGGCATTAAATCACAGGATCCACCTCAGAGGCATTGTCACGCGAGAATGCAAACACGAGATGCTTCTTTCTTATTTACGGACCGGCGTGCGATGGTCCACCTGAGTCAATGACGGGGCTGCCGCTGGCAGGGGCTCCTAATCTATTTAAAGACCAAGTACAATCGAAGTTTCGCCCTTTTTTTTTTTTTTTTTTTTTTTCAATTTTTTTCCTTTTTTTCTTTTTTTTTTCATATTTTTTTGTCTTGTTTTTTTTTTTTTTGAAGATGTACAAGATAATATATACATGTTGTTGTGGTTGTGGCTCACATCTTCCTCTAGTTTCACGTCCAGAAATGGCTTAAACGCCTTCTATGAGTCGAGGATAAGCTTCCCATCCAATTTTCTTATAAATTGGCAAACAGGGTCTTTTTGAGTCAGATTCCCAAGACTATAACGCTCTTGCTCGTCCTTGAAGAGATTCCATAAAATAAGAAGTTCACGCTGCACAACTCCACAAGAATGCGTCTCAAGAGTCAATAAGATATTATCTAATGATTCCTTACTTAGTCCATTCTTAATGAAGAATATTTTATCTTCTCGATTTATGAAAATTATTCCCAAAGAACGATATCGCGTGTTACAATTTCATCGTGCACACTTGTAACAAACTTGCATTCTTTTTGCTCTTTTTCTTTTTGAAAATGAACTTTTACCGAGACCAGACATGTATGGGACAAATGAATTTGAAGATTCACTAACTAAACGAACCTTTGCTTCAATTATCCAGCGTATATCTTCTGGGATGCCCTTGTACATTAATAGTCTCAGTCTTTCACACCTAGCTTTGTAGATTTTGGTTAGAGCATTTTTAGGAACAGAAGGGAAATACTTTCTTAGATTTGAGAGAATGACATCCATTTTGAAGGAGAAGGAATCAGTTATTATGGGAAACTGAAAGACAAACCAACTTGAGAGTCACGGAGTATCGTTATCCGCCACTTAACCGAGAACACAAAGAACTGCAAAAAGAAAGAAACAAAATTAAAATAAATTCTACTCATAACAAGGATTAGAAAGGGAGATGAATTCTACCTCAGTAACTTGATGTTCCAGAAATAGTTTGAGTCTTTGTCCATTGACCTTAAATTCAATACCATTCATAGGATTCTCAATATCTATGGCCTCATAAGAATACACATGTTTGACAATATAAGGACCAATCCACGTAGATCTCAATTTTCCAGGGAATAGGTGAAGACGAGAATTATAAAGCAGAACTTTTTGACTAATTTCAAATTTTTTTCTCATAATTGATTTGTCATGAAAAGTTTTTGTTCTAGCTTTATAAATCTTTGAGTTTTCATATGCATCATTTCTCAATTCCTCAAGTTCATTCAATTACAATTTGCATAACTTGGAAGCATCATCAAGACTTAAGTTGAAAGCTTTAATGGCCCAAAATGCTTTATGTTCCAATTCTATAGGCAAGTGACAAGGTTTTCCATATACTAACCGATAAGGAGACATGCCTAAAGATGTTTTAAAAGCAGTACAGTAAGCCCAAAGTGCATCGTTTAGTCTTAAAGACTAATCTTTACGATTTGGGTTAACCATTTTTTCCAAAATTTGTTTAATCTCCCTATTTGCTAATTCAACTTGTCCACTTGTCTGAGGGTGATAAGGGGTAGCAATTTTGTGTGTGATGCAATATTTCTTCATTAAGGATTCAAATGGTTTATTGCAAAAATGTTTTCCCCCATCACTGATGATAGCTCGAGGGATTCCAAATCGACTCAAAACATTTTCTTTTAAAAATTTCAAAACAGTTTTGTGATCATTGTGTCGACATGAAATCGCCTCAATCCATTTTGAGACATAATCAACTGCAACCAAAATGTACACAAATCCAAATGATGATGGAAATGGACCCATGAAATCAATTCCCCAACAATAAAAAATTTCAATCACAAGGATAGGGTTCAAAGGCATCATATTTCTTTTAGAAATGGACCCTAATTTTTGACAATTTTCACAACTTTTGTAAAAAGTATAATTGTCCTTGAATAAAGTGGGCCAATAAAATCCACACTGCAAGGTTTTCGCAGCTGTTTTCTTTGAAGAAAAATGACCTCCACATACTTCAGAATGACAAAAGTTAATGACACTACTTACCTCATTGTCGGGTACACATCTCCGAAAGATTTGATTTGGATAATATTTGAACAAATATGGGTCATCCCAATAGAAATTTTCACCTCAATCAAAAACTTTTTTCTATCTTAGTGAGTCCATTCAGGCGGCATCTTACCTGTTGTAAGTCTAGACAAATGATCTGCAACAACATTTTCGGCTCATTTCTTGTCTTTTATTGTGATGTTAAATTCCACTGGAAAACTTTGTTCTTCTCCCAAAAATGTGTACTTTAACCCAGCAGGTAATGGCTTTAGTTCCAGTATGGGTACTTCTTCATGGGTATTATCATTCATGGGTTTTAGCTTTTCGAATCTTGGCTTCCTTCCTTTGTATTCCATTTCCTGTGTACAGTCAAGCAAAGAGTATATTTCAGAAATATCATCATCTAATTGTGTAGATGAATCCAATGAATTAATTAAACAAATTTCTAATAGGTCAGAAGAACTCTTGGTTTGAAGATGATCATCTATAATGACCTCAATCCCTTCAATCTCTTCATTGTCAACATAAACTTCATGTGGTTGCTTGCACATGTTGAAAACATTAAGCTCTAGTGTCATATTTCCAAATGTTAGCTTCACCACTCCATTTCTGTAATTTATCAAAGCATTAGATGTTGCTAAAAATGGGCGACCTAGAATAACAAGAACTGACTTAAAACTATCAACCACAGGTTCAGTTTCCAGGACAATAAAGTCCACAGGATATATGAATTTATCAACTTGAACCAACACATCTTCCACTATTCTTTTAGGGATTTTAATTGATCTATCAGCAAGTAGAAGAGTTACAGAAGTTGGTTTTAGCTCACCCAGGTTGAGTTACTGATAAATTGAATATGGAAGCAAATTAACACTAGCACCAAGATCAAGTAAAGCTCGCTCAATTTTATGTTCACCAATAATGCATGAAACTGTAGGACAACCAGGGTCTTTATATTTCAACTCATTATTGTTTTGAATAATGGAGCTTACCTGTTCAGTCAAAAAGGCATTCCTTTTTACATTATGTTTCCTTTTAATAGTGCACAAGTCTTTCAAAAATTTGGCATAACAATGAATCTTTTTGATAGCATCTAACAGAGGAATATTGACCTTCACTTGTTTAAAATTTTCAAAAATGTCACTGTTATGGTTCACTTTACTTGAATTGTTTAATGCTTAAGGATATGGGGGTGAAGGCGAGGGTTTAGTCCCCTTTTGACTAAGTGGCTTATCAACTCCTTCCTCATCTTTGGGAATTGACTCATCATCTTTCTCAAAAAGTTCAGGAATTTATTTTTCAACAACCTTTCCACTCCTAAGAGTTATCACTGAGTTGACTTGATTTATTTTTTGACTTTCTGAACTACCCTCATTTAGGCTGTACTGACCCTTGGGATTTGGTTGAGATTGAGAGGGAAATTTTCCTTTCTCGTGAATGATAAGTGCAAAAGAAAGTTTAGCAAGAGTGTCTTTTATGTCAATCATAGCTTGAGTGTTTTGATTATTAAGGGCCTCTTGCTTTTCTATGAATGCATGTAATGTTCCCTCAAGGTTTTTCCTATATGGTGGGACATAAGGTGCATATCCTTGAGAATTTTGAGAATCCTGCTGTGCTTGAGGAGGTGGTGGTTGCATGAATTGTGCCTGATTGTTAGTCCTCCAACTGAAGTTTGGGTGATTTCTCCATCCCGGATTGTATGTATCTGAAAAAGAAAAAGTGAATGGCTTTTTAAAATTGTTCATTGCATTTACTTGCTCATACACAACTTCTTTAAAAATAGGAATTTTTGGACATTCATTTGTTGAGTGTCCCAATTCATCACAAATGCTACAAATTTCTTCATTTTGCACAGATTTGATTTCTTTTACTTTCCCTGATTCCATGGCTTTAACCTTTCTAGCCAAACTAGCAAACCTAGCATTTAAATCTTCTTCTTGACTAAGATGATATTTTTCTTTACTAGCATTTACAAGGTTTGATCTAATTGAATTTTCAGAAGGATTAGTACCATGCCAAGATTGAGAATTTTTAGCCAAATGGTCTAAATAGTCTAAAGCTTCTTCAGGTTCTTTATCAAGAAACTCATCATTGCACATTGTTTCCACAAATTATTTAGTTTCAGGTGTTAACCCTTCATAAAAGAAGCTTATAGTGCGCCATTTTTCAAAACCATGATGTGGGCAAGAATTCAACAAATCTTTAAAACGTTCCCAACTTTGAAAATATGCTTCATTTGAATTTTGGAAAAAATTTTGGATTTGTCTTTTCAAAGCATTTGTTTTATGTGTTGAAAAAAATTTCTTTAAAAATTCACCTTGCATTTCTTGCCATGTGCCAATTGATCTTGGTTTCAAAGTGTTAAGCCAAGCTTTTGCTTTATCTTTTAAAGAAAAAGGAAACAATTTAAGCTTAACAACCTCTTCAGTGCAAGTTTGATCAGGAAAAGCGGTACATACTTCCTCAAATTCTTTTAGATGTAAATATGGGCTTTCAAATCCTAAACTATGGAAATTAGGAAGTAAAGAAATCATATCTGGCTTGAATCTAAAATTATTAGCATTAAGTGGAAAGATAAAACATGATGGACTAGAATTTCGAGATGGTTGCAAATACTCACGCATGGTTCGCAACGGTTGATTTTCATGTTCATCATGCATACTTTCATTTTGAACCATGGTGTTTGATGTTTGTGATTGTGATTCAAACAAATCAATATGGAACGTACCTGGATTAACTCTAACCAAACGACTAGAATTTAAATCCCGATACCAATTAAGCATACACAAGAAACTTAATAAGGATGTTGTAACACCCCAACTTCTGACTATATGAATGATAATAGCAGAATTACACTATTTTGGTATTTTCTTTGTGGAATAAAAATAATTTGACTGTTCTGAGATCATATTTGATCATTCTGTGTGATTGCCCCTGGCTAGGAAAAATAATATTTTTCAGGCCAGGGAAATCTGATCTGTCGCATTTGGAAACGGGGGATCTTACTAAACCCGAATCTGAGTGATTTAGAAAAGAATCTTTTTATTTTTAAAATCTATCTGTAAAAATAATAATATTGTACGGATAAGTATCCGTGATTGTATTTATAGCAGTCGTTGCTATGAACGTTGGACCCGATAAGTTTTAAATTAATAGAAAAAGTGTTTGGAACATTTCTTGTAAGTAAAATTAAAGTGAACCAATGGGATATAGTCAAAACAATTGGTTAGACTTTTCTAACCAATGAGAATTGGTCAAGGAAAGAAGTTTAGACTTTCTTGTGGACCATTAGATTTGAAGCTTGACTTAGGAGCTTTGATCTTCACCATGGATTCAATCAATGGTGTAAAACAAAGCTTAACAAAACTATCAAGTAACATTCATCATAGATAAGATTAATGGATAAGATTGAGTCAACATTAATTGCTTGACTTTTACTTAGGAAACTAATTAACCTTAATTTAGTTGTCCTAATTACCTAATTAAGCAATTAAGTAAACTAACTTAACTAAGGATTAGTTATAACTTAGTCCTTACTTTAATATCCTAATTCTAATTAGAGGTGATGATGGATAATTAATATGTATTAGATACAAGCTAAATATGTTAAATTAAATTAGTTATGTACTTGAAGAATTAAGTAAGAATGGTTAGGAGATTAAACCCAATTAATTGGCTAACCAATAAACTAGTAATTAGGCTTGAACTAATGATGAATTGAGGATTTAAAACCCACCTAAACCACTATGGACAGCAGCACCTAAACTCATGGTCCAATAGAAATTTTGAGCAGCAGAATTTTAGGCCCAACAGCAGCAGAATTTGTGGCCCAATAGCAGCAGAATTTAGCTTGGATTAGCAATCAATTAAAGGACTTAAACTCACCTAAAACACCATAGACCAGCAGCTGATTGGAGCAGCAAAATGGAGCTTCACGGTCCAGCAATTTCACGGCCCAACAGCAGCAAATTCACGGGCCAGCAACATGCAGAATGGACGTCCAACAGCAGCAGCAACCGTCCAGCAGAATTGTGAAGATTTCAAGTAATATTTGAAGGTCCAAATACCATACAAAGTCAAGCTTGTAACCAATGAGAAGAGAGAGTACTTGTGCAATTAATGCATGGCTATTTGCTCAAGCAAATATCACTCACGTCTATCACCAACGGCAGCAGCTTGGGGCAGCTGGATGGAGTGGATAACCATGCAAATACATCTCTTCAAATGTCACAAACTCATCTACGGTGGGCAGCTGTCTTTAGCACTCAAAATTAGATAAAATTTTCAAGTAAAATCATCCAAATATCACAAGTAATTCACGGCTGGCAGCAGCTCATTCACGTATTCATCTTCATTTTTCACTTCTCAAATATAAGCCAATTGTCTCTCAAACATTACACGGCCAGCAGCCTTTCCAATACATCTTCACTTTCTATTTTCTACTTATCAAGATATAAGTCCATTCTCTCCAAAACACCAAGGAAAACCCACTCTTCTTTCTTCCATCTTCTTCTTACAATCGGTCACCATCTTGAAACCACACAATCCACCCTTTTAAATACTCATTTTTTTTTGGTTGTCTTGACTCAAAGCCCCCTCTAATCATTTCTTCTTCACAAGGTCCTAAGCTTCTTCAATCTTCTTCCTAAAGAGGTAAGCTTTAAGTTAATGATTCCAAGTTTGATTTTAAATTCTTAACCATGATTTTTTTCCATGGTTTCAACCTTGATTCTTGTATGGTCCTTCACTAATTTTTTTTTTATTATTGAAAATTTTAGGGCTTGTTAGGAGATTTATAAAGTCTCAAGGCAAGGGAGGAAAGCTTACAAAGTTTGTCTTCAAGAGGTAAGAGGGAGACTCTACCTTACCACCCATGTTCTGGTAGTATGAGGATGGTATGTTTGGTGAAAAATCCTTAAGGATTTATTCACCTATTGCTTGAGGTTCTTAGACTGTATTGATTGGACTGTATTGGTTGAACTGTATTGAGATGTGCCTGATTGTGTTTGAAAGTTTGGACTGTATTTGGGATGTGTCAGCTTTTGTTTTTAGGTTTGTATGTGTAGTATCTGTGAGATACGATTTTTTTTCAATACTTGTCTGTAGGTTATAATGCTTAAGGAACTGATAATATGTGAGTATATAGAGTGTATACTGTAGAGAAACTTATACTGTATGTGTGTGGGATATATACTGTAAATTTCTGTAAATTTTATGAGGAAGGGATTTAATTGGAAATATTATGGAAATATGGGGTTATTATGTAAATATAAATTTTTGAGGGACTAAAGTGGAAATACTCTGTTTTGAGGGACAAAAATGTAAATTATGCGTTTTAAGGGACTATTTTGTAAATATGAGAGAAATACAGTAAATTTTAATATTAAAATAAGTAAAACAGTAATTCTGATTTAATACGTACGAAAAATATTCATGCGATTGAAAAACGTTGAAAAATCACTACGTGATTCGAAAAGGCGACAGAATTGAGTCACGAATGAAAATACACGAGAATATGACTACGTGATTAAATTGCAGTATTACTGCTGTTAAATTAATATATAAACCCTGTACATGTGATATGAATAGAAATTGTGAATAGTGCATAGTACATGCATTGGAAAGGTCCAAAGGACTATGTAAGGCAAGATGCCTAGGAGAGATTACACCTCCTGAGTGGGTGCGATAAGCGTAGTGTAGGTCATTGATTGACCTTAGGGGCATTGGGGTGCGGGTTGCCTACAATGGACAGTTGGTAGCTCTTCTGTACCGTGGGTTAGACCGATGCAACACACCAATGATCCGGACCGAGACACTATCCCTAATCATGATTTGATGAAGACTGTCGTGCATGTGCTAGATGTGCAGAATTTGAGCACGTGGTCTGAAGCATGTTGGTGCCGACAGATCTTTTCAGTCATTTTCTCCGACTTGAGTTGTAGCTCCATGGAGTAGGATATCGAGTCAGTATACATTGCATTTACATTTGCATTCATAGAGGATGTATCATTGAAATTCTTACCTATGTGTAATTCTTGCTTGTGATAATTAAAATATTGAATATTTGAGTATTGAAAATAGCATAGTTGTACAGCTTGTTTTTATTTATTGTATACTGATAATATATAAGATTAATAGCAAAACTGTAATTATAATATGATATCTGTATGATATTTTGGATGTGTTTATCTTCATTGCTACCATACTGGTATTGGCATAGGTGATCTCACCTCTTGTATGTATATATTGTATCATGTGAATGTATTGTTAAGACACTGAGCCGGACGTAGGACGAGAAGCAGAGAAAGGTCCAGATACTGTTGAGAACTTCGAGTTCTGATGGCGGTGGAGATTCCTAGCTTCCTTGGTTACATGAGACTGACATTTATCGGAGGGGACGAAGCATGGACTGAAGATCTTGAGAGAGAAAGTATATACTATTTAGGAGATGTAAATATTAGACTGAGTAGACTACAGTCAGGGAACCCTTACTTTTCATTACTATTTATGTACGCTTAGAGTTTCCTATATCTATCGGCAAAGACTGGGAGCGTACTATCGCACCCGTAGAGAGAGTAGTGTTGTATCGTCCGCTCGGACATTTCCTCCCGGACTTTACGTAGAGTTGGAATTCCCCACCCGGGAATATGAGGAGGACCCATCCGAGGGTCCTGGCTATCGAAGGCTCGGTGCCTAGTAGTACTTGGGCAAAGATGTCAATGTAAACAGTGTTTATAATTTTTGGAGTGACTAGTTTGTAATATGTACAGTATGATAGTGTTAAAGACTTGTATATGTATAACCAGAGACTTGGATATGTACAAATGATGTAAATTATTTGTGATGATGTTGTGATGTTTTATTTTCTGCTAAGTTTATTTTCTTGTTATTAAGAAATTTTGAATTTTGTATTTTTCCTTACAAAGTACGTTATCGAAATAAGGTTAATTTAGTAATTATGTAACATAAATGTAACATCCTAAGGTGGGTGTTACAGATGTGGTATAAACCAGCCACCATATGTATATAAATATTAACAAAAATAGGTGTAGTATGAACCAACCACCAATTAAGTTAATAAGCAAAAGAAAAATTAAAATGTTAGAAGCAGATAAAGTAAAAAGTTAGATGGTTAGTAAGAGAGTTAGTAAGTTAGTAAGTTAGTAAACAAAAATAAATGACAAAAAATAAATAACAAAAAAAAAAATAAATGACAAAAAATAAATACAGAAAATAAATACAAAAAAAATGTAAAAAGTAAATTTAAAATATAAAAACAGAGAATCGGCAAAAAGCCGATTTTTTGCTCCAAAGAGAGAGAAGAGAGAAGAAGAAAGATTATTTCATTAATGATTGCAGATTATAAATGGTTAAGGGAGAGGTTCCCCACTAAGTTAGTACGTTAGTAAGTACAAAAAAAAAATTAAAAGAGTAGAATATATACACAAAATATTTACACCATAAATTTGTTCTTCAAATCAAGTCCCCAGAATCACGCTTCAAAAACTTGATGCAAATTAAAAGTTTCAAACAAGTCTACAAACTTGATGCAGGATTAATTGTTGCATTGTGAACCTAAGTGCAGGTTGTCTCAAGTAATAAATTTCTCGGGAGTCTGAGGTTGATCCACAGGGAATTGTTGAAGATTAATTAAGGTGAAGTAAATATTTTATTATTACGGTAAAAATTATTTACTTGGGTTAAAAGATCCACTTTTAGTAAATAAAGTAAATGTAAGATTAATTTCTTTTATAACTCAATTAGAACAACATGGAGGTTCCAATTGGAAAATACAATGTTAAAAGTCCAATTAAAATAATATACGTAATTATATTATGTTTCTGAAAAATATTACCACCACTTATAAATGGGTTAAAACATTCATTGTGTCAATATTTTGTCTACAACAAATCAAGAACTCCATTTTATAAGGAGAATTTCTAACACCACCACTTGTAAATGGATTAAAGCATTCATTGTGTCAATCTCTTGTCTACAACAAATCAAGAACTCCACTTTACAAGGAGGGTTTCTAAATTGATTGGAAACAAAATACAATACATATAATGACCACTTGAAAATATATCATTTAAGCACAAGAGAGAAATTAATCTAACCTTATTTCATTACCAAGAGCTTCACTCTTTCACGCAAGCAAAATGAAACTTAGTTGCTTATAGATAAGAAGAAGAAGAAGAAGAAGAAGAACATGACTTCAATTTAGAACAAAGGAAAATTACTACAAGAAAACCTAGTAACAAACTAGTATCATTTTGGTACCTAACACCTAACACCCTCAATGATCTACCAAGACCCCCTTTTATAGAGGATTAGAGATACAAAATGACAAGGGGGCTGAGTCATTAGTGAGTGGATGAGTGGAAAATGATTGGAAAATGCCAAATGACTTTTGGTGAGTGAAAAATTATGGAGATTCCTTGTCTCCGAAATCATTTAGCTCTGAAGTCATTGAATGCGTCAGAATGAGCAAATGTGATCTTCATCAAAGTTGTAGGAATTGATCTTGACTTTCATATGGCTTTAGTTTGAGTCCAATATCGTTTCTATAACTCTAGATATGTTCAAATTACTGTACACTGCTCAGGCCTAGTCACAACTCCTCTATTCTAACTTGAAAGCCCAATATCACCCATTAGACCTTAGATTCAGGAAAAGTTTTCAACATAGAAGTTGTAGATACAAGTTTCAGATATTCAACATCAAAATTTCAGCCCATTTTACAACATATAGCTCGAAATATGGCATGAACAGTACACATAGATCAAGCTATCAGGAACAACACTCTAGTTCTTGCTTTAACCCCAATTTGAATTATCTACTCGTGTGATTGGGCCTTCGAGGTCTACATGAAAGTTATATAGATCTCTCTTATGTTTAAAATGCCATTAGATTCACCTCATTTGACCACCTACATCCCAAGATATAGCCCAAATACAGAAACAACGTAAGACGTAAATTATGCTGAAAAATTCAATTAAGTCCAATTTGAGTCCAAACTTCTAAAATATAACCAAACTCAATCAATTAAGTGCATGAAGAATGTAAATGAATAAAAGTGAAGGCTTATTAATTTATCAAATATGTGATCATCACCCATTGAAGAACTGCTTAAACTTTCGATGCATCCACTTCAATTCCTTCCTCTGAAATCATGTGACCCAAAAATTGAACTTCGCTTAACCAGAACTCATACTTGGATAGCTTAACGTATAACTTGTTCTCCCTCAAAATCTAAAGAACCACACTGAGATGCTTAGCATGTTCCTATTGACTTCGAGAATAGATCAAAATGTCATCAATAAAGATAACAACAAATCTATCTAGATAAGGATGAAAGATCCTATTCATGAAATCCATGAATACAGCTGGAACATTTGTTACTCCGATTGGTATCACAAGATATTCATAATGCCCATAACGCGTCTGAAAATTCATCTTAAGAACATCCTCTACTTTCACATGAATCTGATGATAGCCAGAACGTAGATCAATCTTGGAGAAAACAGTGGCTCCCTTCATTTGATCCATCAAATCATCTATCCTCGGAAGTGGATACTTGTTCTTGATTATAATCTAGTTTAACTGACAATAGTCCACACATAACCGAGAAGTTCTATTCTTCTTCTTAACCAGTAGCACTGGCCCCCCACGGTGAAACACTAGGTCTCACAAACTTTTTCTCCAACAGATCCTCCAACTGCTTCTTGAGTTTGACTAACTCTGATGGCGACATCCGATATGGTGCCATGGATATAGGACCAGATCCTGGCATAAGATCGATAAAAAATTCTACCTCTTTTTCCGATGGTAATCTAGGTATATCATTAGAAAAGACTTTAGGAAACTCATTAACCACAAGAATAGCATTCACATTGGTTTCACCCTTGACCTCCAAGGAAGACAAAAGCATGTATCCTTGAGCTCCTTCCCTCAAGAAAATTTTGATTTGGTTAGCAATTATAAATCCAAAAATCTCAGAATCAGGAAATATGATAACTCCATAAAATATAGTTATTGGTGTCCTATCTCTATGTTATAAAGAATGCTTAGTCCTTGTCTATGATGCATATTTGGAAGATTTTATGCTTATATTTGTCATACTCTAATTCTGATACCTTTTTATGTGATATTGAGCAAACTATGTGTATTTAGTAAGAGATTGAGTGAATTTGTATCTGTTATTTATTTGGTGATTTCTCTATGATAGGAAGAGCTCCAAACAAGATGATATATAGGGCATTAGAGTCAATAGTGGAAGAGGAAGCCAAATTTTCATCTTAGCAAGCAACGTCGTGACGTGGGCAAGTTAATGCCGCGACGTGGTGCATCCCTTGCATCAGTAGAAAATACCCAAGGCCAAGGCACCGTGACATTAAGAGTGGACGCCTCGGGTGTTGGTGACCTAAATACAAGGCGCCATAACATTGGGGTGTTGACGCTGCGGCGTCCCCTGTTTTTCTATGCCTATATATACTATTTTATTAGATTTTTAGGAGAGAGTTTTCATAGTTTAGAGAAACTGCGGATAGGGTTACGGTTTTGGAGGCTAAGGGAGCCTAAGGAGGCAAGGATGGAGGTCATCTTCCTTATGGAAGATGATTCAAGCTTCAATGATCACACTTAATGAGTTTTCTTCCTTCTCTTTTCTCTTTTCTATCTTCCTTATCTTTTGAACATGGTTTTTATGTAGTAATTTGTGTTCAATGATTAGCTGAGCTGTATTTAGGGATTACTTTGGATCCTTGTATGAATATTGATGAGTTTGTAATCTTTTGAGTATATATTGATGTTTAGTTATGTTCAATCATATGGTGCTTAATGCTTTTGATTGTTTGATCAACTTTTGATTGATTTGTTGAAATATGATGAACCTAGACATAGGAATTTGGATTTTAGATCTAATGTATGATTGATGCATGTTCGATGAATTCAATTGGCTTGGACAAGTTAATTTGCTAACTAGATAGAAATATACGTTTTAGCCATGTATAGCGAGTGTTTGAGAATAGATCATTCATGAGTGGAATTTACACTAGTTCTCGTAGAAACATAGTAAGTTAGGTAAATGAAACTATGGTTAATTGACCTAGACATAGGCTTCTAACTAAACCAGATTCTCAAGCTAACTTAACAATTCATTGATGTTGCTTGTAAGGATTGCATGTCATTAGTTAAAATAGGAGGTGAAGAAGGATTCCCTAGATTTCTAAATATTATCTTTATTACTTTGTAATTTAGATTTAATTTATTTGTAATTTCTCTATTTTTATGTTCTTGAATAGAATTAGTTAAGTTATTGGTTGATATTTAGCTTTGGAAGCCAATATCCTCGTGGGAATGATCTCTTACTCTGTATCTGTATTACTTGAATGACCCTTGCACTTGCCGTAAGCAAATGGGTTAACAAGTTTTTGGTCAAGAAAATAAGTTTTTATTTTATGAAAGGACCAAGAATTTGCCTATCAAAATACAAAGGTATTATTGGAACAGTCTAATAGGATATGGTTAGAAGATAACTAATTCATTCCTAGAATAACGTCTATTTGAGAAAGAGGCAAACAAATCAAATCGACTGAAAAGATTCGACCTTCCACAGAAATAGGACAATTTAAACAAATTTGAGTAGTAACAATGGGTCCAGCAGTGGGAGTAGAAATATTCAAATCAAAGGGTAAGGCTCGATGCACACAATCATAGGCAATAAAAGAATGGGTCGCCCCTGAGTCATATAGTACAATTAAAATATTACCTCCTATGGCGCAATCTTCTTTAATCAGATCTTCGGATTGGGAGGCTTCCGCTCTACTCATAGTGTAAACTTTTCCTCCTGCCTAAGGTCTTGCAACACGTACATGGCTAGCAGAGGACTCCGCCTTAGGTTGATTGCAATCCTTGGAGACGTGTCTGGGCTTCCCGCATCTGAAACAGATGATCCCCTTGATTGTACACTCATTTGTTAAGTGGTCCTTTCCACACTTGAAGCATTTTGGCAACGATTCCACGGTCTGACCAAACTTGTGGCTACCAGAACCTCCTCCATGTGATTGTTGCTGAGATTGATTCCTCGGTGACCTTGAGTACGACGTTTGCTGAAAATGATTGCCACCGCCATTCCTCCCCCTTTGGAACCGAGAAGGTCCAAAGTTACAATTTCTTGTTTCTTGTGATTGATCTTACTCCTCAATCCTGCGACACATGTCTAAAAGAGCTGGGAACTGATCAATTCCCAAAGTCAATACTGCTCTCTTCAAGTCATGCCTCAATCCTTCTTCGAACTTGCGAAACTTCCACTCCTCATCAGGCTACAACTGGAAATACCTTGAGAACTTTGACAAACTTTCAAACTTAGTAGCATACTCACTGGCAGACATGCTTCTTTATTTTAGGCCTAGAAACTCCATTTCTTTCGCGTGCCTCGCACTGGATGGAAAGTACTTCTCCAAGAATTTGTTCTTGAAGACTTCCTAGGTAAGCACTGTTCCCTCAACTTCCATCAATCATTGGGCTCCTGGCCACCAGTCTTCAAAATCTCCAACAAGCATAAAGGTAGCATAGGTTACCTTCTGAGCATCAGTACATCCCATTTGTAACACCATTGTGGGGATGTCACATTTTTAATGTAATAAAATAAAACCTTACCCAAGTTATAAAACATTTGGTACTTAAATAATATGAGTTGTAAAATGTTTTCCTTTTATACATAATAACGTTAAACAAATAACACAAAACACAAAATAAGGCAAAACATAATCACACACCATAATATACATATGATTTTGTCTTAAGTATACAAATAATTTACAACTACAAATATTTAACAAAACAGTAAAGAGTCAGTATAATACTAAAACACAACATGCCCAAGTGCACATCAAAGATTCCTAACCCTCCGAAAGATCATTCTCTGAGAGATCATCGGATAGCAGAAACCCTGGATGTCTCGCAGCTCTACAGACGTGAGTCCGTGCTGTCGACTCACTACTAAGCTCACTAGGCGCATGGAAAATCCCTCCCCAATAACGCCTGAGAGTCAAAGGCAACTCAAGATGTAAATATAGAGTAGTAGTAAAAATAAGCTCCCCGTCAAACTCTCTACACAGAGACACAGTCAGACGTCCCACGTAGACTACCGATCCTCTATCCTCACATAGTCGTCAGGCCTCTGAGCCTCCATGAAAATCAAGTCTCACAAAACCAAAGAATCCAGGCAACGCCATGATCACAAGGTCAATCCAGATAGTATGGGTGATCTAACGGCTCGCCATCCTCGCGTTGCTCACTCGGCTAGCGCTTCTCCGGATACTGAATATCAAGGGGCTGCTCCTATTCCTCATCCTCAAACTCTTTACAGAATATAATAATAATGCAGAGAAATATGTATAACGAGGTGAGATAATCTACATTATTACCCACATGGCAATAATGAAAATGACAATACAAGCAAATATCACAATAATGCAGACTATTACATCATATATAGTACCTCAAATTAACACATCATACATGCTACCATAAGATACAGTAAACATTTAAAATGCAGATCATGGATGCTAATGTATACCGACTCGTTCCTACTCCATGGAGCGAAACACACACATTAGAGAGAATAATCCAAAAAGAACTATCAGTACCTCAGGCTGCCTAACCAAACTATTACACTGTCCGACGTCGTGTCTATAGCCCACAGTCCAAAACATCGTGTAGTAGTACACAATCCAAATACATCGTGCACTACAGGCATTGTACCAAATAGTCTCCACAAGATCTCGATTAAAAATAGTGCTTGTCGAGATCATTAGTGTGTTGCCCATTACCACGGCCCAGAGGAGCTACCAATTGTCCATATGTGGAATTCTCCACACACTAACGCCTCCAAGTTCAATTAATGAACCACACTACGCCTATCACACCCACAACAAGGTGTAATTCATCTCATCAATCAATCGCCAATTTTTAACTAAATTGACACAACTCTCAAAGCATGATTAAGAATTACCAAAAATACCCTTAGTCTCAATATATTATCATATTTATGAAAATACCCTCAGTCTCGATATTCCAAAATATAGTATGTCTCCACTTGACAGTACTATCTTTCAACATGTCTGGGTCTACCACTTTGGCCCGACAGTAAAACTCACTATTCCATTTAGTCGCGTAGAAATTTTATCGCATTTTCATAATCACATCACTTTTACAAACGTTCTTAAATCGCGTAAATATATTTTGACGCTTTTGAATATCGCATAATGTTTTCAAATCATTTTCTTAATCGCGTAAGATTTTCAAATCATTTTCTCAATCACGTAAGCTATTTCTAATACTTTTAAACTACATAGAATATTTTTCATACGTTATAAACATATTATAAAATCTTCTCTTTTATTTGTCTGATTTTAGTAAATTTTGACAGCATTTTGTCTAGAAAATCTATTAAATGGCATTGTCTACGTTCTTCTCTAAATACTGTATATTTTAACCTTAATCCTTATTTACACCTTGAAACTTGCTAAGGCACTTCAAAACTCATAGAGTGAGCTCTACGTTAGTATTTTTCAAGTGTTTCCTTTATTTCTTACTTATAACTAATTCTTCTAATTTAGAACTCTAAAACTAAGTTCATTCATTTTATTTCCCAAAGATTCATTGGAATTAAATTCTTTTGTAGATTAGCTACTTAACCTACCTTAGAAAATAATTTTGGAATTCAAATGTACATTGAATGGCATGTTGGCCGAATTCAACATACCCCTCACAAATAATCAGTATATCATTTTCTATCTTCTAAATCACTTTCAGATTCATTATTTTACCTAAATTCTTTAAATCATTGTTTTAGAAAATAGTTGAGAACATTTTGGTTCTCTTTTTCTTGGAGAAGCCGTGAGCCTCTTTTGTGTCCTTTGGAACACTCATGGAATCATTGCATGTTATTCACATCCTACCATAACATTCATAAATCTATAAACACATACAATATATTTTTAAAGCTATAGACATGCTTGCAAATACAATCAACCACTAATAGGAAAGCATTAAACAACCACATAAGTGAATCCTTATGGATTCTTCTCACACATACAATCCATTTTCTCATCACCACACAAGGTTGATGAGATTAAATCTCCCTCTTACCTCTTGAAGACAAGATCTTCAAGCTCTTTCCTCCTTCTCTTGATTTTCGTGTGGATTCAAAACAAATCCCTAAAATTCTTAAACAATTAGCAAAATCACAAACAATGATTAATATTGAAGAACCATGGAACAATCATGGTATAGAAAATCAAAAACTTAAATTAAAATCAAAGAATCAAGAGTTTACCTTTAGGGAAGTAAACAAAAGTTTGGATTTTGAAGTAGAAGGAGTAGGATTTTGACAAAACCTTCTAAATGAAAAGTGTTTAGGAGGTGGTTTAGGTTTAGGAAATGTAAAGAGGAAAAATTATAGAAGATGGGTGGTGATTTTGGGTGAAGGGGCCGAAACTCAAGAGAGAAAAGGAAAGGAAAATAACTTAGTGTTCTTGAGAGATTTGAGAGAAAATGATGCTTAGCTTTTTAGGTGAGAGAAAAAGTGAAATTTGAGAGTGAATGTGAAGTGGTGCTGCCGTGAGTGAGTGTGTAGGGTAATTAGGAGATAAGTTTTGATAGTAAATATCACATTATGTTCACATTTGCAAAGCACATGGCCTATGCCACCAATTGGTCATGCAAGAGTGTTCAAGAAGCTTGGAGAAGCTCCCTTGCTCCTCTTGGTCGTGTGGCCCTTCTAGGAAAGGTAACTAGGTTTGTTTTAATTTTTAATCTAGTTACACTTTAATCAAATACTTACTAACTAGCTTAGGTTTTCTAATTACTTGATTACTATCTAGTTACATAGCTAACTAGTTAATTAGGTCATTGCATATGTCATGCTTAGTCATGGCTTCTAGATAAAATTAGGATATTTGATTAGTAACTAGATTATAACTAATTAGTAACTAGGTTAGTTCACTTAGTTTCTCTAATTAGATAATTAAGCTAACTAAATTAGGTTTACTTAGTTACTTAGTAACTAGTCAAGCCATTATATTTGACTAAATCCTAGCCCTTGACATTAAGTTCACTTCCTATCCATTGATTTAATCTAAGGTGGATATCATTAGTTACTTTATCAGGATTGTTCTCACACCATTGATCTGATCAATGGTTATGATCAAAGGCATCTAAATCAAGTTGTTCATCCAATGATCCACAATGAAGTCCATGCCACTTTATTTGACCAACTCTTATTAGTTTAGAATTTAGTCTAGTCAGAAACGTTGACTGCTTATCTAAACGCGGGTCCCACAGACTTTTTCGGGTCCATGGTCATTTTGGAGCAGATTTTTACTATTTTTGAGACAGTAGGTACTGTCAATTAAAATAATATTATAATAATATAAAATTATTTTATTATACAGTTAAATCCTAAAAATTAAAAGATTAATAAACATATCACTCAGAATTGGGATTAGTAAGATCCCCTAACTCTGAATAATTAAAATAAGATTTTTTCGGCCATAAAATTATTATTTTCTTGGCTCGGAGCAAATCACACACAACAGTCAAATATACTCACGGAACAGTCAAATTCAATTTATAACTCACAGAAAATATAAAATAGTACATTTAGGATAATACTGTACTTAACCCAAAAGTTGGGGTGTTACACCATTCCTCTGAATATCTTCTCCAACTCTTTGATCCGAAGGTTTGCTTTCTCCAGATTGAATTCTCCTTTGAATTGTGGTGGATTGTTGTGGTGAAACTTTGACAGATTCTGAGTTTCAATGATAGCTTCTTGTTGTTAGGCAGCTCTTTAGTTCTATTGCACTATAACCTCTGCCATCCTCTGCATCGCCTCAGCTGCTGCAGCCATACTCTCATTGTCTTGTCCAGGGTTCATATGTACACCTCCACCACGAGCCATCACATTCCTTTGAAGTCAGACTAAACAATACATAATGAAAGTCAGGTGAAATCATCTCAAACAATTTTGTCTCCTTTAGGAAACCAAACACAGAGAATCACATAACACAAGCAAGACAGACCAAACCAAAAACCCCAAAAGACTCAAACTTGGGCTCTGATACCAACTAATATAACACCCTCCTTAGGGTACCACATTTACACACTAAAACATCAAAAACTTAACAAAATGCGGTAAAGGATTAATCTTGAAAAAAATATGATACAGATTTAAAATTTTCTTTCTCAAAGGCATAAACTTAAACAAAACATAAACAACACCAGATGTAATCACTGAATAAAACACATCAAAAAATATATATTCATAAGTGGCATGGATCACAGTCCACCCAAAATACACAAGGTTTGTACTTAAAAGACATATACAACTATTTGACAAAACAAAAACAAGCCCAAGTCTATATGCCTAGGGAGTAGGGTCCTCCACTGGTCCTCTGTTGGATCCTTCTCTGGATCCTCCATCGAGTCCTACTCCTCAGACTCCTCACCAGACAGATCCCTCAGTCGGGGCAAGATCTCACTGATAGGTGTCTTAGCAGATGACACCATAGAATCTTGATCCTCCATCGGGGTGTAATGCAAATCACCCCACAACTCCCAGATTGGCATAACGAACTCCAGACGTACTAAGACGTCAAGAGAAAAGAAAGGATCCCTATCGCGGGTCCTACGAACAGACAGGGTTACATCTCCAACATATCTAACTCATTCAGTATCCCAATCAATACGGCAAGCATCCGTACATCCATAAAATTGAACTCTAACAAAACCAACAAACTCTCTTCTAGTCGCCATCATAGAAAACAAAACAACAGGAAAGCTGCAATCTTCTTTGTCTTCTTTTCAATCTTTATCACGTGTATACATAAAACAGAATAACATAACAAAGATGTGAGATTCCCTACATTAATACCAACATGGCAGTATAGAAATAATAAAGAATCGTAATTGCAGTTATGGCATCGAGTATCAGATAATTTAGTAGATATAAAATATCACGATGATATGTAGACAGACTAAGCATATGTACAATAGACCAATTCCTACTCCATGGAGCTAAACACAATTTCGGAGAGAAAGATATAGGCAATTCACACCCGCACTAAGGTATAATTCAACTCCTAGGCAAAAAGTCTCAACCAACATCACTGGTATAATGCATGAACAATGACTCAATGCATGCGCACATATTAATATCATGATTTTCCATAAACCTGAGCTACTCATGAGCCAAGCTAATCATTAACATCTCTGGGTCCCGTTCAAGAGCCCGACAACACATTGCTGTTATTTTCAAATGCAAGCATCTTAATCGCATAATTTAGAAATCATCATTTTTAAATTACATGAAACATTATCACAAATTTTTTCTAATATGTAAAACTTTTATTTCACTTTTAAGCTTAATTTTTTTTGAAACTTTCAAGGCTTAATATAGAGATTAACTTTAGTTGCAATACTCTTCTAGCTAGGCTTCTCTAGGTAATACCTCCTAATAATTTTCACAAAGAACATAAAAAGGAAACCACATTATCTTAATCTCATAAATTCTTTTCCTTTCCCTAAACCTTAAAAGTACCTTAAGTTTTCATTATCTCTCTCTCAAGCTTATTTTTCTACTTAAGGCTGAAATCCCTCTCTTATCAAATGACCAAATCTTGTTTTATCACTCTTCAATATTATAAAATCCTTAATCCAATTCCTTTTTCACCTAAACATCTAAGTTCCAAATCAACACAAAAGTTTTGTCTTGGATACCCTATTTAGGGTTACTTGGCCGTGAGCCCTAAGGCCTTTGGACCTCAAAATTTTCATCTTCAACAACAAGATTCCAAGCAAACAACATATTTCAATCATCAAAATTTTCTATTCTACCAAGATTATGTACAACATTAAGCCATAAAATCTTATAGGGCAAATAATTACAAAATCATCAAGAGTCAATACAATCAAGTGAACAACCCTCACATGGATTCTTCATTTTCAAATCATCAATTCGTTTCTCACCACCATGAAAGGTTTATGAGAGTAATCTCCCTCTTACCTTAGATGATAACCAACCACTTCTTGGGTGCCTTCTTGAGTCAAACTTTCTCTTCCAATAGGCTCTTGAAAACGAAAACAACGTGCAAAAGAGTCAACATCTAAGGCTTGGAATAGAATGAACATGGATCAAAATCATGGTCTTAGAAATTTAAAATGAAGAGAAAGATGAAGATAGAGGAATTTCACCTTAGAAGCTTTCAAACCCTAACTTGATGAAGCACTTGAAAAAGGATGAACAAGGTCAAGATCACAACATCAAAGTGTTTTAGAATGAGGTTTGGATTCAAGAAATGTGGATGGTTGGAATTAAAGAAGATTGGAGAGTGGGTTTTGGGGGTGTGGCCGTGAGCTTCAATGAGAGAGAGAAGAGAGAGAGTTTTGCTTTTGGTTGTTGGTAGAAAGATGAAAGTGAAACTAAGAGAAGTGAATAAGTATAAATCAAAGTCCTAGAACCCTCCTTGAGTGGGCTTGGCTGTGGACTTCCCAAGGAGAGAGGGAGATAAGTTTCTCCAACAAACTTCCTCAAAGCTTCTTTGGGAAGCTAGTTTTCTATTGGTCCATATTTGATGAGACATAAAGGTGTGGGTCCCACGGGTGATGTCAAAAAGGGAAACCTTCTACAAAAAGGTTACTAGGCTTATATCTAGAACCATCTACTAGATCTTTACTAAAAGCTATTATCTAATGAACAAAAGTTACACTTAACAAAAAAAAGTATCTATTGTCCAATGGATAATAGAATGTACCCAAATTTTATTTTTCTAGATAAAACCTCAGACAAAGAAAACTTTGAAAACTGTCTCCGATTTCGGGTTTAGTTAGATCCCCCGACCCTATTTCAACAGTCCAAAATTTTTCAAAAATAATATTAAAGTAATCAAAATAAGTCAAATAATTCATAAAAATCCACAAAAATTCACAAGAATCACAAATAACCAAAAAGCAAGGAAGAAAATTAATCGGGGTGTTACAGGGTTGCTATTACCGGTCACGAATAGGGGAGAGAAAGGAAGAGCAAGACGTGAAAAGATGAAGGAAAAGTGAGTGGGAAAAGATAGAAAAATCTAGAGAAGTATTAAGTGGTGGAAAGATATAAAGTGAAGACAAATGGATTGTGCTGAAACTTTTATATTTGTTACGTATACTTTAATCTTTCAAATTTGAGTTTTCAAGTATCCATAAGTGTTATGAAAAATTTTAGAGCTCAACTTAATCCTTGGATCCATTTTTGCATAATCTTCCATATACTGCTATTTATCAGTTAAGCTTTATCTCTCGATCCCAAGTTAAATTAAACCGAGGGATTAAGTAAATATGCTTACTGATGCTTATCTTGGTTGACATTTTATACCAAATTATTCTTCATATCTTACTTGTCATCTCTATGTAATTTTATAATTTTCTGAGCTACTTAACTGTTCCCTTAATTCATCTTCGGTATCCTTAAAAATACCATATTAAGTCAATTGATTCTCCAAAATTTTCTACAGCTCTTATCAATGGTTCTTAGCTAGGAAATAAATTTTTCATATTTATTTCAATCATATCAACTGATTCTGTAGAAACTTTAGCTATTTTCTTGTATTCAGTGTTATAGGATTACACTTAAATTGGTTTAGAAGGTTACCTGATTTAATATATAACTCTCACCGGAGTTACTGAGCTTCTATAACCCTAGTTAGGAGTATTAAATTAAGGAGAATGTTACACTTAAGCACTAGAAATTGGGCGATTAAGCACCAGATGTTGGGCGCTTAATCGCCCAAGGCCAAAGAGTAGAGACATGTTGAGCACCTAAGCGCCTAAGGACTGAGTACCTAAGCACGCAAGTCCAGAGAGTTCTGGAGTTGTGCGATTGATCACTCAAAAACTGGGTGCTCAGTGACAGATAAACATGGGAGGGTTTGCTGTCATAGAGCGCCTAAGCGCAAGAAAGGGGAGTGCCTAAGTGCTCAAGGACAAAGTGTGCCATGTGTTTTTTTTTTTTTTTTGAGGAAATAGAGTTTCCTGCTTGTTGAGATCTTTGTGCATGCATTTTAGTGTGAGTTAAGAGACTATTAGGGATATTTCATGGAGGAAATAACCCTTTAGTGTATATGTAATAGAATAGGCCTTCGTGTAACCAATGGTAGTGGATTGACATAGGTAAGTTGCTAATCATTGAAGAGTAATGATGTTCCACTTAATATCACTTGTGATGTGATGATGTGGTGTACTAAATGTAAGTATACTGAGTTTGTTTGGCAATAATTACTTGTCATAGTGCATGAATTGCTCCTTTATGATGAAAGTAGAGCTAGAGATGCATGAATGATAGTTGTTTCCCTTATTTGCTAAGGTTGAGCCGTGAGGGTAACCTAGAATCATGAATTACTCCTTTATGTGATAAAGTTGAATTAGAACTGTATATTTGTTAAGAATGACTCCTTTACTAGTTAGAGTTGAGTTATAACACAATCTATCTTAAAGCAAAGGAGTGAGAAAAACTCTTTACCAAGGATGGATTTGTGAGATAAGGGAGTGAGAAAAGTATCTTGTCATAGTAGAGAAGTGGGAAAAACTCTCTACCAAGGGCAATAAGAGTGAGCAAAACTCTTTGCCATGCAAAGGAGTGAGAAAAATCCTTTGCTAAGGAAAAAAAATGATATCTTACAATTATACGGGAAATTGTTTATCATTATAAAGTGGTTAGCTATGTATATGGATTATGGATTTCTTTGTGAATGTTACATAGAGAGAGTATGTTAACGTTCCTGTGGTGTTGAGTAGTGACTCAATTACTTATTGCAATCTTAATCTATGTTGTTTAGTTTATTCACTGTGAATGGTTAATTATGTGATAATTGTACTATAGATATAATAAAATTTAACGTTCTTCCTCGAGAAGAGAAAGGAATAATTTTTTATTTTTGCCACCTTTCTAGATATTATTAAATAGTTTGTTTTTTTCCTAAAGCAGTTGGAGTTATCATGATGTCATATATGTGTATATATTATTGAGAATTGTGAATTCTCACCCCATTTGCTATTTTCCATGATAAATCTAGGTTGAGACTCTTCCAAGGAGAAGAAGAAGCGAATATAATAGATAGTTTTTAGTTACTTTTGAACAAAGCTAGTATTTTATTATATTTTCTTTGGTGTGTATAAAAGTTTATGCATTACACTATGTCTTTTGGACACTAAAGGTTTGTATATAGTTTTTAGTTACTTTATGTAATATGTATATATATCATCTTTTCTTTCCCTCTTGGCTCTTTATAATAACATGTATGGTTATTATGAATCTAGAATGTTATTTTTAAGTTACAAGTGAGGTGGCTAACACTGTTATTGTATATTCAGAATATACAAAGGTATTGATAATAGGATGTTACAACAATGATATTGGAGAATACAAATTTTTATGGTAGGTGTTGTGAGCTAATGATGACCAAGGTTGCAAGGGAGGTCTTGTAACGCCCCTCTTCCAAGGGAACGTCACATGGTCGATTACAATGCGGAAATAAAGTTAGGTGAGTTGAGACCCGGTCCATTTTAATAAGACGCGTATATTCACTAGATTATAGTTGGGTATTTTAATTGGCGGTTATGTTATATATATACATTTTTTTTTTCTTTTTAATTAGTAACCATGTTGACGAGACATCAATGGAAATAAAAGATCAAACAGAAGTAAAACATGCATAGGAATTAACATCTGCATCATCATATATATATATATATATAAGTTTATCAAAACATTTAGTTACAAGCCTGGTACATCAAAAGCAAAGCTATACACCCCCCAAAGTATTACATACACATCCCCACGGTATCAGAATTTACAGCCCACTACAAACAAAACATCGGGCCCCCAAAATAAAATACTGGTAGCCTTCAGTAGCTACGAGTAACATCAATCCCTCAAGTGAGGAGGAATCGTGTCAGGATCCTCTTCAGGGTCCTCTTCGGGGTCGTCCTCGGGGACTTCCTCGGGATCTTCCTCAGGATCTTCCTCATCATCGAGGAAATCACCATAGGAATAGCGAGACACGGGACGGGGCCCGAGCCGTAGAACGAAAAGAGTCCTCTCTCGGAGTGAAGTAACGATCGCCCCACATCTCACGTATTGGTAGGCCGAAACTCCAAACGTAGGGCGATACAAACGGTGAAGACAGGTGGTTCGTGGCGTCTCCGGGCTAGTGATATCGAGACATCTCCCGTGTAGACACAGCGTTCAGAACTGTAGTTGATATACCAGCACTCTGGCCCTCCTAAGAAAGTCAGACGTACATCTCCCAAAAATCGTGCGTACGGGGCTCCATAGTCTTCGTGGTCGCTCGGTCAAGGTAAGGCCAAAAACCGGGAAGTTGGGAGCTTCCTTCCTCACGGTTGTCTTCGATGAGACGCAATGTACAGATAAACAGAAATGGAGAGACAGGAAGGAAAAAGAGGTAAGACATCCTTCCATCATTACCAATTATAGCATCAAGAAACCAAATGGCGCAAAGCGCCCACATAGCATTTACAACAACAGTAATAGTAATAGACATTCAAGAGCAGTTATGAATCAAGTAGACAGTTCCAGGCAGTCATAGGTATATCAACAATATATCAATGCCAAACCATAATAATGATAAATGCAAATAATGCACGGACTCTTTACACATGAGCCCTCAATAATCAAGATCCTACTCCATGGAGCTAGACACAAAACACTCGGAGAGAATGATCAGGGAGACATGCCAGTATCTCGTCAGCCATAAAAACAAGTGCTTTCCAGAAAATAATCAGTCATTTTGCGCAACAAGGCTTTATACAGCAGCATTCTCACAAGATCTCGATATAGGACTGTGGCCAGTCAGGATCGTTGGTGCGTTTGCATCGGTTTGTCTCACGGTCCAGAGGGGCTACCACTGCCCTTTGTGAAACACCCGCGCCCCAACGCCCTCAAGGCCAACTACAGGACCCCACTTGTCTATTCGCACCCGCACTAAGGTGTGTTCAACTCCTAGGCAACTAGACCTTACGACAGTCCAATGGACAAATCACAATGCATACAGACTCTATGCATAATCATGTATGATCATTATCACATACTATTCCATCATATGTCACAATTTGCCAAAGTAAGAATTGATACAGTCAATGGTCTCTCTCATGGACCCACAATAGCATAATATTGTCATTAAATAGATCAATACCCTTTTCAAAACGTATTATGAGTTCTTGATTAGATTTAGCTTTACTTACAGGGTTTGTCTCTAAAGGAATTCTTTTAGTTAACTTAATTCCTCTTAGGTAATTTATTCATATGCCCTTAGAAGGTTATTCTAAGATCTCATAATCTCACACTCTCATGTTCTTCCCTGTTTATGCATCCCTAAGTAATTTCTAGTCATCCCATTTATTTATGATCAATATTCCTCTATTAGTCCCAAGGTTTTGGGTCCAAGAAACTACACGGTCGGAATCACAAATTGAGTCACAGATTTCAATTACTAGGTGTTGGGTGATAAGTATACGTTTGAATTCGACAGAGACTACGTTTTATGAATGGTTGAAGTTGCCATTCGACGAAGAATAATGTAACAGGAGAGGAGGAAAGAATGGGAAACACATTTTATAATAGGATTGGCAAGAAATCATTTTTCTGTCGGGTGGGGGGTTCTCGTCGGACGAAGAAATCATTTTCTGTCGGGTGGGGGTTCTGTCGGACGAAGATCAAAACTGTCGAACCCTCCAGATGGTCAGCAAAAACCTCAATTCGACGGGTATGGATGTCGACGTTGGAGAAAATCTCCCAAGTGTCGAACCGACGAACACTGGTCGAAATCTCTAATTTCGACGAGTTTGGAGAAATTCATCTACTCGACAGGCATTGTCTCTCAAATTCGACGATTATTGACTTTGGGGCATTTTCTTGTAAGTGTCCGGGGACTCTATTCGACGGGTTTTGGTCGGAAGATCAATCTCGACGGGCATGATCGAGGTTCATACTCGACGGATATTGACATTGTGTTTAGTGGTCGAAGATCTAAACTCGACGGATTTTCACTTAGTGTTTGCTTGGTCAAAAATCTAAATTCGACGAGTTTGACATTCGACGGAAAGGGTGGAGTCTAAACTCGACGGATTTCAACATTTTACTAAGTAATTAGGTTATCACGTTCGACAGGTTTTAGGTTATCACGTTCGACAGGTTTTAGGTTATCACGTTCGACAGGTTTTAGGTTATCACGTTCGACAGGTTTTAGGTTATCATGTTCGACAGGTTTTAGGTTATCATGTTCGACAGGTTTTAGGTTATCATGTTCGACAGGTTTGGCCATGGGTCCTTACTCGACGGATTTTATCATTCGACGAAAATGGTCAGAAATCTCCATTCGACGGATTTTGACATATCACCAAAAGATCAAGGCATTATATTCGACGAGTTTGGCCAAATTTCTTACTATTACAATTTCCACATTAAGTTTCCAAATTCTGGGCTCAACACCGTAACTATCCGAAAATCACTCGGAACTCATTCCCTTCAATATTACACATTCCAATACATCCAGTTATATATATATATATGTACATTCAAAACTCAAACAATCAAATAACACATATACCATACAAACAACATACAAAAGCAGAAAGACCCTCAACAAAATCACAGACGTTCCTAAATGCTAAGAGAGGTTGAGGAGGAGTGTCTTCCTCTTACCTTAGAGAAGCACAAAGAAAGGCTGCTCCTTTTGGTCAGAAATTATATTTTCAGCTCCCAGAGATCCTTAAATATTCAAGCTCACCAAAATCAGAATCAAGTGTTGAAATGGATACCCATGGTCATCAAAATGACAGTGGGTTACAAAAATGAGGAGAGATGAGGAAAAAGCTAAGGACTTTACCTTAAAGTTCCAACCTTTAAGCTTCAACCGTGGAGGAAAAGAAGATGAAGAAGACGTAGGACTTTGAAGATGATTCCCTCAGGTGTGGTGCTTCTCCAAACACGAAATGGTGCTGGAGTGTGACGGTATTGGAGGATGAAAATATGAAGGTGGGTGGATGGTGCTGCTGGAAGGAGAAAGGGAAAGAGAGAAAGATGAGTGCTACGTACAGGAGTAGGAAAATGTGTGAATTGCAGAATGAATTAAGCCCCTTAATTCAAATGTGCAGCACAAAAATGGGAGGAGAGAGAAATAATAAAAAATGATTCAAAGAAGCTTCCTTGAGAAGCTTCGCACGCTTCTCTACGAAGTGCATAGTAAGCTTGTCTCCTTGATTAAATACCTCTGACAGATGATTTATTACACTAGCAGATAAAACCTCAAAAATATAGACCTCGTAAACTGTGCCCGGACTCGGGTTTAGTAAGATCCCCCGTTGACACGTTGACAGTCCAAGGTTTACCAGCTTCAGGGAAAATATTCTATTCTCCCGGCTCCACTCAGCACACACATAAAACGAAGAATATATTAAAATATTCATCATCTCCAGAAAATTCCACAAAAATTCTTAAAAATTGCAAATATTATAAAATGATCGTTTTTAACAAAATAATGAATTTTCGGGATGTTACAACACTCCCCTTCTAAAAAGAAATTTCGTCCTCGAAATTTGCATACCTTAGAATAGTTATGGGTATTGCTCTCTCATCTTGTCTTCCAACTCCCAGGTTGCATCTCCAGTCACCTCGTTCCAGATCACTTTCACCAATGCGATCTCCTTGCCTCTTAATTGCTTTATCCTGCTATCCTCGATTCTTATAGGAGACGTCTCATAAGTTAAGTTTTCTTTTAGTTGTACTGTATCTGGTGCTATGATATGACTTGGGTCAGGAAGGTATTTCCGAAGTTGTGACACATGGAAAACATTATGAATGTTTGAAAGAAAAGGAGGTAAGGATATTTGGTATGCTACAGGACCTACACGAGCAATGATTTGGTATGGTCCAAGGAATTTAGGAGTGAGTTTTCTAGATTTTAAAGCCCGGCCCACCCCAGTCGTAGGTGTGACTTTCAGGAATACATGCTCACCTTCCTCAAACTCAAGAGGTTTTCTCCTTCGGTCTGCATAACTCCTTTGTCGACTCGAGCCGTCCTCATCTTTTCCTGAATCATTTTAACCTTCTCAGTTGTCTGTTGTATAATCTCGGGTCCAATAGTAAGGCGCTCGCCGTCTTGGTACCAACACATAGGTGTTCGACATCGTCGTCCATACGAGCTTCATAGGGTGCCATCCCTATGCTCGAATGATAATCTTGTTGTTGTAGGTGAATTCTATCAAGGGTAGAATGTCATCCCAACTCCCAGTTTGCTCTATGGTGCAAGCTCTAAGCAAATCTTCCAAAGATTGGATTGTTCTCTCCGACTGACCGTCGGTCTGCGGATGATAAGCAGAACTAAGTTGTAATTTTGTCCCCAATGCTTCTTGCAAACTCTCCCAGAAATTTGAAGTAAACCTCGGATCTCTATCTGAAACAATACTTGTAGGCACACCGTGCAGTCTGACAATCTCTCCAATATAGATCTGAGTCAATCTCTCTAGCTTGTACTTGATGTTGATCGAAAGAAAATGTGCTGATTTCGTGAGTCGGTCCACAATTACCCAAATCGAATCATAACCTTTTCTTGTCCTTGGTAATCCGACTACAAAGTCCATTGCAATACTGTCCCACTTCCATTCCGGAATAGATAACGGTTGCAGCAATCCTGCTGGTCTCTGATGTTCCACTTTGGATTTTTGACAAACCAGACAAGTAGATACACGTCTAGTAACGTCACTCTTCATTCCGTGCCACCAGAACAACTTCTTCAAGTCTTGATACATCTTCGTCATGCCCGGGTGCATACTCAGTTGGCTTGTGTGAGCATGATTAATGATGTATTCTCTAAGTTCTTGATTCCGAGGGACACAAACTCTCCCCGGAATCTCAAAATTCCATCCGTTCCTCTGCAAACTCTGTTTCATTTCCTTGCTTCATCTGTTCCCTCACTTCTTGTAAGAATTTGTCCTTCTTCTCGCTCTTTTCTTATCTTTCGTCCATCAACTCGCTCGAGATGGTAACCATATTCATGCAAATCTTCCCAGGTTCTAACTTCACAAAAGACCATACATCTCTCGAATTGCTCTATTAGATCCTTTTCCTTAATCATCGTGCGTAGACACCGATCATCTTCCTACTTAGAGCGTCTCCACAACATTTGCCTTGCCAGATGATACAGAAGTTGGAAATCGTAATCCTTCGGAATTCTAACCACCTCCGTTGCCTCATGTTCAACTCCTTCTGATCATACAAATACTTCAGACTCTTGTGATCACTGAAAATGTTGAACGTTGCTCCGTAGAGAAAATGCCTCCATATTTTCAGAGCAAAAACTACAGGCGCTAGCTCCGGTCGTGCGTCGGATAATTCTTCTCGTGCACTCGCAACTGCCTTGAAGCATAAGCCACCATTCTTCCATGTTGCATAAGCACAGATCCTAGCCCTTGGTATGAAGCATCACAGTACACTTCAAACTGTTCATTCGGATCGGGTAGCACTAACACCGTGAGGTAGTCAGTCGATTCTTCAACTCTTGGAAACTTCGCTCACAACCGGCTTCGGTCCACTCAAAAGTTTGGTTTTCCTTGTGAGTTGTGTAAGTGGCCCAAAGAATCTTGGAGAATCCTCAATGAACCTCCGGTAATATCCCGCTAAACCCACAAAGCTTCGAATCTCTGTCGCCGACTTCGGCCTTTCCCATCGCAAGATCGCCTCCACTTTCGATGGATCCACAAAGAATCCCACTCTTTGAGATCACGTGACCTAGAAAATTGACTTCTTCCACCAAAACTCACATTTTGACAGTTTGGCATACAATTCCTTCTCCTTCGAGAATCGAAGAACTATACTTGAGGTGTTCAAGATGGTCCTCCCGATTTTGAGAGTATACCGAATGTCATCAATGAAGACCACAACGAATTTATCCAAGTAAGGTCGAAAGATTCGGTTCATGTAGTCCATGAAGATAGGCTGGTGCATTCGTCACACCAAACGGCATCACCAAATACTCGTAGTGACCGTATCGGGTGCGAAAAGCGCCTTGGGCACATCCTCTGTCTTCACTCGTATCGATGATACCCGGATCGCAGATCAATCTTGGAAAACACTTGCCGCTCCCTTCGGTTGGTCCATCAAGTCGTCAATCCTCGGGAGTGGATATTTGTTCTTAATCGTCACTTTGTTCACCGCCGATAGTCCACACATAGCCTTGAGGTGCCATCCTTCTTGCGAACTAACAAAGACTTGGTGCTCCCCATGGTGACACACTTGGCACGACAAATTGCTTTTCCAAAAGCTCTTCTAGTCATTTCTTTAGCTCGGCTAACTCTGTTGGTGCCATCCGGTACGGTGTTATAGACACAGGACCAGCTCCGGTACTAAGTCGATAGCAAACTCTATCTCTCGAGCCGGTGGTAAACCAGGCACACTCTCAGGAAAAACTTCGGGAAACTCATTCACCACCGGAATTGTGTCCACATCAACCTCGTTCTCGATTTTCAAAGAAGACAGTAGCATGTATCCGTGAGCTCCTTCTTTCAAGAGAGCTTGAACTCGGTTGGCCGTCAGAAATCTAGAATTCTCATTTATGGGAAAAACTATGGTCTTTCTCGAACAGTCTAACAGAATATGGTTAGAAGACAACCAGTCCATCCCTAGGATAATATCTAATTGGGAAAGAGGTAAACAAATCGATCGACCGAGAAAGGATCGACCTTCAACAATCAATGGACGAGTTTAGACAAACTTTGGTAGTAACTACCGGTTTATCGATGGGGGGTAGAAACGGTTAAGTCAAAAGGTAAGGACGACACGGTAGACTCGGTTTTTGCACACGGTCATACGATATAAAAGAATGGGTTGCCCCGAGTCATACAAAGATGCGGTTAAAAGATTACCTTCTATGATGCCTTCTCCCCGTATCAAATCTTCGATTCGGAGGCTTCAGCCTCCGCTCATAGTGTAAACTCGTCCTCCAGCTTGCGGTTTCTTGGCTTTCGCAACATTCATTGAAGGTTCGACCTTCGCTTGATTGCAGTCTCTGTAGATGTGTCCAGGTTTCCCACATCGAAAACAGATAATCCCTTTGATAGGACAATCCCTTGTCAGATGATCTTTTCCACACTTCCGATTTGGAGGGATATGCCAAGTTTTGGCCAGTCCGGTTCCCACTAGAACCTCCACTTGAACTTCCACCCATGGCTTGTTGGTGACTTCCCGTCGGTCGAGAGTATGGCTTCTTCTGGAAGCGGTTAGCACTGTTATTGCCGCCTCTCTGGAATCTCGCAGGCCCAAAGTTTCTATTCCTCATATCTCTAGATTGCTCCGAGCCTCTACATCACAAAGCAAGTATCCAGGCGGTTGTGAGAATTCATTGATCCTCAAGGTGATCACAGCTTTCCTCAGTTCGTACCTCAATCCTTCCGTGAATCTTCGGCACTTCCAAGCCTCATCTGGTTGGTTCTGAAAGTAGGTCGAAAACTGTGACAAGTTTTCGAATCTCGCTGCGTACTCGCTAACAGTCATATTCCCCGTCGCAGTTGAGGAATTCGACTCCTTCGCATGCCTTGCACTCGCGAGAAAATACTTGTCCAAGACTTTCTTTGAACAACTCCCAAGTAATATCTCGGTTCGCAGCTTCTAGCATCCTCCGCACTCCGTTCCACCAGTTCTCAGCGTTGCCTACCAAGATAAAAGTAGCATAGTCCACCTTCTTACCCTCAGCGCAATTCATTCCTCGAAATACCTTCTCCAACTCCTTGATCCACAGACTAGCTTTGTCCGGATCAAATTCTCCTTTAAATTGAGGAGGATTATGGCGTCGAAATTCTGCTAAATTCTGAGCATCAGCAGTAGCCTCTAACTGTTGAGCAGCTCGCTCTTGTTGTTGCGTAACTCTCTCTTGCTGTCGTGCGGCTTGCTCAGTTTGTTGTGCGATGACCTCAGCCATCCTTTGCATCGCTGTAATAGCTGCTGCCATGTCTTCCCTTCGTGCCATCTCACTTTCTCAGATTCAGATTATCTGAAAACACAGAAAAGTCAGTTGCATTCACTAAGAATACCAAACACTACTCCTTTACGAATACCATTCAGAGAACACACAGCACAAACAAGACAGACTCAACCACAAGACCCAAAGAAACATAAACCGGGGCTCTGATACCAAAAATGTAACGCCCCTCTTCCAAGGGAACGTCACATGGTCGATTACAATGCGGAAATAAAGTTAGGTGAGTTGAGACCCTCCATTTTAATAAGACGCGTATATTCACTAGATTATAGTTGGGTATTTTAATTGGCGGTTATGTTATATATATACATTTTTTTTTTCTTTTTAATTAGTAACCATGTTGACGAGACATCAATGGAAATAAAAGATCAAACAAGTAAAACATGCATAGGAATTAACATCTGCATCATCATATATATATATATATATAAGTTTATCAAAACATTTAGTTACAAGCTGGTACATCAAAAGCAAAGCTATACACTTTAAAGTATTACATACACATCCCCACGGTATCGAAATTTACAAATTTCCATTACAAACAAAACATCGGGCCCCCAAAATAAAATACTTGGTAGCCTTCGGTAGCTACGAGTAACATCAATCCCTCAAGTGAGGAGGAATCGTGTCGGGATCCTCTTCGTGGGTCCTCTTCGGGTCGTCCTCGGGGACTTCCTCGGGATCTTCCTCAGGATCTTCCTCATCATCAGAGGAAATCACCATAGGAATAGCAGAGACACGGGACGGGGCCCGAGCTGTAGAACGAAAAGAGTCCTCTCTCGGAGTGAAGTAACGATCGCCCCACATCTCACGTATTGGTAGGCCGAAACTCCAAACGTAGGCTGATACAACAGGTGAAGACAGTGGTTCGTGGCGTCTCCAGGCTAGTGATATCGAGACATCTCCCGTGTAGACACAGGCGTTCGAACTGTAGTTGATATACCAAAGACTCGGCCCTCCTAAGAAAGTCGACGTACATCTCCCAAAAATCGTGCGTACGGGGCTCCATAGTCTTCTCGTGGTCGCTCGGTCAAGGTAAGGCCAAAAACCGGGGAAGTTGGGAGCTTCCTGGTTCTCACGGTTGTCTTCGATGAGACGCAATGTACGTATAAACGAGAAATGGAGAGACAGGAAGGAAAAAGAGGTAAGACATCCTTCCATCATTACCAATTATAGCATCAAGAAACCAAACGGCGCAAAGCGCCCATATAGCATTTACAACAACAAGTAATAGTAATAGACATTCAAGAGCAGTTATGAATCAAGTAGAGCAGTTCCAGGCAACATAGGTATATCAACAATATATCAATGCCAAACCATAATAATGATAAATGCAAATAATGCACGGACTCTTTACACATGAGCCCTCAATAATCAAGATCCTACTCCATGGAGCTAGACACAAAACACTCGGAGAGAATGATCGAGGAGACATGCCGATCTCTCGTCGGCCATAAAAACAAGTGCTTTCCGAGAAAATAATTAGTCATTTTGCGCAACAAGGCTTTATACAAAGAAGATTCTCACAAGATCTCGATATAGGACTGCTGTGGCCGGTCGGGATCGTTGGTGCGTTTGCATCGGTTTGTCTCACGGTCCCGAGGGGCTACCACCGCCCTTTGTGAAACACCCGCGCCCCAACGCCCTCAAGGCCAACTACGTAACCCCACTTGTCTATTCGCACCCGCACTAAGGTGTGTTCAACTCCTAGGCAACTAGGCCTTACGACAATCCAATGGACAAATCACAATGCATACAGACTCTATGCATAATCATGTATGATCATTATCACATACTATTCCATCATATGTCACAATTTGCCAAAGTAAGAATTGATACAATCAATGGTCTCTCTCATGGACCCACAATAGCATAATATTGTCATTAAATAGATCAATACCCTTTTCAAAACGTATTATGAGTTCTTGCTTAGATTTAGCTTTACTTACAGGGTTTGTCTCTAAAGGAATTCTTTTAGTTAACTTAATTCCTCTTAGGTAATTTATTCATATGCCCTTAGAAGGTTATTCTAAGATCTCATAATCTCACACTCTCATGTTCTTCCCTGTTTATGCATCCCTAAGTAATTTCTAGTCATCCCATTTATTTATGATCAATATTCCTCTATTAGTCCCAAGGTTTTGGGTCCAAGAAACTACACGGTCGGAATCACAAATTGAGTCACAGATTTCAATTACTAGGTGTTGGGTGATAAGTATACGTTTGAATTCGACAGAGACTACGTTTTATGAATGGTTGAAGTTGCCATTCGACGAAGAATAATGTAACAGGAGGAGGAAAGAATGGGAAACACATTTTATAATAGGATTGGCAAGAAATCATTTTCTGTCGGGTGGGGGTTCTGTCGGACGAAGAAATCATTTTCTGTCGGGTGGGGGTTCTGTCGGACGAAGATCAAAACTGTCGAACCCTCCAGATGGTCAGCAAAAACCTCAATTCGACGGGTATGGATGTCGACGTTGGAGAAAATCTCCCAAGTGTCGAACCGACGAACACTGGTCGAAATCTCTAATTTCGACGGGTCTGGAGAAATTCATCTACTCGACAGGCATTGTCTCTCAAATTCGACGATTATTGACTTTGGGGCATTTTCTTGTAAGTGTCCAGGGACTCTATTCGACGGGTTTTTGGTCGGAAGATCAATCTCGACGGGCATGATCGAGGTTCATACTCGACGGATATTGACATTGTGTTTAGTGGTCGAAGATCTAAACTCGACGGATTTTCACTTAGTGTTTGCTGGTCAGAAATCTAAATTCGACGAGTTTGACATTCGACGGAAAGGGTCAGGAGTCTAAACTCGACGGATTTCAACATTTTACTAAGTAATTAGGTTATCACGTTCGACAGGTTTTAGGTTATCACGTTCGACAGGTTTTAGGTTATCATGTTCGACAGGTTTTAGGTTATCATGTTCGACAGGTTTTAGGTTATCATGTTCGACAGGTTTGGCCATGGGTCCTTACTCGACGGATTTTATCATTCGACGAAAATGGTCAGAAATCTCCATTCGACGGATTTTGACATATCACCAAAAGATCAAGGCATTATATTCGACGAGTTTGGCCAAATTTCTTACTATTACAATTTCCACATTAAGTTTCCAAATTCTGGGCTCAACACCGTAACTATCCGAAAATCACTCGGAACTCATTCCCTTCAATATTACACATTCCAATACATCCAGTTATATATATATATATGTACATTCAAAACTCAAACAATCAAATAACACATATACCATACAAACAACATACAAAAGCGAGAAAGACCCTCAACAAAATCACAGACGTTCCTAAATGCTAAGAGAGGTTGAGGAGGAGTGTCTTCCTCTTACCTTAGAGAAGCACAAAGAAAGGTGCTCCTTTTGGTCGAAATTATATTTTCGGCTCCCGAGAGATCCTTAAATATTCAAGCTCACCAAAATCGAGAATCAAGTGTTGAAATGGATACCCATGGTCATCAAAATGACAAAGTGGGTTACGAAAATGAGGAGAGATGAGGAAAAAGCTAAGGACTTTACCTTAAAGTTCCAACCTTTAAGCTTCAACCGTGGAGGAAAAGAAGATGAAGAAGACGTAGGACTTTGAAGATGATTCCCTCGGGTGTGGTGCTTCTCCAAACACGAAATGGTGCTTTGGAGTGTGACGGTATTGGAGGATGAAAATATGAAGGTGGGTGGATGGTGTTCTTTGGAAGGAGAAAGGGAAAGAGAGAAAGATGAGTGCTACGTACGGGAGTAGGAAAATGTGTGAATTGCGAGAATGAATTAAGCCCCTTAATTCAAATGTGCGGCAAAAAATGGGAGGAAAGAGAAATAATAAAAAAATGATTCAAAGAAGCTTCCTTGAGAAGCTTCGCACGCTTCTCTACGAAGTGCATAGTAAGCTTGTCTCCTTGATTAAATACCTCGACGATGATTTATTACACTAGCAGATAAAACCTCAAAAATGTAGACCTCGTAAGCGTGCCCGGACTCGGGTTTAGTAAGATCCCCGTTGACACGTTGACAAACCAAGGTTTACCAGCTTCAGGGAAAATATTCTATTCTCCCGGCTCCACTCAGCACACACACATAAAACGAAGAATATATTAAAATATTCATCATCTCCAGAAAATTCCACAAAAATTCTTAAAAATTGCAAATATTATAAAATGATCGTTTTTAACAAAATAATGAATTTTCGGGATGTTACAGGTCTTTTGTATGATTTTGGATGAAGATCACAATATTATCTTTCTAAAATACCGATCTTGAACTGTTAGCAGAATTAGTGTGTTATTGTTATTAATTGTATGACTAATTATGTACTGCCTAGTGCTTTCTTTTTTAAACTTAATTGCTACTTTCAACCATTACAAAGTGTATGACTTATAATTATTATTAAGTGTATGACTTATTGTATTTGTTTTTATTATTGTATTTGTTAAATTATTGTTGTGTCAAGTAGATGATATATGACTTAAATTGTCATTTGTACTTGTTGCTATTTTTGTTTCTTGCAGAATTTTTGTTAAAATCTCATGCCCATCCTCAACTAAGTATGATGAAAATTCTGTTGAAGAAAATGATCCCAACGAAGTAGATAGTATGGTTGTGTCTATAGTAGCTATGGTAAGGATTTTAGTTGCACAACGTGCTGTCAAATACTTGTGCAAACAACCATGTAGGACAAGTGAACTAAGTGGGCACAAATGGGTACAGGAAATTTTAAATGGATGATAAGTGATGCCATGAAATGTTTAGGATGGATAGACATGTCTTTTCATTGTTTTGTACTGCACCAGTTGAATATGGTTTAGAGGTACTAAACGTATGGGTGTGGAAGAGATGGTTGCCATGATTTTGCATATTCTTGGACATGGAGTGGGAAATAGGATAATCCAAGAAAGATTTCAACATTTGGGTGAGAGAGTTAGCAGGAATTTTCACAATGTACATGTTGCATGCTTGAAGTTATCATTTAAATTGATTAGGACACAAGATTACAAATTTCAGCTTGTGCATAACAAAATTCAAAATGGCAACCGATATTGGCCATATTTTAAGGATTGTATAGGGGCAATTGATGGCACTTATATGCCATATGTGGTTTCTCCAAAAGAAAGTGTAAAATATATAAGTAGGAAGGGGTATACATCACAAAACATCATGGTTGTTTGTGATTAGGATATGTGCTTCATATTTGTATTGCCTATGTGGGAGAGATCAGCTCATGATACTCGAGTTTTTATGGATGCTCTCATAAAGTCAAAGTATAACTTTCCTCATCCTCCTCAAGGTTTGATTTCATAACGTGAGTTAATAAGTCTTTGTAGATTATTATTTTAATAAGATGCCTTTATGTTTAGGTAAATATTATTTGGTTGATTCTGGTTATCTAACACCAATAAGGTACTTGGGTCTATATAAACGTGAAAGATATCACCTTCTTGACTTTAGGCGTGCAGCTGCCTTCAACAATCATGATGAAGTTTTCAATTATTTCCATTCTAGTTTAAGATGCAACATCGAAAGGACCTTTGGGGTATGGAAAAATAAATTTACAATTCTTCATTATATTCCCAATTTCAAGTATAAAACTCAAGTTTAATAGTTAGTGTTGTAACGTCTCAGGACTGCCTGTAAGATTGACATGTGTCTCCACAAATCAACACAGGTCTTTTCAGTGCGCGTTGTCCTCACTTACACGCATCCTAGGAAACTTTTCAAGAGGTCACCCATCGCACAATTGCTCTAGGTCAAGCACGCTTAACCATGGAGTTCTTATGTTCTAAGCTCCTGAAAAGAAATTACAACTTGTTGATATGGCTACTCCAAATCAATTCCTTTAAGCCATCCTAAACTATGCAGTCCTATACCTACACAGTCTCTGAATCCCTCTCATTTCGGTGCGTATTCAGTTCATTCATGCGACCCTTCACCTAGAAGCCTGCCAGAAGTCGCTCCTTGTCCGTGCTTCATTGCACCGACGATCACTTCCCGCCCTCGTCGGCCCTGGGACACACATGCCCACTAACTTCCGCTTGGTTCATCCCCGAACCACACCGTATTGGGAGAGGTCTCGTCTCTGATACCATTTGTAACGTCCCGGGACTGCCTGCAGGATTGACGAGTGTCTCCATAAACCAACACGGGTCTTTTTAGCGTGTTTTGTCCTCACCCACACGCATCCTAGGAAACCTCCCAAAAAGTCACCCATCCCACATTTGCTCCAGGTCAAGCACACTTAACCCTGGAGTTCTTATGTTCTAGGCTCTCGAAAAGAAGTTGCAACTTGTTGATATGACTACACCAAATCAATTCCTTTAAGTCATCCTCAACTATGAAGTCCCATACCTACACAGTCTTTGAATCCCTCTCATTTCGATGTGTATTCAGTTCATTCATGTGATCTTTCACCTAGAAGCCTGCCAGAAGCCGCTCCTTGTCCGTGCTTCATTGCACCAGCAAACACTTCCTGCCCTCGCCGGCCCCGGGACACACATGTTGCCTGTGCTTCATCTTTTAGCACCACGAAAGTTGTAACACCCCAAAAATTATTTGTTTTATGATAGATAGGCATTTTATAATATTTGTGATTTTGTGAATTTTTGTGAATTTTTTCAGAAATATTGAATATTTTAATATATTCCTCATTTTGTGTGCATACTGAGCGGAGCCGGGAAAATGAAATACTTTCCCCGAGGCTGGTAAACTTTTAACTGTGGAAACGTCGACGAGGAATCTTACTAAACCCGAGGCCAGGAACAGTTTACAAGGTTTGTATTTTTCAATATTTTATCTGATAAATAAAATCACAATACGTTATGTTGAATTAAAAATTTAGCAGTACACTCTATTATCCATTGGACAATAAATACTGATTCTATAAACTATAACAATTGTCTATTGAGTAATAGCTTGTAGTAAAAATCCTTATCATCTTATCTAAAAAATCTACTTAATGTCAAATTAATTTAACTTTTACAAAATCTACACAAAGTTTAGCCCTAATTTCTTTGGAGGGAATTTTCCCTCCCTTTCTCTCCCACACTCCACAGTGGTGACCCATTTTGGAAGCCAAAATATTGGCTTTTCACTTTATCATACTCCCATTTCTAATTTTCAAAACCTAAAAGTTACCAACCTTTACTATTACTTCCTCTCTCTTTCTTTCTCCTCTATCTCACGTTCTCTCTTTTCATCTTTTTCTCTTCACATTTTCTTCTCCCTCTCTCTAACTCCACGGCAGCCACATCCTTCCACCCACGATATTTGTTTGATTTTCAAGATTCTCTTTTGTTTGAAATCCACCTCTTGATTTGGAAGGCTTCCTTTTGTTGGAATCATCTTCATGGAGCTCACCCATTCCCTCCACTTCCATCTTCTTCCACCATTGGAGCTAAAAGCTTGGAACTTTAAGGTAAAAGCTCATAATTTTTTCATTCTTCCATCTCATTTTCGTGATCCATGGATACTTTGGTGACTATGGATACCATTTCTAAGCTTTGATTTTGATTTTTATGGATTTGAACATTCTAGGATTTTGAGGTGGGAAGAACGAATTTCCAAGGAAAAAGGAGTTTGCTTTCATTGTTCTTCTCTTAGGTAAGAGGAAGATTATTCTTTTTAACCCATTTTTGTGGTGAGGAACTTATTGTTGTGTTGATGGGATGAAACCCATTTGTGGGGTACCAACTTGTTTGTGTGATTTTAGTTGTGTTTTGATTGTTTGAATAACATGATTTTGATGTATGTTGATGGATCTTGGAATGTTTGAAGGATGAAATGGATTTTGGTGATTTTCTGCAATTCCAGAGGATTACACGACCTAGGCCATGTAATGTGTCATGACCAGGCGTGTCAGAAAATGGGCTAGACGTGTTTTTTTTCTGAATTCTAGAGAAGTACACGGCTGTGTAATTTTACATGGCTGTGTAATCGGGGCCGTGTAACTTCACACAGCCGTGTAACTTGAGTGATGAAAGTTTGTGAGTTTTTCTAGCCCCTTGGAGGCTCCAGTCTTCTTGGGCACTTGTTATGAGGTTTTTGTAATAGAATGAACTTAATTAATTGAACGATTAGACGCTTAATTTGGATTTCATAATATGAAAATAATAAAGAACAAGTTTTTAACTTATAGCTTGGAGTGGTCTTCGAACAAAGAAAGAACATGAGTATGGGTAAGGTTGTGAGAAACATAATGAAATTAAGGTTTAACTTTTATGATAACTTTGAATAATACGTGAGAACCCTTGAGATTTGTTATTGACTTGATATGGATCCGTGAATGGGATCAAACATTGTTGATAAATGATATGACATGTGATTCTAGATATGAAATGCTATGACTGTGAATCTATATATATATATACAAGTATGCATTGAGCATGATTTTGAAACATGCATTGAAAAAGTCCGTTGGACTGTTGTTAAGGCCAAGTTGCCTAGGAGTTGAATTACACCTATGTGCGGGTGCGAATAGACAAGTGTAGGTCACTTGTTGACCTTTGGGGTGTCAGGGTGCGGGTACCTCGCAATGGACAGTTGGTAGCTTTTCTGTCCGTGGGACAGACCGATGCAAACACATCGACGATCCGGACCGAGACACTGTCCTATATCAAGATCTGTGTAGAATGTCTTGTACAATGCCATGATGTGCACGTTGATAAATCAAGAATTTTAGCACTTGAAGGCCTCGGCAGCTGTGATACAGACATATCCCCTGATCATTCTCTCCGATGTTTGTGTCTAGCTCCATGGAGTAGGATTTTTGGTACCATGTGCATGTGCATAGTGAGTCATCATATCATTTGACATTTACTTATTTATATGAAAATTAAATCTGTTGTATTATTACTGTTATAACTACCTAGAATTGCTAAGTTGTTTATTATCTATTTTTAATACTGGTTACTATTCCTGAAATGTTATGTGGGCGTCATGCGCCGTTTTGTTTCTTTACTGCCATAATTGGTACTGAATGTAAAATGTCTCACCTCTTTTTTGTATTTCTTGCTATTTTGTCTTACTTATGTGATTCTCTGAAGACGTCGACGAAGAAGGGGAAGTACACGAATTCTCGGGTTTCTGGCCTGACTTTGACTAGCATCTGCTTAGATCATGACATCCCATCCACAAGGCTTTTTGAGATATATGCGACTGACTTTCCTTGGATGTCCGGGCTGCTGGCATATCAACTTGCCTTCGGATCGCTGTGTTTATCTGGGATACGTGACGATGTCTCTAGCTTGGGGGCGTTATGATCCGCCTATCTTTACCTATAGTGTTCGTTTACACTTAGAGTTCTATCTGCCCATTTGTGACATGTGGGGTGAACATTACTACTCCCCACAGGAAGACTCATCCCTCTCTACTGCATGAGCCCCTACTCGTAGATCTGTCGCTCCTACAAGGGTTTCCTCTTCTAAGGAGGATCCCATGGAGGAGCCTGAGGAGGATCCAGCTGAGTACCCTTCTCAATAGTTGTTGGGGGCTTGATATTCTCTTTTTGGGGGGTCTGTACATCATTTTTGGGGGCATGTAAAACTTTGGCTTCTTTTTAATGAGTCTTGATGTAATTAATGACTTACACTCTATACTTAAACTATATATATATATATATATATATGATGTACCTTTTGCATGGATGTATGGTTTAATCTTTATGTTTTCCGCTTATAATTACAAAAAAAAAAAAAATATGTATATGTGTATCTCTTATAAGTGTTAGTACATTTGAATATTTCATTAATGAACATATTATTAAATATATATATATATATATATATATATATATATATATATATAATTCAAAGAACCGGGTCTTAATTTATATGATTTATTTCTCCATTTGTGTTTATAGTGTGACGTTTCCTTCTCAAAAAGGAGGCGTTACATTAGTTGGTATCAGAGCCCCGGTTTATGTTTTATTTGGGTCTTTGTGGTTAGGTTTGACTTGTTTATGCTGTATGATTCTTAGTGTTTGGTATTCCTAAAGGATACATCTAATTCTTCCTTGTGTTTTCAGTTAGTCTTACTTGAAAGAGCATAATGGCACGAGGTGGAGACATGGCTGCAGCAATTGAGGCGATGCAACGAATGGCTGAGGTTATCGCACAACAAATGGAGAGGACTGCTCAGCAGTAGGAAAAAGGCTAATGATAGCTGGAAGCATCAGCTGATGCTCAAAATTTGGCAGAGTTCTGTCGCCACAACCCTCCTCAATTTAAAGGAAAATTTGATCCGGAGAAAGCTAGTCTGTGGATCAAGGAGCTGGAGAAAATTGTTAGAGGCATGAACTGTGCCAACAACAAGAAAGTAACTTATACCACTTTTATGCTGATTGGGGATGCTAAAGATTGGTGGAACGGGGCACAGAGAGTGTTGGAAGCTGAAGGTCGGGCAATCACTTGGGAGGTATTAAAGAATAAGTTCTTGGAAAAATATGTCCCCGCAAGCACAAGGCATGCAAAGGAGATGGAGTTCCTTAGCTTGAGGCAAGGGAACTTAACTGTCAGTGAATATGTCGCACAGTTTGAAAGCTTGTCAAAATTTTTAACATATTTCCAGCACCAGCCGGACAAGGGGTGGAAGTGTAAAAAATTCGAGGAAGGACTGAGGCATGAAGTGAAAAGAGCAGTCATCACCTTAAAGATTAACCAATTTTTAGAGCTGTTAGATACGTGCTGCTAGGTGGAAGCTCTGGATCAAGCTAGGGACACAAGAAATCAAAAACTTTGGACCTACTAGGTTCCAAAGAGGAGGCGACAACAACGCAAATCATTAATAAAAGAAGCCTTATTCCTGACCACCGGGAAATCAGTAGCAGTCACCAGGTGGAGGTTCAAGCAAAGGTCTTGGTGGAAGCCAAACTGGTCAGGATGTGGCATCTTCGCCAAGGTGTATGAAGTGAGGGAAGGATCACCTAACATGGGATTGTTCCATCAAGGGAATTATCTGTTATCGATGTGAAAAACTTGGACACATCTCTAGGGATTGTAATCAGGCTAAGGCTGAGCCTTCAGTCAATACTGCACGAGTTGCAAAACTATAGGCAGGAGGTTGAGTCTACACCATGAGTGGAACTGAAGCCTCCAAATCTGAAGATCTTATACAAGGAAAGGGTACAATAGGAGGTAATCTTTTAATGTATTGTATGACTCTTGGGCAACCCACTCTTTCATTTCCTATGACTGTGTGTGACGACTTGGTTTACCTGTGTCTTCCTTACCTTTTGACTTAACTATATCTACTCCCACTGATAAACCCATTGTTACTACCAAAGTTTGCTTAAATTGTCCTTTAGTCGTTGAGGGTCGAATCTTTTTTGTTGATTTGATCTTCTTACCTTTTTCCAATTAGATGTAATTTTAGGAATGGATTGGTTGTCTTCTAACTATGTCCTATTAGACTGTTCTAGTAAGACCATAATTTTCCCTATGGATGAAGTTTCTAGATTTTTGACGGCTAACCAAGTTCGAGCTTTCTTGAAAGAAGGAGCTCAGGGATACATGCTATTGTCTTCTTTGAAAGTTGAGAGCAAGGCAGATGTGAATGCAATTCCAGTGGTCAACGAGTCTTCTGAAATCTTTCCTGATGATGTACCTGATTTACCGCTAGAGCGGGAGATAGAGTTCGTTATTGATCTTGTACGTGGATCTGGTCTTGTATCTATAGCGCCTTACAGAATGTCACAATCAGAGTTAGCTGAACTTAAGAAGCAGTTAGAAGAACTCTTGGAAAAGCAATTTGTTAGACCCAGTGTGTCACCATAGGGAGCACCAGTGTTGCTAGTCTGAAAGAAGGATGGTACTTCACGATTGTGTGTGGACTATCACCAACTAAATAAGGTCATGATCAAGAATAAGTATCCACTTCCAAGGATAGATGACTTAATGGATCAACTGAAAGAAGCAACAGTGTTCTCCAAGATGGCTTTTTGTACCCGTTACGGTCATTACGAGTACCTTGTGATGCCATTTGGTGTAACGAATGCACCTGCCATCTTCATGGACTATATGAATAGAATCTTTCATCCTTACTTGGACAGATTCGTTGTTGTCTTCATTGACGACATTCTGATCTACTCTCAACATCAGGAGGACCATTGTTAACACCTCGTTATAGTTCTCCAGATTCTAAAAGAGAAGAAGTTGTACGCCAAATTTTTAAAATGTGAATTTTGGTTAGACGAAGTCAAGTTTTTGGGCCATGTGATCTTGAAGAAAAGGATTGCTATGGATCCATCAAAAGTAGAAGCAGTCTACAATGCGAATGGCCGAAGATAGTGACATAAATCTGAAGCTTTGTGGGTTTGGCTAAATACTATCGGAGGTTCATTGAAGGATTCTCTAAAATAGCAGGGCCTCTCACTCAACTCACGAGGAAGAATCAAGCCTTTGAGTGGACCAATGCTCGTGAAGAAAGTTTCCAGGAATTGAAGAGACGACTCACTACTTCACCAGTGTTAGTTCTACCTGATCTGAGTGAACCCTTCAAAGTGTATTGCTATGCTTCGTACCAAGGACTAGGATATGTGCTTATGTAAAATGGAAAAGTAGTGGCTTATGCTTCGAGACAGTTACGAGTGCATGAGAAGAACTATCCAACACATGACTTGGAGTTAGCAGCTGTGGTTTTTACTTTAAAGATATGGAGACAATTCCTGTATGGGGCGACGTTCAACGTCTTTAGTGATCACAAGAGCTTGAAGTACTTGTATGATCAAAAAGAGTTGAATATGAGACAGCGCAGGTGGTTTGAATTTCTCAAAGATTATGATTTCTGACTTCTGTGTCACCCTATAAAGGCAAACATCGTGGTAGACGCATTGAGTAGGAAGATGCTCAGTATCTCAGCCATGATGATCGAGGAAAAAGATTTGATAGAGCAATTCAGGGATATATGGTCCTTCGTGGAATTAGCACCAGGAAAATTTTGCATGAACATAGTCACTATTTCAAGTGAATTAATGGAAGACATCCGAGAAAAGCATAAAATTGATAAGTTTTTGCAAGAAGAGAGAGAACTGATGAAGCAGGGCAGTTCGACAACATTTGAGGAAGGAACTGATGGAATTCTAAGGTTCCGAGGTAGAGTTTGTGTACCCCGGGATCAAGAACTTAGAAAGTATATCCTCGAACATGCTCACACAAGCAAGTTGAGTATGCACCCAGGAGTAAAAAGATGTATCAAGACTTGAAACGATTATTTTGGTGGCATGAAATGAAGAGTGATATTGCCAGATGTGTATCGTCTTTTCTGGTTTGTCAAAAAGTGAAGGTTGAGCATCAAAGACCATCAGGACTGTTGTAACCCCTAGCTATTCCCGAATGGAAGTGAGATAGTATTGCGATGGACTTTGTGGTTGGATTACCAAAGACTAGAAAATGTTATAATTCGATATGGGTAATTATTGATCAACTCATGAAGTCAGCACACTTCCTACCAATCAACATAAGATACAACATGGAGAAGTTGACCCAGCTGTATATTGGTGAGATCGTTAGGCTACATGGTGTGCCTACCACTATTGTTTCGGATAGGGATCTAAGGTTCACTTCCAAGTTTTGGCAAAGTTTGTAAGAAGCGTTGGGAATGAAGCTATGTCTGAGTTCTGCTTACCATCCACAAACCGATGGGTAATCAAAAAGGACGATCCAATCATTGGAGGATTTGCTCAGAGCTTGCACTTTAGACCAGACTGGAAGTTGGGACAAAGTTTTACTATTAGTAGAGTTCACCTACAACAACAGTTTTCATTCAAGCATAGGGATGGCACCCTATGAAGCTCTATATGGACGACGGTGCTGAACACCTTTGTGTTGGTACCAAGACGGAGAGTGCCTTACTTTTGGACCTGATATTATACAGCAAACGATAGAGAAAGTCAAGATGATTCAGGAAAAGATGAGGACGGCTCAAAGTCGATAGAAGAACTATGCAGACAAGAGAAGAAAGCCTATTGAGTTTGAGGAAGGCGAGCATGTGTTTTTGAAAGTCACGCCACCGACTGGGGTTAGCTGAGTTTTGAAATCTAGAAAACTTACTCCAAATTCCTTGGACCTTACCAAATTCTTTGCCAGATAGGTCTAGCAGCTTACCAAATAGCCTTACCCCCTTTTCTTTCAAACCTTCACAATGTCTTTCATGTGTCATAACTATGGAAATATATTCCTGACTTGAATCATGTCATAGCACCGGACACAGTACAATTGAAAGAGAACTTAACCTATGAGGCACCTCCTGTAAGGATTGAAGATAGAAGAGTATAACAACTCAGAGGAAAGGAAATCTCATAAGTGAAAGTGATCTGGAATGAAATGACTGGAGATGCAACATGGGAGTTGGAAGACAAGATGAATGAGCAACACCCACAACTATTCTAAGGTATGAAAATTTCAACGACGAAATTTCTTTTTAGAAAGGGAGAGTTGTAACACCCCGAAAATTATTTGTTTTATGATAGATAGGCATTTTATAATATTTGTGATTTTTGTGAATTTTTTCGAAAATGTTGAATATTTTAATATATTTCTCATTTTGCATGCATGCTGAGCGGAGCTAGAAAAATGAAATACTTTCCCCGAGGCTGGTAAACTTTGAACTGTGGAAACGTCGACTGGGGATCTTACTAAATCTGAGGCTGGGCAAAGTTTACGAGGTTTATATTTTTTAAGATTTTATCTGATAAATAAAATTGTAGTACGTTCTGTTTAATTAAAAATTTAGCAATACACTCTATTATCCATTGGACAATAAATATTGATTCTATAAACTGTAACAATTATCCATTGAGTAATAGCTTGTAGTAAAAATCATTATCATCTTATCTAGAAAATCTACTTTTTGTCAAATCAAATTAACTTTTGCAAAACCTACACAAAGCTTAGCCCTAATTTTTTTGGAGGGAATTTTCCCTCCCTTTCTCTCCCATACTCCACGGTGATGACCCATTTTGGAAGCCAAAATATTGGCTATTCACTTTATCATATTCCCATTTCTAATTTTCAAAACCTAAAAGTTACCAACCCTTACTATTACTTCCTTTCTCTTCTTTCTCCTCTATTTCACGTTCTCTCTCTTCATCTTTTTCTCTTCATATTTTCTCCTCCCTCTCTCTAACTCCACGACAGCCACATCCTTTCACCCACCATATTTGTTTGATTTTCAAGCTTCTGTTTTGTTTGAAATTCACCTCTTGATTTGGAAGGCTTCCTTTTGTTAGAATCATCTTCAAGGAGCTCACTCATTCCCTCCATTTCTATCTTCTTCCACCATTGGAGCTAAAAGCTTGGAGCTTTAAGGTAAAAGCTCATAACTTTTTCATTCTTCCATCTCTTTTTCGTGATCCATGGATACTATGTGGCTATGGATACCATTTCCAAGCTTTGGTTTTGATTTTTATGGATTTGAACATTCTAGGATTTTGAGGTGGGAAAAATGAATTTCCAAGGAAAAAGATGTTTGCTTTCTTTGTTCTTCTCTTAGGTAAGAGGAATATTATTCTCTTCAACCCATGTTGGTGGTGAGGAACTTATTATTGTGTTGATGGGATGAAACCCATTTGTGGGGTACCCACTTGTTTGTGTGATTTTAGTTGTATTTTGATTGTTTGAATAGCTTGATTTTGATGCATGTTGATGGATCTTGGAATGTTTGAAGGATGGAATGGATTTTGGTGATTTTCTGCAATTCCAGAGGATTACACGGCCTAGGCCGTGTAATGTGTCACGGCCGTGTAATCCAGGCGTGTCAGAAAATGGGTTGGACGTGTTTTCTGCTGAATTCCAGAGAAGTACACGGCTGTGTAATCAGGGCCGTGTAACTTCACACAGCCATGTAACTTGTGTGATGAAAGTTTGTGAGTTTTTCTAGCCCCTTGGAGGCTCCCGGCCTCCTTGGGCACTCGTTAAGAGGCTTTTGTACTAGAATGAACTTAATTAATTGAATGATTAGATGCTTAATTTGGATTTCATAATATAGAAAGAATAAAGAACAAGTCTTTAACTTATAACTTGGAGTGGTCTTTGAACAAAGAAAGAACATGAGTATGGGTGAGGTTGTGAGAAACATAATGAAATTAAAGTTTAACTTTTATGATAACTTTGAATAGTACGTGAGCACCATTGAGATTTGTTATTAACTTGATGTGGATCCGTGAATGGGATCAAACATTGTTGATAAATGATATGACATGTGATTCTAGATATGAAATGCTATGACTGTGAATCTATATATATACATACTAGTATGCATTGAATCTATGTACATTGAGCATGCTTTTGAAACATGCATTGCAAAAGTCCGTTGGACTATTGTTAAGGCCAAGTTGCCTAGGAGTTGAATTACACCTATGTGTGGGTGCGAATAGACAAGTGTAGGTTACTTGTTGACCTTGGGGGCGTCGGGGTGCGGGTACCTTGCAATGGACAATTGGTAGCTCTTCTGTCTGTGGGCCAGACCAATGCAAATGCATCGACGATCCAGACCGAGACACTGTCCTATATCGAGATCTGTGTAGAATGTCTTGTGCAATGCCATAATGTGCACGTTGATAAATCAATAATTTTAGCACTTGAAGGCCTCGGCAGCTGTGATACAGATATATCTCCTGATCATTCTCTCCGATGTTTGTGTCTAGCTCCATGGAGTAGGATTTTTGGTACCATGTGCATGTGCATAGTGAGTCATCATGTCATTTGACATTTACTTATTTATATGAAAATTAAATATATTGTCTTATTACTGTTATAACTGCCTGAAATTACTAAGTTGTTTATTATCTGTTTTTAATTCTGGTTACTTTTCCTGAAATGTTATGTGGGTGTCATACGCCGTTTTGTTTCTTTACTGCCATAATTGGTACTGAATGTAGAATGTCTCACCTCTTTTCTATATTTCCTGCTATTCTATTTTACTTATGTGATTCTCTGAAGACGTCGGCGAAGAAGGGAAAGTACACGAATTCCCAAGTTCTGGCCTGACTTTGACCAGTGTCTGTTTAGATCATGACGTCCCGTCTGCAAGGCTTTTTGGGATATGTGCGACTGACTTTCCTCAGAGGTCCGGGCTGTTGGCATATCAACCTGGCTTTAGATCGCTGTGTTTATCTGGGAGACGTGAGTCTCTAGCTTAGGGGCGTTATGATCCGCCCATCTTTACCTGTAGTGTTCGTTTACACTTAGAGTTTTATCTGCCCATTCGTGACATGTGGGGTGAACGTTACTACTTCCCATTGGAAGACTTATTCTTCTCTACTACACGAGCCCCTGCTCATAGATCTGTCGCTCCTGTGAGGGTTTCCTTTTCTGAGGAGGATCCCATGGAGGAGCCTGAGGAGGATCCAGCTAAGGATCCTTCTCAGTAGTTGTTAGGGGCTTGATATTCTCTTTTTGGGGGTCTGTACATCATTTTTGGGGGCATGTAAAGCTTTGGCTTCTTTTTTATGAGCTTTGATGTAATTAATGACTTATAGTCTGTACTTAAATAATATATATATATATGATATACCTTTTGCATGAATATATGGTTTAATCTATATGTTTTCCACTTATAATTACAAAAAAAAAAATGTATACTTGTGTATCTCTTATAATTGTTAGTACATTTGAATATTTCATTGATGAATAGATTATTAAATATATATATATATATATATAAAATTCAAAGAGCCGAGTCTTAATTTATATGACTTATTTCCGCATTTATGTTTATGGTGTGACGTTTCATTCTCAATAAGGAGGCGTTACAAGTGCCACAATGGCAGTACATAACTTCAATAGAAGAAATGGTGATTCAGATATTGAGTTTCATTGTGTGGAGGAAGATCTTGATGATTGTGTCAACTTATATACCTGCTCAGATGTTGACCTTGCTTCTTCAGCAGAAATGGATTATACTTGTGACTCAGTTAGAGATGAAATTGTGGTTGATCAAATTAGGAACTAGTGGATATTTATGTTCATGACAATATTTTATTTTTTGGGATACAGCTTTTTTGCTTGTATATACTGCTTGAGTTGTGGTAGTATTTATATGCAGTTGTGTGTTGGCTTAGTGCACTTCTACTTGAACTTACTACATTTCATATTATGTTTATTTGCAATACAATGAACTTGCTTTTTTGCTCATATAAGGATAACTTTGGTTATTTTTTTACTTTAAAATCTGAACTTCATTTCTCTGCCACATTAATTAGATTGGATGGTTGAATTGCATGAAATAGAAGCTACATTACTCTTGCTTGAACACCCACTTACCCACCCTTTCCCCACTGCAAAGGAGAGAAAAATTGAAACTTTTTGTTATTTTATAGCTGATATGATATAATATTTTTTTTTCAAAAAACACCACCTTAAAAAATAAAAAAGTTGTATTGGATGAAAATGCCACAATAAAATGTCGTGAGTGATTATTGAGAATAAAAATAATAATTTCTTCTATCATTACATTATGTCCTTTTTGGTAATTTTATCTCTAAAAGTAATTTTACTTTATCCTATTCAAACAAAAACAATTCTTCTAAACTTTTGAAAGATCATTTCCAAACGCAAATAAATTCTTTCAAAAATATTTTTTCAACATTATAAATTCTTTTAAAAGTAACTACCAAAATTTAAACCAAACAGGCTTTTAGAAGTTAGTTATATTAGTTTGCAAAGTTTGCAAGTTGATTCTTAGTTAATTACTTTCTCTTGTTTTACATAAGCCATACAATTGGCTTTTGTAAACATATTTTACCATTGAATAAATTTTAGTTTCTCATTTCTCACTTCAATACTCCCTTTGGTTCTTACCATATTTCTCAATAAGATTTAATAAATTTCAACTTTGATATTGTAGTAAATTTTATAATCAATTGGATCACTCTCTATATATTTATATATATGGTAGTGCTTACAATTTCAACAAGTCTTTGTTTTATGCATTCATTATATTTTATTTTTTTTGTTTAATCCTTTAATTTTTAAAATTATTTTGTTATATTCATTCACCATATGATGCTGCACAAAGCTTCATTGGACAAAATTTCTTCTTAATTATAGCTCATTTAGTGTAGAATTTATCTTAGTGATCTTCATAAGCTTAGCCTTCTTGCATACAGAAGAAATCAAAATGAGTTTTTCTAGTTGTTGAGCTACAAGGCCATGGAAAGTGTGGGAGAGGTGGGGTTTAGGGGTGGAGCTTGGTTTATAAAAAAGGGGACCATGCCCCCCCCCCATTTTTTATATTTTTTTTCAAAATTATATATTATTTTGGATCGAGTTGTGGGTCAATTGAACAAGAGCAACCCAGTCCACCAGAATAGAACCAGATATTATTACGTACTATCTTGATAAGTAGACCTGCCTATTTAATAGGCATAAATCTCTCAAAGAATCCTTAATGGATATGAATGCTAATTACATCCCACATAAATAGAGAAATTAGTTAAAGAAGATCACAATCTCTAACGAATTCTAATCCTAAATTACTACATTCACAGATTGCATTATGATTCTTAACACCTAAGATGCTCTTATAAATACTTGCAAGGTCTCAAAGGTACGCATCTAATATCTAATCTCATATACACATTGCCTTCCTTGTGCACAGTTTAACTGGAGCGTCAGAGTGCCTTTTACAAGTAACCACCCCCTCGCACCACCGTTGCAACTATCGTGTCATGGAGGATTCCACCTTTTACCATTTACTCAGGTAAGCCTTTGAACTTCATCCAGAACATTGATTCTATTTGTAGGAAAAGATAAACTTTTATTCCTATCATTAACGTGGTTAATGTAACATCCTCCCTAACTTATTAGTTTTAATTTGGTTATAGAAGTTTATTAACACTAATATGAGATAGCATGACAGTTTGGTTAATACAAAAATCTAAAATATCTTTAAAAGGTATAAAACTTTCAAAGTATACCCAAAGTCAAAGATATTATCATAATTCTTCTTTTTTCCACCGTCTTTGACTTTGTGCATGTATATCTTTCATTTTCTCTCATTTCACACGGCTGTTAGCAGTAGAAAAGAGAAGAAAAGTTAGAGATCGGAACAAAAAAAGGAAATAGAGAAAAAAGAAAGAAAAGAAATAGGAGAAAAGTAAAAGCAGATCGAAAGAAGAAAGAAGAGGAAGAAGTAAGAACAAAGGGAAGAACAAGATAAAGAATCAAACTCCATCTATAGGGAACTGAGGTAGGAGCTTGTTGTGTTTGTTTTCTGTATTTTTATCATTCTTTGTTCATGGAAGTTAGCAAAGAATGAACAAAATCAATTAATTCATGATATTCGAAGAAAAATCATGATTGAGTGTAATAAGAGTTATGTATTATGAGACTTGAGCATATATTTGCAAGGACATGTATATGTATAAACACAATTACCAAAACTTGTTGTTGATGATTTTCCAATGCTTTACTACATGATTTATGGTAAAATTAGATGTTTGTAGTAAAAGGGATTGGTATAGAGATGAAATGAGTAGGAAAATAGTTATTTTGATGTTCCAAAATGTCTTTCTGTAGCATTCTATTCGAATAGGTCAAAGGACTATTTGAATAGAATGTATTTCTGTAGTGTTCAGTTCGAATAGGCCACGGGGCAATTTGAATAGAATATTATAGATTTTTCTAGATTTTTGAAGTGTCAACTATTCAAAATTGCATGTTTTCAATGATAAACTGAGTATACAAAGTGAGCAATTAGAATGACATGACTTTTGAGGCTAATCGAATAGACTAGAAGAGCTATTCGATCTACATAATTTAGAAAGGCATACTACTAGTGCTAAACGAGTAGACAAAGTGTGTTATTCGATTTGGTATGATTTTGACATTAATCAAAATATTACGATAGCTATTCGTATAGTAGTTCAGAATGACATATTTTCGATGTTGATCGAATATATTAAGATAGCTATTTGAACAGACCATTTCAGAATGGTAGATGAGGCTAACTGAAAGAATTGAGAGAGCTATTCGATTGGCGTGATTTTGAGGCAAATCAAATATACTATGAGAGTTATTCAACTAGTATATTTTTCGATTATAATCCAAAAATGTAAAATGATGTTTTAATGTTATTCAAAAGGGCTTGAGAGAGCTACTCGAATAACAGAAATTCAGAATGTCATGGCATTTGCATAACATATCATGAAACAAAGTAGCAAGAAAAGTCCTTTGTCGAAAGATAAAGTATTTGGTAGAGGAGTAAAAGAAACACTCTGCCAAGAATAAAGGAGCGAGAAAAGCACCTTACCTAGGTCAAAGGAGCAATAAAAGCCCTTTGTCAAAGGACATAACATTGCATAAACACCAACATAATACATTTCATAATCATTAACATTTATCATTCCATAAGCATCTACATAATACATTTCATAAACATCAACATGTATCATTTCATGAGTACCTTTGCATAATTTCATTCGAGTTGTTAACTTATGTATTTATCATGGAATTATATTTTCAAATGATTCTGCCTTGTGTTATGCTACTGAGAATTTTTGAATTCTCACCCCTATGTTTGTTTGTTTGTTTCCATGATAATTACAGATCAAAATCGAAATCCTTCTACGGAGAGGGAGTGAAGTTGATGGTTTAGGGCAGAATGTTTAGTTTGACTTGTATCTATATATTTTGTACTTATGCCATGAAGGCTCTTTGTATTTGCACTTAATACTTCAATAAAGAATCAAAATTTCCATATGAGTATTAATATTGTTTAGTTTGAATACTTTCCTTCAATATCTTCTTTTTGAGGCTCTATTTTCGACTCTATGTATTTCGACATATATGGTTAAAAGCTTTTATGATGTTTTAAAGTTAGAAGTAGTGTGCTTAATTCTTTTTACATATGTATATTTTGAATATACTGTAATAAATCGAATTAGGATGTTACATTATGGTATCAAAGTTATTCATCTTGTTGAGTCAAGGTATGGATTGGATATGCTTTTGGTATAATTTGATATTTTTGTTTTATGTTGTGCATTTTTTTTTATCTTGATATGAGATGTATGAATAGAATTGCATGACAACCTTAGGTATGAACTAGCTACTGTCGTTGTAACATCCTCCCTAATCTAATAATCCTAATCAGGGTTATAGAAGATCAGTATTACTGGTAAGAGTTATTTGTTAATTTAGGTAATTTTCTGAACTAGTTTGAGCGTAATTTTATAATACTGAGTGTAAGAGAATAATTAAAGTATCTGTAGAATTAGTTGATATAATGGGAACAAATATGAAAAATTTATTTCGTACCTAAGAACCATTGATAAGAGTTGTAGAAAATTTTGGAGAATCAATTGAGTTAGTCTAGTATTTTTGAGGATACTGAAAAGGAATCAATGGAAGAGCTAAGAAGCTCAAAAAATTACGAAATTATATGGAAGTGACAAGTAAGATATGGAGAATAATTTGGTATAAAATACCAACTAAGATAAGTATCAGTAAGCTTATTACTTAATCCCTTAGTTTAATTTAACTTGGGACTGAGTAATGAAGCTAAGCTGATGAATAATTGTATATGAAAAATTATGAAAAAATGGATCGAAGGACTAAGTTAAGTTCTAAAATTTGCTATAACACTTATGAGAGCTTGAAAACTTAACTTTGAAAGATTAAAGTGTATGTAACAGATATAAAAGTTTCAGTATCTCATTTCCTATTCATCCACCGCCCTACAATCCTATTCATCTTTATCTAATAAATCCATCTTTCTCTTCACATTTTTGGTCTTTTCTCACAAAAAGAAGCGGCTAGAAACAGAGAGCAAGGAAATGAAACAAAGAGGGGAGAAAGATATGGGTTTTGAGTTTCAAGCTCTTTTATAGGCACCTTAGAGCCATCATCTTGAGTTAGTGTAGTTAGAGAAATTAATCCTCATCACTTCCTCTTTCCAAAGAGTCAAGAATCACCATCATCAAGCTTCAACTTCCTCTCCTTCCACTCTCAAAACCGTGAGCTTAGGGAGCTAAGGTAGGGGGTTTTGAAGCTTTGCACCTCTTACTCTCTTTCCTTTATTTTAATCATGAATATATAGTTATGAATTTGAGCATTTTTGGTATTTTAACTTGATGGGGCTGTGAGGGTTTGGAGAGTGAGGGGTAGGATTAGATGATTTCCTTCCTTATTCTCCTTTGATTCATGACTTCTTGAGCTTGTATTTGTTGCGGTTTGATGGTATGAGCATGTGTTTGTTGTGGTTTGATGGTATGGGCTAGAATTTCATTTTCCTAAAGAAGTGGCTATGTGCCCTATTTTTAACCTGAATTTTTGAGGACTTTGTGCTTGAAATTGAAGCTTGAATGGTAATTGAAATTGTGGCAGAATGCTACCCAGTTTTTGACAGAATTTATGATACTTTTATGCTTGAAATTGAAGCTTGAATGGTGATTGAAATTGTGACAGAATGCTGCCCAACTTTTGACAAAATTTGCGATGCTTTTATGCTTGAAATTGAAGCTTGAATGGTGTTTAAAAGTCTTGGCAGAATGCTACCTTGTTTAACCAGAATTTTGGTGTGTTTGTGTATGTAATTGTTACTTGAATAATAGAGTGAAGGTCGCGGCTGTAGCTGCCTTGTGTTGACCATAATTTCTGTGCATAAGTGTCATGCATTGACGTAAAATGTTGATTAGAAATGCTTAAAAAGTATTGCATCCAATATTTAAAGATTTGATGTGTAGATGTCATTGATAAAGTTTACTTATTAAAAGTTCTTGAAGTATAATGGATGATATAAATTTGTGCATTAGTTATGTAATAGAGAATTTATTGCTCTTTGATTAGTTAAGTTGAGCTTGAATTTGAATTTGTATTGCTCCTTTGAATACTAAGTTGAGCTATTTGGTATGAATATGAGAATTTACTCCCTTAATTTTTAAGGTTAAACTAGAATGTATGATTGAATGATTAGTGCTCATGAGAATAGAATTTGAATTGAGTATGAGAATTGGACAATTATTCTTAAATGGAAAGGTAATTAGTCCATAATTTTCTCACTTAGTATCCTTTTGTTTATGTAAATTGTTGATTCACTTAGTATAGTGAATTTTGGAGATGATCCTTTTTGAGGGAAGGGAATCCAAAATTCCATTAGAATCATAGGAATGACCTCTTGTGAGGAAGGGGGATCCTGTATTCTTGAATTCTTCAATGTATAACTATAATCCTCATGAATAATTCCCTCATAGGATACTAGTGGTAGTGGGAGGCCTTAATTCACTCCCTACCATGAGTATATAGAGCCCGAGCTATATGAGATGGCTCCCACCCATTGTGGTGCTTGAGATATGAATTATGTGGGATAAGTGAGTATTTGAATGAGCACTGAAATGAAAATGAATTTGTATGTCATATTATTACTTGAATATGTATATGAATCATTGAATGAATTTGATATCATAGTATTTGCATTTGGAGACATTTACAAAAATTATTCATGATTGGAATTTACAGTGTTTGTTAATGAATTTTTTTGGAAAACTTTTATTAAATAGAATTCTGTTTTGGCCAATTTTGGCATTTTTGCCACCTTTCTAACTATATGTGTGTGTGTGTGTGTGTGTGTGTATACATATATATATATATATATATATATATATATATATTTGATTTGAGTTCAAAAATGTATTTTTCCCTGAAATAGTTGGAAATATTATGATGACACCTTTTTCATAATAGAATTACTGAGAATTAGTATTCTCACTCCATTTCTGTATTGTATTTCATGATATTTCCAAGATTGGATCATGCAGCAAAGTGACCAAAGCAGGAGTTGTTGTTTATGTTACATTTAATTTTTTTTGTATAAATAATGTATGGATATTGCCTTGGAGGCATTTGAAGTATATTTGTATTATGATGTACTCTTTGTATAAAGATTCCTCCAATATATGTATATTATTTTACCTTTCTAGGCTCATATTTTTATATATCACAGTAAAGTATATTTGAAATATTTATTGTCAATCTTAAGTGATGTGCTTACTACTAATTACTATGGTGTAATTCCGGATACATTATTAGTGTTAGTAGTAAGGGTGTTACAGTCGCACTGTTACATGATATTGAGACTGATTAACTCAATATGTTTTGTTTTATGTGTACAGGAAACTATGGCTTCACCTAGGTGAACTAAAGGGAATAGGAACTCTACTTCTAAGGGTCCAGCTGATATGACTGGAGTGTTCATGGATATGGTAGCTACTATGAGGGAGCAGACTGCTGTCACAAACAGGGTTCTAGAAATGATGGAAGCAAATTCACCTCAGCAGCTAACACCTCTTGCATAACCAGTACAACCAGTGCAAAAAGTACCGGTTAGGAACCAAAACTTCCTAGATCTTTCAAAATTTAGGAAGACCAACCCTTCATCTTTCAAAGGAGAGTACAACCTAGTTAGAGTAAACGGCTGGTTGAAGGAGAATGAGAAGATATTCACGGTCATGGCTTGCTCTGATGAACAGAGGGTGTTGTTTACATCCTATATGTTAGTGGGGGCAGTAGAGGACTGGTGAATTGATGCTAAAAGGTTGTTCAAGGCATCAGGGACTCAAATTACTTAGGGGGTGTTTAGGAATTCTTTCTTAGACAAATACTTTCCTAAGAACCTACAAAATGCTAAGGAGATGAAATTCCTGAAACTTGAGCAAGGTGACATGTCTATTGGCCAATATATGGCCAAGTTCGAGCAGTTATCGAAGTTCTTATCTTACTTTAGGTTCAACCTGGATGAGGATTGGAAGTGTACAAAATTCGAAGAGGGGTTGAGAGATGACATCAAGAGGGCCATTAGACCTTTTGAGATTCAAGACTTTCCAACCTTTGTAAACAAATGTAGAATTATGGAAGGTCATGAAAACTACCCTCAAGTGGAGCAAAAATCACAAGATTTTCAAAAGAGGAAGAGAGGGGATGATAAGTACAAGAATGATGCTTCTAAACCTAGTTATCCTCAAGATAAAGGCAAGCAAGTTCAGATGGAATCGAAAGGACCAAAATGTGATAAATATGGTAGACAACATGGTCGCAGACCTTATTTAGTGGGCCAGTCAGTATGTTATACATGTGACCAACCAGGGCACTATTCAAAAGAGTGTCCACAGAGATAACGAGCGGCGCCCAACCTTAAACCTCAAGATAAAGCAAGAGTTTTATACTCTGAGTGGTAAGGAGGCGGTTCAATCTCTCAATCTTATACAAGGTAAATGCATAGTTAAAGATAATCTCTTAATTGTATTATATGATTTAAGAACATCTCACTCCTTTATTTCAAACGAATGTGTGAAGAGATTATATTTACCTATGTTTGAGCTTCCCCATGTTTTATCTGTATCTACACCAACAGGAAAGCCAGTTACAACTCTCTTTGTTTGTTTGGATTATTATATGAAAATAGAAGATAGGATGTTTTTTGTGAATCTTATCTATTTACCTCTTCTTGACATTGACATCATTTTAGGCATGAATTAGTTGTCATCAAACCATGTTGATTTAAGTTTTTTAGATAAGACTTTGATGTTTATGTCTGTTAATCCTTTTATGGCTATTTCTTTTAAGTCTATGTTTTTGAGTGCTAAACAAGTTATCAATTACTTAGTAGAAGAGGCTAAGGGATATGTTCTCCTTTTCTCCTCGAATGTTGAAGTTGAGCAAAACTTAGAAAATATACCTGTGGTGAGGGAATATCCAAAAGTATTTCCTAGCGAAATCATTTAATTGCCACCTAATAGAGAAACAAAGTTTACAATAGATTTAGTGCCAAGAACCAGATCTATATTTACCTTATAGAATGGCACCCTTAGAATTGGCAAAATTCAAGAAATAAATAGAAGAGTTATTAGAAAAATAATTCATTGGGCTTAGTGTTTCACCATGGGGAGCACCAGTTCTCTTAGTAAAGAAAAAGGATGATAGTATGAGATTGTGCATAGATTATAGGTAGTTAAATAAGGTGACTATTAAGAATAAGTATCTATTGCCCATAGTAGATGATCTGATGGATCAATTGAGAGGAGCTTCGGTTTTCTCAAAGATTGACCTAAGATTTGGGTATCATCAAATAAGAGTTAGGGAGGAGAATATCCCCAATATTGCCTTTAGAACTAGGTATGGACATTATGAGTATCTTGTGATGTCCTTTGGGTTAACCAATGCACCTGCTGTGTTCATGGACTATACGAATAGAATCTTTAGACCTTACCTAGATAAATTTGTTGTTGTTTTCATAGACAATATCCTTGTCTATTCCAAGACAATGGAGGAATATGAGCAGTATGTTAGGATAGTTTTGGAAAATCTGAAAGAGAAGAAGTTGTTTGCTAAATTAGCTAAGTGTGAGTTTTGGTTAAAAGAGATACAATTTTTGGGTCACATGATTTCTCAAGGTGGAATATCAGTAGACCCTAACAAGATTAAGGTAGTGTTGTAGTAGGAAAGGCCAACCATTGTAACTGAGATTAGAAGCTTTATAAGACTGTCTGGGTACTATAGGAGATTCATCAAGGGATTCTTTTAGATAGCTTTACCCTTAACTATGTTAATTAGGAAAGGTAGTTCTTTTATTTCGACACAAGAATATGAAGATAGTTTCCTAAATTTGAAACAAAGTTTAACCACTACACCTATCTTGGTAATTCTAGATCCACTAGAGGACTTTGAAGTATATTGTGATGCTTCAAAAAATGGGTTAGGGTGTGTTCTCATGCAGAATAGGAGAGTGGTTGCCTATACCACCAGACAGTTGAGGTCACATGAAGGGAATTACCCTACCCATGACTTGGAATTGGCAACTATGGTGTTTGCTTTGAAAGTGTGGAGACACTATCTTTATGGAGTTCAGTTTGAGGTGTTTAGTGACCATAAAAGTTTAAAATACTTGTTTGATCAAAAGGAACTGAACATGAGACAAAAGAGATGGATGGAATTCTTTAAGGAATATGACTTTGAGTTAAAATACCATTCGGGTAAAGCCAATGTAGTAGTTGATGCACTTGGTAGGAAATTCCTACATGTGTCCTAAATAATGGTCCAAGAGAATGAGCTGTTAGAGAATTTTAGGAACTCAAGTCTAATAGTGACTTTGTCACCACATAGTCTCTATATGAGTAAAGTAGATATAATTAGTGAATAGAGGACTCAAATTATAGAAGCTCAAAAAGAGGATGAGACTTTAAAGAAAAAAAGTTAACAAATTCTCTTAGGAAACCAAAAGGAGTATTGTAAAGTAGATGATGGAATAATTAAGTTTAGAAATAGACTTTGCATTCCAAGGGAATTTGAAATTGAAGAAAGAATTTTAGAAGAAGCTCACAAGAGTAGGTATACCATTCATCTCGGAGCCACAAAGATATATCAAGATATTATAAAGTTTTTTTGGTGGCCTAAGATGAAAATGGATATAGCAGAATAAGTGTCCAAGTGTTTGATATGTCAAAAAGTTAAGATAGAGCACTAGAAATATTTTGGACCATTACAACCCTTAGAGATTCCTGAGTGGAAGTTAGAATGTATTACAATGGATTTTGTAATGGGGTTACCTAGAACTCAGCTAGGATATGATGCTATATGACTCATAGTGGATAGATTGACTAAATCTGCCCATTTTTTCCCAATTAGAGCTTACTTTTCTTTAGATAGACTAGCTCAACTATACTTACAATAAATTGTTAGGTTGTATGGCATCCCTATAAGCATAGTATCAGATAGAGATCATAGATTTATATCTAGATTTTGGGGAGCCTTGCAAAAGGTTTTTGGGACTAAGTTAAGTTTTAGCACAGCTTACCACCCACAAACAGACGGGCAAATAGAGAGGATTATCCAAACCCTAGAGGATATGCTTAGGGCTAGTGTACTTGAGAAATAGGGTAGCTGGGATAGATTCCTACCTTTAGTGGAATTTGCCTACAATAATAGCTACCACACCAGCGTAAGAATGGCACCATATGAGGTTTTATATGGTAGGAAATGTAGATCACCAATATGTTGGTATGTGGTAGGAGAGAGAACCATCCTAGGTCCCGAGTTAGTCCAGCAAACCACAGAACAAATGAAGATGATCAGGAATAAATTGGTTACTGCTCAAAATAGGCAGAAAAGCTATGCTGATAAGAGGAGGAGACCTCTAGAGTTTGAGGAAGGAGAACATGTTTTTTTAGAGTCATTCCTACCACAGGAGTTGGTAGAGCTTTGAAAACTAAAAAGTTAAACCCTCAGTTTCTTGGTCCTTACCAAATCCGGAAGAGAATTGGACCCGTAGTGTAACACCCTTTCTGGGGATGTCACATTTATGATGCAGAAAATAAAAATAAATAAAATCCTTACCCAAGTTATAAAAACATTTTGATACTTAAATAATATTTGTGGTATATATATATATATTTTTTCCTTTTATAATTATAACATTAAATAAAATAACACTGAACACAAAATATAAGAAACATAAATTCACCATAATATACATGTGATTTTCCTTTAGTACACGCATAATTTACATTTACAAGCATTTGACAAAACAGTAAAAGACAACATAAAACTAAGACATAGTATTGCCCAAGTGCACCTCAGAGCTCTCTAATCCTCCGATGGATCATCCTCAGAAAGATCCTCGTAATTTAGAGCTCCTGGAGGTCCCATAGTTCTAGGTCCCATAGTACTACGGACACGAGTCCGAGCAGTTGACTCACTACTGAGCTCACTAGGCGCATGGAAAACTCCCTACCAATAACGCCTAATGATCAAAGGTAACTCTAAATGTAAATAAAGCATAGTAGTGAATATGACCTCCCCGTTATACTCCCTACATAGGGACACAGTCAATCGTCCCACATAAGCTACTGTCCCTCGGTCCACATGCATACGCCACGCCTCGGAACCCCCGTGAAACTCCAGTCTCACGAACCCGAAGAATCCTGGCAGTGCCATGATCTCAAGATCAGTCTTGACGATCAGCGTGAACAACCGGTTCCTCCTCCTCGTATAAGTCGCCCAACTGTTGCTCGTCAGGGTACTGTACCTCAAGAGGCTGATCCTCCTCTACCTTAAACTCTTTACGGAAATAATATAGTAATATCGAGAAAACATATAGAGAGGTGAGACAATCTACGCCATTACCCGCATGGCAATAAAGAAAACGACAATACAAACAAATATTCCAACAGCACATACCAACATTTCATGCATAATATAACAAAGTAATACATATTAAAATAACACATACCATTATATTATGCATACTATATTAAAGCAATAAATATTAAAATAACACATATCATACATAATATATTAAAACAAGACATCATATATTTTATCACGAGAATATGGTAAGCCATAAAAGTGCGAGATGATGCATGAACAAGAAAAATGCAGTAATGCATGAACACACACCGACTCGTTCCTACTCCATGGAGCTAAACACGGATATCCGAGGGAATGATCCGAATAGAAACTAGAAATACTTTATGGCTGCCCAACCAAGCTATTGCACTTTGTCAATACGTCGTGTCTATAGCCCACAAATCCAAAACATCGTGTAGCAAGACATGTCCAACATCGTGTACCACAGGGCATAGTACTTAATAGTCCCCTCAAGATCTCGATTAAGAATAGTGCTTGTCAAGATCATTAGTGTGTTGCCGTTACCACGGCCCCGGAGGTGCTACCACCGTCCACATATGGGATCCTCCGCACACTAATGCCTCCAAGTTCATAAATGAACCACACTACGCTTATCACAGCAAACACGGTGTAATTCACCTCGTCAATCAATCACCAATTATAACCCAAATTGGCACAACACTCTAAACATAAGCTAAAATTACATAAATACCCCTATTATCCAAATTTTACCATATTTATGAGAAATTACCAAAATACCCCTAGTCACCAGATAAGAAAGTATAGTACGTCCCACCTGACAGTACTACACTACAACATGTCTGGGTCCACCACTTTGGCCCGATAGCAAATCTTACTGTATCTTTCAATCACGTAGGAATTTTATCGCGTTTTCACAATCTCATCGTTTTCACAAACGTTTTTAAATCGCGTAAAGATATTTTGATGTTTTTAAACATCGTAAATTGTTTTTGAGTTATTTTCTCAATCGCGTAGGATTTTTAATTCATTTTCTTAACCGAATAGCTTAAAATTGTCATTTTTAATATGTGAAAAACTATATCTAGTACTTTTAAAATACGTAATGTATTTTCCTTGTGTTCTAAATATGGTATGAAATCTTTTCATTTTATGCGTCTGATTTTAATAAATTTTGGCAGCATTTTGCCTATAAAATCAGTGTAAGGTGTTTTTAACGTTTTCCTCTAAATATAGTTTATTTTATTTTTACCCAATAATTTCACTTTGAAATTCACTAACGCGCTTCAAAATTTATAATATGAGCTCTACGTTAGTACTTTTCAAGTGTCTGATTAATTTCTTACTTAAACTGAATTCTGCTAAGTTGAAATTCTAGAACAGAATTAATTCTTTTGATTTTCTCAATGATTCTTTGGAATCAATTTATGTTATAAGACAATTACCTAACCTATCTTAGTAAATAAAATGGCATGTTGGCCAAATCAAAATAAAATGGCATTTGGTTATACACTAAATGGCATTTTGGCCATAATTAACTTAAATCATCCATTATTTACCTAGGTTCATTAAATCCTTGATGTAGAAAATTTGTGAGAACATTTTGGTTCTCTATTTTGGTGAGAAGGCCGTGAGCCTCAAATGTGTTCTTTGGAACACTCATGCATTTCGTACATGTTATTCACATCCTACCTAAATAATTACATAATTATAAATACATCCAATTATTTAATCACATATAAAACACATACAATATATTTTAAGCCATAATCATGCATAGCAAAAATAATAAAAACTATAATCATGCATAGCAAATTAAAATCACAATTAGTAAAGCATTTAAACAATCAAAAACAATAAAAATCACAAATAAACCATACAACCGAATCCTTATGGATTCTACACACAAACACAATCCATTTTCTCATCACCACTTAGGGTTGATGAGATTAAATCTCCCTCTTACCTCTTGTAGGCAAATTAATCGGTTAGATTCCTTCCTTTTCTCCAAATTTCGTACAAGCTCCAAAACAATTCCTAAAATTCTCAAACAATTAGCAAATACACATACAAGGTACAAAATAGGAAAACCATGGAACAAACATGGTTAGAAAAATTAAATTTTCAGTTTTGAACCATAGAAATCAAACTTACCCTTAAGTAAGTAAGCAAGAAGTGGAATTTTAGGCAAGATAGAGTGGAAATTTGGGAAAACTTTGTGAATGAAAGATGCTTAGAATGGTATTTGGGTTCAAGAAATAAGGTGAGATAAAATTATAGATGTTTGGGTGGGTGGATGGTGTGTATGGCCGAAACTTAGGGAGAGAAAATGAAAGAGAAGTGTTCTTGGTTCTTGGTAATTTTTGGAGAGAAAAGATGAGTGTGATTTAGGATAAGTGTGATAAATGAAAGTGAAGAGTGAATTTTAGAGGGGCTGCTGCCGTGTGAGTGCCTTGTGGGAGGTTGAGTGATCAATTTTGCATGTAAAAATATCACAAAGTGTTCACACTTGTTAGGCACATGGCTTAGGTCATTGAATCCTTCTAGAACCATGTAGAACCAAGCCACCTTGCCTCCTCCTTGGCAGCCCAAAACCGTGCAGCTCCTTCACCTAATTAGGGGTCTAATTGTTTCCAAATTACTCCTAATTACATGCTAGTTAATTAGGTAATTTGTTAGGTTAATTATCCTAACCAAACTAAATTAATATACTAACAACATAACTAATTAATTTAGTATATATTAACATATATTATAACCTTTAATTAATATTAATATATCTAATTAGTATTTAGATTATAATTAATTCATAACTAAGCTAGTTCACTTAGTATGCTAATTAAGTAATTAGATTAGTTGAATTAAGCTTAATTAGGTTACTAACCATTTTCAAGCCTACAATTGTTGACTTAATCCTAACCCTTGGTTCATCTTTAATCCTTAGCCCTAGATTAGATCTAAGGTAGATATCACTTGGTCATAAACCTATCATTCTAATCTCACCATTGATTAGATCAATGGCTTAGATTAAAGGCTTCATCATTAAGTCTTCATCCAACGGTCCAAATGGAAACACATACTTCCTTAGGTGTCCAATTTCTATTGGTTTAGAAAGTCAAGCCTACTTTGGTTGACTTGCTCTCATTGGTTAGAAATTATCCAGTTAGCACAGTTGACTATTTTTCCTAAACGTGGGTCCCACAGCACTTTTAAAGATCTGTGGTCAAACCGAAGCAGATTTTTACTGTTTTTGAGACAGTAGGTACTGTATTATAAAATAATATTATAAAAATATAAAAAAATTTTATTGCACAGTTAAATCTGAAAAATTACGATATTAATTTATATATCAATCAGAATTGGGTTTAGTAAGATCCCCCAGCTCCAATTAATTAAAATAAGATTTATCCATCCAGAAAATTATTATTTTCTCAGGTCGGAGCAAATCACATACAACAGTCAAGTACACTCACAGAACAGTCAAATTAAATTTACTGCTCACAGAATTCACAAAACAGTACATTTCGGGACTATATTGTAATTATCCCAAAAGTTGGGGTGTTACACGTAGCCTACAAAATAGCCTTACCACCTAACCTATCCAACCTTCACAATGTCTTTCATGTTTCTCAACTTAGAAAATACAACCTTGATCCTTCACATAGTATTGAAATTGAATTAGTACAATTAAAATATAACTTAACAAATGTGATTAAACTTGTGAGGATCGTGGATAGAAAAGTCAAAAAGCTTAGAGGAAAGCAGATTTCTTTAGTGAAGGTTATATAGGATGTGATTAGCATAGAGGAGGCTACTTGGGAGTTGGAGTCTCACATGAGGCAAGAATATCTTGAACTTTTCACATGAGGTAAGCAATTTTGAGGACAAAATTTTAAAAAGAAAGGGAGAATTGTAACATCTTCCCTAATCTATTAGTTTTAATTTAGTTATACAAGTGTATTAACACTAATATAAGATAGAATGACAGCTTGGTTAATACAAAAGAGTAAAATATCTTTAAAAGATATAAAACTTTCAAAGTATACCCAAAGTCAAAGATATTATCTTAATTCTTCTTTTCCCACCATCTTTGACTTTGTGCATGTATATCTCTCATTTTATGTCATTTCACACAGTTGTTAGTAGCAAAAAAGAGAAGAAAAGTTAGAGATAGGAACGAAAAGAGGAAATAGAGAAGAAAGAAAGAAAAGAAATAGGAGAAATGTGAAAGCAGATCAAAAGAAGAGGAAGAAGTAAGAACCAAGGGAAGAACACGATAAAGAATCGAACCCCATCCATAGGAAACTGAGATAGAAGGTTGTTGTGTTTGTTCTCTGTGTTTTTATCATTCTTTGATCATGGAAGTTGGAAAAGAATGGACATAATCGAGTTCTTCATGATACTCGAAGAAAAAGCATGATTGAGTGTAATAAAAGTTATGTGTTACGAGACTTGAGTATATATTTGTATGGACATGTATATGTATGAACACAATTTCCAGAACTTGTTGTTGATGATTTTCCAATGCTTTACTACATGATTTATGGTATAATTAGATGTTTGTAGTAAAAAGGATTGCTATAGAGATGAAATGAATAGGAAAATAGTTATTTTGATGTTCCAAAATGTCTTTCCATAGCATTTGTTAGTCATGGCAACCATCACCCAAGAGGGAGGGTGAATTGGGTGATTACAAATTTTAAAACACCTTTGAGAAATTAAGCATTTTGAATAACTCAATTAATAAATACAGCGGAATAAGTTTAACAAAGATGTAACTATTAGAGATTTCACAAATACCATTTGGGCTATAGGATAAATCAAGAAAATAAGCTAGATATCAAATTCAACTCAAGCATATATAATTAAAGCACAAATGTAAAAGAGATAGAGTTATGAAGAATAAACACAAAGATTTATCTTGGTTCAGCCACCAACTACTTGTAGCCTACGTCCAATCCTCAAGCAATTACTCGAGATTTTCCACTATATCTTCAAGCTTCAATGGATGCTTATAACCTTTACACAATAGACAAATCACCACACCTTGGGATACCTCACCCTTTGTGCTTGAGCCTCAACTTCAAGGGATACCTCACCCTTTATAACCTTGAGGGATACCTCACCCTCTTTACCAACAAGGGATACCTCACCCTTATAACTTTGAGGGATACCTCACCCTTTTCTCTAGAAGGATACCTCACCCTCTTACAACGATTTCAAGATGAAAAGAAAGATTAGAAACTCTCACAAGAGTAGATATACAACTTGAAGAACAAAGTATGGATGATAAGAAACTCTCTCAAGAGTGGATAATACAAATTGAAGCTCTATGGGTATCAAAGATTCACACTTTAAAGCTCAAAATATGATTTTGATGATTCAAGGATCAAATCAAGTATTTTTAGGTTTCTTAGGATGTAAATGCTTCAAATATCACTTATATATAGAGGCCAAATGATAAAATAACCATTGGTAATGTTTAGAAATTATTTTTTTTATGAAAACTAGATGTTTATAGCTATTGGGAACATTTCTGGACACTTGATAATCGATTACACGCTTCTGATAATCGATTACATGGCCTCTGCCAGAGTTGTAATCGATTACAGGAATTGTGTAATCGATTACATCACTTCTGGTTTTGAAAACTGACTTTAAAAGGTCATAACTTCTTCATTTTTTATCCGATTAAAGCAAATGACACTCATTGGAAATATCTTTGAGTATATTTTCATATGAAAGAAGTTTTAGAACAAAACTCAAAGTGTTTTGAAAGTTATGATCAAAATAGTAATTAAAGGTCAGTTTTTCAAAACTCAAACTTAACTATTTTTCACAGTTTAAAGCAAATGGTCATAACTTCTTCATTTCTTATCCGTTTAAAGCAAATGACCACTCATTGGAAAGATATTTGAGTCTATTTTCATATGCAATAAGTTTCATAATAAAAATCAAAGTATTTTGAAAGTTATGATCAAAAGAGTAATCAAATGTCAGTTTTGCAAAACATAAACTTGGCTATTTTTCAAAAGTTTGAACTACCACCAAGACTAACTTTCCAAAAATAGTTTATTCAGAATTTAAACATATAAGAAACACTTTTAAAGATGTTAAAATATATTTGAACTTAGTGTGATTCCTTTTTACCTTTACATAAGATCTAAGTCCTATAACTATTCTTGAAGAACCTTGGGACTTGATCTTTTGCCGTCATCAATTCTTGATGTAATCCAAGCTTCCAAAAATTTATTCTCTTCAAATTTTGCAAATGCTTGGAACATCTTATCATTCTCATTCTTCTTAAGTTAAGCATAATTGTGATCTTTTACTTTCTTGTTGCAATGTTCACTCTTGGTACTTGAACTATCCTACAAAGTATTGCTCACTTAAAACAAATATAGTTAGTCCAAATTCATAACTCAATATCTTCATATGCATGATTCATAAATGTATAACTCTAATTAGTCTACCATGCATATAAAACTTTCATAGACACATCCAAATATGATATTTATCAATTACTAATGGATATAGCTATATAGGATGCAACAAAGAACATATGCAAAGTATTCTTTTTGTCTTGTATTTGTTATCATCAAAACTTAACATATTAAACAATTTGGGCAAACTTATTTCCACAGCATTCTAGGTCAAGGGACAATTCAAATAGAATTTCTTTCTGTAGTGTTCGATTCGAATAGGCCAAGGGGCAATTCGAGTAGAATAATATAGATTTTTCTAGATTTTTGAAGTGTCAGCTATTCGAAATTGCATGTTTTCAATGATAAAGTGAGTATACAAAGTGAGCAATTCAAATGATATGACTTTCGAGGCTAATCGAACAGATTAGGAAAGCCACTCTATCGGCATAATTTAGAAAGGCATACTACTAGTGCTAAACGAGTAGGCAAAGTGTGTTATTCGATTTGGTATGATTTTGACATTAATTGAAAAATTACAATAGCTATTTGTACAATAGTTCAGAATGACATATTTTCGATGTTGATCAAATAGACTAAGAGAGCTATTCGAATAGGCCATTTCAGAATAATAAATGAGACAAACTGAATGGACCAAGAGAGCTATTTGATTGGCATGATTTCGAGGCTAATTAAATATACTATGAGAGTTATTCGATTAATATATTTTTTTATTATGATCAAAAAAAGCAAAGTGATGGTTTAATTTTATTCGAAAGGGCTAGAGAAAGCTACTCAAATAATAGAAATTCATAATGTCATGATATTTGCATAACATATCATGAAACAAAGGAGAAAGAAAATCCCTTTGTCGAAAAATAAAGTATTCGGTAGAGGAGTAAAAGAAACACTCTGCCAAGAGTAAAGGAGTGAGAAAGGCACTTTACTAAGGTCAAAGGAGCAAGAAAAACCCTTTGTTGAAGGTCATGACATTGCATAAGCATCAACATAATACATTTCATAATCATTAACATTTATCATTCCATAAGCATCAACATAATACATTTCATAAACATCAACATTTATCATTTCATGAGTACCCTTGCATAATTTCATTCGAGTTGTTAACTTATGTATTTATCATGGAATTGTATTTTCAAATGATTTTGTCTTGTGTTACACTACTGTGAATTTTTGAATTCTTACCCCTATGTTTGTTTGTTTGTTTGTTTATTTGTTTCCATGATAATTATAGATCAAAATTGAAATCCTTCCAAGGAGAGCGCGTGAAGCTAATAGTTTAGGGTAGAATGTTTAGTTCAACTTGTATCTATATGTTTTGCACTTAAGCCATGAAGGCTGTTTGTATTTACACTTAATACTTCAGTAAAGAATCATAAGTTCCATATGTGTATTGATGTTGTTTAGTTTGAATTCTTTCCTTCGATTATCTTCTTTTCGAGGCTTTATTTTAAACTCTATGTATTTCGACATATATGGTTAAAAGCTTTTATGACATTTTAAAGTTAGAAATAACATGCTTAATTCTTTTTACATATGTATATTTCTAATATATTGTAATAAATCGAATTAGGATGTTATAGTTAACACACGGAGAAAGCAAGTCTCTACAGATAAACACCACACTAGAACGCAACCTAGTTATTTTCATAGCTTTATCCAATTCAAATCACAAAATTTCATGTCAGTATTGGTCTTATTCTTTTCATTCTCTTTCTGAGATTGTGGGTTAGGTATTTCCTTTATTTTTTCTCTCTAACATTAACAATGTCAGATGAGGAGTCAAAGAAAATGGTGTTTGACGCATAAGCGGCCTTGTTCCTGGTGAAAGAGCTAAATGGCAGCTTTGGTTCTGGTAGGATACGAAGTTACATGTGGAGAGTGTCACAAGTGAAGGCCCTTTTGAAGTTGATGGTTAATCATGAGTAATAGATCAACGATGCTCTTTGCTCTGACATCGCTAGTCCCCCACTCGAAATTGTCGTTTACGAGAAGGTGAAGGCCCTTTTGAAGTTGATGGTTGATCATAAGCAACCAATCATTGATACTCTTTGCTCCGACCTTTCCAAGCCTTCACTTGAAACCGTCGTCTACGAGATTGGTATGTTTAAAAACTCATGTGAAGTGACACTGAAGGAATTGAAATAGTGGATGATGCCAAAAAAGGTCAAAACTTTAATCACAACTTTTCTTTCTTTAACTGAAATAGTATCTGAACCGTTGGGGGTTGTGTTAGTCATCTCTACATGGAAGTATCCATTTTTTTTTGTCTCTTGATCTGTAATTGGAGCTATAACAACTGGTAATGTTATGGTTTTGAAACCATTAGAAATTCCTCTAACTTCATCGTCACTGTTGTCAAAATTATTAGGGGAGTACATGGATAACTCATCTATAAGAGTTATTGAGGGGGAAGTTGATGAAACATCCGCACTATTACAACAAAAGTGGGACAAGATTTTCTATATAGCTCAACAATATTTCCCACTACTTCTAACACTATTGATCACTAATTGGTACATCTTTAATTATCATGTTGACGTGCGTGATTGTCATAACAATAATCTTCATAGATCTTTGTCGAACCAATATCTCTATTAACATGACTTGCTATAAATCCAAAGAAAAATGCGTTGGCAGTCATCATACATAACAAAGGGGTGAATATCAGCTATGAAAGCTGAACTGTTGTAAATATATGGCACATTGGGCCCTTTTTGCACCTCAGAACCACATGTTATTGTAGTGGTTGTGAACATCAACAACCAAAATCTCATGCTTATATCGCACTGGCAAACCAAATTTAGGCTTCCAAAACCTACAAACATTAGTCAGGTCTAATTGTCAAGGCTCGATCTCATCTAAGTCAGTATCTTGGCAGGATTCCATCCCAGCTAAGAAGCATTAAGGACTTCAGCATGCTTCTATCTAAGCCAGTATCTCGGTCATGACTTTGAATCCATGAGTACTTCGGCCTGACATGACCCACAAGGTTACGACACCTTGGCGAGGTCCAAGGAATACAAGGTTTAAAGAGGATGAGCTATTCCAATATCTATACATGATGGCCAGACAAGGGAATTCACTTGACCATTGTCCAAGGTCAAGGAGCACAATCAAGGATTTTCACTCATACCCTTATAAGCCTGACCTTAACCTATAAAACGACTAGGTTTATAGAGGTTAAGCGTATTCATACATGATGGCCAGATAGGAGAATCCACTTGACCATTGTCTGAGGTCAAGGTGCGCATTCAAGGGTTTTCACCCATACCCATATGAGCCTGACCTTAACCCATAAACTGACCAAGTTTACAAAGGTTAATCGTATTCATACATGATGGCCAGACAAGGGAATCCACTGGTCTATTATTCGAGGTCAAGGAGTGCATTCAAGGGTTTTCACTTGTACCCTTATGAGCTTGACCTTAATCCCTAAACTGACCAAGTTTACAGAGGTTAAGCGTAGCCAACTGTAGTCCAGGACCGTGGACTCCACACCAAGAGGCTTTTGTGTCACCTATTCCATAATTTCAAATAAAAAAACCTAAAAGGTTAAATGCAGTTACAACACTATGCCTAACCCATAAACCAAACAAAAGGTTTAACGTGGTTAGGTGCTTTAGACTGTTGCCCAGGATAGTGAACATAACTACAAGAGGCTTCCATTTCACTTACACCTAAAGTTTCACAATAAATTATTCCTAAATAAACCTAACCATCGAGATCGAGTATTGGACTCATCTCGCTCAGGAAAAATGAGTGTTCATTAAACTAAAAAATAACTATTGAGATTGAGCGTTGGAACCATCACGGTAAACTGCACAAGTAAATTGCTAAGTGTAAAACAAATATCGAGATATAGCGTTAGACCCATCTCGACATTGTAAAAGCAAAACTATGCAAAGTATAAAGAGCCACCAAGATTGAGCATTAAACTCATCCTGATGATTGTAAGGAAAACAAAAGGATGAAGAGAAATGCCAAAGTATTCAAATAAATGAAAGGTGCCCGAAGTTGGGACTTGTTGTAGGGGGCGATAAAATGAAAAGGAAAGGCAACTTCAATATCCATCCCCTAGGGTCATCACCACTACCTTAGCCTCTGCGATCCCAGCCTCCTTTTCATGCCCACTCTTGGGTGTTGCACCTGCCTCTTCTTCGCCTTCATCCTTTTGGTTGACTTGGTCATTTGAAGCAATCGCGGAAGTGGCAGCATCAACGATCTAACCACCCCATATAATCTTCTATGAACTAATTCCTTCTTCGTTAAGGCTCGAGTTCAAAAGGTAAAACTGAGTAAGAGAGTTTTTAAACAACATGTCCATGGACCTCGACCAATCATCTTCCATTTCCATGATTTCTTTATTTAACTCAGTCTCAGTCTGTTGACAAAGTTCACATTCAGCCTGGACACCAGCGAGGAGAGACTTAGAGGAGGCTAAGTTCTTTTATCGAGTTCTCCTAAGCTACTGCTTCAACAAGCTACACTTAGAGCATATTGACCTTGGTGGCTTGAGCACCTTAGCAATTTGAGCCGATGAGTAGCCACTTTGGTAGCATCTGTGGTAAGACAGGTGACCTTGGCCCGGAGCCTGGCAATCTCAGCCCCATGAACTCCATATGCGGGCAACCTACCACGTATCCCAGATAATAGTATGATGACTTAAGTGGAGTTATCCATCTCGGATCCCAACCTTACTTATTAATACTAAGGGTATACTATGATATATCACGAATCTCGGTCCTTTCTTAAAAATATCATGAGATCCGACTTTAACACTATTACTTGGATCCCTTTGTCCATCACGTGTCATGTGCTCCTGCTAAATTCAGATAACTTGATACTTAGCTATCACATCTAAGCACCAAGCTGGGGGCATTTGTTCTAGATCGGGTTATGGATCAACAGAACAGGAGCAACCCGGCCCACTACAATAGAACCCAGATATTATTATGCACTATCTTGATGAGTACACCTGCCTATTTAATAAACATAAATCTCTCAAAGAATCCTTAATGGATATAAATGCTAATTACATCCCACATAAATAGGAAAATTAGTTAAAGGAGATCACAATCTCTAGCAGATTCTAATCCTAAATAACTGCATTCAATATAGATTGTATTATGATTCTTAACACCTAAGATGCTCTTATAAATACTCTGCAAGATCTCAAAAGTATACATCTAATATCTAATATCTAATCTCATATACACACTGCCTTCCTTGTGCACCATTTAACTTGAGCGTTAGAGTGCCTTTTACAAGTACCTACCCCCTCACACCCACGGAGGATTACACCTTTTACCATTTACTCAGGTAACCCTCGAACTATATATATATATATATATATATATATATATATATATATATATATATATATGAGAGAGAAAAGAGAGAAATGTCATCAAATAATCTCTATTATAAAATATCAAAACATGTGCTGATTCCACTTTACTAAGAAGTCCATAATTGGACTTTTCATTTCATTAAAACAATTAGAAAGTGTATCGATTATCTACTTCCTAATTGGATCGTGTTGCATGGTTATCCTTCTTTCTCTATTTTATTTTTCTATTTATTGAATTTGATAGCAATATATTTTATTCATTTAATAATCCTCTTATTGGGCTTCTTAAGGTTTAATTAGGCTTAATTAAATTAGTTTTGTCACATTTTATGATATTGAGCTTAATTGGATCATTGAAGGAATTATTGTATGAATTGGCCTTAATTTGTCTATTAGGCAGTATTCAGTAAATTGGCTATAATATGAGTTGTAAATATTTGATTGATGTGATTCTAGTATTGTAGGAAAGCTAAGACAATTCTCTACAACTTTCATAAAGACCTCAAGAGCTGAATCACACGTTTGGACAATTTAAATTGGAGTTGAAACAAGAACTAGAGTGTTGATCTTGACAGCTCTACGCATTCATCAGACCATTTCTTGAGTTATAGGAGTTCAATTAACACCAAACTAAGCCTAAATGAAATATAAGACCCAAATCTACAATTTTCATGAAGAACACAAGAGCTAACTCGGATGTCTAGTAGGTTATATTGGGCCTAGAAGTTCTTGAGCTAGAGTGCTAATCCTAACAGCTTGACCTCTACGCATTCATCAGATTTCTTGAGTTATAGGAGTTCAATTGACACTAAACAACCCCAAATGAAAGATAAGACCCAAATTTACAACTTTCATGAAGAACAAAAGAGCTAACTCAGATGTCTAGTAGGTCATATTGGGCCTAGAAGTCAGAACATAAGTGCTATTATTGGAACCCAAATACTGTGCAAAGATTAAACCATATCTTGGGTTGTAGGAGTTAGATTGGGCTAAAACTGGTAGTATTGGAAAGCTGAGACAAAACCCTTCAACTTTCATGAAGACCACTTATGCAGTAGGTGACGTTGTGACAAAGTTATAGTCATATGAATATAGATGAATTGGTTGAGTGGGGAGACAAGCATGGAAATAATTTTCCACTTATCCACCTACTAATTAAACAATTTTATTGTCATTTTCCATTCATCCATCCACTCATCCACCTACTCATTAAACAACTCCCTTGACATTTTGTACACTTCATGCTCTATAAAAGGCACCATTGGTTGCTCATTAGAATCATATTGGTTTAGAGATTAAGACCTTGTTCTTATATTATTTGTTTCTCTTATTGTAGTTTTCTTTTGTTCTAAATAGAAATTATATTCATCTTCTTATTCTTCTCTCTTTCTTTCTTCTTGTTTATGAGTAACTAATTCTCATTTTACTTGGGTGAAAGGGTAAAGCTTTTGGTAATGAAATAAGGTTAGATTAATCTCTTTCTTGTGCTTGAATGTTATATTATCATGTAGTTATTATATGTGCTGTATTTTGTTTTCAATCAATATAGAAACCTTCCTTGTAAAGTGGAGATCTAGATTTGTTATAAACAAGAGATTGGCACAATGAATGCTTGAACCCATTTACAAGTATTGGCGTTATTAACCTTCCTTGTAACGTGGAGATCAAGATTCATTGTAGACAAGTGATTGACACAATAAATACTTAAACTCATTTACAAGTGTTGACGTTAGTGGATAATTAAAGGAACCATAATATAACTGCATATATAACTTTAAAAGAATTTTGAATGTTTTATTTTCTGATTGGAACCTCTATTATGCGTAGATTCTAATTGAATTATAAAAAGAAATAATCTTGACCTTAATTTATATACCAAAAGTTGATCTCCTAGCCCAAGTAAATCTTTTTTAATTGTGAATAAGTTTTATTACCTTTATTGTTGTGACAAATCCTTTCTTTACCTCAAAGAATTTTTCTTTATCAATTCCCTGTGGATCGACCTCGGATTCCCGAGAATTTTTACTTGAGACAACCTGCACTTGGGTTTGCAACAATACTAATTTGTATCAAGTTTTTGGCACTGTTGCCAAGGACTTGGTTTAAAGAAAAAATTTATTGAGGTTTTCTTTCTTTAAGTAAACTTCACCATCTAGTATATTCTTTCCCTACTTTTTTTAATTTTTTTAGTTGAATCATATTTAATGGTTGGTTTATACCGCCTACTTGTTAATATTTGATGGCTAGTTTATACTGCTTACTTATATATTTTCTTTTCTATTTTAAGTCACTTATTTATGCTTAATTGGTATCGTGATTCAAATTTTGGTCGTTTGGTTAAAACTAATCTTAGTACTTTATATATTGATCTGTTTGAATCACAATCACACAAATTAAAAATAATGGTTGAAAATGAAAATGTACATGATGAATATGAAAATCAACCATTGTGAACCATGCATGAATATTTGTAACCATCTTGAAATTCTAGTCTATCTTTTTTTATCTTTACACTCAATGCTAACAATTTTAGATTTAAGCCGGGTATGATTTCATTACTTCCTAATTTTCATGGTTTAGAATATGAAAGCCCATATTTATATCTAAAAGAATTTGAGGAAGTACGTATCACTTTTACTGATCAAAATTGCACTGAAGAGATTGTTAAACTTAAATTATTTTCTTTTTCTTTAAAAGATAAAGCAAAAACTTGGCTTAACGCTTTGAAACCAAGATCAATTGACAAATGGCAAGAAATGCAAAGTGAGTTTTTAAAGAAACTTTTTCCAACACATAAAACCAATGCTTTGAAAAGACAAATCTAAATTTTTTTTCAAAATTCAAATGAAGCATATTTTCAAAGTTGAGAACATTTTAAAGATTTGTAAATTCTTGTCCACATCATGGTTTTGAAAAATGACGCACTATAAGCTTCTTTTATGAAGGGTTAACACTTGAAACTAAACAATTCGAAGAAACAATGTGCAATAGCGAGTTTCTTGATAAAGAACCTAAAGAAGGTTTAGAATATTTAGACCATTTGGTGGAATTCTCAATCATGGCATGGTACTAATCCTTCTGAAAACTCAAATAGATCTAACCTTGCAAGTGCTAGTAAAGGAAAATATCACCTTAGTCAAGAAGAAGACCTAAATGTTAGGTTCGCCAGTTTGGTTAGAAAGATTAAAGTCATGGAATCAAGGAAAGTAAAAGAAATCAAACCTGTGCAAAATGAAGAAATTTGTGGCATTTGTGATGAATTAGGACACTCAACAAATGAATGTTCAAAAATTCCTATTTTTAAAGAAGTTGTGCATGAGCAAGTAAATGCAGTGAATAATTTTAAAAAGTCATTCACCTCTTTTTTTTTAGATTCATACAATCCAAGATGGAGAAATCACCCGAACTTCAGTTGGAGGACTAATAATCAGGCACAATTTATGCAACCACCACCTCCTCTAGCACAAATGGACTCTCAAAATTCTCAAGGATATGCTCCTTACGTCCTACCATACAGGAAAAACCTTGAGGCAACATTGCATGCATTCATGAAAAAGCAAGAGGCCATTAATAACCAAAACACTCAAGGCATGATTGACATAAAAGACACTCTTACTAAATTTGCTTCTGCACTCACCATTCACAAGAAAGGAAAATTTCCTTCTCAATCTCAACCAAATCCCAAGGATCAAAATAGTCTAAATGATAGTAGTTCAAAAAGCCAATAAATAGATTAAGTTAAGTCAGTGATAACTCTTAGGAAGGGAAAAGTTGTTGAAAAACAAATTCCTGAACCTTGTGAGAGAGATGATGAATCAATCCCCCAAGATAAGGAAGAGATTGATAAGCCACCTGGCTAAAAGGAGACCAAACTCTCGCCTTCACTCTTATTTCGTCAAGCATTAAACAATTCAAGGAAAGTGAACCATGACACTGAAATTTTTGAAATATTTAAACAAGTGAAGGTCAATATTCCTTTGTTAGATGCTATCAAACAGGTTTCCTCTTATGCCAAATTTTTGAAGGACTTGTGCACTATTAAAAGGAAACTAAATGTGAAAAAGAAAGACTTTTTAGATGAACAAGTAAGCTCTATTCTTCAGAATAATAATGGCTTGAAATATAAAGATCCTGGTTGTCCTATAGTTTCATGCATTATTGGAGAATATAAAATTGAACAAGCTTTACTTGATCTTGGTGCTAGTGTTAATTTGCTTCCATATTCAGTTTATCAGCAACTCAACTTAGGTGAGTTAAAACTAACTTCTGTAACTCTTCTACTTGCTAATAAATCAATTAAAATTCCAAGAGGAATAGTGGAAGATGTGTTGGAACAAGTTGATAAATTCATTTATCCTGTGGATTTTATTATCTTGGAAACTGAACCTATGGCTAATAGTTGCAAGTCAATTCTTGTTATTTTAGGTCACCCATTTTTAGCAACATCTAATGCTTTGATAAATTGCAAAAATGGAGTGATGAAGCGAACATTTGGAAATATGATACTAGAGCTTAATATTTTCAACATGTGCAGGCAACCACTGGAAGTCCATGATGAAAAGGAGGAAGTTGAAGGGATTGAGGCCATTGTTGATGACCATATTTAAACTAGGAGTTCTTCTGACCCATTAAATTTTTTTTTAATCAATTCATTTAACTTAGGTATGCAATTAGATGATGATATTTCTAAAATATGTTCCTTACTTAATTGTACACAGGTATTAGAATACAAAGGATGGAAGCTAAGATTCGAAGAGCTAAAACCTATGAATGATAATACCCATGAAGAAGTACCTACACTGAAACTAAAGCCATTACCTGCTGGGTTGAAGTACACATTTTTGGGAGAAGAGCAAAGCTTTTCAGTGGTAATTTCCTCGACCCTTACTAGAGAACAAGAAGGTATATTGATAGAAGTACTTAAAAGGCATAAAAGTGCAGTTGGATGGACATTAAAGGACATTAAAGGCATTAATCCATTAATTTGTACACATGAAATACATTTAGAGGATAATTCTAAATCATCTTAATAACCTCAAAGAAGATTAAATCCACACATGAAAGAGGTAGTTAGAGATGAAGTTCTCAAATTACTTGATGTTGGAATTATCTACCCTATTTCTGATAGCCAGTGGGTAAGCCCTACACAAGTTATGCCTAAGAAATCTAGAATAACAGTAGTTGAAAATGAAAAAGGTGAATTAATACCTATGCGAGTCTCATCCAGTTGGCGTATATATATTGAATTTAGAAAATTAAATGCTGCCACTAGGAAAGATCATTTTCCCTTGCCATTTCTTGGTCAAATTCTGGAAAAGGTAGCAAGACATCCCTACTACTATTTTCTTTATAGTTATTTGGGCTATTATCAAATACCCATTGCATTAGAGGATCAAGAAAAGACTATTTTTACATGTCCCTTTGACACTTTTGCATATAGAAGAATACCTTTTGGCCTTTGTAATGCTCTGGAAACATTCCAAAGATACATGTTAAGTATTTTTAATGACATAGTTGAGCATTATTTTGAGGTTTTCATGGATGACTTGGCAGTTTTTGGAAATTCATTTGAAATTTGTCTTGATAATTTAGAAAAAGTTCTTAAAAGATGTGAAGAAAAAGGACTTAGGTTAAATTGGAAAAAATGTCATTACATGGTTACTTCAGGAATAGTGTTAGGTCATGTGATATCTTCTAAAGGAATTGAAGTTGATAAGGCCAAGTTAAATTAATTGCCCATTTGCCTTCACCAAAAACAGTCAGGGATGTTCGTTCATTTTTAGAACATGCAGGATTTTACAGAATATTCATTAAGGACTTTAGTGTCATATCTAGACCATTATGCAATTTTCTAATAAAAGATGCACCATTTGATTGGACTCAAAAATATCAAAAATCTTTTGAAAAATTAATTAGTCTTCTAACATCTGCTCCTATCATGGAAACCCCTGATTGGTCTTTGCCTTTTGAGTTAATGTATGATGCTAGTGATTTTATTGTTGACGCTGTTTTAGGCCAAAGAAAGGAAGGTAAGCCTCATGTAATTTATTATGCAAGTCAAACTTTAAATAGTGCACAAATGAATTACACCACTACTGAGAGAAAACTACTTGTTGTAATTTTTGCATTGGACAAATTTAGAGCTTATTTAATTAGTTCTTCTACTATTGTTTTCACCAATCATGCTACTGTTAGACATTTAATGTCTAAGAAGGATGTCAAACCTAGGTTGATACGGTAGATTTTGTTGCTTCAAGAATTCAACATCACAATAAAAGATAAGAAAGGAGCTGAAAATGTTATTGCAGATCATCTGTCCAGACTTATGACAGACTCACTTTTTGATATCACACCTATCAATAATTCTTTTCTTGGTGAATTTTTATTTTCTGTCAATTTCATGCCTTGGTTTGCTAACATAGTCAATTTTCTTGTAATAGGAAAGATGTCACCTCAATGGACGCACCAAGACAGAAGGAAGTTTTTGACTGAGGTGAATTTTTTTTATTAGGATGACCTATATTTGTTCAAATATTGTTCTGATCAAATCATTCAAAGATGTGTACAAAACAGTGAGGTAGGTAATGTCATTAAATTTTGTCACTCAGAAGTATGTGGAGGTCACTTTTCTTTAAAGAAAACAGTTGCAAAAATCTTGCAGTGTGAATTTTATTGGCCCGCTTTATTTACAGATAGCTATACACATTTCAAAAGTTGTGAAAACTATCAAAAATTGGGCTCCATTTCTAAGCGAAACATGATGCCTCTGAACCCCATCCTTGTCATTGAAATTTTTTATTATTGGGGAATTGATTTCATGGGTCCATTTCCATCATCATTTGGATTTGTATATATTTTAGTTATAGTTTATTATGTCTTAAAATGGATTGAGGCAATTCTATGTTGACAAAATGGAATTGCCTCAATGATCATAAAATTGTTAAATTTTTAAAAGAAAATATCTTGAGTCGATTTGAAATCCCTCAAGCTATCATCGATGATGGAGGAACACATTTTTGCAATAAACCATTTGAATCCTTAATGAAGAAATATGGCATTACCCACAAAATTGTCACCCCTTACCACACTCAAACAAGTGGACAAGTAGAAATAGCAAATAGGGAGATTAAACAAATTTTGGAAAAAATGGTTAACCAAAATCGTAAAAATTTGTCTTTAAGACTAAACGATACACTTTGGGCTTACCGTACTGCTTTCAAAACATCTTTAGGCATATCACCCTATCAATTAGTCTATTGAAAACCTTCACCCTATCGATTAGTCTATTGAAAACCTTGTCACTTGCCTGTAGAACTTGAACATAAAGCATTTTGGGCCATTAAAACTTTCAACCTAAACCTTAATGATTCTTGCAAGATACGCAAATTACAATTAAATGAACTTGAGGAATTGAGAAATGATGCAAATGAAAACTCAAAAATTTATAAAGCTAGAGCAAAAGCTTTTCGTGACAAATCAATTTTGTGGAAATATTTTGAAATTGGTCAAAAAGTTTCGCTTTATAATTCTCATCTTCACATGGGGCCATAGACATTGAGAACCCTAAGAATGGTAATGTGTTTAAGGTCAATGGACAAAGACTCAAACCATTTCTGGAAACTCAAGTTGTTGAGGTAGAATCCATCTTCCTTTCTAATCCTTTTTATGAGAAGAATTTATTTTAATTTTGTTGCTTTCTTTTTGCAGTTCTTTGTGACACCGATTAAGTGGCGGATAACGTTACTCTGTGGCTCTTAAGTCGGTTTGTTTTTCAATTTCCCATAATAACTGATTCCTTCTCCTTTAAAATGGATGTCATATTCTCGAATTTAAGAAAATATTTTCCTTCTCTTTCTTGAAATGCTCTAACAAAAATCTACAAAGCTAAGTGTGAAAGATTAAGAATGTTAATGCATAAGGGCATCCCGGAACATATACACTAGATAATCGAAGTAAAGATTCGTTTAGTAGGTGAATCTTCAAATTCATTTGCCTCATACATGCCAGGTCTCGATAAAAGTTTGTATTCTAAAAGGAGAAGAGCAAAAAGAATGTAAGTTTGTGATAAATGTGCATGATGGAATTGTAACAAGTGATGTCGTTCTTTGGGGATGGTTACCACAAACTGAGCAAATAAAATATACTTTATTAAGTATGGACTGAGTAAGGAGTCATTAGATGATATCTTATTGACTCTTGAGACGCATTCCTGTGGAGTTGTGCATCGTGAACTTCTTAATTTGTGAAATCTCTTCAAGGATGAACATAAACATTACAGTCTTGGGAATCTGACTCTAAAAGACCCTGTTTGCCAATTTATAGGAAAATTAGGTGGGAAACTTATCCTTAACTCATAAAAGGCATTTAAGCCATTACTGGACGTAAAACCAGAGGAAGATGTGAGCCACAATCACAACAACATGAATGTTATTATCTTATTCATCTCAAAAAAAAAAGAAAAAAAAAAGGGTGAAACTTCAGTTGTACCTGATCTTTAATTAGATCAGGAGCCCTGGGCAGATGCCCGTCCTGTCATAGACTCAGGAGGAGACATTCACACGCAGGTCTGTAAATAAGGTTCGTGTGCCATGCTCTGTAAAGAGCCACGTGCTATATTCCCAATTCTTCGAACCTAGGCTCTGTAGCGCTGTTGGACCAAAAGAGGAGTCCCGTCTTTGCTATGCACGTAAACAACTACTGAGCATTATCTTGTACTTAACTGTATGAGCTCTGATTCTCCAGGTCATGCTGAGGGTGTTGAGCACTCACGATTGCCAGATTATGTGCTCTAACGAGTACATGGCTTCCTTGGGTGTAATTCTAGCCTAGACAAAGATCTGAAACCATGCCTTGTGAGGATGGACTACACTCATGATGCGTAGTATAAAGATACGCCATGACAACTGTATTGGTGACGCACAGTATAAAGATATGCCATCTTTGTTGAATAAATGGATGCGAGATCCTAGCCTCCAGTTTTGGACTAGTTCCAGCTCTCGTTTTCTTTCAAAGAAATAATAATAATAATAATAATAATAATAATAATAATAATAATAATAATAATAAATAAATAAATAAATAAATAAATAAAAATCTGTGTTTCTTAATTTCAAACTTTTCTGACAACAGTTAGCCAACCTATATAGGTGCTATCATTACATTTTGCATTCTTTTCCCTATTTAAATGCTTCATTTTCTTTATTTTCATCTAACTCATAATCATTTAAAGGGAGGGTGAGTATAGAAATGGAGGGAGCTTTTGTTCGTCAATTTACAAATATCTGTGTATTTTGTGGGTCAAGTCTTGGGAAGGGTACAGAGTTTGTAGAAGTAGCAGCCACTCTTGGTCGAGCGCTTGCTGTGAGGAAAATTCATGTAGTATATAGGGGAAGTAGCATTGGGTTAATGGGGGTTGTATCAATCACTGCACATCTAGGAGGCAGTCAAGTTTTAGGTGTCATTCCTAAAGCTTTAACTAAAAGGAACATCACCGGAAAGACAACTGGGGAGGAACTACGAGTATCAACTATACATGGACGAATGGCTAAAATGCTTGACAATTTTGATGCATTCATTGCCTTACCAGATGGTTATAGTACTTTGACAGAAGTTTTTCAAGTTATCTCTTGGACTCAACTGAACATCCACCATAAACCTATAGGTTTGTTGAATGTTAATAATTTCTTTAATGGTTTGTTATCTTTTCTTGACCATGCTGTGGAACAAAACTTTATCACACATTCGGCCAGGCAGATCCTTGTCTCTGCTTCCACTGTCAATGAGTTAATTAATAAATTACAAGCTTTTGTTTATGAACCTGATCCAGTAATAGCTCAGATAGATTGGTCAAAGGGAAGTAGCAAGGAATGCGGGACTGATCTGACACTCCATCTATAACTTACCTTTACTTTTGATTTTATTCATCGTGCTTTATTTTTGTTTAAATTTGTGTCAGGTTTCTCTTTTCTATAATTACCACAACAGGTAATGTCTTCTATCCTTTACTCATTTATATTTAGATATTGGGGACAATGTTGTGATCTGGTTAGGGGGAAGAATAGTTGACATAAAAAAATTGGAAGTATATTTATTGGTATAGTTGTCAGCAACTTACTAACAACAAAACCAATTAAGGATGTCAGAGTAAGGAGTAAATTATGCCCTGGAGGTAAATTTACTCTCGAGGTGCATCTAAATTGGAGAAATAACTATTTTGTGTAGAAGTAGCAATTGAAATTTAGGGATTATAGCATGATTGAATAAATTGTCTTCTTTCTTAAATTTCACATGCTTAGTTATGGATGTTGAATTAGTGGATTAAGAATGATAGATGTATGCCTTGTGAGATTTTGAGCCCATTGATGAATGTATTAAACATTTGTACTATTTTTTACTTTCTTGTGTGATTTTCACTCATGGAATTGTTACTCTTGAACTTGCTTTGACTCTATTTGAGGTTACATTTTCATATGTATACATAAACATGATTGAGGTATTTTTTTAAATAGCTACTTTAACCAAATAGCCAACCTTGCATATTTTCCCTTGCTTAACCCCTTTGAGCTTATTTGACCATTCCTTGTTTTTAGCTTATTACATGCTTTAAAAAAAAACATGTTCTTAACCAACCTTAGGGAATAAGAGAGCATTGACATTGGATGAGTTCTTGAACAAGTGTGGGGGTGTGTGTGCAAAACGATTGATGAAAAAGGAAAGAATAGCTATGTTCAACAACAAAAAAATAAAGTTTAAAGAAAGGTCAACAAGGTAAAAAAGGGAAGCGAAAAGAATATGTAAAGGGAATATGCATTAGGTAGAGTTGGGATGAACTTTCATGCTTGTTATTTGAACTCAACCCTAATGTCTTTTATTCTCTTTAGTATTTAACCTGTCATATCCATATTATCGCCCTCCTTTACCTTGACCCCATTACAACCTTGAATAAAGTCCTCTTGATTTGTATGTGTGTGTTTTAAGTAGTGGAGAAGTAAAAGATAAGCAAGCTTATGGTAGTGTAATTTTTTATGGGTTTAATTGAGTGAAATATCTACCTTTCAAACATATGAGGGATTGAGAGTGAATCTTGTGAGGATCTATCATTCTTGACTCATGCTTTTCAATTGAAGTTTCCTTGCGTGTTGGTTTGAGATGTGAAGAAACATTACCTTATAAATGTTTTGATCCCTTGAATCTTTGGTTACTCTTCTTGCTTATAAACTTTTGCATTCTTGGATATCATTGGAAATTGAGTCTTCTAGAGTTTTTAACTTTTGAGTTTTTGTTATTTTTCCTTGTACCCTAGTTTTGGTCTTATGCGTTTTGTCCAGGAGTGCAAAAGCTAAGTGTGGGAGAATTTGATAGCAATATATTTTATTCATTTAATAATCCTATCATTGGGCTTCTTAAGGTTCAAATAGGCTTAATTAAGTTGATTTTGTCACATTTTATGATATTGAGCTAAATTGGATCATTGAAGGAATTATTGTATGAATTGACCTTAATTTGTCTATTTGACAACATTTAGTAAATTGGCTATAATCTGAGTTACAAATATTGATTGATGTGATTCTAGTCTTGTAGGAAAGCTAAGACAATTTTCTACAACTTTCATAAAGACTTCAAAAGCTGAATCACACGTTTGGACAATTTAAATTAGAGTTAAAGTAAGAACAAGAGTGTCGATCTTGACAGCTTGACCTCTACGCATTCATCAGACCATTTCTTGAGCTACAGGAGTTCAATTGACACCAAACTAATCCTAAATGAAATATAAGACCCAAATCTATAACTTTCATGAGAACACGAGCTAAATCGAATGTCTAATAGGTCATATTGGGCTTAGAAGTCAGAACAGAGGTGTTGTTGCTGGAACCCGAATACTGTGCAAAGATTGGGCCATATCTTGGGATGTAGGAATCAATTAGGTTGAAACTAGTGGCATTGGAAAGCTAAGACTAAATCCTTCAAATTTCATGAAGACCGAGTTATAGTTGTATGAAGACAAGTAAATTAGTTGAGTGGGGAGACAAACATGGCAATAATTTTCCACTCATCCACCCACTCATTAAACAACTCCCTTGTCATTCTGTACCCTTCATGCTCTATAAAAGGCACCGTTGGTTGCTCATTAGAATCATCTTAGTTTAGAGATCAAGATCTTGTTCTTATATTTTTTATTTCTTTTATTGTAGTTTTCTTTTGTTCTAACTAGAAATTATGTTCATCTTCTTCTTCTTCTCTCTTTCTTTCTTCTTGTTAATGAGTAACTAATTCTCATTTTGCTTGGGTGAAAGGGTGAAGCTTTTAGTAATGAAATAAGATTAGATTAATCTCTTTCTTGTGCTTGAATGTTATATTATCAAGTAGTCATTATATGTGCTGTATTTTGTTTCTAATAAATTTAGAAACCCTCTTTGCAAAATGGAGATCTTGATTTATTGTAGACGAGAGATTGACACAATGAATGCTTGAACCTATTTACAAGTGTTGGTGTTATTAACCCTCATTGTAAAGTGGAGATCTTGATTCATTGTAGACAAGAGATTGACATAATAAATACTTGAACCCATTTACAAATGTTGGCGTTAGTGGATAATTAAAGGAACCATAATATAACTACATATATAACTTTAAAAGAACTTTGAATGTTTTATTTTCCGATTGAAACCTCCGTTATGTGTGAATTCTAATTGAGTTATAAAAAGAAATAATCTTGACTTTAATTTATATACTAAGAGTGGATCTCCTAGCCCAAGCAAATCATTTTTAATTGTGAACAAGTTTTATTACCTTTATTGTTGTGACAAATCATTTCCTTACCTTAAAGAATTTTTCTTTATCAATTCCCTGTGGATCGGCCTCGAACTCTCGAGAATTTACTACTTGAGATAACTTGCACTTGGGTTTGCAACAATACCAATTCGCATCAGTTTACTATTTCCATTTCCTCCTCACTTTTAGGTTCATTCCTAGTAGAGCTATTAGGTACCCTAACATCATTTTCCCTAGTTGTATTAAGATTTTTCTTTTATTGTCTGATATTTCTTCTACATTGACTATACAAAAAATCTCCTTTGTATTATTTGTCTACCATTCTACTTGAGCATTTATTTGACTCATATAAAAATAATTCAAATTATTTTGGAGGTGAGAAATTTATCTTCACAAATCTAATGATAAAAAGTAAAAGAATTGATCTTCTTTTTAAATAAAAAGACTAGTAAAAAAAATTACACATTAAACATTCATTTTAACCCTCGTAAAAATCTTCTTCAAGCTCTAGCAATGGTGGTGTTGCTGATGAAGTTCATCATCTAACCAAATTGAATGTAGTTGTTTCTATCATATTCTCTTATACTATTGATTGTATAGTGATATTATACAGGGACACATCAGTAATGATATAAACATAACATATTTAGTTGCATTATCTTAATCTATACACTATGGAAAATGTTTTTTGACTAACTCAAATACGGTGGATGTATGTCCACTGTATATTCATGTGAAACAGATGTCAAATCAAGTTGTATGTGACTATAGCATTCCCAAAGGATACAGAATAAGTTTATGATTGAGTTGGAAAAAAACATTATAATATAAAAGATAAACAAATAATAGGACTGATACATTATACAACTATTGAATCGTTTACAATACTTTGGCATCTTCTATTCACCTCCACGTGGTGTCATTCCCATGGTTTGGACCAATGACCCTTTTTTTCCTGGCCAATGGGTCATGTGTTTATTAGCTAAATTTTTATTTATTTGGTCTTGAATACAAAAAAGGGGGCGCACACAAGACAGGTAAGCTATTTCAATAGATTAGTGTTGGTGGGTAGGTTTTAAAGGTGGTTTCAATGCTAGGAAGAGCAGATAGGAATTGTTGGGAGAGATGCATGTTGTGGACGATAAATGCCAGGTTTATTTTAGTGAGCTGTCATCTTATTACATTTTGAAGTAAGCCACTTTAGACCTTCTACTTATTGAAATTTTTGTCTTCTTTTTGACTTTTCCTCTTCTTTTTGCATTTTGGTTAATGTGTTTCAGTAACAAATGTCTTCCTCACGTTTTCTCTCTTCACTAAGAAAATATTTATCTCATCTCAATCATTTCTCTCTCCTTCTTTCCTTTTCAAAAAGCTCCATGTTTTCGTTCGTCCTCTCAGGGCAAGCCAATCAACAGGAACTACTGCGACCCAAACCCTCCATTGTCACCCTCATCAACAAGCTCAATAAGCTTCGCCAACCCCTCTCCTCTACTGTCGTCGAAGATCTCATGTAGTTTTTGCTTCTAATATTTCTATTTCCATTTCAAAATTTGGTTGTTAGCTTCCAGCTTCTAACCTTTGTTAAAAATCAGTTTTTGCTTCGCCATTTTGGCTCATGTAACATCTTGGAAAATCATGTTAGGCTTGTATAAGGTTACATAGGTAGTCTGATACTTTTTTAGCAAGCCAATTAAGTTTCATGACAAACTGACGTAGTTTAGGCACTTTGCTGCAACACAGAATGTGATAAATGACCTAAAATGACTCAAAAAATAGCATAAACTGCTATTTGAAAGGAAACATGTGTGGATAACTTGTTTCTAGGTCACAAAAAAGTTAAGTAAGGTATGGTTAAAGTTTCAAGACAATTAGAGTTAATTTGGTATTTTTAGGCATACTGGTTATATTTTTAAGGTCGGATAAACCCCTAGCAGATATGGAAAAATAGAAAAAAAAAGTGTACCATGATTTTTAATGAATTTTAGAATTTATTTTGAGTCTGTTAGAGGTTAGGAACCTTGATTCGGAGGAATCTAAGTGTTCATAGCATATTGGGTTTTCCAGTACAACTTTAGTGGTAACTCTTTTAAGAAGCCAAAATGAGGCTTTCTTTCCTCATTCCCACAGCAGAGGCCAAAAAAAGAGAAGAGAAAGCGAGAAAATTAGGAAACTAAGGGAAGAAAGAAGAGAAAGAGAAGGAGATCAAGGTAGAAAATCCAAGAGCAAGTTAGAGGCTTCAAGATCTTTAATCAAGCAAGAGATAGAGGTGTTTTTCTATCTATGATCCTTAATCTTTCCTAGATTCTATGTAACACCCTCCTCAGGATATCACATTTCAGACCAACTCCTTTTAATTAATTTCCCAAGTTATAAAATATTTAAATATTGTTATTTAAGTACTAATTTCAATTTTTTTTTTCGCGGATAACATCAATTTACCAAACTAAAGCAACACAAGATACAAGAACAGAACAACATATATCTCTTGTACATAACATAGAGTTGTAACATTTTCATTACATAAAACTTACTTTAAATAATATAGACTCACCATATAAAAACTCAACTTGGCCCAAGTTCGCAACATCTAGAGACAAAAGTCCTTCTCAGAAGACCAATTCCTAGCCGGGAAGGTCTCGACGGATAGAAATCCGAGCAAAAGATATCTCGGAGTCCTCCTTTGGAGTATAGTGAAGATTATTCCACAACTCCCTGATAGGTAAAATGAACTCTACAAATACAACCGTAAAAGAAGAAGTAATGACCCCATGGCAGATCCTATTTACGGATAGAATAATGTCACCACAATACTCTCTATATTCTGAGTCCCATAGATATGCCAAGCAACAACACCTTCAAGAAACTGTAGTCTAAAGAAACCTAGCTGACCTCTCCTTGCCGTCATTGCAGTCTTCATAGAAGTAAGCATACAATAGAAATAGACAGAACAATACAGCAAAGAGGTGAGATCCCCTACATCGCATACCAATATGGCAGTAAAGAAACGACAAACATACTAATACAGTACAACATACAATTCATTAAATAGTATAAAATCAGCAGATATATTCATGATAGTTAAGAAATAAATAATCCAATAAACTTATAGCATAATATTAGGCATAATGATAATATCATATCAATAACAGTATAAATTTTAACTATGCATATATACGATGTGTATGCTGACCATCCTTATGCACAATGCAAACAATTCCTACTCCATGGAGCTAACTCAATTCAAAGATGAACGTCCCAGAAGATCTGTCCCCCTTAAAAGACAGTCTACGCCAGACTTTGAAAAGTAATAGTGTTTTGTCGGGCTGTTAGTGCGTTACAACGATTCTTCACGGTCAGGGGTATATATATAATGTGATATCATAATCACAAAGTGAATCACCGCGCCTTGACGTCCCCCAATATCTATCATAGATCGCACTATCCTGTAAGTTTTCGTTCACTCCTAGGCATAAAACGCCAGAACAGCCATCAACTATATAATGCTCAATGCATATTCAATGAAATCAAACCACCGTTCCCAATGATATTAAATCAACCGCTCATACAATTGTCTAATACCATTAGTATTAATGATATTATATAACCACCCATACAACTACATAATACCAAAGATCCATTCGGGTCCAGCAATTCGGCTCAAAAACACAATGCTAAATCACAACCCACTTGGATCCAGTACGTCGGCCTTACAACAAAAGTCATTGTTCCTTTTAATCGCGTAGCGATATTATCGCATTTTCACAATCGCAGAAGGCTTTTGTTACTTTTTCAAATCGCGTAATGATTTTTCAACGTTTTCTCAATCGCATAAAGATTTTAAAATATTTTCTCAATCGCGTAGTTAAAAATCAATATTTTTAAATTGCATAAGAGTTTTTCTGCATATTTTCAATCGCGTAAAACATTTTAATCATATTCTAAGCTTAAATTAAAACTTTTCTCATTTGATATCAAAATTAGACTTTAAATCTGATATTTCCTTAATAAATCATCTTTAAATAATGTTTCTAACATTTCCTCACTAAATTTCCATTAATTAATATTTCCAAACATTTTCCATAAAAACTTATATTATTTTAATTAATTCAAGATATCTTAAAATCTTTATTCTTTACTCTTGACAAAATTTCCTTAAATAAAATATCTTAAATTTCAAATCATTCTTAAAAATTATTTCCTTGCCAAAACTCCTCTAAATACTATTTTCTAATCAAATATCAAAGTTCAAAGTCTTTCTAATGAGCTCAAAACCAAAGTGAGTTATATGTCAATAAACTTTAACTTAAAAATTTATTTCCCATAAAAACCAATACTTGGAGTGTTAACCGAAAATCATTTTATATTCCATAACCAAATATTTATTCATTTCATTTCTCATTTTTCTTTGTAAAAATCTTTAATCCAATTACTTGTTACCTAATCATCTAAAATTCATAATTAGTAAAATATTTCAACCGGTTTGTTCCAATATATTCATGGAGACTGTGAGCCTCTTGGTTTTTTTTTCAAAACCAAAATAGTTTTCCTTTCCATATGATTCTTGTCATTTACAACATATCACTCATGATATTTTCACTTACACATATTCATGCTTACCAAAATCATATTAAACATCTAATCACCATTTAATCAGAATCATACCATCTCAGATATAAATCATGCATAATTACCAACGCAATAAAATCACATATAATCAAAGAGTAATCATGATAATCAATATCACAATTAAACAAACATAAACCAATAACCACACAATCGAATAAATAAATGCTCACATGGATTTTTCACTCACAAACACAAACAAATCCATTCCTTCACCACCAGATATTGCCGATGAGGTTAATCTCCCTCTTACATGGTGTGTATCTTCCTAAACTCCGTGTTTAATCCTCTTTGTATCACACTTTCACCACCAAGTAGATCTTATAATCAAAACAAACACATAAAAGTTAGTATCTAAGGCTTGATTAAGATGACCATAGATCAAACATGGTCTTAGGATTCCAAGAATCAAATAAGAAATCAAGTTTCAAGATCTTTACCTTGAAACCCTAGAACTTAAATCTAAGAATCAAGCTTGAAGATGATAGAACTAGGTCTTGATCACAACATGAAAGTTGCTTAGAATGAAGTTTAGGATCAAGTGATGTGATTAAATAGAATTATGAGTGATTGGAAGGTAGTCTAGAGAGTGAGGCCGTGAGCTTTCTTGGATGGACAAGGTGAGAACTTCTTGATTTTTAACTTGAAGAACAAGATTGAAGATGAATGATTTAGGCTAAGATCTCAACTACAAAGTATTCTAGAATTGTATATAGATTCTAGATCTAAGGTTGTTTAGAATTATTGAAGCTTGGAAGGTATTTCAATGAGTCTTGGCCAAAAACTTCAAGAAAGAAGAAAGTATGGAGTTCTTTGGTTGTTCTTGGTGTTCTTGGATGAGAGAGAAAAGATGATAAAGGTTTATGGTCACAAAGTTTTAGAAATGAAGTGATAATAGCCTTTGTTTCAAGTGTATGGCCGTGTGAGTGCTTGCATAGAAAGTTCAAGGCTTGTTCAACAAGGTAAAGCTTAAGCACATGGCTTCACATGGCTTAGGTCACTAGGTGCTCATCCTTTGATCATAAATGATAACTAGCATGTTCAAGAACTTCCTAGAATACTCTAGGTGGCCGTGTGACTTAATGGACAACTAACCAAGTTTTGATTCCATTTAATTCTTAGTTACATTTAAACTAACTTAGTTAGGTTATCTAGTTACATGCTTAACTATCTAGTTACATGATTAAGTCAAGCATTTATCATGCATTAGTCATACATTCTAGAATACTCTAGATATTTTCTTGTAACTAGAGACTCTAAGTATTTGCTAACTTAGTTTGTTCCATTTAGTTACTACTTACATTTTTAGAGTAACTTAGTTAGGTTATCTAGTTCCTTGATTTACTAGTCTAACCATTAATGTTGACTTCATCTCCTAACTATTGATTTAATCTAGGGTAGATATCCTAAGCTTTCTTATCAAGTTTGTTCTCACACCATTGATTAGATCAATGGTGATCATCAAAGGCTTTTTCATCAAGTCTTACCATCCAACGATTCAAAACAAAGTCTATGCCACTATTGTTGACTTTTTGACAAACAAGTTTGATTCTAATTGATTGGTCATAAAACTATGTAATGATGGTTCATGATTACACTTAAGATATTTAGCTTAGATATTTTACTAAGATATTTTACTGAGATATTTTCCTGAGATATTTTATCCTTAGATATTTATCCTAAATATTTTTCTAGGTAAGTCATTGCTTCTACAAGCTTCTAGAAAAAGAATGATAAGATAAGCTTGAAAGAGTAAGTAGCCAATTTGAATTTGTCTTCTAGTTTGAGTAGTCAATTTGGATTTCTCCTCTAGCTTGAGTATCCAATTTGCCTTCTTCATGCTTGCCATTGGTTCATCACTTCGAGTCATAAACATCAAGATATTTTTTCGAAGATATTACCCAATGGACAATAGCTATTATTATTATTACCCGATGGATAATAACATTGCACAATAAATAATAGAAAACTCAGATAAAGAAAATTTTCGTCAACTGTTTCCAGTTTCGGGTTTAGTAAGATCTCCTGGTCCCGCATTGACAGTCCAAAACTTTTTAGTCCAGAAAATTTTTTTATTTATCCGGTTCCGCCTCAAACACACACACAGCTCAAAATAATATTAAAATAATTAAAAACTCAAAAAACTCCTCAAAAATTTCCAAAAATCATAAAAATTATAAAAATTATATATATTAAAAAAATGAAATTCGGGCATACAGTTCCAAAATAATATTAAAATAATCAAAATAATTAAAAATTCCCAAAAATTCACAAAAACTCATAAATATTATAAAACGTATTTATATCAAGAAAAATAAAAAATCGAGGTGTTACAACTCTCCCCTTCTAAAAAGAATTTTGTCCTCGAAATTTCGCTTACATTTAAAACAAAAGAGAATATTACTCTTTTATCTTGTCTTCAAGCTCCCACATAACATCTCTAGTTACATCGTTTCCAGATCACATTTCTGCTTCTCTTGAATTTCCTCCATCAAACTATTCGAAACAGTAATCGTATTCAAACAAATTTTCCCCAGTGCCAAATCCACAAACAACAGCATATTCCTGAATTGTTCTATTAATTCATTTTCCTTAACCATCATAGTAGATACACTAAGTACATTATCTACTTAAGGCATCCGCCTCGACATTCGCTTTTCCTGAGATAATACTAAAGTTGAAAATTGTAATCTTTCAAAAATTCTAACTATTGTTTCTGCCTCTTATCCAACTTCTTCTAATCGAATAGGTACTCCAAGCTCTTGTGATCCTTGTAGACATCGTAGATTGATCCATAAAGAAAACGCCTCCAGATTTTCCACACAAATACGACTATCACAAATTCCAAAATGTGAATCAGATAATTCTTCTCATGCACGTTCCACTGCCTTGCAGCATTACGCCACAACCTTTCTATTTTGAATCAACGCACAACCTAAATCCACAAGTTGAACTTTCTTTAACAAAATTCGCACTTGGACAGCTTCGCGTATAACTCTTTCTTCTTCTTCAGAAATTGAAAAACTACATTGAGATGTTCAACACGTTCCTCCGGATTTTGAGAATAGATCAGAATGCCGTCAATATGAATAACGACAAATCTATCTAAATAGGGATGAAAGATCCTATTCATGTAATTCATAAATATCATAGAAGCATTCGTTACCTCGAACGGTATTACAAGATACTCGTAGTGCTTATAACGCATCTAAAAAACTGTCTTGGAACATCTTCTACTTTCACGCAAATCTGATAATAACCAGAACACAAATCGATCTTGGAGAAAACAGCGACTCCCTTCATTTGGTCTTCTAGTTCCCATGTTGTATCTCCCATCACATCGTTCCAGATTACCTTACCAAAGTAAGTTGTCTAAGTTGTTTCACTCGCCTATCCTTAATCTTAACAGAAAATGTCTTATAGATCAAGTTCTTTTTTTAATTGTACTATATTTGGTACTATAACATAGATTGAATCAAGAATATATTTTCTCAATTGAGATAAATGGATGACACTATGGAGGTTAGAAAAATAAGTGTTAAGGCTATTCGGTAGATTACCGGATTTATCCAACAAAGAATTTGATATGGTCCAATAAATTTAGAAATGAACTTTCTGGATTCAAAATCCAAAAATCTCAGTCTTAGGGAACACTAAAGTTTTACTAAGACAATATAACAATATAACAGGATATGGTTGGAAGATAACCAATCTTTGCATAAAATCATAAATTCAAATAGATGTGATTCGAGATAAGCAATTCAAATAAACAGAAGAGATTTGATCTTTAATAGATATAGGGTAGAGTTAGAAAACTTGAGTATAAACAACAAGTTTAACAAGAAGAGTAGAAATACTCAGATCAAAAGATAACAAAGACACAGACAACCCAAATGGTTCACATAGTCATAGACAACAAAAGAATGGGTTACCTTGCGAGTTATACAGTACAGTTTTAGGATTACTCTCTATGGCACAGCTCCTTTATTTCTTAAGTCTTTATATTTGAACGCTCACATTCCACTCTTTTGTATTGACTCTTTCTTCTACTTGAGATCTTGTCACACGTTCATTACTTATGGAAGGTTTTGTCTTTGGTGGTGTACAACCTCTAGCAACATGTTCGGGCTTTCTGCACTTGAAACAGATTATGTCATTGCTCGTACATTCCTTTGTCAAATGAGCCTTTCCACACTTTTTACATTTTGATGCTGATGCTACAGTCTGACCAAATCTGTTGCATCTAGTACTTCCTCCATTTGTTTATTGTTGCTTCCCTTGTGGTAGTGGATATGGCTTTTCTGAAATCAATTGACCTTACGTTTCCTCCCCTTTTTAATCCTTGATGATCCAAAGTTACAGCTTCTCACATCCTGAGACTGATTCGATTCTAACAAGCTCTGAAGTTCTATTATCAGTTCCTGCTGTTGAGCGACCTTCTGACTCTGTTGTATTGCTACGTCAGCCATCCTCTGCATTACACTTCTAGCTGCGACCATACGATCATCGTCACTTCTCGCGTCCACATGCTTACGTCTACTGCGATCCATTGTCTTTCTTCAAAGACAAATAAATCAAAACACAATGAAATCAAACGTAACCATTTCAAACAACATTGTCTCCTTTCGAAAACCAAACAATATATCTCTGTGTTCGGTGTCAGAGAAACACACAGCACAAACAAGACAAACCTACCCACAAACCCAAAAGACTCTAACTTGGGCTCTGATACCAACTAATGTAACACCCTCCTCAGGGTATCACATTTCAGACCAACTCCTTTTAATTAATTTCCCAAGTTATAAAATATTTAAATATTATTATTTAAGTACTGATTTCAAAATTTCTTTTTCACAGATAACATCAATTTACCAAACTAAAGCAACACAAGATACAAGAACAGAACAACATATATCTCTCGTACATAACATAGAGTCGTAACATTTTCATTACATAAAACTTGGTTACTTTAAATAATATAGACTCACCATATAAAAACTCAACTTGGCCCAAGTTCGCAACATTTAGAGACAAAAGTCCTTCTCAGAAGACCAATTCCTAGCCGGGAAGGTCTCGACGGATAGAAATCCGAGCAAAAGATATCTTGGAGTCCTCCCTTGGAGTATCATTCCATAACTCCCTGATAGGGAAAATGAACTCTACAAATACAACCGTAAAAGAAAAAGTAATGACCCCATGGCGGGTCCTACTTACGGATAGAGTAATGTCACCACAAAACTCTATATACTCTGAGTCCCAATGAATACGCCAAGCAGTAGCGCCTTCAGCTGACCTCTCCTTGCCATCATTGCAGTCTTCATAGAAGTAAGCATACAATAGAAATAGACAGAACAATACAGCAAAGAGGTGAGATCCCCTAAATCGCATACCAATATGGCAGTAAAGAAATGACAAACATACCAATACAGTACATCATACAATTCATTAAATAGTATAAAATCAACAAATATATTCATGATAGTTAACAAATAAATAATCCAATAAACTTGCAGCATAATATCAGGCATAATGATAATATCATATTAATAACAATATAAATGTTGACTATGCATATGTACGATGTGTATGCTGATCATTCTTAAGCACAAAGCAAACAGTTCCTACTCCATGGAGCTAACTCAATTTAGAGATGAATATCCAAGAAGATCTGTCCCCCCTAAAAGATAGTCTACGCTAGACTTTGAAAAGTAATAGTATTTTGTTGGGCTGTCAGTGCGTTGCAACGGTTCTTCACGGCCGGGGATATAAATATAATGTGATATCATAATCACTTGTGATAGCATAATCACAAAGTGAATCACCGCGGCCTGACGTCCCCCAAGATTTATCATAGATCGCACTATCCTGTAAGTTCTCGTTCACTCCTAGGCATAAAATGTCATAACAGCCATCAACTATATAATGCTCAATGCATATTCAATGAAATCAAACCACCGTTGAACCGTTCCCAATGACATTAAATCAACTGCCCATACAACTACATAATACCAAAGATCCATTCGGGTCTAGCACTTCGGCTCAAAAACACAATGCTAAATCACAACCCACTTGGATCTAGTACGTCGGCCTTACAACAAAACTCACTGTTCCTTTTAATCGCGCAGTTATATTATCGCATTTTCACAATCGCAGAAGGCTTCTGTTACTTTTTCAAATTGCGTAATGATTTTTTAACATTTTCTCAATCGCATAAAGATTTTAAAACATTTTCTCAATCGCGTAGTTAAAAATCACTATTTTTAAATCACGTAAGAGTTTTTCTATGTATTTTCAATTGCGTAAAACATTTTAATCATATTCTAAGCTTAAATTAAAACTTTTCTCATTTAATATCAAAATTGGACTTTAATTCTAATATTTCCTTAATAAATCATCTTTAAATAATGTTTCTAACATTTCCTCACTAAATTTCCATTAATTAATATTTTCAAACGTTTTCCATAAAAACTTATATTATTTTAATTAATTCAAGATATCTTAAAATCTTTATTTTTACTCTTGACAAAATTTTCTTAAATAAAATATCTTAAATTTCAAATCATTCTTAAAAATTATTTCCTTGCCAAAACTCCACTAAATACTATTTTCTAATCAAATATCAAAGTTCAAAGTCTTTCTAACGAGCTCAAAACTAAAGTGAGCTATACGTCAATAAACTTTAACTTATAAATTTATTTTCCATAAAAACCAATACTTGGAGTGTTAACCGAAAATCATTTTATATTCCATAACCAAATATTTATTCATTTCCTTTCTCATTTTTCTTTGTAAAAATCTTTAATTCAATTACTTGTTACCTAATCATCTAAAATCCATAATTAGTAAAATATTTCAACCGGTTTGTTCCAATATATTCATGGAGACCGTGAGCCTCTTGGTTTTTTTTTTCAAAACTAAATAGTTTTCCTTTCCACATGATTCTTGTCATTTACAACATATCACTCATGATATTTTCACTTACACATATTCATGCTTACCAAAATCATATTAAACATCTAATCACCATTTAATCAGAATCATACCATCTCAGATATAAATCATGCATAATTACCAAAGCAATAAAATCACATATAATCAAAAAGTAATCATGATAATTTCATGCACACAATCAACATCACAGTCAAACAAGCATAAACCAATAACCATACAATTGAATGAATAAATCCTCACATGGATTTTTCACTCACAAATACAAACAAATCCATTCCTTTACCATCACATATGGCTGATGAGGTTAATCTCCCTCTTACCTGGTGTGTAGCTTCCTAAACTCCTTGTTTAATCCTCTTTGTATCACACTTTCACTACCAAGTAGATCTTAGAATCAAAACAAACACATAAAAATTAGTTTCTAAGGCTTGATTAAGATAACCATAGATCAAACATGGTCTTAGGATTCCAAGAATCAAATAAGAAATCAAGTTTCAAGATCTTTACCTTGAAACCCTAGAACTTAAATCCAAGAATCAAGCTTGAAGATGATAGAACTAGGTCTTGATCACAACATGAAAGTTGCTTAGAATGAAGTTTAGGATCAAGTGATGTGATTAGATAGAATTATGAGTGATTGGAAGGTAGTCTAGAGAGTGAGGCCATGAGCTTTCTTGGATGGACAAGGTGAGAACTTCTTGATTTTTAACTTGAAGAACAAGATTGAAGATGGATGATTTAGGCTAAGATCTCAACTACAAAGTATTCTAGAATTGTGTATAGATTCTAGATCTAAGGTTGTTTAGAATTATTGAAGCTTGGAAGGCATTTCAATGAGTCTTGGCCGAAAACTTCAAGAAAGAAGAAAGTATGGAGTTCTTTGGTTGTTCTTGGTGTTCTTGGATGAGAGAGAAAAGATGATAGAGGTTTATGGTCACAAAGTGTTAGAAATGAAATGATAATAGCCTTTGTTTCAAGTGTATGGCCATGTGAGTGCTTGCATAGAAAGTTCAAGGCTTGTTCAACAAGGTAAAGCTTAAGCACATGGCTTCACATGGCTTAGGTCACTAGGTGCTCATCCTTTGATCATAAATGATGACTAGCATGTTCAAGAACTTCCTAGAATACTCTAGGTGGCCGTGTGACTTAATGGACAACTAACCAAGTTTTGATTCCATTTAATTCTTAGTTACATTTAAACTAACTTAGTTAGGTTATCTAGTTACATGCTTAACTATCTAGTTACATGATTAAGTCATGCATTTATCATGCATTAGTCATACATTCTAGAATACTCTAGATATTTTCTTGTAACTAGGGACTCTAAGTATTTGCTAACTTAGTTTGTTCCTTTTAGTTACTACTTAGGTTTTTAGACTAACTTAGTTAGATTATCTAGTTCCTTGATTAACTAATCTAACCATTAATGTTGACTTCATCTCCTAACCAATGATTTAATCTAGGGTAGATATCCTAAGCTTCCTTATCAAGTTTGTTCTCACACCATTGATTAGATCAATGGTGATCATTCAAGGCTCTTTCATCAAGTCTTACCATCCAACGGTTCAAAACAAAGTCTATGCCACTATTGTTGACTTTTTGACAAACAAGTTTGATTCTAATTGATTTGTCATAAAACTATGTAATGATGGTTCATGATTACACTTGAGATATTTAGCTTAGATATTTTCTGCTTTGATATTTTACTAAGATATTTTGCTAAGATATTTTTATGAGATATTTTATCCTTAGATAATTATCCTAAATATTTTTCTAGGTAAGTTATTGCTTCTACAAGCTTCTAGAAAAAGAATGATAATATAAGCTTGAAAGAATAAGTAGTCAATTTGAATTTGTCTTCTAGTTTGAGTAGTCAATTTGGATTTCTCATCTAGCTTGAGTATCCAATTTGCCTTCTTCATGCTTGCCATTGGTTCATCACTTCGAGTCATAGACATCAAGATATTTTTTTGAATATATTACCCAATGGACAATAGCTACTGCTATTATTACCCAATGGATAATAATATTGCACAATAAATAAAAGAAAACTAAGATAAAGAAAATTTTCATCAACTATTCCCAGTTTCGAGTTTAGTAAAATTCCTCGGTCCCGCATTGACAGTCCAAAACTTTCTGGTCTAGAAAAAATTTTTATTTTTCCGAGCCTGCCTCAAACACATATACAACTCAAAATAATATTAAAATAATCAAAAACTCAGAAAAATCCATAAAAATTCTCAAAAATCATAATAAAATTATAAAACTCATATATATTAAAAAAATGAAATTCGGGCATACAGTTCCAAAATAATATTAAAATAATTAAAATAATATTAAAATAATCAAAATAATTAAAAATTCCCAAAAATTCACAAAAACTCACAAATATTATAAAACATATTTATATCAAGAAAAATGAAAAATCGGGGTGTTACATTCTAGACTTAGGTCTTTTAAAGGGCAAAGTTGAGTTTTAAAGAGGAAAAGTTAGCTTCTTTTGTTGTTTCTTGGTTTTGTTGGTTGGAATTGATTATTTCAACTTAATAGAAGCAAGATCGATAGATTTATCCATAGTTTTCAATTAGTTGGTTCTTGGATTGGAACCTAGGGTTTTGATGAACCAAGAGAGTGATTTTGGTGTTTGATCCAATTTTAGTGAATCAATAGGTTGTAATGATGTTACAACACGTTTAGAAGTGGTAGGTGGTGTTAGAAACCAACTAGAATCCAATTTTAGACGATTGGAAGTTGAGATAGTTCAATGGAACAGTCCAAAATCGAGGATTTTCTGCAGAACACCAGTCAATGCCACGGCGTGAGAAGCTCTGTGCCGCGGCGTGAGGATGAACGGCTTCGAATACTGCGGCGTGAGATGCATAAGCTTAGCACCCGAGAGCAGGGCATTGCAACGTGAGAAAGGAGTGCCGTGGCGTGAGGGCTGAAACTCACCAAAATGTTGTTTTTTATGGTTTGAGTTCCCTAGTTACTAGAATCCTTTGTTTATGCCTTTTTAAGAGTGTTAAGGCACTAGACAAGGTTTTTCGTAGAGAGAAAGGCCTAGTGGCATACAAGGAAAATTAAAGGAAAAGTTGTGCAATTCATTAAGTATGGATTGTCATAGATCAAAGTTCAGTTTATGAGTGACAAAGTGTTGCTTAGATATCACTTGGGAAGTGATGAGAAAGTGAGGAAATAGTGTAGAGACTAGTTGGCAAAAGTTAAGGGCCAAAGTGCCTAGTTAGCAAAAGTTAAGGGCCAAAGTGCCTAGTTAGCAAAATTTGAGTACCATAGACCTTAGCTGGCAAGGGTGAATACCATAGTGCGTGAAAGCTCTTAAAGAGAGAAATAGGGTTAGTAATGCAAAGTTAGAAAGTGTACTAAGTCTAGTTGACATTTGGATAAGTGCCGTAGTGCATGAACTACTCCTATAGAGAAGAGGTAGTCTTAGTAGTGCAAGATGGACTTAGTATAGAATTATATGGTAGTTATGTTAAAGTTAGGACATAACTCTGCATTGTCACACACTGCACATCACATATACTTGCTATCCCTAGAGAGCAGTGAATGAAGGCATCCACTCAAAAGTTTGGTGGCGATATCCACCTAGTTTACGGTGGACTACTAAGTAGGATACTTAGTAATAGAAGGAGAATACTTGTTATAGTAATAGACTTTGCCCCTACTAGTTAAGCTACAAGAGGTTCCACGTTATTATGGCAGAGTATTGTAACACCCACCATAGGGTGCCACATTTTATGTTACTTAATTACCAAATTACGCCTTCATTTGAAATCGTGCTTGTAATATAAATACGAGTTGTAAAATTTCTTAATAACAATAAGATAAACTTAGCAGAAAATAAAAACATTACAACATTATCACAAATAATTTACATCATATATATACATACATTTCTTTAGTACTATCATACTTAAATATTTACAAACTAGACTTTCAAAATATTTAAACTTTAATTTAAACTAACATATTGCCCAAGTATTACTAGACAGTAGAACCCTCAGACGGATCCTCCTCAGATTCCTCCGCAAGTAGGAATCCAGCTTGACTTGAAGCCCTACGGACAGGTATCCGAGCAGATGACACAATACTGACCTCACTAGGGGTACGATGGTAAATCCCCCAGTACTGCCTAATAGATATTAGAAACTCTAGTTGTACATAAATATTAACACTAAAGTAATGATGTCCAAGATGTTGTCTACTCAATCTAATATTTAAATCTCCCATATAATAAATACTCTCTCTATCCAAATCAATATGCCACGCCTCCGATCCTCCAAGAAACGTCAATCTCATATACCTAAGGAAACAAGGCATCTCCATCTCTTTAAAACTCAGCGTCCTCAACAAGGATCTGCTCCTCCTCAGCTTCTCGATCAACTTCTTGCTCAACGTCTTTTAAATTATAAATACAATGCAAATAGGCATACAAAGAGGCGAGATCAAGTATGGTAGCAATGAAGATAAACACATACAATATCTCATACAACTATCACGCATAATTACAATTATGCCATCAACATCATAACACATGTAATATACAATAATTACAATCATGCCATTACCAATAACTAAATATTCAACAATTCAATTACCATAAATAATAATTACGATAATGCACTCAATAACTATATGTATGCACACAGACTCAATTTCCTACTCCATGGAGCTACAACTCAGGTCGGAGAGAGTGATCGAAAAGATTTGTCTGTACCAACATGCCTCAGACCACGTGCTCAATTTTGCACATCTAGCATATACACGACAGTCTTTATTAGATCTTAATTAAGAATAGTGTCTCAGTTAGGATCATTGGTGTGTTGCGTCAGTCTAACCCACGGTACAAAAGAGCTACCAACTGCCCATTGTAGGCAACCCGCACCCCAATGCCCCCAAGGTCAACGAGTGACTTACACTACGCATATCGCACCCACTCAAGAGGTGTATTCTCTCCTAGGTAATTAGCCTCATACAGTCATTTAGACCTTTCTAATGCATGCATTATGCACCATTCACAGTATAAACTCAATATCTCATATTCTCAGTTCAATTTCATTATCTCATATTCGGGGTCCTCATATTGGCCTAACAGTACCCTTACTGTATTTTGATCACGTAGTCATACTTTTGTGTTTTCTTAATCGCGTAAAATATTTCCAACATATTTTAAATGAAAATATGATTTTTCTCGTTTAATACCAAAAATTATCCTAACTTTTGATATTTACATAATAGTCCCTCTAAAATATAATATTTATGTTTTAGTCCTTTTTTAAATAATAATTTTATAATAGTCCCTCACAAAATAATATTTATGAGATAGTCCCTCTTTTATAAAATATTTGTAATATAGCCCCTCTAAAATCAATAATTATAATATAGCCCCTCTAAAAAATGAAAATTACAATATTGCCCATTTAAAAATGAAAATTTCCATATAACCCCTCTAAAACTTAGTATTTGTACTGTTTCCCAAAAATTAGTAATTCTTCCTTTTTCTACAATTATACAACTCAAATTTTTCGGACGCGCTTCAAAACCCATAGGGTGAGCTATACGTCAATAAACTTCAAGTATTGATATCTGATTTTATTTCATAACCCATTTATTATATCAATTTGCTTTCCAAAAATCATTTAACTTACTACTGAATTCCAATTCTTCCAAAACCATTTCTTTCTCATTTAAACTTTCAGTTCTCAATTTGAATCCATCATTTTCAGGACTTTGGTCCTCTTTTTCATTGTAAGGCCGTGAGCCTCATAGCTCTTTGGAGCTCTCATGCAATTGTTCCATCATGTTATTCACATCCTAACTTACACATACACTTGCATGCTTCCACAATTATACATACAAGCATATTTATCAAAGCAGTAATCATACCATCACACATGCAATCACAAAAACAAAAACATAAACATCACAAACACAATCAAAGAAGCATCAAACACTAGTGAATAAACCCTTATGGGTTTTTCACCATACAAAACCATCTCCACACCACCAAAACTTGGTTGGTGAGGTAAAATCGCCCTATTACCTCTTGAAGACAAGATCCTCAATGTAACACCCCGAAAATTATTTATTTTGTCATTAATCATCATTTTATAATATTTACAATTTTTGAAAATTTTTATGGATTTTTCCAGAAATGTAGAATATCTTAATATATTCCTCGTTTTGCGTCAATATATTTCTCGTTTTGCATACACACTGATCAGAGTTAGTGTAACACCCAAGAAATGATTTGTTTCATCATGAATAGTCATTTTCCAATATTAATGATTTTTGAAGATTTTTCTGAAATTTTTTTAAAATGTTGAATATTTTAATATATTTTTCATTTTGCGTGCGTACTGAGCAGAATCAGTCAAACGCTCCGAAAAATTGTTTGTTTTGTGATGAATAGTCATTTTTCAATATTTGTGATTTTTAAGAATTTTCATAAATTTTTTTGAAAACGTTAAATATTATAGTATATTCCTCATTTTGCGTGCGCGCTGAGCGGAGTCAGGATAACGAAATGTTTTCCCAGAGGCTGGTAAACCTTGAATTGTCAACATGTCAACAGGGGATCTTACTAAACCTGAGGCCAAGCACAGTTCACGAGGTTTGCATTTTCCAAGGTTTTATCTGATAAATAAAATCACTGTAACATAAAATTATCTGATGAATAATAAAATATTATTTTCATCAACTGTAATTTTTATTCACTGGGAAAATAATTCTAACAGTGTGATTAATCATTTATCAGATGTATTTAATTAAGGAGACAAGCTTACTATGCACTTTATTGAGAATTGTTCAAAGCTTCTCAAGGAAAGTTCTTTAAAATTTCCTCCAAGCTTCTTATGGAAGCCACACACTCTCTCTCCTCTCTCCATGCACTCACGGCTGCAGCACCATGTGGGGGAAAATTTGTGCTTTAATTCATTTCATTAAAACTATACAAGCTTTCAAAATTCAAAAAAACTATTACTTTAATTTCCTATTCACTTCTCTCTCTAAGCTTCATCTTTCTTCTTCACAAAACCATTTTCTCCTCCTTCTCTCTAGACCCATTCGGCCAGCAGCCCCATAATCCCCTCATCCATCATAAAAATTTCATCTACCCCATTTTCTTAATCCTCTCCATCTCCTAAACACTTTTCTAGTTAGTGGTTCTTTGAAAATCCATCATTTTCACCATCTTCTTCAAGCTTCAAGCCTAGGGCTTTTTGGGTAAGCTTCTTGAATCTTCATCCCCTTTCCTTATTTTCATTTCTATGGTCTTCCTTGTGACTATCCATGCTTTATTTTTCAAGCATTGGTGCTATTCTAATGAGATTGAAATTTCTAGGGTTTGGTTGGGTGCAAATTCGAAATTGCAAGGAACTCTTGGAGGGCTTCTCTTGTTTTCTCCACTTTGGTAAGAGGAAGACACTCCTCCTCAACCTATTTTAGCACTTAGAAACCTTGTTTGTGGTTGATTGTGAGAAAACCCTAATGCGGGTTATTCTTTGTTTGCATGATTAGTATGTTTGCATGTTGTTTATAATGTGTTTGTGCCATTAGATTGTTTGTTTGTGTATATTGATATATTTGAATGGATTGGAATGCATGAAATGGAAGAAAATGATGTTGGATTTGTTCTTGGGTGGCCACGGTTTTGGGGTCCAAATTTTAGGGTTCTTTGTGAACAATTGTAATAATTGGAATTCATATTTAATCAAGTGTACATTAGGTAATTAATAGAATGAAAAATTTGGGAACTTAATCCCTAGGGAGGCCACGACTTCTAGGGCTTTTTTGGGGCTTAATTATGCAATTTTGGTAACCTTGAAACTTAATTAATCAAGTAATTAAATCATTGGTAATAGGATAGAAAATTAGCAAATTGGGAGAATTAGATACACTTTGAGATTCATAAATTTTAAACAACCAAGAATGGAATTTTCGTAAGACTTGGGATAACTTTAATTAGGGCAAGAACAAGAGAGTGTGAGACTTTGAGAATCTTAGAATAACCTTCTAAGTGTACGAGAATAAATTACCTAAGAGAATTTAATTAATTAAGAGAATTCTTTTAGAGGCAAACTTTGTAAGAAAAGCTAAACCTAAGCAAGAATTCATAATACACCTTAAAAATGTATTAATTCATTTAATTCTAATATTATGATATTGTGGGTCCATGTGAGTGACCAATGATTGTGTTGATTCTTACTTTGGCCAATTGTGGCATATTGAGGAATAGCATGTAATGATGATCATACATGAGTATGCCTAGAGTCTTTATGCATTGTGAATGTTCGTTGAACTGTTGTTAAGGCCAAGTTGCCTAGGAGTTGAACACACCTTAGTGCGGGTGCGAGTAGACTAGTGTAGGTCATATTGTTGACCATGGGGGCGTTGGGGTGCGAGTACCTCGCAATGGACAGTTGGTAGCTCTTCTGTCCGTGGGGCAGACCGATGCAAACACACCGACGATCCTGACTGAGCATTGTCCTATATCATGATCTAGTGTAGACTATCTGTACAATGCCATGATGTGCACGTGGATAAACTGATGAATTATAGCACTTTGGCCGCGGCAGCTGAGTTGCAGACATGTCGCCTGATCTTTCTCTCCGACCGTTTGTGTATAGCTCCATGGAGTAGGATTTTGACTTTGTGTGCATGTGCATAGTGAGTCCATGTATTATCTAGCATCTGTTTATCCTTACTGTTATATTACTGATATATATAACTACCTGGAACTGCCTGGTTGATTATTACTGCTGCTTAATGTTTATTATTTTTATTGCTGTCAAATATGCTATGTGGGCGCCTTGCGCCATTTTGTTTCTTGCTACTATAATTGGTAATGATGGTAGGATGTCTTACCTCTTTCCTGTACTTCTATTATTCTTATCTGTATATTGTGTCCCATCGAAGACGATGGCACGGAAGTTGGAGGTCCTGATTTCCCCGGCTTCTGGCCTGATTACGATTAGCATCTACTGTGGAGTATGGAGGCACGTATGCGTGGATTTCTGGGTGATGTACGTCTGACCTTCCTTGGAGGGCCAGAGTGCTGGCACATTAACCTGAATTCTGATCGTTGTGTCTACCAGGGAGACGTGTCGATGAGCTGCCGATCTTTACCTGCTACATCAACCTGCGTCCGGAGTTTTATCTGCCCATCCAGGAGATGTGGGGTAACCGCTTCTACACCCCGTAGGAGGACTCTTTTGATTCCACAGCTCGGGCTCTGGCCCGTAGCTCTGTGGCTCCTATGGTGGTTTCCTCAGATGAGAAAGACCCCGAGGAGGTCCCCGAGGATGACCTCGCGGAGGATCTTGAAGAGGATCCTGATATGGTTCCTCCTCATCTGAGGGACTGATATTGCTGGTAGCTACTGATGGCTGCCAGTGTTTTGATTTTGTGGGCCTGATGTCTTTTGTAGTGGGCTGTATATTTCTGATACCTTGGGGATGTATATGTATGATCCATTTGAGGCAGGTATAGTTTTGCTTTTTGGTATACTAGGCTTTGTAATCAAACAGTTTGATAAATATATATATGAATATGCAATGTTAATCCCAATGTATGCTTTACTTCTGTTTTTACTCTTTATTTCCATTTATGTTTCGTCACTGTGCTTATTAATTATTGTTATTATAAAAAAAATATTCGCCAATTTAATTACATGTCTAAAATCAAGTAAATTTATATTATATTATAAAGAACCGGGTCTTAACTTATATAATTCTATTTTCGCATTGTAATTGACAATGTGACGTTCCCTCCTAAAAAGGGGCGTTACATTAAGTTGGCATCAGAGCCCTGGTTTATGTTTCTTTGGGTCTTGTGATTGAGTCTGTCTTGTTTGTGCTGTGTGTTCTCTGAAAATCAAACGCAGAAATATATTGTTTGGAATTCCTAGTGGACGCAACTGACTTTTCTGTGTTTTTAGTTACTTTGACTTGAGACAGTATGATGGCACAAAGGGAAGACATGGCAGCAGCTATAGCGGCGATGCAGAGGATGGCTGAGATCATCGCACAACAAACTGAGCAAGCTACCCAGCAGCAAGAAAGAGTTGCGCAACAACAAGAACGAGCTGCTCAATAGCTTGAGGCTACTGTAGATGCTCAGAATTTGGCAGAGTTTCGACGCCACAACCCTCCTTAATTCAAAGGAGAATTTGATTCAGACAAGGCTAGTTTGTGGATCAAGGAGTTAGAAAAAGTCTTTCGAGGGATGAACTGCGCTGAGGACAAGAAGGTAAACTATGCTACTTTTATGCTGGTGGGCAACGCTGAAAACTGGTGGAATAGAGTGTAGAGAATGTTGGAAGCTGCAAACCGCGAGATTACTTGGGACTTATTCAAGGAGAAATTCTTGGATAAGTATTTTCCTGCAAGCGCAAGACATGCGAAGGAGTCAAAATTTCTCAACTTACAACAAGGGAATATGACCGTTAGTGAGTATGCAGCCAAATTTGAAAACTTGTCACAGTTTTCAACATACTCTCAGCATCAACCAAATGAAGCTTAGAAGTGTTGAAGATTCACGGAAGGACTGAGGTATGAGCTGAAGAAGGCTATGATTACCCTGAAGATCAATAAGTTCTCAGAACTGCTGGATACATGCTGTGACGTAGAGACTCTGGAGCAATCTAAAGATATGAAGAACAGAAACTTTGGGCCTACGAGGTTCCAGAAAGGCGACGGTAATATTTCTAACCGCTTCCAGAAGAAGCCTTATTCCCGACCAACGGGAAATCAGCAACAAACCACAGGTGGAAGTTTTGGCGGAGGTTTTGCTGGGAACCAGACTGGCCAGAACATGGCGTATCCTTATAAATGTCTAAAGTGTGGGAAAGATCATCTCACAAGGGACTGCACCATAAAAGGGGTCATTTGCTTCAGATATGGCAAGCCTGGCCACGTGTCCCGAGATTATAATCAGGCGAAGGCTGAACCTCCGATTAATGCTGCGAGAGCCAAGAAACCACAAGCTGGAGGGTGAGTTTACACCATGAGCTGAGCTGAAGCCTCTGAATCCAAAGATTTGATACAAGGGGAAGGCATCATAGAAGGTAATCTTTTAACTGTACTGTATGACTCTAGGGCAACCCATTCTTTCATATCATATGACTGTGTGCAAAGACTTAGTTTACCAGTGTCTACCTTACCTTTTGACTTAACTGTTTCTACCCCCACTGATAAACCGGTAGTTACTACCAAAGTCTGTCTAAATTGTTCATTGATTGTTGAAGGTCAAACCTTTTCGGTCGATCTAATCTATTTACCCCTTTCCTAACTAGATATAATATTAGGGATGGACTAGTTGTCTTCCAACCATGTTCTATTAGATTGTTCCAGAAAAACTATAGTTTTTCCCATAGATGAGGATTCTAGATTTCAGACGGCCAACCGAGTTCAAGCTCTCTTGAAAGAAGGAGGTCACGGATACATGCTACTATCTTCTTTGAAAGTCGAGAGTGAGGTTGATGTGAACACAATTCTAGTGGTGAATGAGTTTCCCAAAGTCTTTCCTAAGGATGTACCTGGTTTACCATCGGCGCGAGAAATAGAATTTGCTATTGACCTTGTACCGGGAGCTGGTCCCGTGTCTATAGTACCTTATAGGATGGCACCAACAGAACTAGCTGAGCTCAAGAAACAGCTAGAGGAGCTTTTGGAAAAGCAATTTGTCAGATCGAGTGTGTCACCGTGGGGAGCACCAGTACTATAGTTCACAAGAAGGATGGTTCATTAAGATTGTGTGTGGACTACCAGCAGCTGAACAAGGTGACGATTAAGAATAAATATCCACTCCCGAGAATTGATGACCTAATGGACCAATTGAAGGGAGCCGCGGTGTTTTCAAAGATCGATCTGCGATCTAGGTATCATTAGATACGAGTAAAGATGGAGGATATACCCAAGACTGCTTTTCGTACCCGATACGATCATTACGAGTACCTTGTGATGTCGTTTGGCGTGACGAATGCACCAGCTATCTTTATGGACTACATGAATCGAATCTTTCATCCTTACTTGGACAAATTCGTTATGTTATTCATTGATGACATTCTGGTATACTCTCAAAATCAGGAGGACCATGCTGAACACCTCAGTATAGTTTTTCAGATTCTGAAGGAGAAGGAACTGTATGCCAAACTGTCAAAATATGAATTTTGGCTGGAAGAAGTTAAGTTTTTGGGACACGTAATCTCAAAAGAAGGGATTACGGTGGATCCATCGAAAGTGGAGGCAGTGCTACAATGGGAAAGGCCTACGTCAGTGATGGAGATCCGAAGCTTTCTGGGTTTGGCTGGATATTATAGGAGGTTCATTGAGGGATTCTCCAAGATTGCTGGACCTCTTACTCAACTCACGAGGAAGAACCAAGCTTTTGAGTGGATCGACAGTTGTGAGCAGAGTTTCCAAGAGTTGAAGAATCGGCTGACTACCTCACCAGTGTTAGTGCTACCCGATCTGAATGAACAGTTTGAGGTGTACTGTGACGCTTCATACCAAGGATTAGGATCTGTACTTATGCAGCATGGAAGAGTAGTGGCTTATGCTTCAAGGCAATTGCGAGTGCACGAGAAGAACTACCCGACGCACGACTTGGAATTAGCGATTGTAGTTTTTGCTCTGAAGATATGGAGGCATTTTCTCTACGGAGCGACGTTCAACATCTTCAGTGATCATAAGAGTCTGAAGTATTTGTATGATCAGAAGGAGTTGAACATGAGGCAGCAAAGGTGGCTAGAGTTCCTGAAGGATTATGATTTCTAACTTCTGTATCACCCTGGCAAGGCAAATATTGTGGCAGATGCTCTAAGTAGAAAAATGATTAGTGTCTCTGCCCTGATGATCAAGGAAAAGGATATGCTAGAGCAGTTCAGAGATGTATGGCCTTTTGTGGAGTTAGAACCAGGGAAGATCTGCATGAATATGGTTACCATCTCAAGTGAGCTGATGGATGATATAAGGGAAAAACAGAAGGTTGACAAGTTCTTACAAGAAGTGAGAGAGCAAATGAAGCAAGATAATGAAATAGCATTTGCGGAAGGAACAGACGAAATTCTGAGATTCCAAGATAGAGTTTGTATTCCCCATGACCAAGAGCTTAGGGAGTACATTATCAACCATGCTCACACAAGCCAGCTGAGTATGCATCCGAGCATAACAAAAATGTATCAAGACTTGAAGAAGTTGTTCTGGTGGCATAGAATGAAGAGTGACATCACTAGATGTGTATCGACTTGTCTGGTTTGTCAAAAAGCTAAAGTGGAACATCAGAGACCAACGGGATTGCTACAACCGTTGTCTATTCCTGAATGGAAGTGGGACAGTATTGTGACGAGTGCCGAACTCAGTCAAAATTATAACCGAAGTTATTACCTAAGCTTGTAGCATAGTGACAACACCGGATCATCTCCACGAGGATTGTAGATGCAATTTAATCAAATCAAGTGAAAGTTAGCAAAAGGGGGTTTGACAGTTTAAGATCGCACTTAATAAAATTAAAGGAAGAAATAAAAATTAAAGAGCAGTCAATTTAGAAACCTATCCAAGATTGGGTGGATTCAATCATAGACCCTTCATAGAACACTTGAAGCGCAATTGAATTGTTAATTTGGATCTAACCGAGATCTCTGCATCAAATCCAGAATTCATACTAGACGATCGTCTAGAATTCAATTAACAAGTGATAAACACAAATCTACAATCACACCATTCATGAAGGTCTATGTTAATTTCAAGTACCGAATTCAATTAACTTAGGCACAAATCAGTAACCTAACCTTTTCAATTCTGTGATTAATTTAGATCAACCAGTTCTAAGTTTCATCACAAATCTCAATCTTCATTTATGTGATTAGTTTAGATCAATCAGTTCTAAGTTTCATCACAAATCTCAATCTTAAACCAAGATCAAATCAGATCAACATAAATAGAATCACCATTCATGCATTCAAGATCAAGAAGAAGAAAAAAAGAAGAAGAAAAGAGGAATTCAATTACAAATCAAATACAATACATAACCATGGTCTCAAGAATCCAAACCACAATCTCTTCAAGAGTTCTAAATTGACCGAAAGTAGCTTAGCCCTCTATAACCATGAAGGGGAGCATCAAAATATACAAAAGCTATGAGAAACTATGAAGAAACAAGAAGAAACTATGAGAGAAATGAAGGAGAATACAACTTGTTATTCATGGTAACCAATGGTGCCTTTTATAGAAGTCTAGGGTAACAAAATGACAAAGGGGAGTGGGTGGATGAGTGGGTTAGTGGAGTGGAGTGGTTGAGTGGATTGGTGGAGTGGAGTGGTTGAGTGGGTTGGTGAGTGGGTTGGTGAGTGGGTTGGTGAGTGGGTTGGTGAGTGGAGTGGTTGAGTACAAAAATTTCTTGTCTGACCTGGAAGCCAAAAATGACTAACTATACTTCAGATCCATGAAAAGAACTCTTCATGCAAGTTGTAGATCTTTGTCTTGGCTATAATATGCATATCTGAATCGTCCAATTTGGCTTCCTACAGCCCAAGATATGACCCAAATACCGCAGATTGCTCAAACCCAACTTCAGCACCTCTGTTCCGACTTACAAGCTCAAACTAACACATTAGACTTCATTTTTTCAAAAAGTGTTCTTCATGAAAGTTATTTATTTCGATCTTAACTATCAACCATCCAAATTTTAGCCCAACTCCATTATTACAGCTTGAGATATGATTTTATGAGTGCACACTGTTCGGATTCTAGTGACAGAACCCGTATTCCGACTTCCATGTAAACTTAGGTCCCTTAGACATCTGTTTAGGACTTCGAACTCTTCATCAAAGTTGTAGAGCTTCCTCTTAGCTTTCCTAGAAGGTAAAATTCATGATTATCAGATATCAGGAACTCAAGTTATGCCCGAAATACAGAAACAGTGTCAAATCTCAATAATGCTGAAAATATTCAATTAGGACCAATTTGAGCTCAAACTCACAAAATCATACCAAACTCAATCAATTAAGAATATGGAGAGTGTAAATGACTAAACATAAGGGTTTCTTAATCAATAAAATATGTGATTATAAAATTCCCCCGCACTTTGCTTTTTACACTCCTGGGCAAAACTCAAGACCAAAATAAGGACATAAGAGATTAACAAAAATTTAAATTCCAGCGACATTCAAAAGCCCAAAATTTTACAATCAAGAAGAACAACCAAAGGTTCAAGGGATCAAAACATTCATGAGTTAACAATTCTCCACATCTCAAACCAACAAGCAAGGTATCTTCAACATGAATCGAGAATGATAGATCTTCACAAGATTCCCTCTCAATCTCTCAAGCGTTTAAAAGGTAGGTATTTCACTCAATTCAACCCATGAAAATTGCACTACCATAAGCTTGCTTATCTTCTACATCTCCACTACTCAAAACACATGCACACACAAATCATGAGGACTTTATTCAAGGTTGTAGTGAGGTCAAGGTAACAGAAGAGGATAAAATGGATATGAGAAGATAGATACCAAAGAGAATAAAAGCAAATGAGAGAGTTCAAATAACAAGCATAAAAGTTCATCCCAACTCTAATGTATATCCCTTTACATATTCATTTCCCAATCCTTTTATATATATATATATATATATATATATATGAACATAACTATATACATACATTTTTCCTTTTTTTTAGGCACTCTTTCCTTTTTCAACAATCATTTTGTACATACACCCCCACACTTGTTCAAAAACTCATCCATTAACCAAGCTAATGTTCTTTTATTTCCTAAGGTAAAGTAAGAACACGATTTTTCATTTAAGGCACATAATGAGCTAGAAACAAGGAATGGTCAAATAAGCTCAAAGGGGTTAAGTAAAGAAAAATATACAAGGTTGGCAGGAATCAGAAAATTTTCAAGAAGTCAAAAGAGTGCTTGATATCATATTCAAAACAAGGTTGGCTATTTGGTTAAACTAGCTAATTAAGAAAGAGGGCCTCAATCATGTTCATGCATGCAAGTGAAATGTAGCCTCAAAAAGAATCAAAGCAAGTTCTAGAGTGGTCATTAACATGAGTGAAAATCACACAAGAAAGAAGAGAATGGCATAAATGTTGAATCCATCCATTAGGCTCAAAATCTCACAAGGTATGCATCCATCAAACTCAATTCATCAATTCAATCATCCATCACCAAGCATATCAGTTCAAGAAGGGAGAAAAGTTATTCAATCATGCAATGAACTTTTTCTTTTCTTTTTTTTTTTTGTTTTTTTTAAACAAAAAAAATGCTAAAATCTCTCCCCCACACTTAATATAACATTGCCCTGAAACAGAGATATAGAAAAGAGCAACACAACCTGATAAGAAGTGAATCAACGCCAAGCAGAAAAGAAGCACACTGTCAGTGCCGTATCAGACCCTAAAAAGCAATCAAATAATAAAACTTTAGCATTTCCACAATTTAATACTAATTAATTACTACCTAAAAAAAAACTCCTTACTCTGCCACCAATTAAGATGCGTCTCAAGAGTAAAATTACTCCTTACTCTGCCATCACTAATTGGTTTAATAAGTCCATGACAATTATATCATGCTTTCCAAGCAAAACAACAACAAATTTTTTTTTTTGGGTCAACTATCCTTCCCCCCCAACTAGATCACAACATTGTCCTCAATGTTAAAATATAGATGAGTAAAGGATAGAAGATATTACCAGTTGGAGAAAGCTGACACAAATTTAAACAGAAACAAAGTATAATAAAATCAAACCCATTAAAGAGAAAGTTTCAGATCTGGCTTTCTTTTTTTGTTACTTCCTTCGCTGCTTCCTGTTGACCAATCTATCTGAGCTAATACCTTATCAGGTACATACTCAAAAGCTTCTAATTTATCAGTGAGCTCATCAATAATGGAGGCAGAGATAAGAAGTTGTCTTGCCGAAGGAGTGATAAATTTACTCCACCACTGACTTTGTCAAGAAAACATAACAAAAGATCAAAGAAATTATTAACATTCAACAAACCAATGGGTTTATGGTGGATGTTCAGTTCGGCCCAAGAGACAATTTGAAAAATTTCTTCCGAAGTACCAAAACCACCTGGTAAGACAAGAAATGCATCAGAATTGTCAACCATTGTTTTCATTCATCCATGCATGGATGTTACCTGAATTTCTTCTCCAACTGTCTTTCCAGTGATGTTATTTTCAGCTAAAGGTTTAGGAATAACACCTAAAACCTGACTGCCTCCTATAAAAGCAGAAAGTGATACAGCCCTCATTAACCTACGACAACCTCCCCCATAAACAAGATGAATAATCCTCGCAACAAGTGATCGACCAAGAGTGCTAGCTGCGTTTACAAACTCTAATCCCTTTCCATAACTCGACCCACAAAAAACACAGACATTTTTTAGGTTACGAATAGAAGGCCCCATTCTATACTCTTCCTCTCTTTGAGTGTTTCTGAGTTGAAGGAAAATGGAGAAAATGGAGTGTTTAAATAAGAAAAAGAATGGAAAGGGGAATAATTACACCTATAAGGGTAGGTTGGCTGTTGTCAGAAAAGGTTGAAATTAAGAAACACATAATCTCTTTTTTTTTTGTTTTTTTTGTTTTTTTTTTTTTGAAAGATGACATGAAGAAGAAGAAGAAGATGATGATGATATGTACAAATTGTTTATGGATATGGCTCACATCTGCCTCTGGTTTAACGTCCAGTAATGGCTTAAACGTCTTTTATGAGTCGAGGATAAGCTTCCCATCCAATTTTCTTATAAATTGGCAAACAGGGTCTTTTAGAGTCAAATTCCCAAGACTGTAGCGTTTTTCTTCATCCTTGAAGAGATTCCACAATTTAAGAATTTCACGATGCACTAATCCACAAGAATGCGTCTCAAGAGTCAATAAGATATCATCTAATGACTCCTTACTCAGTCCATTCTTAATGAAGAAAATTTTATCTTCTCTATTTGCGAAAACTATCCCCAAAGTACGACATCGCTTGTTACAGTTCCATCGTCCACATTTGTGACAGACTTGTAACCTTTTTGCTCTTCTCCTTTTAGAATATGAACTTCTTCCAAGACCGGGCATATATGAGTCAAATGAAATTGAGGACTCTCCTGCTAATCGGACCTTTGCTTCAATTATCCAGCGTACATCTTCTGGCATACCTTTGTGCATTAACAGTCTCAATCTTTCACATCGAACTTTGTAGATTTTTCTCAGAGCACTTTGAGGAAGAGAAGGAAAATGTTTGCTCAGGTTTGAAAGAATGATATCCATTTTGAAGGAGAAGAAGGGTTCAGTTATTTTGGGGAACTGAAAAATAAACCGACTTGAGAGTCACGGAGTACCGTATCCGCCACTTAACCGGCAACATAAAGAACTCAAGAACTTGGTTTTCCAGGAATGGTTGAGTCTTTGTCCATTAACTTTAAGCGCATTACCATTCCTAGGATCCTCAATATCTACGGCCCCAGAGGATACACGTGTTTGACAACAAAAGAACCGCGCCACCTAGATCTTAATTTTCCAAGGAGTAGGTGCAGATGATAATTTCAAAGCAGAACTTTTTTTTTTGACCAATTTCCGCAGCTTTTGGAAAAGGTGTAACAGACCTTGAATAAAGTAGGCCAATAAAATCCATACTGCAAGATTTTCGCAGTTGTTGTCGCTGAAGAAAAAATGACCTCCACATGCTTCCGAGTGACAAAATTTAATGGCACTACCTACCTCATTGTCGGGCACACAGCTATTTTTTTTTCTTTTCTTTTTTTTTTATTCATAATGCGGATGGAGAAGGTTCATCACCTCCACTTCTGCATTCTCTGGAAGTTCATGATACTGTTTGAGGCGGTGTCCATTTACGATGAAAGCTTTGGCAGTGACCTCACTTTTAATCTGAACATAACTATATACATACATTTTTCTTTTTTTTTTTTAGGCACTCTTTCCTTTTTCAACAACCATTTTGTACATACACCCCCACACTTGTTCAAAAACTCATCCATTAACCAAGCTAATGTTCTTTTATTCCCTAAGGTAAAGTAAGAACACGATTTTTCATTTAAGGCACATAATGAGCTAGAAACAAGGAATGGTCAAATAAGCTCAAAGGGGTTAAGTAAAGAAAAATATACAAGGTTGGCAGGAATCAGAAAATTTTCAAGAAGTCAAAAGAGTGCTTGATATCATATTCAAAACAAGGTTGGCTATTTGGTTAAACTAGCTAATTAAGAAAGAGGGCCTCAATCATGTTCATGCATGCAAGTGAAATGTAGCCTCAAAAAGAATCAAAGCAAGTTCTAGAGTGGTCATTAACATGAGTGAAAATCACACAAGAAAGAAGAGAATGGCATAAATGTTGAATCCATCCATTAGGCTCAAAATCTCACAAGGTATGCATCCATCAAACTCAATTCATCAATTCAATCATCCATCACCAAGCATATCAGTTCAAGAAGGGAGAAAAGTTATTCAATCATGCAATGAACTTTTTCTTTTCTTTTCTTTTTTTTGATTTTTTTTAAACAAAAAAAAATGCTAAAATCTCTCCCCCAGACTTAATATAACATTGCCCTGAAAGAGAGATATAGAAAAGAGCAACACAACCTGATAAGAAGTGAATCAACGCCAAGCAGAAAAGAAGCACACTGTCAGTGCCGTATCAGACCCTAAAAAGAAATCAAATAATAAAACTTTAGCACTTCCACAATTTAATACTAATTAATTACTACCTAAAAAAAAACTCCTTACTCTGCCACCAATTAAGATGCGTCTCAAGAGTAAAATTACTCCTTACTCTGCCATCACTAATTGGTTTAATAAGTCCATGATAATTATATCATGCTTTCCAAGCAAAACAACAACAAATTTTTTTTTTTTGGGTCAACTATCCTTCCCCCCCAACTAGATCACAACATTGTCCTCAATGTTAAAATATAGATGAGTAAAGGATAGAAGATATTACCAGTTGGAGAAAGCTGACACAAATTTAAACAGAAACAAAGTACAATAAAATCAAACCCATTAAAGAGAAAGTTTCAGATCTGGCTTTCTTTTTTTGTTACTTCCTTCGCTGCTTCCTGTTGACCAATCTATCTGAGCTAATACCTTATCAGGTACATACTCAAAAGCTTCTAGTTTATCAATGAGCTCATCAATAGTGGAGGCGAGAGATAAGAAGTTGTCTTGCTTAGAAGGAGTGATAAATTTACGTCCACAACTTTGTCAAGAAAAGATAACAAAAGATCAAAGAAATTATTAACATTCAACAAACCAATGGGTTTATGGTGGATGTTCAGTTTGGCCCAAGAGACAATTTGAAAATTTTCTTCCAAAGTACCAAAACCACCTGGTAAGACAAGAAATGAATCAGAATTGTCAACCATTGTTTTCATTCGTCCATGCATGGATGTTACCTGAATTTCTTCTCCAACTGTCTTTCCAGTGATGTTATTTTCAGCTAAAGGTTTAGGAATAACACCTAAAACCTGACTGCCTCTTATAAAAGCAGAAAGTGATACAACCCCCATTAACACACGACAACCTCCCCCATAAACAAGATGAATATTCCTCGCAGCAAGTGATCGACCAAGAGTGCTAGCTGCGTTTACAAACTTTAATCCCTTCCCATAACTCGACCCACAAAAAACACAGACATTTTTGAGGTTACGAATAGAAGGCCCCATTCTATACTCTTCCTCTCTTTGAGTGTTTCTGAGTTGAAGGAAAATGGAGAAAATGGAGTGTTTAAATAAGAAAAAGAATGGAAAGGGGAATAATTACACCTATAAGGGTAGGTTGGCTGTTGTCAGAAAAGGTTGAAATTAAGAAACACATAATCTCTTTTTTTTTTATTTTTTTTTTTTTTTTTTTTTGTTTTTTTTTTTTTTTGTTTTTGAAAGATGACATGAAGAAGAAGAAGATGAAGATGATATGTACAGATTGTTTGTGGATATGGCTCACATCTACCTCTGGTTTAACGTCCAGTAACGACTTAAACGTCTTCTATGAGTCGAGAATAAGCTTCCCATCCAATTTTCTTAGAAATTGGCAAACAGGGTCTTTTAGAGTCAAATTCCCAAGACTGTAGCGTTTTTCTTCATCCTTGAAGAGATTCCACAATTTAAGAATTTCACGATGCACCAATCCACAAGAATGCGTCTCAAGAGTCAATAAGATATCATCTAATGACTCCTTACTCAGTCCATTCTTAATGAAGAAAATTCTATCTTCTCTATTTGCGGAAACCATCCCTAAAGTACGACATCGCTTGTTACAGTTCCATCGTCCACATTTGTGACAGACTTGTAACCTTTTTGCTCTTCTCCTTTTAGAATATGAACTTCTTCCAAGACCGGGTATATATGAGTCAAATGAAATTGAGGACTCACCTGCTAATCGAACCTTTGCTTCAATTATCCAGCGTACATCTTCTGGCATACCTCTGTGCATTAACAGTCTCAATCTTTCACATCGAACTTTGTAGATTTTTCTCAGAGCACTTTGAGGAAGAGAAGGAAAATGTTTGCTCAGGTTTGAAAGAATGACATCCATTTTGAAGGAGAAAAAGGGTTCAGTTATTTTGGGAAACTGAAAAATAAACCGACTTGAGAGTCATGGAGTACCGTATCCGCCACTTAACCGGCAACACAAAGAACTCAAGAACTTGGTTTTCCAGGAATGGTTGAGTCTTTGTCCATTAACTTTAAGCGCATTACCATTCCTAGGATCCTCAATATCTACGGCCCCAGAGGATACACGTGTTTGACAACAAAAGAACCGCGCCACCTAGATCTCAATTTTCCAAGGAGTAGATGCAGATGATAATTTCAAAGCAGAACTTTTTTTTTGACCAATTTCCGCAGCTTTTGCAAAATGTGTAACAGACCTTGAATAAAGTAGGCCAATAAAATTCATACTGCAAGATTTTCGTAGTTGTTGTCACTGAAGAAAAAATGACCTCCACATGCTTCCGAGTGACAAAATTTAATGGCACTACCTACCTCATTGTCGGGCACACAACTATTTTTTTTTCTTTTCTTTTTTTTTTTAATTCATAATGCGGATGGAGAAGGTTCATCACCTTCACTTCTGCATTCTCTGGAAGTTCATGATACTGTTTGAGGCAGTGTCCATTTACGATGAAAGCTTTGGCAGTGACCTCACTTTTAATCTGAACAGCACCAGAAGGAAAAACCTTAGTAACAATAAATGGTCCATCCCATCTAGACCTTAATTTTCCAGGCATAAGTCGGAAGCAGGAGTTATAGAGGAGAACTTTTTGACCAATCTCAAATGTTTTCCTCAGAATCAACTTATCATGGAAGGCTTTGGTCTTCTCCTTATAAAGTTTGGAACTTTCATAAGCCTCCAAGCGGATCTCCTCCAATTGCTGCTGCTGCAGCTTCCTCTCCATACCTGCTTGATCTAGGTCCAAGTTGCACCTTTTCACCGCCCAGAATGCATGATGCTCAATTTCCACCGGCAGGTGGTAGGCTTTTCCAAAAATAATCCGATACGGAGATATCCCAATTGGTGTCTTATAAGCAGTCCGGTAAGCCCATAAAGCATCCTCAAGCCTCTTGCTCCAGTCCTTTCTGTTAGGTTGAATTGTCTTCTGGAGTATCTGCTTGATCTCCCTATTGGAAATCTCGGCTTGCCCATTAGATTGGGGATGGTAAGCTGTAGAAACTCTGTGCAAGACCCTATACTTTTTCATCAAAGCTTCCATGCTTCGATTACAAAAATGTGAACCCTGATCACTAATGATGGCCTTCGGAACTCCAAACCTGCAGAAAATCTGTGATCTAACAAAATCCACAACAACTTTGGAATCATCAGTCTGAGTAGCTTTCACCTCCACCCACTTGGATACATAATCAACAGCTAGCAAAATGTAAACAAAACCAAAAGAAATAGGAAAGGGTCCTATAAAATCAATACCCCATACATCAAAAATCTCACAGAACAATAAGGACTTCTGGGGCATCTCATTCCTTCGAGAAGTGTTTCCTGTTCTTTGGCATTGATCACAAGATTTACAAAACACATATGCATCATGAAATAGAGTGGGCCAATATAATCCAGATTCCAAAACTTTCCTAGCTGTCCTTTGGGGACCAAAATGACCGCCACATGCAAGTGTATGACAAAAGCTAAGAATAGAATGGAATTCATTATCGCACGCATCTCCTAATGACTTGGTCACTACAAAATTTCCACAGATAAGGTCGTCCCACACATAATATTTTGACTCACTCTTCAATTTATCAATCGAGCCCTAATAAAATATGCAGGGAAAACACCAGCAACTAAGAAATTTATCAAATCAGCAAACCAAGGAGTGTTACCTTGCAACTTGAAAAGCTGCTCATCAGGGAAGACATCATGGATAGGAAAAGTATCTGCCTCTCTTTCAATTCGGATTAGGTGATCAGCCACTAAATTCTCCGCTCCACTTTTATCACGGATTTCAATATCGAACTCTTAGAGGAGCAAAATCCACCTAATCAACCTAGGCTTTGCATCAAGCTTCTTTAGGAAAAACTTCAGAGCTGTATGATCTGAAAACACAACCACTCTAGAACCAAGCAAATATGATCGAAATTTGTCTAAAGCAAAAACAATTGCTAAAAGTTTCTTTTCAGTGGTGGTGTAGTTGACTTGTGCAGGATCTAAAGTTCTTGAAGCATAGGAAATGACATGAGATATTTTGCCGACCCTTTGTGCAAGAACAGCTCCTAAAGCATAATTAGAGGCATCACACATGAGCTTAAATGAGAGTGTCCAATCTGGTGGCTGGATGATAGGTGTACTGGTCAATGCTTGCTTCAAGTGATTGAAGGCATCCTTGCATTTCTGGTCAAAATGGAACCCCACTTCTTTTTGTAGCAAGTTGCATAATGGAAGAGCAATTTTGCTGAAATCTTTTATGAATCGCCTATAGAAACCTGCATGACCAAGGAAAGAACGAACCTCCCGCACGCATGTGGGGTAAGATAGGCATGAAATAACATCTATTTTTGCAGGATCTACCTCAATACCCTTGCTAGATATTATATGCCCTAAAACTATGCCTTGCTCTACCATGAAATGACATTTCTCAAAATTCAGAACAAGGTTAGCCTTAATGCATTTATGCAAAACCTGAGTCAAACTATCCAAACATGCATCAAAGGAAGAGCCATAGACAGTAAAGTCATCCATGAATACATCCATGCAATTTTCTAAAAGGTCAGAAAATATACTTACCATACACCTTTGAAAGGTGCTTGGAGCATTGCACAGACCAAAAGGCATCCTTCTGTATACAAATGTGCCAAATGGGCAAGTGAAAGAAGTTTTATCTTGGTCTTCTGGGGCTATATGGATCTGAAAATAACCCGAATATCCATCCAAGAAACAGTAATGCGACTTGCCAGCTAGTCTCTCTAACATCTGATCAATGAAAGGTAATGGAAAATGATCTTTCCTGGTGGCTTGGTTAAGTCGTCGTAATCAATGCAAACCCGCCACTGTTTTGAATTCTTGTGGGTAGTAGCTCATTGTTCTGATTTTCAACTATTGTGACCCCAGATTTCTTTGGAACAACCTGCACGGGACTCACCCATTTACTATCAGATATGGGATAAATAATGCCAGCTTACAGTAGCTTGGTAACTTCCTTTTTTACCACATCCAGTCGGGGTTCGGTCTCCATTGGTGTCTTTGCCATATCTTGGTTTAGTATCTTCCTCCAACAAAATCCTATGCATGCATGTGGAGGGACTGATACCAGGAAGATCTGCAAGTGTCCATCCGATGGCTTGTTTATTCTGTCTCAAAACCTGCAGTAATTTTTCATCTTGATCAGGTTACAAATTTTTAGCAACAATCATAGGCAGCTTCTCACCATCTTCCAAATATGCATATTTAAGATGGTTCGGCAAAATCTTTAATTCTAAGGATGGAGGCTGTACAATGGAGGGCAGGAAGCTGTTTGAAACAACTAACTCAGCAACATTAAATTCAACATACTCCTGACTCTTATTTTCACATGCTCTATCATTCAAGTCAATAGCTACATCACCACTCATAACTACATAAATCTCAGCACATGCAGCACATGGTACAATATCACAGCCAGCACATGTTTCACAGGTAACAGAATCCAGAAAATCAGCAATATTAGGAAATTCAGCATAAATATCAGCATAAGCATCATCAACTAGCATATCAATCACATCAACATGGAAAACAGAATGCTCCTCTAGGGGATGTCTCATGGCCTCAAAAATGTTAAATTGTACCACATCGTCACCAAATTCCATGGAAAGGGTGCCAGAATGCATATCTATCTTGGTCCTGGCTGTCTTGAGGAAAGGTCTGCCTAGGATCAATGGAGCATGGTTTGTTGAAGACTCATCTTCCATGTTCAGAATATAGAAGTCCATTGGAAAAATTAGCTCATTCACCCGAACTAACACATCTTCTAGCACTCCTGCAGGATGAGCAGTGGTCCTATTTGCCAACTGAATCACTATACCAGTAGATTGCAAACTGCCAATGTTCAAGGACTGATATATTGACATAGGCATGACATTAATCGAAGCACCCAAGTCTAGCATTGCATGTTCAAATTTGGAGTTACCTATCGTGCAAGGAATTGTGAAAGTTCTAGGATCTTTGCATTTTTGTGGCATGCTTGGTAGAATCATTGTAGAAACATTTTTGCCCATGCTTATTTTCTTAATACCCTTAAGTCTTCTCTTGTGAGTACACAATTCTTTGAGGAATTTGGCATACTTGGGAATCTGCTTGATTGCATCAAGGAGGGGAATATTGATTTCCACCTTCCTGAATGTGTCCATGACTTCTCTTTCTATTTCTGTTTACGCAGCATGCTTGGACTGTGTGACTCTGTTTAGAAAAGGTAGTGGAATGGCCAGATTTGAATTCTCTGCACATTTCTTCTGTGTCACAAATTTTTGGACTGAGCTATCCACTTTCTTCTGTTTCTGGTCACCTTCTGGTTGCTACATTTGTGGTTCAGGTTGTGGTGGAGTAGGACCGTCAACTTCTCTGCCACTTCTCAAGCTAATAGCACTTACATTGCCTCTTGGGTTGTTGACTGTTTATGAAGGCAATTGGTTCGACCCTTGACTTTTTAGCTCACTCAGAGTGGTTGCCATCTGCCCAATTTGAGTTTGTAAATTCTGGATGGTGGCATTGACATTCTACTGAAACTGTTTCATCAAGTCTTCGAAAGGTGGCTCAGCTGGAGTGGCTGCTAGAACAGGTAGCTGGAGGGGCTGCTGTATGGGTGGCGACGCAGGTTGTGCTTGCCTAAATGCAGGTGGTTGGTACTTGTTGCTAGGGCCTGTAGCTTGGTATCTAAACTCGCTGGTTCTTCGCTATTGGTAGTGGCCGTTTGTTGTTGTTGACCAGAATTTCCATATCTCAGGTTGGGATGGTCCCTCCAGCCAGGGTTATAGGTATTAGAAAATGGATCATATCTAGGCTACTGCTATGATTGCTGATATTAGGGTCTACTAGGAAAAATACCAAATTTCTTTACCGCAATGATTGCTCGGAAAAATAGAACCACCATCCTGAAGTGTGGGACATGCATCAGTAGGATGAGATGAACAAAAGCAAATGCCACACACACTTGCGGACCATCTGCATTGGTGCTTGTTGTCCCACTGCTAACTGCCTCACCAAAGAAGTTAATTCATCAAGTCTGTGTTCCATTCTCTGTTGGTCTACATGAGATGATTGAATCTCATTGACTCCTCTGGTTGAAGTAATAATTCGTGTGCCAAATTGTTGGGTGTTGGCTACCATGTTTGCTATCAAATCTCTCGGCCGTCTGCAGGGTCTTGTCTACTAAGGCTCCTCCAGAGGCAGCATCCACCATGCTTCTGTCATTTGGTAGCAAGCCTTCATAGAAATATTGAATTAAGAGTTGATCGGTGATTTGGTGGTGGGGACAACTCGAGCACAGCTTCTTGAATCTTTCCCAATATTCATGCAAGGTCTCTCCTGTCATTTGTCTTATGCCACATATATCTTTTCTAATGGCAGCAACTCTAGAGGTAGGGAAAAATTTCTCTAAGAACAACCGCTTCATGTCAGTCCAACTTGTTACTGAACCTGGTGAAAGATAAAATAACCAATCCTTGGCTGTATCAGCAAGTGAGAAAGGAAATGCCCTCAGCTTGATATGCTCTTCTGAGATCCTATGTGGCTTCATAGTTGAACAAACCACATGGAACTCCTTTAGATGCTTATGGGGATCCTCACCTGCAAAACCGTGAAACTTGGGCAACAAATGTATCAATCCAGATTTTAACTCAAAATCAGCATCAAGATCTGGGTATTGAATACACAAAGACTGGTTAGTTATATCAGAAGCAGCAAGTTCCTTAAGAGTTCTATTCTATATGTTATTAGCCATAGTTTCAGAATTATTCAAAATCTCAAGTTCACTCCCAATATTAAGATCAAATTCAGAAGCAATTCTTGCACTTAGCCTACGAGCTCGAATCAAACTATGCAAGGTTCTATCAATCTCAGGATCAAAGTCAACCAAGTTATCAGGCTCGGACCTAGTCATGCATCACACAAAAATAAATAAATAAGCAAAATACACTAGACGATGGATAAAAATGTTAGAAAAGTTAATAAAAAGCAAAAGTTAGTAAAAACACTTAAAATGAAAAGATTACACTTACTAATCCCCGGCAACGGAGCCAAAATTTTGACGAGCGCCGAACTCAGTCAAAATTATAACCGAAGTTATTACCTAAGCTTGTAGCACAGTGACAACATCGGATCATCTCCACGAGGATTGTAGATGCAATTTAATCAAATCAAGTGAAAGTTAGCAAAGGGGGGTTTGACAGTTTAAGATCGCACTTAACAAAATTAAAGGAAGAAATAACAATTAAAGAGCAGTCAATTTAGAAACCTATCCAAGATTGGGTGGATTCAATCATAGACCCTTCATAGAACACTACAATTGAATTGTTAATTTGGATCTAACCGAGATCTCTGCATCAAATCCAGAATTCATACTAGACGATCGTCTAGAATTCAATTAATAAGTGATAAACACAAATTCGCAATCACACCATTCATGAAGGTCTATGTTAATTTCAAGTACCGAATTCAATTAACTTAGGCATAAATCAGTAACCTAACCTTTTCAATTCTGTGATTAATTTAGATCAATCAGTTCTAAGTTTCATCACAAATCTCAATCTTCATTTATGCGATTAGTTTAGATTAATCAGTTCTAAGTTTCATCACAAATCTCAATCTTAAACCAAGATCAAATCAGATCAACATAAATAGAATCACCATTCATGCATTCAAGATCAAGAAGAAGAAAAAGAGAAGAAGAAAAGAGGAATTCAATTACAAATCAAATACAATACATAACCAAGGTCTCAAGAATCCAAACCACAATCTCTTCAAGAATTCTAAATTGACCGAAAGTAGCTTAGCTCTCCATAACCATGAAGGGGAGCATCAAAATATACAAAAGCTATGAGAAACTATGAAGAAACAAGAAGAAACTATGAGAGAAATGAAGGAGAATACAACTTGTTATTCATGATAACCAATGGTGCCTTTTATTGAAGTCTAGGGTAACAAAATGACAAAGGGGAGTGGGTGGATGAGTGGGTTGGTGGAGTGGAGTGGTTGAGTGGATTGGTGGAGTGGAGTGGTTGAGTGGGTTGGTGAGTGGGTTGGTTGAGTGGGTTGGTGAGTGGGTTGGTTGAGTGGGTTGGTGAGTGGAGTGGTTGAGTGGGTTGGTGAGTGGAGTGGTTGAGTACGAAAATTTCTTGTCTGACTTGGAAGCCAAAAACGACTAACTATACTTCAGATCCATGAAGGTACTCTTCATGAAAATTGTAGATCTTTGTCTTGGCTATAACATGCATACCTGGATCGTCCAATTTGGCTTCCTACAGCCCAAGATATGACCCAAATACCGCAGGTTGCTCAAACCCAACTTCAGCACCTCTGTTCTGACTTGCAAGCTCAAACTGACCCATTAGACTTCATTTTTTCAAAAAGTTTTCTTCTTGAAAGTTGTTTATTTGGATCTTAACTATCAACTATCCAAATTTCAGCCCATCTCCATTATTATAGCTTGAGATATGATTTTATGAGTGTACACTATTCGGATTCTAGTGACAGAACCCGTATTCCAACTTCCATGTAAACTTAGGTCCCTTAGACATCTATTTATGACTTCGAACTCTTCATCAAAGTTGTAGAGCTTCCTCTTAGCTTTCCTACAAGGTAAAATTCATGATTATCAGATATCAGGAACTCAAGTTATGGCCGAAATACAGAAACAGTGTCAAATCTCAATAATGCTGAAAATATTCAATTAGGACCAATTTGAGCTCAAACTCACAAAATCATACCAAACTCAATCAATTAAGAATATGGAGAGTGTAAATGACTAAACATAAGGGTTTCTTAATGAATAAAATATGTGATTATCATATTGCGATGGATTTTGTAGTGGGTTTGCCAAGGACAAGAAAAGGTCATGACTCAATTTGGGTAATCGTGGACCGACTCACAAAATCTGCACATTTTCTCCTTATCAACATAAAATACAAACTGGAGAGACTGACTCAGATCTATATTGGAGAGATTGTCAGACTGCACGGTGTGCCTACGAGTATTGTTTCGGATAGGGATCCGACATTTACTTCAAATTTCTGGAAGGATTTATGATGCACACTTTTTAATTGTCGTATTTGCAAACCCAAGTGTAGGTTGTCTCAAGTGATAAATTTCTCGGGAGTCCGAGGTTGATCCACAGGAAATTGATGAAGATTAATTATGGTAAGTTAAATATTTTGTTACTATGGTAAAAAATTATTTACTTAGGTAAAAAGATCCACTCTTGGTAAATAAAGGAAATGTAAGATTAATTCCTTTTATAACTCAATTAGAATCCTCGCAACATGGAGGTTCCAATCGAAAAATACAACGTTAAAAGTCCATTAAAATAATATACGTAATTATATTATGTTTCTTTTAGTCATTTATTAACACCGCTACTCTTAAATGGGATCAAGCATTCATTGTGCCAATATTTTGTCTACAATAAATCAAGATCTCCACTTTATAAGGAGAGTTTCTAACACCACCACTTGTAAATGGGTTAAAGCATTCATTGTGCTAATCTCTTGTCTACAACAAATCAAGAACTCCACTTTACAAGGAGGGTTTCTAAATTAATTGGAAATAAAATACAATACAAAATAAAATAATATATGTAATTATATTATGTTTCCTTTAATTATTACCACCACTTGTAAATGGGTTAAAGCATTTACTGTGCCAATATTTTGTCTACAATAAATCAAGAACTCCTCTTTACAAGAGTAGTTTATAAATTATTAGAAACAAAATATAACACACATAATAACTACTTGAAAATATAAATCATTAAAGCACAAGAGAGGAATAAATCTAACCTTATTTTATTACCAAGAGTTTCACACTTTGACCCAAGTAGACTGAAACTTATTTACACATAAACTAGAAAAGAGAAAAAGAGAAAGAGAAAAAGAGAAAAAGAAAAGTGAAAGGAAATAAGAGGGAGGAGGAAATTCCTCAAAATTCCCCCTCCCCGAATGTGTTCTCTTAAATTTGCAATTGCCTATTTATAGGCAAATTCATGTTACTGTGCAATGCATAGTAATATGAATAGTAAAACTTAATTGTTAAGTTTTTCTACGTAAACAATGACATTTTATTATTTTTTTTCTTTTTTTAAATAATAATTGAGCAAATACACAGCCATACGTCCAGTCATTTTTTCATTTTTGAGAGAAGTGGTCTTCATGAAAGTTGTAGGCCTGGATATTTGCTTTAAAATGGCTTTAGTTTGAGTCCAAAATCATGCCTAGAACTCAAGATATGGTCCAATTACTGCACACTGTTTAGGCCCAGTTTCAGCTCCTCTATTCTGACTTCAAAGCCCAATATCACCTCCAAAGAGTCCGATTTTGGAACAGTGTTCAACATGAAAGTTGTAGGAAATTGTCTAATCTTTCCTACAAGACCAAAATCACATCAATCAGATATTTGTAACTCAAATTATAGTCATTTTACTAAACACTGCCAAAGAGATAATTAAGGTTAATTTATGCAATAATTTGTTTAATGATCCAATAAGGTTCAATATCATAAAATGTGTCAAAACTAACTTAATTAAGCCTAATTGAATCTTAAGAAGCCTAGTGAGAGGATTACAAAATGTATAAAATACAGTGTTATCAGTTTGCAAGAAGCGTTAGGGATGAAGTTACGTTTGAGTTCTGCTTATCACCCACAGACCGATGCTCAATCGGAGAGGACAATCCAATCTTTGGAAGATTTGCTTAGAGCTTACACTATAGAACAGACTGGACGTTGGGATGACGTTTTACCATTGATAGAATTCACCTACAACAACAGTTATCATTCGAGCATAGGGATGGCACCCTATGAGGCTCTGTATGGACGCCAGTGTTGGATGCCTTTATGTTGGTACCAAGATGGCAAGCGCCTTACTATTGGACCAGAGATTATATAGCAGACAACTGAGAAGGTTAAAATGATTCAGGAGAAGATGAGGACGGCTCAGAGTTGACAAAAGAGTTATGCAGACCAAAGGAGAAAGCCTCTTAAGTTTGAGGAAGGCGAGCATGTATTCCTGAAAGTCACACCTACGACTGGGGTAGGCCGGGCCTTGAAATCTAGAAAACTCACTCCGAAATTCCTTAGACCATACCAAATTATTCACCGAGTAGGTCCTGTAGCCTATCAAATAGCCTTACCTCCTTTCCTTTCAAACATTCATAATGTTTTCCATGTGTCACAACTTCGAAAATACATTCCTGACCCAAGTCATGTCATAGCACCAGACACAGTACAATTAAAAGAGAACTTAACTTATGAGGCATCTCCTGTAAGAATCGAGGATAGAAGGATAAAGCAATTGAGAGGCAAGGAGATCTCATTGGTGAAGGTAATCTGGAATGAGATGACTGGAGACGCAACCTGGGAGCTGGAAGATAAGATGAAGGAGCAATACCCACAGTTATTCTAAGGTATGCAAATTTCGAGGATGAAATTCCTTTTTAGAAGGGGAGTATTGAAACACCCCAAAAATTATTTATTTTATCATTAATCATCATTTTATAATATTTATAATTTTTTGGAATTTTTTTGGAAATGTCGAATATCTTAATATATTTCTCGTTTTACGTGAATATATTTCTCGTTTTACATGCACACTGATCAGAGTCAGTGTAACACCCTGGAAATGATTTGTTTCATCATGAATAGTCATTTTCCAATATTCATGATTTTTGGAGATTTTTCTGGAATTTTTTTAAAATGTTGAATATTTTAATATATTTCTCATTTTGCGTGCACACTGAGCAGAGTTAGTCAAACGCTCTGAAAAATTGTTTGTTTTGTGATGAATAGTCATTCTTCAATATTTGTGATTTTTAAGAATTTTTGTGAATTTTTCTGAAAACGTCGAATATTATAATATATTCCTCATTTTACGTGCGTGCTGAGCGAAGTCGGGATAACAAAATATTTTCCCTGAGGCTGGTAAACCTTGAACTGTCAATGTGTCGACGGGGGATCTTACAAAACCCGAGGTCAGGCACAGTTCACGAGGTTTACGTTTTCCAAGGTTTTACCTAATAAATAAAATCACTGTATCATAAAATTATCCGATGAACAATAAAATATTATTTTCATCAACTGTATTTTTTATTCACTGGAAAAATAATTCTAATAGTGTGATTAATCATCTATCAGATGTATTTAATTAAGGAGATAAGCTTACTATGTACTTTATTGAGAATTGTGCAAAGCTTCTCAAGGAAGCTTCTTGGAAATTTCCTCCAAGCTTCCTATGGAAGCCACACACTCTCTCTCCTCTCTCCATGCACTCACGGCTGTAGCACCATGTGTGGGGAAATTTGTGCTTTAATTCATTTCATTAAAACTATACAAGCTTTCAAAATTCAAAAAAACTATTACTTTAATTTCCTATTCACTTCTCTCTCTATGCTTCATCTTTCTTCTTCACAAAACCATTTTCTCCTCCTTTTCTCTAGACCCATTCGGCCAGCAACCCCATAATCCCCTCATCCATCACAAAAATTTCATCTACCCCATTTTCTTAATCCTCTCCATCTCCTAAACACTTTTCTAGTTAGTGGTTCTTTGAAAATCCATCATTTTCACCATCTTCTTCAAGCTTCAAGCCTAGGGCTTTTTGGGTAAGCTTCTTGAATCTTCATCTCCTTTCCTTATTTTCGTTTCTATGGTCTTCCTTGTGACCATCCATGCTTTATTTTTCAAGCATTGGTGCTATTCTAATGAGATTGAAATTTCTAGGGTTTGGTTGGGTGCAAATCCGAAATTGCAAGGAACTCTTGGAGGGCTTCTCTTGTTTTCTCCACTTTGATAAGAGGAAGACACTCCTCCTCAACCTATTTTAGCACTTAGAAACCTTGTTTGTGGTTGATTGTGAGAAAACCCTAATGCGGGTTATTCTTTGTTTGCATGATTAGTATGTTTGCATGTTGTTTATAATGTGTTTGTGCCATTAGATTGTTTGTTTGTGTGTATTGATATATTTGAATGGATTGGAATGCATGAAATGAAAGAAAATGATGTTGGATTTGTTCTTGGGTGGCCACGGTTTTGGGGTCCAAATTTTAGGGTTCTTTGTGAACAATTGTAACAATTGGAATTCATATTTAATCAAGTGTACATTAGGTAATTAATAGAATGAAAAATTTGGAAACTTAATCCCTAGGGAGGCCACGACCTCTAGGGCCTTTTTGGGGCTTAATTATGCAATTTTGGTAACCTTGAAACTTAATTAATCAAGTGATTAAATCATTGGTAATAGGATAGAAAATTAGCAAATTGGGAGAATTAGATACACTTTGAGATTCATAAATTTTAAATAACCAAGAATGGAATTTTCATAAGACTTGGGATAACTTTAATTAGGGCAAGAACAAGAGAGTGTGAGACTTTGAGAATCTTAGAATAACCTTCTAAGTGTATGAGAATAAATTACTCAAGAGAATTTAATTAATTAAGAGAATTCTTTTAGAGGCAAACTTTGTAAGAAAAGCTAAACCTAAGCAAGAATTCATAATACACCTTAAAAATGTATTAATTCATTTAATTCTAATATTATGATATTGTGGATCCATGTGAGTGACCAATGATTGTGTTGATTCTTAGTTTGGCCAATTGTGGCATATTGAGGAATAGCATGTAATGATGATCATACATGAGTATGCATAGAGTCTTTATGCATTGTGAATGTCCGTTGGATTGTTGTTAAGGCCGAGTTGCCTAGGAGTTGAACACACCTTAGTGTAGGTGCGAGTAGACTAGTGTAGGTCATATTGTTGACCATGGGGGCGTCAGGGTGTGGGTACCTCGCAATGGACAATTGGTAGCTCTTCTGTCCGTGGGGCAGACCGATGCAAACGCACCGACGATCCTGACTGGGCACTGTCCTATTTTGTGATCTAGTGTAGACTGTCTGTACAATGCCATGATGTGCACGTGGATAAACTGATAAATTATAGCACTTTGGCCGCGGCAGTCGAGTTGCAGACATGTCGCCTGATCTTTCTCTCTGACCGTTTGTGTCTAGCTCCATGGAGTAGGATTTTAACTTTGTATGCATGTGCATAGTGAGTCCATGTATTATCTGGCATCTGTTTATTCTTACTGTTATATTACTATATATATAACTTTCTAGAACTGCTTGGTTGATTATTAATGCTGCTTAATGTTTATTATTTTTATTGCTGTCAAATATGCTATGTGGGCGCCTTGCGCCATTTTGTTTCTTGCTGCTATAATTGGTAATTATGGTAGGATGTCTTACCTCTTTCCTGTACTTTTGTTATTTTTATCTGTATATTGTGTCCCATCAAAGACGACGGCAAGGAAGTTGGAGGTCCCGATTTCCCCAGCTTCTGGCCTGATTACGATTAGCATTTACTGTGGAGTATGGAGGCACGTATGCATGGATTTCTAGGTGATGTACGTCTGACCTTCCTTGGAGGGCCAGAGTGTTGGCACATTAACCTGAATTCTGATCGATGTGTCTACCTGGGAGACATGTCGATCTCTTTGGCCTAGAAGCATAATGAGCCGACGATCTTTTCCTGCTACATCAGCCTGCGTCTGGAGTTTTATCTGCCCAACCGAGAGATGTGGGGTAACCGCTTCTACACCCCGCAGGAGGACTCTTTTGATTCCACAGCTCGGGCTCTGGCCCGTAGCTCTGTGGCTCCTATGGTGGTTTCCTCAGATGAGGAAGACCCCGAGGAGATCCCCGAGGATGACCTTGCGGAGGATCCTGAAGAGGATCCTGATACGGTTCCTCCTCATCTGACGGACTGATATTGCTGGTAGCTACTGATGGCTGCTAGTGTTTTGATTTTGGGGGCTTGATGTCTTTTGTAGTGGGCTGTATATTTCTGATACCTTGGGGATGTATATGTATGATCCATTTGAGGCAGGTATAGTTTTACTTTTTGGTATACCAGACTTCGTAATCAAACAGTTTGATAAATATATATATATATATATATATATATATATATATATATATATATGAATATGCAATGTTAATCTCAATGTATGCTTTACTTCTATTTTTTCTCTTTATTTCCATTTATGTTTCGTCACTGTGCTTATTAATTATTGTTATTATAAAAAGAAATATTCGCCAATTTAATTACACGTCTAAAATCAAGTAAATTTATATTATATTATAAAGCACCGGGTCTTAACTTATATAATTCTATTTCCGCATTGTAATTGACAATGTGACGTTCCCTCCTAAAAAGGGGCATTACACTCAATCTCTTCTCCTTCTCCTTGATTTCGTGGGAACTAACACAAAACCCTAACAATTCTTAAATAATTAGTAAAATCATAAACAAGGCTTAATATGATAAACTATAGAACAATCGTGGTTTAGAAAATCATAAACTCAATTTAAAACCAAAGAATCACAAGTTTACCATTAGGGAAGTAAGATAAAACTTGAATTTTGAAGCACTTAGGATAGGATTTTGACAAAATCTCCTAAATGAAAAGTGTTTAGGAGGTGGTTTAGGTTTAGGAAATGTTAAGAGGAAAAATTATAGAAGATTGATGGTGTATTTGGGTGTTGGGGTCGAAACCCAAAGAGAAAAGGGGAGAGAAAATGTTCTTGATGTTCTTAGGAATTTGAGAGAAAATGATGCTAAGTCTTTAAGTGAGAGAAAAAGTGAATAATGAGAGTGTAATTGGAGGCTGCAGTCATGAAGTGAGTATAGGAGAGATTAAAGACATTTACTTGAAGTAAAATATCACATTTTTGTGTTCACATTGAGAGCACATGGGCTATGTCACCATTGGTCATGCAATGGTCACTTAGATGGACCTAAAACCTTATGGAACTTGGTAGAAGTTGGCCTCTTGGCCGTGGGACTCTAGTGGGTTTAGGGACTAGATTTGACTCCAATTAAAGCTTAATTCCATGCTAATTAGATAGCTAATTAATTAGGTTAGGTTTCCTAATTTCACTTAATTAACTAACTAATTACTTAACTAATTAATTAAGTAGGTCATTGCATTCGTCATGCTTTGTCATGACTTCTAGATGAAATTAAGATATCTAATTAGTAATTAGATTATAACTAATAATAACTAAGGTAGTTCACTTAGTTTCTTAATTAAGCAATTAGGATAACTAAATTAGGTTTAGTTAGCTACCTAGTAATTAGTCAATCCATTATCATTGACTAAATCCTAACCATTGAATTTAACTTTATTTCCTAACCATTGATCTAATCTAAGGTGGATATCACTTAGTGATTTTATCAGGATTGCTCTCACACCATTGATCTGATCAACGGTTTTGATTAAAAACATCTTAATCAAGCTTTTCATCTAATGGTCCACAATAAAGTCCATGCCCCTTTATTTGACCAATTCCTACTGTTTAGAAAAAGTCGGCCATCGTTTTTGACTGATTCCTATTGGTTCATTCTAATTTTGGTTATAGAAAATATTCTAAGCACATTTTTTGTCAACTAAATTTTATCGGGTCCAATAATTTATAGCAAGAACTGCTATAAATAAAACAACAAATATTTATCCGTGAAATATTTTTATTTCACAGATAAATTCTAAAAATTAAAAGATTCTTTTCTGTGTCACTTAGATTTGGGTTTAGTAAGATCCCTCATCTCCGAATAAATCAGATAAGAATTTCCCCGGCCCGAAAATTATTATTTTCTTGACCCGAAGCAAATCACACAAAACAATCAAAAACAGTATCGAAATAGTCAAATTATTTTTATAACTCACAGAAAACACAAAACAGTGTAATTATGCTATTACTATTAACATAGTCAGAATTTGGGGTGTTACAACTTTCCCCCTCTAAAAATAAGTTTTGTCCTCGAAACTTGACACACACTTAAAATAAAAACGAATACTGCTCTCTTATCTTCTCTTCCAACTCCCATGTAGCTTCACCACTTACATCGTTCCAAACCACTTTAACCAATGCAATCTCCTTACCTCGAAGTTGTTTTGTCCTTCGATCTTCAATCTTGACTGGAAACGTCTCATAGGTTAAATTCTCCTTTAGTTGTACGGTGTCTGGTTCGATAACATGTGTCGGATCATAACTATATTTCCGTAGTTGTGATACGTGAAATACATTATGAAGAGTTGATAAGAATGGTGGTAGTGCAATCTGATAAGCTATCGGACCTACCCGACGGAGTATCTGATATGGCCCGATAAACTTCGGAGTGAGTTTCCTCGACTTGATCACTCGTCCAACTCCAATCATAGGTGTCACATGTAGAAACACATGGTCACCTTCTTCAAATTTGAGCAGTCTTTGTCTCTTATCAGCATAACTCTTTTGTCATGTCTGAGTTGTCCTCATCTTGTCTTGGATCATCTTCACTTTCTCAGTAGTTTGCTGTACGAATTCGGGTCTTGCCACAGTACTTTCACCATCATGGTACCAACACAATGGCGTTCTACATCTTCTCCCATATAATGCCTTATAGGGTGTCATCCCTATACTCGAATGGAAACTATTGTTGTATGTGAACTCTATCAATGGTAGAAATTCATCCCAACAACCAGTTTGCTCTAGAACACAAGCTCTCAACAAGTCCTCCAATGATTGAATCGTACTTTCTGACTGACCATCTGTTTGTGGATGGTAAGCAGAACTTAAACGTACCTTTGTTCCCATCGCCTCTTGCAAACTATTCCAAAATCTTGATGTAAATCTCGGATCTCGATCAGAGATAATACTAGATGGTACACCATGAAGTCTAACAATTTCATTGATGTACACTTGAGCTAAACTTTTCCATTGAGTACTTAATATTAATCGATAAAAAGTGTGCCGGCTTTGTAAACCGATCAATAATTACCCATATGGAATCGTGACCCTTCCGAGTCATCGGTAGTCCAGTTACGAAATCCATTGCTATGTCATCCTATTTCCATTTAGGAATAGCCAAAGGTTACAACATTCCCGATGGTCTTTGATGTTCCACTTTGGCTTTCTGACAAATCAAATAGGATGATACATATTCAGCGACATCCCTCTTCATTTCTTGCCACCAATACAACTGTTTCAAATCTTGATATATCTTCGTGGCTCCTGGATATATACTCAACTTACTTCTGTGAGCTTCATCCAAAATCTATCTCCTCAATTCTGAATTGTTTGGCACACAAACTCTCCCTTTGAACTTCAGAATTCCATCAGCACCTTCGCTAAATTCCAATTTTGCTCCTTGACTTCTTGCTTCCTTTGGTTCTTGCAAATACTAATCACTGTCTTGTCCCACTCGTATTCCATCAAATCATTCGTAATAGTGATCATGTTCAAACACATCTTCCCCGGTGTCAACTTCACAGATAATCGCATATCCCGAAATTCTTCTATCAGTTCCTTCTCCTTAATCATCATAACAGAAGCACTAAGCATTTTCCTAGTTAACGCATCTACCACGACATTCGCCTTTCCGGGATGATACTGTAACTGAAAGTCATAATCCTTCAGAAACTCTAGCCAATGCCTTTGTCTCATGTTCAACTCTTTCTGATCAAACAGATACTTCAAACTTTTATGATCACTAAAAACAGTGAACGTTGCCCCATAGAGAAAATGTCTCCATACCTTCAATGCAAACACTACTACTGCCAATTCCAGATCATGAGTCGGATAATTCCTCTCATGCACTTTCAACTGCCTTGATGCATATGCCACAACCTTACGGTTCTGCATAAGTACACAACCCAATCCTTTGTACGAAGCATCACAATATACCTCGAAAGATTCATTCGGATCAGGCAGAATCAAAATCGGTGAAGTAGTCAGTCGTCTTTTCAACTCCTGAAAACTTTCCTCGCATGCTTCAGTCCATACAAACTGTTGATTCTTTCGTGTAAGTTGGGTAAGAGGTCCTGCAATCTTTGAAAACTCCTCAATAAAACGTCGATAGTAACCGGCTAATCCGATGAAACTAGGATCTCTGATACAGTCTTCGGTCTTTCCTATTCAACAACTGCCTCCACCTTTGCAGCATCAACTTCAATTCCATCCTCTGATATAACGTGCCCCAAAAATTGAACTTCGCTTAACCAAAATTCACATTTGGACAACTTGGCATATAACTTATTCTCCTTCAGAATCTGGAGAACCACTCTGAGATGTTCAGTATATTCCTCTTAACTTCGAGAATAAATCAAAATGTCATTAATAAAGACAACAATAAACTTATCCAAGTATGAACGAAAAATCCTGTTCATAAAGTCCATAAATATCGCAGGCGCATTAGTCACACCAAATGGCATCACTTGATACTCGTAATACCCATAACGTGTTTGAAACGCAGTTTTAGGAATATCCTCCGCCTTCACACGTATCTGGTGATAACCAGAACGTAAGTCAATCTTGGAAAATATTGCGGCTCCTCGCAATTGGTCCATCAGATCATCAATCCTTAGTAGTGGATATTTGTTCTTGATCGTAATCTTGTTCAATTGTCGGTAGTCTACACATAGACGAGAAGTCCCATCCTTTTTCTTTACCAATAATACTGGAGCTCCCCAAGGTAATACGCTTGGTCTCACGAATTGCTTCTCCAATAAATCCTCTAGCCGTTTCTTAAGCTCTGCCAACTTTACTGGCGACATCCTATAAGGCGCCATAGATATAGGTCCAGCTCCAGGCACTAAATCAATAGAAAATTTGATTTCTCTTTCAGGTGATAGTCCAGGTATATCTTCAGGAAATATCTCAGGAAATTCATTCACAACAAAAATATCCTTCAGAACGTCTTCACGTTGGACCTCCATAGAAGACATCAACAAGTACCCCTGATCTCCTTCCTTCACATAACCTTCCACTTGAGTAGCCATTAGGAATTTAGAATCCTTAACCTCAGGAAAAACTAACGTCTTATTCGAACAGTCTATCAGGATATGGTTAGAAGACAATCAATTCATTCCTAAGATTACATTAATCTTGGAAAGAGGCAAACAAATCAAATCCACATGAAAGATTTTATCCCTAACATACAGGGCAATTCAAACATACAGGCTTATCAGTAGGAGTAACAACACTCAAATCATATGGCAATGTAGTCACAGTCAACCCCAAACGCTCCACACAATCATATGCAATGAAAGAATGTGTTGCTCCAGAATTATATAATACTATTAAAGGATTACCTTCAATGGCACACTCCTCCATTATCAAGTCCTCAGATTTAGCGGCTTCCTCCCCGCTCATAGTATACACTCAACCACCTGCCTGTGGCCTTGCAGTATGAACACTTCCTACAGATGGTTCCGCCTTTTGCTGATCACACTCTTTGGAAAAATGTCCAGGCTTCCCACATCGATAACAAATCACCCCTTTATGCTGACAGTCCTTGGTAAGATGTCCTTTCCCACACTTAAAACATTTAAGTGCAGAAGTTCCAGTTGAAACTGCCCTACTTCCACTAGAACTTCCTCTAAACGATTGTTCCCGATTCTGACTTCCTGCTGGTTTGGTGTATGATTTCTATTGATAACGGTTGCCATCGCTACCCTTTCCCCTTTGGAACCGTGCTGGTCCAAAGTTCTTATTCCTCGCTTCACGGAGATGATCAATTTCTTCCACCTTTCAGCATTTATCCAACAATACCAAAAACTGATCAATATCCACAGTTGCTAAAGCTCGCTTGATGTCAAGCCTCAACCCCTCTTCGAATTTCCTGCACTTTTGCTCCTCATCTGGGTGCATTTTGAAATACTTCAAAAACTTAGACAAGCTTTCGAATCTTGCAGCATACTCACTTACGGTCATCGCTCCTTGCCTCAGACTAAGGAATTCCATCTCCTTAGCATGTCGAACACTGGCTGGGAAATACTTCCCCAAAAACTTTTGTTTAAAGAGCTGCCATGTCACAACTTTCCCTTCATCTTGAATCAATCTTCAGACTCCTGCCCACCAAGCCTCTCCATCACCGACTAGCACAAACGTTGCGAAAGTAAGTTTCCTTTCATCAGTACAACCCATACCGTCAAATATCTTCTCCAGTGATCAGCTTTCTCTGGATCAAACTCTCCATGAAATTTTGGTGGATTGTTCCTATGAAATTCTGACAAGCTGCGAGCATCATCAGATGCTCTTTGGTTTTGCTGTGCAACAACCTCAGCCATCCGTTGTATTGCTGCTATAGCTGCAGCCATATTTTGGTTGTGATCGCCACCATTTCCAGCTCCTGCCCTTGCATTCACACGTCCTCTTCCTCATCCAGCCATTTCGTTCTCTCAAATAAACTGAACAACACAAAGAAGAGTTGAAGTTAATCTTCCAAACAATATTGTTTTCTTTCAGAAAACAAACACAGAGAATCACACAACTTAAACAAGACAGACCTAACCACAAACCCAAAAGGACTCTAACTTGGGCTCTGATACCAACTAATGTAACACCCACTGTAGGGTGCCACACTTTATGATACTTAATTACCAAATTACCCCTTCATTTGAAATCGTGCTTGTAATATAAATACGAGTTGTAAAATTTCTTAATAACAATAAGATACACCTAGCAGAAAATAAAAACATTACAACATTATCACAAATAATTTACATCATATATATACATACAAGTCTTTAGTACTGTCATACTTAAATATTTACAAACTAGACTTTCAAAATATTTAAACTTTAATTTAAATTAACATATTGCCCAAGTACTACTAGACAGTAGAACCCTCAGACGGGTCCTCCTCAGATTCCTCCGCAGGTAGGAATCCAACTTGGCGTGAAGTCCTACGGACAGGTATTCGAGCAAAAGACACAATACTGACCTCACTAGGGGTACGATAGTAAGTCCCCTAGTAATGCCTAATAGATATTGGAAACTCTAGTTGTACATAAATATTAACACTAAAGTAATGATGTCCAAGATGTTGTCTACTCAATCTAATATTTAAATCTCCCATATAATAAATACTCTCTCTATCCAAATCAACATGTCACACCTCCGATCCTCCAAGAAACGTCAATCTCATATACCCAAGGAAACAAGGCATCTCTATCTCTTCAAAACTCAGCGTCCTCAACAGAGATCTGCTCCTCCTCAGCTTCTCGATCAACTTCTTGCTCAACGTCTTTTAAATTATAAATACAATGCAAATAGGTATACAAAGAGGTGAGATCACCTACGCCATTACCAGTATGGTAGCAATGAAGATAAACACATACAATATCTCATACAACTATCATGCATAATTATAATTATGCCATCAACATCATAACACATGTAATATACAATAATTACAATCATGTCATTACCAATAACTAAATATTCAACAATTCAATTACCATAAACAATAATTATGATAATGCACTCAATAACTATATGTATGCACACAGACTCAATTTCCTACTCCATGGAGCTACAACTCAGGTCTGAGAGAGTGATCGAAAAGATTTGTCTGTACCAACATGCCTTAGACCACGTGCTCAATTTTGCACTTCTAGCATATACACGACAGTCTTTATTAGATCTTGATTAAGAATAGTGTCTCGGTTAGGATCATTGGTGTGTTGCGTCGGTCTAACCCACGGTACAGAAGAGCTACCAACTGCCCATTGTAGGTAACCCGCACCCCAATGCCCCCAAGGTCAACGAGTGACTTACACTACGCATATTGCACCCACTCAAGAGGTGTATTCTCTCCTAGGCAATTAGCCTCATATAGTCATTTAGGCATTTCCTATGCATGCACTATGCACCATTCACAGTATAAACTCAATATCTCATATTCTCAGTTCAATTTCATTATCTCATTCGGGGTCCTCATATTGGCCCAATAGTACCCTTACTGTATTTTGATCGCGTAGTCATACTTTTGTGTTTTCTTAATCGTGTAAAATATTTCCAACGTATTTTAAATTAAAGTACGATTTTTCTCGTTTAATACCAAAAATTATCCTAACTTTTGATATTTACATAATAGTCCCTCTAAAACATAATATTTACATTTTAGTCATTTTTCAAATAATAATTTCATAATAGTCCCTCACAAAATAATATTTATGAGATAGTCCCTATTTTATAAAATATTTGTAATATAGCCCCTCTAAAATCAATAATTACAATATGGCCCCTCTAAAAAATGAAAATTATAATATTGCCCCTTTAAAAATAAAAATTTCCATATAACCCCTCTAAAACTTAGTATTTGTACTGTTTCTCAAAAATTAGTAATTCTTCCTTTTTCTCCAATTATACAGCTCAAATTTTTCGGACGCGCTTCAAAACCCATAGGGTGAGCTATACATCAACAAAGTTCAAGTATTGATATCCGATTTTATTTTATAACCCATTTATTATATCAATTTGCTTTTTAAAAATCATTTAACTTACTACTGAATTCCAATTCTTCCAAAACCATTTCTTTCTCATTTAAACTTTCAGTTCTCAATTTGAATCCATCATTTTCAGGACTTTGGTCCTCTTTTTCATTGTAAGGTCTTGAGCCTCATAGCTCTTTGGAGCTCTCATGCAATTGTTCCATCATGTTATTCACATCCTAACTCACATATACACTTACATGCTTCCATAATTATACATACAAGCATATTTATCAAAGTAGTAATCATACCATCACACATGCAATCACAAAAACAAAAACATAAACATCACAAACACAATCAAAGAAGCATCAAACACTAGTGAATAAAACCTTATGGGTTTTTCATCATACAAAACCATCTCCACACCACCAAAACTTGGTTGGTGAGGTAAATTCTCCCTCTTATCTCTTGAAGACAAGATCCTAAAGCTCTTCTCCTTCTCCTTGATTTCATGGGAACCAACACAAAACCCTAACAATTCTTAAACAATTAGTAAAATCACAAACAAGGCTTAATAATGATAAACCATGGAACAATCATGGTTTAGAAAATCATAAACTCAATTTAAAACCAAAGAATCACAAGTTTACCTTTAGGGAAGTAAGATAAAACTTTAATTTTGAAGCACTTAGGATAGGATTTTGACAAAATCTCCTAAATGAAAAGTGTTTAGGAGGTGGTTTAGGTTTAGGAAATGTTAAGAGGAAAAATTATAGAAGATTGATGGTGTATTTGGGTGTTGGGGCCGAAACCCAAAGAGAAAAGGGGAGGGAAAATGTTCTTGATGTTCTTGGGAATTTGAGAGAAAATGATGCTAAGTCTTTAGGTGAGAGAAAAAGTGAATAATGAGAGTGTAATTGGAGGGTGCAGTCATGAGGTGAGTATAGGAAAGATTAAAGAGATTTACTTGAAGTAAAATATCATATTTTTGTGTTCACATTGAGAGCACATGGGCTATATCACCATTGGTCATGCAATGGTCACTTAGATGGACCTAGAACCTTATGGAACTTGGTAGAATTTGGCCTCTTGGCCATGGGACTCTAGTGGGTTTAGGGACTAGATTTGACTCCAATAAAAGCTTAATTCCATGCTAATTAGATAGCTAATTAATTAGGTTAGGTTTCCTAATTTCACTTAATTAATTAACTAATTACTTAACTAATTAATTAAGTAGGTCATTGCATACGTCATGCTTTGTCATGACTTCTAGATGAAATTAAGATATCTAATTAGTAATTAGATTATAACTAATTAATAACTAGGTTAGTTCACTTAGTTTCTTAGGCAATTAGGATAACTAAATTAGGTTTAGTTAGCTACTTAGTAATTAGTCAAGCTATTATCATTGACTAAATCCTAACCATTGATCTAATCTAAGGTGGATATCACTTAGTGATTTTATCAAGATTGCTCTCACACCATTGATCTGATCAACGGTTTTGATCAAAAATATCTTAATCAAGCTTTTCATCTAATGGTCCACAATAAAGTCCATGCCCCTTTTTTTGACCAATTCCTATTGGTTAGAAAAAGTCCAGCCATTATTTTTGACTGATTCCTATTGGTTCATTCTAATTTTGGTAACAGAAAATATTCTAAGCACATTTTCTGTCAACTAAATTTTATCGGGGTCCAATAATTTATAGCAGGAACTGCTATAAATAAAACAACAAATATTTATCAATGAAATATTTTTATTTCACAGATAAATTCTAAAAATTAAAAGATTCTTTTCTGTGTCACTCAGATTTGGGTTTAGTAAGATCCCCCGCCTCCGAATAAATCAGATAAAAATTTTCCCGGCTCGAAAATTATTATTTTCTTGACTCGGAGCAAATCACACAAAACAATCAAAAATAGTATTGAAACAGTCAAATTATTTTTATAACTCACAAAAAACAAAAACAGTGTAATTCTGCTATTACTATTAACATAGTCAGAATTTGGGGTGTTACAAGTATCTTCTTGAGCAGGAGGAATAGTTAAGTATCATGACACTACACCTACACTGCACATACTTTTCTTTAAGCATACATCATCTCTTCATTTCATAATTTAATTTTCGTTTAGATTGGTATTTGTGTTCTTGTTGTGTATGTATTATTATTGCATTGTGCCTTTGGTTTCTCACCTCGTTTGTTGCCATGTAAACCCAGGTGGAAGCTCATCTAAGGGCAAGAAGAAAAACTATGAAGACTAGGATAGTTTTATGCTTAGTAGTTTAAAGGTTTGTATTTATTTACTTTGCCTTTAGATGTATAAAGTTTATGTATACAATGAGCCCTTTTGTGGCAATATGTATGTATATAACTTTTAGTTTCCGTAAGGCTCTCCATTATTATTTGATTAAATGATATGGATTAGTATGATATTAAGTTAGAAGTAGCATAACAAATGTTGTTTATCCTAGAGTATGCTTGATATACTAGGATATCGGTATTAGGGTGTTATAATATGGTATCAGAGCAATTCATCCTGTTGAGTCGGGGTATGGACTGACTAAGCTTAAACATGTTTAGTGTTTTTTTGCTAGTGCTATGCATTTTTTGTCTCATATGTTAGATGTGGTGCTAGAATTGTATGTTTTGCTTTAAGTTGGTTGTTGTTAGCTTCTATTGCACGGTTACATGGTATTGAGACTATAGCTGAATATATGGATTTTTCTATTTGTGCAGGAAACTATGGCACCAAAGAAGCAAACCAAATGAGCAAAGAATGTAGCCCTAGAAGGTCCCAATATGGCAGAAGCGGTTATGGCTATGGCCAATGTTATGACAAGGGTGCTTGAGAGATTGAAAGTAAATCCACCCCAGCACCCTCCACCACCTGAGCACCCAGTTCGAGATGTACCGCAAGTCAGAAGGAACTAGAACTTCCAAGACTTGGCAACTTTCAGGCAGATGAAACCTCCACCTTTTGATGGTGAGTATGATCCCGTGAAGGCAGAGGGATGGTTGAATGAGATAGAAAAGATTTTTGAGGTTATGGTCTGTGCAGATGAGCAGAAAGTTTCTTTTGCATCCTTTATGCTGACGGGAGAAGCAGAACATTGGTGGAAAGGAACCACTAGAGTAATGGCAGTAGCTGGAGCCCAGATAACCTGGGAGGTATGTAGGACAGCTTTCTTGGAGAAATATTTCCCATAGACTTTGCATGATGCAAAAGAGGTGGAATTTATAGGGTTAAAATAAGGAAGCAAGTCAGTGGGCTAGTATGTGGCCAAGTACGAGGAACTATCAAAGTTTTCATATCACTTCAGACATGCCCCGGATGAGAACTAGAGGTGTATGAAATTCGAGTCGGGTCTGAGGACTAATATCGGAGATGTTGTGGAGCCCTTTGAGATCAGAGAATTTCTTTCTTTGGTCAACAACTGCAGAATAATAGAAAGGTGTGTTAAGAAGCCACCAACAGTGGATCAAGAATCACAAGTATCCCAGAAAAGGATGTATAGTAAGCAGAAGTTCACAAAGAGTGAAAAGGACAAACCAGATCAAGAAGATCCCAAAAAGGGTCAGTGCCCTAAGTGTGGAAGACAGCATAGCGATAGACCTTGCCTAGCTGGGCAATCAGTTTGCTACAAGTATGGGCAGCAGGGGCATTTTGCCAAAGAATGTCCAAAGAGGGAATGAGCTCAACCAGATGATAGACCCACAGCTCAGCGAAAGGTTTACATCTTGTGGGGCAAGAAGATAGAGCAACCTACAGTTCAAAGAAAGATAAGTGTATGATTTTGTTTCTTTAAAGTTTGGTTCAGTTTGTTTTAAGTGTGAATTGCTTGTGACTTCTTACATGAGGTAGACCAAATTTTGAGGACAAAATTTTATAAAGGAAGAGAGAAATGTAACATCTTATAAAATCATGTTAGGATTTTATAAGGTTACATAGTTAGTTTGATACTTGTTTAGCAAGCCAGTTAAGTTTCGTGACAAACTGAGGTTGTTTAGACACTTTGCTACAACACGGAATGTGATAAATGACCTAAAATGACTCAGAAAATTTCATAAACTTCTATTTGAATGGAAACATGTGTGGATAACTTGTTTCTAGGTCACAAATGAGTTAAGTAAGGTGTGGTTAAAGTTTCAAGACAATCAGAGTTAATTTGATATTTTTAGGCATACTGGTTATGTTTTTAATGCCGGATTAACCCCTAGCAGATATAGAAAAATAGAGAAAAAGTGCAACATGATTTTTAATGAATCTTAGGATTTATTTTGAGTCTGTTGGAGGTTAAGAACCTTGATTCAGAGGAATCTAAGTGTTCATAGAAGATCAGGTTTTCCAGTACCACTTTAGTGGTAACTCTATTAAGAAGCGAAAATGAGGCTTTCTTTCCTCATTCCCACAGCAGAGGCCAAAACAAAAAAAGAAGAAAAATAGAGAAAAGAGGGAAACCAAGGGAAAAAAGAAGAGAAGGAGAAGGAGACCAAGGTAGAAGATCCAAGAGCAAGGTAGAGCTTCAAGATCTTCAATCAAGCAAGAGGTAGGGATATTTTTCTATCTTTGATCCTTAATCTTTCCTAGATTCTAGACTGATGTGTGTGAAACATGCATATAATTTTGTCTTAGTTAGCATTTAATTATTGCATGTTTGATATTGATTTTTAGTATATGTCTTAGGTTTTTATTCCTTTAGTTCAGATGACTGCGTTTTATTTTTATATTCATAGGTGAATGGATTTGGGACTTTGAAGCACCAAAATATGAAGATCTAAACTAAAAGAGTAGGTGCAAAAAGAACCACACCCTGCCTATGGCAACTACCACACCCATGGAACCTATTGCTGGAGAGAAACAAGCAAAACAACAAGCTCCACGGCCAGCCTGTAGCAGCTGCCACGGCCGTGGAGCATTTGGATCATTTACGCACAAGTCAGTAAGCTCCACAGCCAGCCTGTGGCAACTACCACACCCGTGGAACCTACCACGGCCAGCCCGTGAAAATTGCCATGGTCGTGGACCATTTGGACCATTTACACATAAGTCAGTAAGATCCACGGCCAGCCTGTGGCAGTTGCCACGGTCGTGGATCGTAGAACATCAGCACATGTAAATATGTATTATTGCTCATTTACTACAAAAGTGAGTTGTACATGCTGAATGGAAGAAAGGAAAATGAAAAAGGGACTTGAAGGGGGAGGTTAGAGATGATATAAACAACAATTGGACTTAAGAAATAGGAGAAAGAGGATCGGACAAGAGCAACTGATGAGAAACAGCAGGACTCAATTAGAGTTTTTCCTCTATTCTCCTTGTTGCATTTCAATCTATTTTTTCTAAATGTTCTTGTTCATTCTTATGGATTGTATTTTGATGAACATGTTTAAGTAGCTCTTTGTTCTAGGATTTAGGAGTAATCCGATAGTGTATTGACAATGTTTAATGTATGAGTTTCTTACCTCTTTAATGCTAGTTTCTCTTGATTCACTTTTTAGCACGCCAACTGTTTGTGAATATGCTTGGCCACATGTTTGCATGATTCTTTGATATTAGGGGAAGAACTAAAAAGTGAACCTTGATTTCAGAACTCTAAAAACTGAACTTGAGCTTTTAAATCACGAAAGTAGATTAATCCTCTTGAGGCTTTCTCTGAATTATCTTGTTCTTACAGGGTCCTCTCTAATCCAATTGTTGTGAGAATATGAATTGAATTAAATTGGATACGTTATTATATTATGAAAGGAAACAATAATTCTCTAGGATAATTCACCTTCAAAAGTAACCTAGTTTCATAAGAGGGGAAAGATTACAGACTTGTTAATTACCATCGTGGTGAACCCAAATCCTACAGTCTTTAAAACTAATTACTTTATTCAATTCCAAAGTTAATCTTCTTTGTTATTTTTCGGATTTTATTTTCTGTGATCTTGTTCTATTACTACGATTTTACATCATTGGTTTCGTCTAGATAATCATAATTGTGCATAATTAGTGATCATCAACTCAGTCCCAGTGGAATGATAATTTTACTACTTAATAAAATCATGCACTTACGATTTACACTAGTAAGTTTTTGGCGCCATTGCCGGGGACTGTGTTTTGTTGATATCAATTCACTTGCTTGTTGGTTAGTCTAGACTTTTATTTTTGTTGATTTTAATTTATTTTCTATTCATATCCTTGCAGTTGAGCAGGTAATTCTTATATGTGAAGGTCGAAATTTTGGGAAACTTGTAGAAGCAGACCAAGAAATTGAAAGGACCTTTCGAGTAAGAAGAAGACTGCAAAGATAGCAAAGAGCAGCCTAAAAATAATCTACACTAGTCATGGCTGCCCAAAATGAAAATAAGCCACTGAAGGACTACGCTGTGCCTAGCGCGCAAAGGCTGCATTCTAGTATCATAAGACCTCCTATTGAAGCCAACAATTTTGAGTTGAAGCTTTTGCTTCTCTCAATGATTCAGCAGAACCAATTTGGAGGATTGCCAACGAAAGATCCTAATCTTCACTTGGAGGTGTTTTTGGAGTTTTGCGAGACTTTGAAGTTCAATGGCGCTTCCGCAGATGCTATTCTGTTGAGTTTGTTCCCTTTCTCTTTAAGGGACAAGGCTAGAGCATGGTTACATTCCCTTCCTACGGGGTCTATTACAACATGGGCTGAACTAGAGCAACGTTTCCTTGACAAATACTTCCCTCCAAGCAAGACTGCTCATCTTAGGAATCAAATCACTAGCTTTGCTCAAAAAGATGGTGAGTCATTATTTGAAGCTTGGGATAGGTTTAAAGGGCTGTTGCAACAATATCCTCATCATGGCCTTGAGAAGTGGTTGATCATCCACACGTTCTATAACGGTATAACCTACCAAGCTAAGGTTTCATTGGACTCCATAGCTGGAGGAGCTGTGATGAATAAAAACTTGAAGAGGCCTATGAGATAATTGAAAATGTGGCTCTAAACCACCACCAATGGGCGAATGAAAGAGGTAATTCCAAAAAAGTTACAGGTAAGCATGAGGTAGATGCTTGGGATCTTATAGCAGCTAAGGTAGAAGCTTTATCTCAGAAATTTGATAAAATTAATGTCAATATTGTTTGTACTTCTAATGCTTCTTGTGAGATATGTGGTACAGCAGGGTATACAACTGCAGATTTCCAGCTAGAAATTACTCCTACACAAGATGCACCGATGAAGCAAGTTGATGCTATCAATAATTTCAGCCAGAGGGGGTAGAATGATCCATTCTCAAACAATTATAAGCTTGGTTGGAGGAATCATCCTAACTTCTCTTATCGGACTAATCAGAATCAAGCTGGGCAAAGCAATGCAAGGCCACTTCCTGGGTTTCAACAACAGGTACAAAAATCTAATTTGGAAACCTTAATGGAAAATTTCATTTTGACTCAATCCAAGCAAAATGAGGAATTTAGGTAGTAGGGTCATGCCATGGGTAAGGCAATTAAGCAACTAGCATCTAAGATTGATAGTCTAGCTATCCATAATAAGATGTTAGAGACCCAAATAGCACAACAAGCTAGTTCCTCTGTAAGAACACCAAGAAGGTTTCCTGGTCAGTCTGAAACAAATCCGAGTGACTAATGCAAGGCTGTTAACTTGAGAAGTGGTAAGCAATTAGAAGATCTTAAGGCAAGAAAAGAGAGTGAAAAGAAAGATGGTAGTGAGGAAGTTGAGGTTACTAGGCCACCACCTAAGGAAGATGAGAATAAGGAAGAGACTAAGGAAAAAATGTGAGGAACCTAGTCACACACCTCTAGCCACACCTTATAGACCACCTATACCTTTCCCTCAAAGGATAGCTAAGGCTAAGCTTGACAAGCAATTTGGCAGATTTTTAGAAGTTTTGAAAAAAATTTATATAAATATTCCTTTCACAGAAGCTTTGCAACAAATGCCTACTTATGCTAAGTTCTTGAAGGATATTTTGTCAAATAAAAGAAACTTGGAAGAATATGAAACTGTGGCTTTGACTGAGGAGTGCAGTGCTTTGATTCAAAATAAATTACCTCCAAAGCTCAAGGATCCAGGTAGTTTCTCAATTCCATGTTTAATCAGCAACATGGGCTTTGATAGAGCTCTTTGTGATCTTGGGGCTAGTGTTAGTCTTATGCCCCTATCTATTTGTAAAAAGTTAGAGATGGGTGAACTAAAGCCCACAACAATCTCATTGCAATTGGCGGATCATTTTGTGAAATACCCCATAGGTATTTTGGAGGACGTTCCCATCAAAGTCGGTAAGTTCTTTGTGCCAGCTGATTTTGTGGTTTTAGAGATGGAGGAAGACTATCAAATCCCCATCATTCTTGGAAGGCCTTTCTTGGCCACTGCTGGAGCCATAATTGATGTGAAAAATGGCAAACTTTCTTTGACAGTTGGTAATGATAAAGTTGAGTTTGATTTGTCTAATACTGTAAAACAACCTTCTGTTGACGATCTTTGTTGTAGGATAGATTTGTTATAGCAGGAACTAAAGGGGGAAGCACCTAAATATTCCTCTGTTGATCCATCGGAAATGTGCTTGATTAAGGTTCAACAAGTGATGGTGGTGAGATTGGTGAGTATGCTCGTCTCTGGGATGCATGCCCACAGTTACAAAAAGCTAAAACTGAAAAGTTGGAGACCAAACAAAAATCAACAGATTGGGAGGAAGAAAGCACACCAAAGGTAGAACTTAAACCTCTTCCTTCAATCCTAAAGTATGAATTTCTTGGTCCCAACTCTACATACCCTGTGATCATCAATGCAAATCTAAATGAATTTGAAACCAAAAAATTGTTTAGGGAACCCAGATTGCATAGAAAGGCCATTTTCCAGGGGGAGTTAGTTAGTTAGTTAGTGCATTCTAGCATTCAGTTTTGTATTTTAATTCTAGTTTTGCATCTTTAGCATCCATTTATTTTGCTTTGAATTATCATGCATATATATATATATATAAATGGCAAGTATCTTAATATTTTGTTTTTGCTTTGACTCATTTCCTTGGCACATTATTCCTTGATATCTGTGATGGTATGCAATAAGTACTTTTTGGATTGAGCTTTCACTGTTTTGTCTTGCCTTGTGAGAACCTCTTGTCACTTAACAATTGACTCTGAGTGTTGAGGTATCCAAGGAAAGTCTTAAAATACTAATTGAGTACTTGAGTTTCCAAGAGGACCCCCACTACGCTTGGTTACTAGAGAAACACTTGATTCGAAAAAAAAAAAAGGATTGATTGTATGTTGCAAGAAGGCAATAAAGTACCCCTTTGAGATCAAGTTGGTTACTGGGGAAATACTTGTCAATCTTGAAATCAAGTGCTCCTTTGAGACTAAGTGTGGAAGGTGCAAAGCACAAAGGGGGGATGAGCCTTGTTAGCAGGTAGGTGCCTGCTAAGTAAGGAATTTGGCGAAATAAAATGAAAAGAGTAAACAACTTGACTTGGTGTCCAATGCCTTGGGGTTAATTACACTTGCACTATTGCACTGAGGTACTCACAAGTTAAGTCATAGTGAAATGTATAATGAAGTTGTGCTCATTGAATACCATTACATGATAAGACAAGATGTTTTGCTGGGGATAATGAGTCATTGCTTTGTTTTATTAGTTATGTTTTGCTTGAGGACAAGCAATGTCTTAAGTTTGGGGGAGTTTGATGTGTGTGAAGAATGCATAAAATTTTGTCTTAGTTAGTATTTAATTATTGCATATTTGATGTTGATTTTTAGTATATGTCTTAGGTTTTTATTCCTTTAGTTCAGATGACTGCGTTTTATTTTTATATTTCATAGGTAAATGGATTTGGGACTTTGAAGCACCAAAATATGAAAAGCTAAACTAAAAAAGTAGGTGCAGAAAGAACCACACCCTGCCTGTGGCAACTACCATACCCATGGAACCTGTTGCTAGAGAGAAACAAGCAAAACAGTAAGCTCCACAGCCAGCCTATGGCAGCTGCCACGGCCGTGGAGCATTTGAATCATTTACGCACAAGTCAGTAAGCTCCACAGTCAGCCTGTGGTAGCTACCACACCCGTGGAACCTACCACGGCCAGCCCGTGAAACCAGCTATGGTCGTGGACCATTTACGCACAAGTCAATAAGATCCACGGCCAGCCTGTGGCAGCTGCCACGACCATGGATCGTATAACGTCAGCACATGTAAATATGTATTATTGCTCATTTACTGCAAAAGTGAGTTGTACAAGCTGAACGGAAGAAAGGAAAATGGACAGGGGACTTGAAGGGGGAGATTAGAGATGATATAAACAACCATTAGACTCAAGAAATGGGAGAAAGAGGATCAGACAAGAGTAACTGGCAAGAAAAAGTAGGACTCAATCAGAGTTTTTCCTCTATTCTCCTTGTTGCATTTCAATCTGGTTTTTTTGAATGTTCTTGTTCATTCTTATGGATTGTATTTTGATGAACATGTTTAAGTAGTTCTTTGTTCTAGGATTTGGGAGTAACCCGATGGTGTGTTGACAATGTTTAATGTATGAATTTCTTACCTCTTTAATGCTAGTTTCTCTTGATTCAATTTTTAGCATACCAACTATTTGTGAATATGCTTGGCCACATGTTTGCATGATTCTTTGATATTAGGGGAAGAACTGAAAGGTGAACCTTGATTTTAGAACTCTAGAAACTGAACTTGAGCTTTTAAATCACGAAAGTAGATTAATCCTCTTGAGGCTTTCTTTGAATTATCTTGTTTTTATAGGGTCTTCTCTAATCCAATTATTGTGAAAATAAGAATTGGATTAGATTGGATACGTTATTGTATTCTGAAAGGAAACAATAATTCTCTAAGATAATTCGCCTTCAAAAGTAACCTAGTTTCATAAGAGGGGAAAGATTACAGACTTGTTAATTACCACCGTGGTGAACCCGAATCCTAGAGTCTTTAAAACTGATTCCTTTATTCAATTCCAAAGTTGATCTTCTTTGTTATTTTCTAAATTTTATTTTCTGCGATCTTATTCTATCACTACGGTTTTACATCATTGGTTTCATCTAGATAATCATAATTGTGCGTAATTGGTGATCATCAACTCAGTCCCAGTGGAACAATAATTTTACTACTTGATAAAATCATGCACTTGCGATTTACACTAACATAGACTTAGGTCTTTAAAGGGGGAAGTTGAGTTTTAAAGAGAAAAAGTTAGTTTCTTTAGTTGATTCTTGGTTTTGTTTGTTGGAATTGATTATTTCAACTTAATGGAAGCAAGATAGATGGATTTATCCATAGTTTTCAGTGATTTGGTTCTTGAATTGGAACTTAGGGTTTTGATGAAACAAGATAGTGGTTTTGGTGTTTGGTCCAATTTTAGTGAATCAATAGGTTGTAATGATGTTACAACATGTTTAGAAGTGGTAGGTGGTGCTAGAAACCAACTAGAATCTAATTTTAGACGACTGGAAGTTGAGATAGTTCAATGGAACAGTGTAGAACCGAGGGTTTTCTGCAGAATTCTGTAGAACACCAGTCAACACCACGACGTGAGAAGCGCCATGCCACGGTGTGAGGATGAACGACTTCGAATGCCGTGGCGTGAGATGCATAAGCTTGGAACCCGAGAGTGGGGCGTTGCGGCATGAGAAAGGTGTGTCGCGGCATGAGGGTTGAAACTCACCAAAATATTGTTTTTGATTGTTTAAGTTCCCTAGTTGCTAGAATCCTTTATTTATGCCTTTTTAAGAGTGTTAAGGCACTAGAGAGGGTTTTTCGTAAAAAGAAAGACCTAGTGGCATACAAGGGAAGTTAAAGGAAGAGTTGTGCAATTCATTAAGTATGGATTATCATAGATCAAAGTTCAGTTTATGAGTGACAAAGTGTTGCTTAGATATCACTTAGGAAGTGATGAGAAAGTGAGGAAATAATGTATAGACTTGTTGGCAAAAGTTAAGGGCCAAAGTGCCTAGTTAGCAAAAGTTAAGGACCAAAGTGCCAAGTTGGCAAAAGTTGAGTGCCATAGACCCCAGCTGGCAAGGGTAAATGCCATATTGCATGAAAGCTCTTAAAGACAGAAATAGAGTTAGTAATGCAAAGTTAGAAAGTGTACTAAGTCTAGTTGGCATTTGGATAAGTGTCGTAGTGCATGAAATGCTCCTACAGAGAAGAGGTAGTCTTAGTAGTGCAAGATGAACTTAGCATAGAATTATGTGATAGTTATGCTAAAGTTAGGACATAACTCCGCATTGTCACACACTGCACATCATATATACTTGCTATCCCTAGAGAATAGTGAGCGGAGGCATCCACTCAAAAGTTTGGTGGTGATATCCACCTAGTTTATGGTAGACTACTTAGTAGGCTACTTAGTAGTAGAAGGAGAATACTTATTATAATAATAGACTTTGCCCCTACTAGTTAGGCTATAAGAGGTCCGACGTGATTATGGCAGAGTATCTCCTTGAGTAGGGGGAATAGTTAAGTATCACGACACTACACCTACACTACACATACTTTTCTTTAAGCATATATCATCTCATCATTTCATAATTTAATTTTCTTGTTGTGTATGTGTTGTTATTGCATTGTGCCTTCAGTGACAACTATATGGGCGGTTGTCTGCTCGATAATTTCCAAATGATTGTATGGGCAGTTGTTTGTTATCATCGTGGTTTCAAATATCATATCAGAGGTATAGTTTTGCTAGGAACATTACATAGAGAAAAGAAGTTTTGTAATGGTTCTTATACAATGAGTTTCAGAATGTTTATCAGTTCAGGCTGGGTTTATTCATTCTCGAATGTTTAGACTACTGGTTTTAGTTACTTTTACTTGGGAATTTGATTTGTCACCCCATTTGTTGCCATGTAAATCCAGGTAGAAGTTCATCCAAGGGCAAGAAGAAAAGTATGAAGACTAGGATAGTTTTATACTTAGTAGTTTAAACCTTTGTATTTATTTACTTTACTTTTAGATGTATAAAGTTTATGTATACAATGAGCCCTTTGTGGCAATATGTATGTATATAACTTTTAGTTTCCGCAAGGCTCTCCTTTATTATTTGCTTAAATGATATGGATTAGTATAATGTTAAGTTAGAAGTAGCATAACTAATGTTGTTTATCCTAGAGTATGCTTGATATATTAGGATATCAGTATTAGGGTGTTACATTATGGTATCAGAGCAGTTCATCCTATTGAGCCGGGGTATGGACTGACTAAGCTTAGACACGTTTAATGTTTTTCTACTAGTGCTATGCATTTCTTGTCTTATATGTTAGATGTAATGCTAGAATTGCATGTTTTCCTTTAAGTTGGTTGTTATTAGCTTCTGTTGCATGATTATGTGGTATTGGGATTGCAGCTCAATATATGTTTTTTGTGTGTACAGGAAACTATGGCACCAAAGAAGCAAACCAAAGGATCAAAGCATGCAGCCCCAGAAGGTCCCAACATGGCAGAAGCGGTTATGGCTAACACTACAACAAAAGGAGGGTTTAGCGGCAATGCTTTAACGGCCATACACTAATTGCCGGTAATACTTTCTCTAATCTACTCAATTTGTAGAAAATGGACACTGGCCACTAAATATTCTAATTTTGGTGGAAAATATCACAAACGCCTACCCACGAACCTTTTTCCATTCCCTCCAATATTTTTCCTTCTCCATTAACTAATAATTTTCTCAACTCTAACCCCAATCCCCTGATTCCCCAATTCTTCATTCTGAAACCGAATCCTTCTCTATTCACCATTAATTTTCTCAACTCTGAACCTCAATCCCTAATCCCCCAATTCCCCAATTCTCCATTCTGAAACCCCAATCCTTCTCCATTCACCAATAATGACTCCCTCTTAGACCTCGACCTCTCAACTCGTTAAATATCTAAGTCTCACTCTCCCCACTAGGCCACTACTTGATCTCCATTCTCCATTGCTTGAACTCATTTGTGCGTACGAGATAACGAGAAGTTGTGAGCTTGTAAGTGGCTGACTACAGGTCCATTTCTTTCTTTCTTTATTTATTTCTTCCATTTCATACCATATTGCATTTGATACAAGACATCATGAGCTTGTAACTGACCCTCTCTGCTTCACTATTTTTATTCATGTATTGTCTACAGTAATATATTAACTGAGTCTGTGTGCTCCTGCTTCAGGGAACTCTGTGATACCTAAGCTTCAGAGATATGCCCTGCGTTCCTCCATTAAATCTAAGGAACACAACCCAGATGCACCCATTTCTTCTGAATCTAATAGATACTGCACTTTCTTACATTTTTGTTTCCATTTTGGAACTCTGGAATTCAATTATGTATAAGTGAAATACCGTATGTTAATTACTACGTGTGCGTGCAATAGCGCTTTTAATTTTGTTCCTCTTCTCTAAATTTTCTCAACAAAGCATTATTTTTCTTGTCCCTTCCCTGAAAACACAGTCAGCAAAATTGAATTATGCTATTTAATTATGCTTGACGTGGGTATTGGAAATGGTTTAACAAAGAATAACAAGTTGATTTACTTGTACTTCTATCACATGAACTTTTGAGGAAAAAATTGAATGAACCTGATCCATAAGTTAATTTCACTAAGATGGAATTTTGGTCTTACTAATTTGGCTTTTTATGAATGGGATTCATAGCACTAATAAGGAATATCAAGAACTTGTGATTCTTTGTTTTGTACGAAAAAGTTGTAATATTTGTATACTCTGACGGTTCAAGCCTTAACATTCTGATTTAAAGGTTAATGTTCAATGTTCTATTTAGCACGTGTTTGGGAATTGGGACCCCAAATATTGGTAGAACTTGGGGTTCTCTGAATATTTTGGAAAATATTTATCTATAAACTACATTCTAACATTAATTACACTACTTTTTATTGCTTCGTTGTTAGCACTGTCTCCTCCAAATACAACATGAAGTAACTAGCTCTTTGTCTTTTCTTTTCTTTTTCTTTTGTATGTGTGTGTGTGTGTGTGTGTGTCAAATTGAAGTAGTTTATATGTTTAAAAAATATCATTTTAATTTTTCAGAGGGAGAAGTACTCCAAGTGTAAGTAAGAATGTAGGTGTTCTTGACTTCTCTGGCAAGGTTAATCTTAACCACATTTCTTGTTTTTTTTTAACATTTTACCAAAAAATTTTGTTTTAACTTTTAGCGAAAGGTTCATTAAAGATTATGGTTGTTTATTTTTGCCTTGTATGTTGATGTAGACTTTAGTCTCACTAAGCGTGTTAATTTATAGATTGCAAGAGAGGTTTTGGATGCAGTTGCTTGGATTATTCGGCCTGGTGTGACAACTGATGAGATTGATTGAGTTGTTCATGAGGCAACTATTGCTACAGGTACTAATTTTAATGAGTTTCATTTTCAAAATACAACTACAAGTGATGGGTCGAGTGTGTCAGAAGTGTTTATCAAAATGGAATTCAAATTCGATAGCATGGTCTACATAATGGGCCAAACATGTTCCTTGACCATTTTCATTTCCATGATGTGATTTGAACCTTGAAAATCGCAGGCATGGGCTAATGAGTTTAATTTCAATTTTCTACTTTCACCACTTTTAAACCACAATTAGGTTGATTCTATAAAGGGTTCTATATTTTTTTTAGAAGTATGTGTTTGCAGTTGCTTGCGATGATTTACTTCAATTGGATTACAGTAATTGATATAATTAGTAGTATATACCTATATTTGGTTCATTTAAATAAGACCTCTTAAGACATGAATTTTTCTCTTTTTAGCTTTTCTTTTGGTTTTTGTCTGGTTGAAGGTATATATAGTATACAGCTAAATCGGAACCTCATATTTCCTTGAACAAAAATGTGAAATTAAAAAAGTAGTATACAAGAAGAGCATTCATTTTCACACTACAGCAAAATAAGACTATACGCATGTTGACAGTGCAAGTACGTAAAATTATAGGATGCTTGACAAATTGAACTAAATATATAACCTACTTACTAGTTTTTCCCCCAAAGTTTGATTCCTAGCCCGTTTTCTCGTGGTTTCCTCCACTATTAATTTTTGGATTATATGTCCATATGGGTATCAGAGTTATATATCCTCCTCTGCTCTACTTTTCGAGTTTAAAGAGAGCATTAAATGTTTGTTTATGCTTGATTTAAATGAATGCAAAAATATTGTTGGTCTTTTACAGAGTATCCTAACTTGAAATCTCTTAGAACTATCATTATCTTTGGTTGCTCAAATTTTAGGCTGCCAAACAATTTGAATGAAATTATTGCTTTGGATGAAATTTATGTGACTGGAACTACAATGTGAAAAGTGCCTTCATCTCTCAGTGGTTTAAAATCATTGAAAATATTCTCTTTCAATGGATGTGTAGGCTGAATTTCTATTTTATTTTATCATTGCAGGTCATACACTATAATTTTGAGAAATTTCGCAAGTAAAAGACTTCAATATGATCAAGAGTTAAAGATTTGTTTATGGGCTAGCTACTATTTTGTGTTATGATTATTTGATAACACTAGTTATTAGACTCAAAATGATACTAATTATTAGATGGTGTACTTTTTATGTTTTGTTGTTGACACATAAAGTTATGGATGTTCTTTTTTATTGTGGATTTAATGAAATATATTTTGATTTTTAGAATGAATTCTAGTATGTTGTATTTAAGAACATTTGTATGTTATGATTTAAGTTCTTTAGGGGCAAATATTATTATTAGTAAAAATTTTGTCAATGACGTTGAAATCTCACCTTGAATGGCAAATAGGAATTAAATTTTTGTACCAAAAAAATGGGTATTTGCTTCCATTACAAGTGCAGGTAAAAAATATTTACTAGCAATAAAATAGGTCTTTACCGGCAATAAAAAAGGCCACTAAAGACATTTAAAAAAAGTAAATCTGAGTAACTTATAGTCGCCATTATAATTATCGGTAAAAGCCATAATTTTTATTGGCAATAAATAGGTCTTTGCCAGCAATAAAAAAAGCCGCTAAAGGCATTAAAAAAAGTAAATCTATGTAAGTTTTAGCCACCATTACAATTGTCGATAAAATGAAGATTTTTTACCAGCAATACAAAAATGTCTTTACCGACAACAACAAAGACTACCAAAGACATGAGGGAAGGGAAACTTGGAGCTGTTTTAGTGGCCATTTTAATTGCCGCCAAATAATTACCGCAAAAAGGTATCACTTTTACCGGCCATAAAATGGGTCTTTACCGGCACTTAATATAATGGCTGGAAAAACCTTTACCGACACTGGATATAGCGGCCAAAAATTAATTATCGGTAAAGGTTTTTGTGATAATTCTTATTGCCACTAAAAGGCATACTTATTGTCGCTAAAAAGCTTTTTTGTTGTAATGTAAGGCCAACGTTATGACAAGGGTGCTTGACAGATTGGAAGCAAATCCACCCCAGCAGCCTCCACCACTTAAGCACCCAGTTCAAGATGTGACGCAAGTCGGAAGGAACTAGAACTTCCAAGACTTGGCAGCTTTCAGGCAGATGAAACCTCCACTTTTCGATGGTGAGCATGATCACGTGAAGGTAGAGGGATGGCTGAATGAGATAGAAAAGATTTTTGAGGTTATGGTCTGCACAGATGAGCAGAAAGTTTCTTTTGTATCCTTTATGCTGAAGGGAGAACCGGCAGAATATTGGTGGGAAGGAACCACTAAAGTGATGGCAATAACTGGAGCCTAGATAACCTGGGAGGTGTTTAGGACAACTTTCTTGGAGAAATATTTTCCACAGACTTTGCGTGATGCAAAAGAGGTGGAATTTATAAGGTTAAAACAAGGATGCATGTCAGTGGGCCAGTATGTGGCCAAGTACGAGGAACTATCAAAGTTTTCATATCACTTCAGACATGACTCGGATGAGAACTACAGATGTGTGAAATTCGAGTCGAGTCTGAGGACTAATATTAGAGATGTTGTGGAGCCCTTTGAGATCAGAGAATTTCTTTCTTTGGTCAACTAGTGCAGCATAATAGAGAGGCGTGCTAAGAAGCCACCAACAATGGATCAAGAATCACAAGGATCCCAGAAAAGGATGTATAGTGAGCAGAAGTTCATAAAGAGTGAAAAGGGCAAACCAGATCAAGAAGATCCCAAAAAAGGTTAGTGCCCTAAGTGTGGAAGACAGCATGGCGATAGACCTTGCCTAGCAGGGCAATCTATATGCTATAAGTGTGGGCAGCCGGGCCATTTTGCCAAAGAATGTCCAAAGAGGGAAGGAGCTTAACCAGATGATAGACCTACAACTCAGGGAAGGGATTACATCTTGCAGGGCAAGGAGACAGAGCAACCTACAGTTCAAAGAAAGGTAAGTGTATGATTTTGTTTCTTTAAAGTTTGGTTCAGTTTGTTTTAAGTGTGAGTTGCTTGTGACTTCTTGTATGAGGTAGACTAAATTTTGAGGACAAAATTTTATAAAGGAGGGGAGAAACGTAACATCCCATAAAATCATGTTAGGCTTGTATAAGGTTACATAGGTAGTCTGATACTTGTTTAGCAAGCCAGTTAAGTTTTGTAACAAACTGAGTTAGTTTAGACACTTTGCTGCAACACGAAATGTGATAAATGGCCTAAAATGACTCAAAAAATAGCATAAACTGCTATTTGAAGAGAAACATGTGTGGATAACTTGTTTTTAGGTCAAAAATGAGTTAAGTAAGGTGTGGTTAATGTTTCAAGACAATCAGAGTTAATTTGGTATTTTTAGGCATATTGGTTGTGTTTTTAATGTCGGATTAACCCCTAGCAGATATGGAAAAATATAGAAAAAGTGCAACATGATTTTTAATGAATATTAGGATTTATTTTGAGTCTGTTGGAGGTTAGGAATCTTGATTCGGAGGAATCTAAGTGTTCATAGAAGATTAGGTTTTCCAGTACCACTTTAGTGGTAACTCTTTGAAGAAGCCAAAATGAGGCTTTCTTTCCTCATTCCCACGGCAGAGGCCAAAAATAGAGAAGAGAAAGTGAGAAAAGAGGGAAACCAAGGGAAGAAAGAAGAGAAAGAGAAGGAGACCAAGGTAGAAGATCCAAGAGCAAGTTAGAGGCTTTAAGATCTTCAATCAAGCAAGAGGTAGGGGTTGTAACACCCACCTTAGGATGCCACATTTATGTTACATAATTACCAAATTAACCTTAAAAAAATAACGTACTTTGTAGGGAAAAATATGAAATTTTAAAATTTCTTAATAACAAGAAAATAAACTTAGCAGAAGATAAAATATCACAGCATCATTACAAATAATTTACATCATTTATACATATCCAAATCTCTTGTTATACATATACAAGTCTTTAACACTATCATACTGTAAATATTACAAACTGGACTCTAAAAATATTTACACATTAATTAAACTACATAATGCCCAAGTAACTCTAAACATGCAGAACCCTCAGACGGGTACTCCTCAGATTCCTCAACAGGGAGGAATCCAACTTGACACAAAATATACAATACTAACCGTACCAGGAGTACGGTAGTAAGTTCCCTATTACTGTTTATGTGAGAAATACAATTTCCGTCCAACTCGACGCACTATGCATCTGGTTCCCAAATACCTTACGAAAAACTCAGCATCTCCATCTCTTTCGAACTCAACTTCCTTCTCGAAAATCTGATCTTCCTTGCGTTCTCACTCAACGTCTTGGTCAATCTCTTTACAATTATAAATACAATACAGAAATAGACAGACAAGAGGTGAGATCACCTATGCCAATACCAGTATGGTAGCAATGAAGATAAACACATACAAATTCTCATATCAACCCATCATATCCACCATATCATTTATCATCATAATTCTTACGATAATTCATAATCACATCCATGTCCTTATCAATATTCATTTATTCAATAATTCGGTTATCAAAATCAATAATTATGATAATACCCTCAGTATCTCTGTATATGTATCTAGACTCATGCACTTAGACTCAATTTTCCTACTCCATGGAGCTAAGACTCGGTCGGAAAGAGTGATCGAAAAGAATGCATGCCGCACTACATGCCTCGGACCACGTGCTCATTCTCTTTGCTCATTTAGCATTTGCACATCTAGCATATGCATCACGTCTTTTTCGATCTCGATTATGGATAGTGTCTCGGTCCGGATCATCGGTGTGTTGCATCGGTCTAACCTACGGTATGTGCTTTATTCTCTCGTCCATTGTAGGCAACCCGCACCCCGATGCCCCCAAGGTCAACGAGTGACCTACACTACGCACATCGCACCCACTCGGAGGTGTATTCTTTCCTTCTTTCTAATCAGCCTTATTCAACCCATCGGACTTTTTCAATGCACATTTGAACGTACCTTTCTCAGTTCAATTCATTCCCTCATCTTCTCAATTCAATTTTCTTTATTTCATATTCTCAATTCATTTTCTTTATCTTATACTCGGGTCCTCAAAATTGGCCCAACAGTATCATTACTTGTATTTTCATCGTGAAATTATATTTTTCGCATTTTCTCAATCACATAACAAGCTTCATGTCGTTTTCAAATCACATATCAATTTTTCATCATTTCTCATATGTTTTAAATCAAAAATACTATTTTCCTCAAAATTCAATTCCATTTTTCATATTTGCATAATAATCCCTCAAAACATAATATTTACTTTATAATCCTTATTTAAATAATATTTTCATAACAGTCCTTCATAAAATTTACATTTATGAAATAATTTCTCGTAAAATTCATATTTACGAAATTGTCCCTTAGAAAAATGATATTTACAAAATAATCCTTTATAAAATTCATAATTACAAAATAGTCCCTCCAAATCATAATATTTACTTTCGGTCCCTCAAAACATATAAATTACCTTTTAGGCCCTCAAAAATAGAATAATTACTTCCTTGTCCCTCAAAACATATAAATTACATTTTTAGTCCCTCAAAATATAATAATTACTTTCTTGTCCCTCAAAACATATAAATTACGTTTTAGTCCCTTAAAAATAGAATAATTACTTTCTTGTCCCTCAAAACATATAAATTACATTTTTAGTCCCTCAAAATATAATAATTACTTTCTTGTCCCTCAAAACATATAAATTACGTTTTAGTCCCTTAAAAATAGAATAATTATATTTTCGTCCTTCAAAACACATAAATCACATTTTCGTCCCTCAAAGCATAGTATTTTCACTATAGTCCCTCAAAGTTTTTATATTTACATAATGACCCCATATTTCCATAACATTTAAAATTGAATCCTTTTCTCATAAATTTACAGTATCAATTCCACATACGTACAGTATAAGTTTCTCTACAGTATATATTTCACATACATACATATTATCAATTTCTTAAGCGTTACGAATACAGGCAAACTTTAAAATAAAATCATATCTCACGATGCTACACATACAAACATAGAAATACAAGCGGGCACATCCCAAGTACAAATTCCAAACACACAAACACAATCGGACACATCTCAATACAATTCAATCAATACAACCAAAGACCTTCAAACAATAGGTGAATAAATCCTTAGGGATTTTTCACCAAACATACCATCCTCATACTACCGAACATGGGTGGTAAGGTAGAGTCTCCCTCTTACCTCTTGAAGACAAGCTTTCTAAGCTTTCCTCCTTTCCTTCTAGAATTCGTATACTTCAAACCAAAATTCCTAAAATTCTCAAATAATTAGCACACACACATACAAGGTTTGAGAATGACAAACCATGAAATAAACATGGCTTAGAAATTCAGAAAAATAAATTTGAACCAAAGAAACCAAAACTTACCCTTAGGGAAATAAGCAAAAAGCTTGAGTTTGGACTAGCTAGAGTGGTTTTTTAGCAAAACCTTGAGAATAAAAATTGCTTAGAATGGTGTTAGGCTTTAGGAAATGGTGTTGATAAAAATTATAAGGGAGTGAGTATGTGGGTTGAGATATTGACCGAATAAAAGAGAAGAAAATTGGAGAAGAAATAGTTAAAGCACAACTTGAATTAAAATAAAACCAAGAGATGAAGGATTAAAGATTGGATGGTGTGGTTTGGAAGTGAAGACCGAATGGAAAGAAAGAAAATGGGAGAGAAAGTCATGTGAGTTTCCTTGGTGTTTTGGGAGAGAAATTGGCTTATATTTGATAAGTGTAAAAAAACAAAAGAATGAGGAGGATTCAAGGAGCTGCTGGCCGTGTATAATTGGGAGGCAAAAGGGCTTATATTTGAGGAATAAAAATGAAAAATGAAGATATGGAGAAGCTGCTGCCAGCCGTGTAAATTATGGGAAGAAAAAGAAGAAAATTGCTTGGATAATTACCCAAAATTAAGTGCATAAGTACAGCTGCCATGCGTGAGTAATTATGGTGATAAAATAAGGATTTTATGGCATATCTATCCTCTCCAACCAGCTGCCCATGTGCTGCTGCCGTGTGAGACTTTTTGGTGGTTTTAAGTCATTAAAAACACATGCAATTTATCCTAGCCATCCATCCCTTCAATGGTTGGGATCATAGCTAGTTGGTGTACTTAGGAAGCTTTGTAAAGCTTATCCTACAAGCCTCTAAAGGCTGCTGCCCAACGTATCCTCCAAGTCCAAATTCAAGAGTTTAATTTGTTTATTTACATGTTAATTAATTAGGAAGTCTATTTGACTAAATATCCTAATTAAATCCTAATTAACATTTTAATCCTATGACTAATATATCTAACATATACTAACATATATCATAACCTTTAATTAATTTTAGAACTTTCAATTAATATTTTAGATTATACTTAGTTAAGAATTAAACTAGTTTACTTAATTGTTTATTCTAATTACATAACTAGTTAATTAAACAAATAATTACATAATTTATAATCTCTAAACAATATTAGCATATTTAATTAGTATTTATATTATAATTATTTAATAACTAAATTAGTTTAATTAGTTTGCTAATTAAATAATTAATCTAGTCAAACTAAGCTTAATTAATTTACTAATCCTAAAGTCAAGTCTACAAATTTTTGACTTAATCCTAGCCATTGATTCTTCTTTAAATCCTATCCATTGATCAAATCCATGGTCATCATCCAAGCTTATCCATCAAGATTCAATCCTAGTCTTTTATCAAATCTATGGTCATTATTCAAGCTTATCCACCAAGATTAAATCTAATGGTCCAAAATGGTCAAGCCACTTTTGTTGACTTCTCTTTATTAGTTTGACTTCTAGGTGTCTTATTTCTATTGGTCCAAGTTTCTTGTTTCTATTGGTTACTTTATTTATACGTGGGTCCCGCACACACACAGTATCGGGTCCACTGTCAAAATTTATACTGAGTAATAAAATAATACTAAAAATTATTTTATCGCACGCTTAAATTCTAAAAATTACAAAACTAATTTATATATCAATCGAACCGGGTTTAGTAAGATCCCCTTTCTAATTAATTAAAATAATATTTTTCCTATTTAAAAAATTATTATTTTCCGTCCCGAGCAAATCACACAAAAAGTCCAAATAAAATCACAGACAAGAATATCAAACACTCGTATCACATAGAAAAACAAAAAAAAAAAGTAAAACAGAACACAACGGTCTTTTACCCAAAAATTGGGGTGTTACAACTCTCCCCCTCTAAAATAAAGTTTCGTCCTCGAAACTTGACACACTTAAAATAAAAATGGATACTACTTTCTTATCTTATCTTCCAATTCTCATATTGCTTCACCACGTATATCGTTCAAAACCACTTAACCAATGCGATTTCTTTACCTCGAAGTTGTTTTGTCCTTTGATCTTCAATCTTGACTGGAAACATCTCGTAGGTTGAATTCTCCTTCATTTATACAATCTCCAACGGAGTATCCGATACGATCCGATAAACTTCAGAGTGGGTTTCCTTGACTTAATCGCTTGTACAATTTTAGTCATAAACATCACACGTAGAAATACATGGTCACCTTCTTTAAATTCAAGCAGTCTTCGTCTTTTATCTGTATAACTCTTTTTATCGCGTCTGAATCATCCTCATCTTATATCGAAGTATCTTCACTTCCTTAGTTGGCTGCCGCACAATTTCTGGTCCCACGATGTTACTTTCACTAGTACGATACCAATGCAAAGACGTTCTACAGCGTCTCCCATATAATGTCTCACAGGGTGTCATCCCCATGCTCGAATGAAACTATAGTTGTATATGAATTCTATCAATACCAGAAATTCATCTTAATGAGTCCTTTGAAAGTTCTAACTATTCGTCTCTTGCTGATATCCAAGTCCTTCTTGATTGAACAGGTACTTCAAGCCCTTGAAATTATTATGAATTTTATAAGAAAGAAAACGTCTTTAGGTTTTCCTTGCAAAACAACTATCGTGTATCCTAGAACGTAACTCGAATACTTCTTTTCATGCGCGTTCCACCATCTTGAAGTATATGTCACCACCTTTCTATTCGGTGTCAATACTTAATCTAAATCCACGAGTTGAACTTCTTCTAACAGAACTTACGTTTGACTAATTTTACACATAACTCCTTCTTCTTCTTCAAAATTGAATAACTGCATTGAGATTCTTCAGCATGCTCCTTGGAATTTCGAGAATAGGTCAAAATATTGCCAATAATGACAAATTTTGCCTAGATGAAAAAGAAAGATCCTATTTATAGAATTCACGAACATTGTCAAAACATTTCCTACCCCGAATGGTAGTACTGACTATTCACAGTTCTTGTAACGCATCTGAAAGATTGTCTTGGAACATTCTCTACCTTCACGCGAATCTGATAACAACCAGTACATAAGTCGATCTTGGAACGAAGAATGATTCCCTTCATTTGATCTTCTCGGCTCTCCGTCGTCACATCATCCCGCATTTTCTTCATCAAGATAAGTTGTTCTACTTGCCTATTTTTACCCTTAATGTAAATTGTCTCATAGATCAAGTTTTCTTCTAATTGTACTTGTATTTGATATTATGACACAAGTTGAATCAGAATGATCCTTTTTAATTGAGATACATGAAAGACACTATGAAGGTCATAAGGAAAAGTAATAAGACTTTTCAAGAAGTTACTAGATTAGTCCAAAGAAAGAATTTGAGATGGTCTAATAGATTTTGAAACGAACATAGTCCAATAATTTTAGAAATGAACTTTCTGGATTCAAATCCAAAAATCTCGTGTCAAGGAAACACTAAGGTTACATTGTAACAATCTAGTAGGATATGGTTGGAAAATAACCAATCCATTTATAAAGTCGTTCTCAAATAGATGAAATTTTAGATAAACAAATCAAATCAACAGAAAAGATTTGATATTCAATAGATATGAAAAACGTTAGAAAACTTGAGTATAAACAACAAGTTTAACAAGAAGCGTAGAAATACTCTGATCACACTATAACAAAGACACGATAAGTCGAATTGATTTACTCAGTCTATTTGAAAAAGAAATAGACAAACCAGATTAATAGGGAAGTTTCAAACTCAAATAATAACAGGATAGTTTTATACAAACTCAAATGGTAAGAACAAGTTTAGAAGTTGACGTAGTATTATGAAAAGAACAAAACACGAGATAACCCCAAAAGATTTACACAATCCACAGATCACAAAAGATCAAGGTTACTTTACACATCATACAAGATACAGCTTTTAGATTACCCTCTATGCACAACTTCCTCGTTTCTTAAGTTTTTGTATTTGAACGTTCTCACTACACTCTCTGCACCCATTTTCTTCTTCTTGAGATTTTGAAATACGTGTATCACTAATGGAAAGTTCCATCTTCATTGATCACAATCTCTCGGAGAAATGTCCAGGCTTCCCACATCGATAACAAATAACCCCTTTATGCCGACAATCTTTGGTAAGATGATTTTTTTCCACACTTGAAACATTTCAAGTGATGATGCCACACCACCAAAATCGTTGCCACTAGTACTCCCCTCTTTGCTTGTTGTTACTTTCCCAATGGTCGTACATTCGACTTTTGCTGAACACGATCGACTTTACGCTTCCTTCCATCTTGTATTATTGAAGACTCTAAATTACAGTTTCTTGCATCCAAGTGGCTGCTCCAATTCTAATAAGCTATGAAGTTCGATTATCAGTTCCTGCTGTTGAGTGATCATCTGTCTCTGTTGTACTGCTACTTCAATCATCTTTTGCATTACACTTCTAGCTGCGGCAATACGATCTTCATCACGTCTCGCGTCTACATGCTCATGTTCGCTACGTTCCATTATCTTTCTTCAAAGATAAATAAAATCAAAACACGACGAACTTAACGTAACTATTTCACACAACATCGTCTCCTTTCGGAAACTAAAAACATATCTCTGTGTTCAACATCAGAGATTCACACAGCACAAACAAGACAAACCTACCCACAAACCCAAAAGACTCTAACTTGGGCTCTGATACCAACTAATGAAACACCCACCTTAGGATGCCACATTTATGTTACATAATTACCAAATTAACCTTAAAAAAATAACGTACTTTGTAGGGAAAAATATGAAATTTTAAAATTTCTTAATAACAAGAAAATAAACTTAGCAGAAGATAAAATATCACAGCATCATTACAAATAATTTACATCATTTATACATATCCAAATCTCTTGTTATACATATACAAGTCTTTAACACTATCATACTGTAAATATTACAAACTAAACTCTAAAAATATTTACACATTAATTAAACTACATAATGCCCAAGTAACTCTAAACATGCGAGAACCTCGACGGGTACTCCTCGATTCCTCAACAGGAGGAATCCAACTTGACACAAAATATACAATACTAACCGTACCAGGAGTACGGTAGTAAGTTCCCTATTACTTGTTTATGTGAGAAATACAATTTCCGTCCAACTCGACGCACTATGCATCTGGTTCCCAAATACCTTACGAAAAACTCAGCATCTCCATCTCTTTCGAACTCAACTTCCTTCTCGAAAATCTGATCTTCCTTGCGTTCTCACTCAACGTCTTGGTCAATCTCTTTACAATTATAAATACAATACGTAAATAGACAGACAAGAGGTGAGATCACCTATGCCAATACCAGTATGGTAGCAATGAAGATAAACACATACAAATTCTCATATCAACCCATCATATCCACCATATCATTTATCATCATAATTCTTACGATAATTCATAATCACATCCATGTCCTTATCAATATTCATTTATTCAATAATTCGGTTATCAAAATCAATAATTATGATAATACCCTCAGTATCTCTGTATATGTATCTAGACTCATGCACTTAGACTCAATTTTCCTACTCCATGGAGCTAAGACTCAGGTCGGAAAGAGTGATCGAAAAGAATCTGTCTGCACTACATGCCTCAGACCACGTGCTCATTCTCTTTGCTCATTTAGCATTTGCACATCTAGCATATGCATCACAGCCTTTTTTCGGATCTCGATTATGGATAGTGTCTCGGTCCGGATCATCGGTGTGTTGCATCGGTCTAACCTACGGTACGTGCTTTATTCTCTCGTCCATTGTAGGCAACCCGCACCCCGATGCCCCCAAGGTCAACGAGTGACCTACACTACGCACATCGCACCCACTCGGAGGTGTATTCTTTCCTTCTTTCGAATCACCTTATTCAACCCATCGACTTTTTCAATGCACATTTGAACGTACCTTTCTCAGTTCAATTCATTCCCTCATCTTCTCAATTCAATTTTCTTTATTTCATATTCTCAATTCATTTTCTTTATCTCATACTCGGGTCCTCAAAATTGGCCCAATCAGTATCATTATCTGTATTTTCATCGTGAAATTATATTTTTCGCATTTTCTCAATCACATAACAGCTTCGTCACGTTTTCAAATCACATATCAATTTTTCATCATTTCTCATATGTTTTAAATCAAAAATACTATTTTCCTCAAAATTCAATTCCATTTTTCATATTTGCATAATAATCCCTCAAAACATAATATTTACTTTATAATCCTTATTTAAATAATATTTTCATAACAGTCCTTCATAAAATTTACATTTATGAAATAATTTCTCGTAAAATTCATATTTACGAAATTGTCCCTTAGAAAAATGATATTTACAAAATAATCCTTTATAAAATTCATAATTACAAAATAGTCCCTCCAAATCATAATATTTACTTTCTGGTCCCTCAAAACATATAAATTACCTTTTAGGCCCTCAAAAATAGAATAATTACTTCCTTGTCCCTCAAAACATATAAATTACATTTTTAGTCCCTCAAAATATAATAATTACTTTCTTGTCCCTCAAAACATATAAATTACGTTTTAGTCCCTTAAAAATAGAATAATTACTTTCTTGTCCCTCAAAACATATAAATTACATTTTTAGTCCCTCAAAATATAATAATTACTTTCTTGTCCCTCAAAACATATAAATTACGTTTTAGTCCCTTAAAAATAGAATAATTATATTTTCGTCCTTCAAAACACATAAATCACATTTTGTCCCTCAAAGCATAGTATTTTCACTATAGTCCCTCAAAGTTTTTATATTTACATAATGACCCCATATTTCCATAACATTTAAAATTGAATCCTTTTCTCATAAATTTACAAGATCAATTCCACATACGTACGGATAAGTTTCTCTACAAAGATATATTTCACATACATACATATTATCAATTTCTTAAGCGTTACAAAGATACGAGGCAAACTTTAAAATAAAATCATATCTCACAGATGCTACACATACAAACATAGAAATACAAGCAGCACATCCCAAGTACAGTCCAAACACACAAACACAATCAGACACATCTCAATACAGTTCAATCAATACAAATCAAAGACCTTCAAACAATAGGTGAATAAATCCTTAGGGATTTTTCACCAAACATACCATCCTCATACTACCAGAACATGGGTGGTAAGGTAGAGTCTCCCTCTTACCTCTTGAAGACAGGCTTTCTAAGCTTTCCTCCTTTCCTTCTAGAATTCGTATACTTCAAACCAAAATTCCTAAAATTCTCAAATAATTAGCACATACACATACAAGGTTTGAGAATGACAAACCATGAAATAAACATGGCTTAGAAATTCAGAAAAATAAATTTGAACCAAAGAAACCAAAACTTACCCTTAGGGAAATAAGCAAAAAGCTTGAGTTTGGACTAGCTAGAGTGGTTTTTTAGCAAAACCTTGAGAATAAAAATTGCTTAGAATGGTGTTAGGCTTTAGGAAATGGTGTTGATAAAAATTATAAGGGAGTGAGTATGTGGGTTGAGATATTGACCGAATAAAAGAGAAGAAAATTGGAGAAGAAATAGTTAAAGCACAACTTGAATTAAAATAAAACCAAGAGATAAAGGATTAAAGATTGGATGGTGTGGTTTGGAAGTGAAGACCGAATGGAAAGAAAGAAAATGGGAGAGAAAGTCGTGAGTTTCCTTGGTGTTTTGGGAGAGAAATTGGCTTATATTTGATAAGTGTAAAAAACAAAAGAATGAGGAGGATTCAAGGAGTCTGTGGTCGTGTATAATTGGGAGGCAAAAGGGCTTATATTTGAGGAATAAAAATGAAAAATGAAGATATGGAGAAGCTGCTGCCAGCCGTGTAAATTATGGGAAGAAAAAGAAGAAAATTGCTTGGATAATTACCCAAAATTAAGTGCATAAGTACAGCTGCCATGCGTGAGTAATTATGGTGATAAAATAAGGATTTTATGGCATATCTATCCTCTCCAACCAGTGCCCATGTGCTTGCTTGCAGTGTGAGACTTTTTGGTGGTTTTAAGTCATTAAAAACACATGCAATTTATCCTAGCCATCCATCCCTTCAATGGTTGGGATCATAGCTAGTTGGTGTGCTTAGGAAGCTTTGTAAAGCTTATCCTACAAGCCTCTAAAGGCTGCTGCCCAACGTATCCTCCAAGTCCAAATTCAAGAGTTTAATTTGTTTATTTACATGTTAATTAATTAGGAAGTCTATTTGACTAAATATCCTAATTAAATCCTAATTAACATTTTAATCCTATGACTAATATATCTAACATATACTAACATATATCATAACCTTTAATTAATTTTAGAACTTTCAATTAATATTTTAGATTATACTTAGTTAAGAATTAAACTAGTTTACTTAATTGTTTATTCTAATTACATAACTAGTTAATTAAACAAATAATTACATAATTTATAATCTCTAAACAATATTAGCATATTTAATTAGTATTTATATTATAATTATTTAATAACTAAATTAGTTTAATTAGTTTGCTAATTAAATAATTAATCTAGTCAAACTAAGCTTAATTAATTTACTAATCCTAAAGTCAAGTCTACAAATTTTTGACTTAATCCTAGCCATTGATTCTTCTTTAAATCCTATCCATTGATCAAATCCATGGTCATCATCCAAGCTTATCCATCAAGATTCAATCCTAGTCTTTTATCAAATCTATGGTTATTATTCAAGCTTATCCACCAAGATTAAATCTAATGGTCCAAAATGGTCAAGCCACTTTTGTTGACTTCTCTTTATTAGTTTGACTTCTAAGTGTCTTATTTCTATTGGTCCAAGTTTCTTGTTTCTATTGGTTACTTTATTTATACGTGGGTCCCGCACACACACAGTATCGGGTCCACTGTCAAAATTTATACTGAGTAATAAAATAATACTAAAAATTATTTTATCGCACAGTTAAATTCTAAAAATTACGAAACTAATTTATATATCAATCAGAACTGGGTTTAGTAAGATCCCCCAGCTCTAATTAATTAAAATAATATTTTTTCGGTCAGAAAAATTATTATTTTCCTGTCCCGGAGCAAATCACACAAAAAGTCCAAATAAAATCACAGACAGTAATATCAAACACTGTATCACATAGAAAAACAAAAAAAAAACAGTAAAACAGGAACACAACGGTCTTTTACCCAAAAATTGGGGTGTTACAGGGGTGCTTTTCTATCTTTGATCCTTAATCTTTCCTAGATTCTAGACTTAGGTCTTTTAAAGGCAGAAGTTGAGTTTTAAAGAGGAAAAGTTAGTTTCTTTAGTTGATTCTTCATTTCGTTGGTTGGAATTGATTATTTCAACTTAATGGAAGCAAGATAAATAGATTTATCTATCATTTTTAGTAAGTTGGTTCTTGGATTGGAACCTAGTGTTTTGATGAAGCAATAGAGTGATTTTGGTGTTTGATCCAATTTTAGTGAATTAATATGTTGTAATGATGTTACAACACATTTAGAAGTGGTTGTTGGTGTTAGAAACCAACTAGAATCCAATTTTAGACGATTGGAAGTTGAGATAGTTCAATGGAACAATGTAGAACCGAGGCTTTTCTGCAGAATTCTGCAGAACACCAGTTAACGCCACAATATGAGAAGTGTCGTGCCACGGCATGAGGATGAACGGCTTCGAATGCCACGGCATGAGATGCATAAGCTTGGCACCCGAGAGCGGGGCGCTGGGACGTGAGAAAGGAGTGTCGTGGCGTGAGGGCTGAAATTCACTAAAATGTTGTTTTTGATGGTTTGAGTTCCCTAGTTGCTAGAATCCTTTGTTTATGCCTTTTTAAGAGTGTTAAGGCACTAGAGAGGGTTTTTCGTAGAGAGAAAGGCCTAGTGGCATACAAGGGAAGTTAAAGGAAGAGTTGTGCAATTCATGAAGTATAGATTGTCATAGATCAAAGTACAGTTTATGAGTGACAAAGTGGTGCTTAAATATCACTTGGGAAGTGATGAGAAAGTGTGGAAACAGTGTATAGACTAGTTGTAACACCCTTGTGGGGATGTCACATTTATGAATGCAATGAAATAAAATGTAATAAAACTCTTACCCAACTTGTAAAACATTTGATACTTATATAATAATTATGGTATATTTTTTTTTCCTTTTTAACATTTATAACTGTAAATAAAATAACACGAAACACAAAATATAACAAACATAAACTTACCATAATATACATATGATTCTCTTTTAGTACACACATAATTTACAACTACATGTATTTAATAAAGCGGTAAAGAGTTGACACAAAGCTATAACATAATACTGCCCAAGTGCATCTCGATAGATATCAAGCCCTCCGATGGATCATCGTCCAGAACCTGCAGAATAACCATCGAAAAGTTCACATCTATGAGATCTCACAGCACGACGGACACGAGTCCGAGCTGTCGACTCACTGCTGAGCTCACTAGGCGCATGGAATAATCCCTGCCAATAACGCCTAATGGTCAGAGGTAACTCTAAATGTAAATAAAGCATAGTAGTGAATATGACCTCTCCGTCATACTCTCTACATAGGGACACAGTCAAACGTCCCACATAAGCTACTGTCCCTCGGTCCGCATGCATGCGCCATGCCTCGGAACCCCCATGAAACTCCAGTCTCACGAACCTGAAGAATCCTGGCAATGCCATGATCTCAAGATCAGTCTTGACGATCAGTGTGATCTACTGGCTCCTCCTCCTCGAAATATTCGCCCGACTGTTGCTCGTCAGGGTACTGTACCTCAAGAGGCTGATCCCCTTCTTCCTCAAACTCTTTACGGAAACAATATAGGAATATCGAGAAAACATATATAGAGGTGAGACAATCTACATCACTACCCGCATGGCAATAAAGAAAATGACAGTACGAAACAGTTATCACAACAGTACATAACAATACATCATGCACAATATATCAAGCGATATATATATATAACATGTATCATAAATCACGCATAATATATTAAAGCAAGAAATCATACAATCTATCACAGATTATAATAAACAGTAAAATGCAGATAATGCATGAACATATTAAACATTTAAAATACAGATGATGAATGATACACACACTGACTCGTTCCTACTCCATGGAGCTAAACACGGATATCTGAGAGAATGATCTGATTAGAAACTAATAATACTTTATGGCTGCCCAACCAAACTATTGCACTGTCCAATCTTTGTGTCTATAGCCCACAGTCCAAAACATCGTGTAGCAATACACACAAATCAAACATTGTGTACCACAGGCATAGTACTAAATAGTCCCCTCAAGATCTTGATTAAGAATAGTACTTATCAAGATCATTAGTGTGTTGCCCGTTACCACGGCCCAGAGGAGCAACCCACTGTCCACATGTGAAATTCTCCGCACACTAACGTCTCCAAGTTCATAAATGAACCACACTACGCTTATCACACCAAACACGGTGTAATTCGCCTCATCAATCAATCACCAATTATAACCCAAATTGGCACAACACTCTAAACATGATCTAAAATTACAAAAATACCCTTATTATCCAAATTTTACCATAATTACAAAAAATTACCAAAATACCCTTAGTCACAAAATAACAAAGTATAGTACGTCCCACCTGACAGTACTACACCATAATATGCCCGGGTCCACCACTTTGGCCCGACAACAAAACTCACAGTATCTTTCAGTCGCGTAGGAATTTTATCGCATTTTCACAATCTCATCGTTTTCACAAACGTTTTTAAATCGCGTAAAGGTATTTTGACGTTTTAAACATCGTAAATTGTTTTTGAATTATTCTCTCAATCGCGTAGGATTTTTAATTCATTTTCTTAACTGAATAGCTTAAAATTATCATTTTTAATATGTGTAAAACTATATCTAGTACTTGTAAAATACGCAGAACATTTTTCTTGTGTTCTAAATATAGTATGGAATCTCTTTATTTTATGCGTCTGATTTTAATAAATTTTGGCAGTATTTTGCCTATGAAATCAGTATAAGGTATTTTTAATGTTTTCCTCTAAATATAGTTTATTTTACTTTTACCCAATAATTACACTTTAAAGATTACTAAAACGCTTCAAAATTTATAAAATGAGCTTTACACTAGTATTTTTCCAAATACCTGATCTAATTCTTGCTTAAACTAACTTCTGCTAAATTAAAATTCTAGAACAGAATTAATTTCTTTGATTTTCTCAATGATTCTTTGGAATCAATTTATGTTATAAAACAATTACCTAACCTATCTTAGCCAATAAAATGGCATGTTGGCCAAATCAAGATAAAAATGGAATTTGGTTATACACTAAATGGCATGTTGGCCACAGTTAACCTAAACCATTTTTAACTTTGATTATTTTACTTAAATTTCCTTAAATCAGTTATTTAGAAAATTGCTGAAAACATTTTGGTTCTCTATTTGGATGTTAGGCCGTGAGCCTGATGGTGTGTTCTTTGGAACACTCATGCAAATCGCACATGTTATTCACATCCTACTTTAATAATTATACAGTTACAAACACATACAATTATTAAATCACATATAATACACATACAATATATTTAAAACCATAAACATGCATAGCAAAAATTAATGAAAGCTATAATCATGCATAGCAAAAATAATCGCAAATAGGAAAAGCATTTAAAATAATCAAAAATAATAAACACCACAATAAACCATACAAACCGAATCCTTATGGATTCTACACTCAAAACACAATCCATTTTCTCATCACCACTTAGGGTTGATGAGATTAAATCTCCCTCTTACCTCTTGTAGACAAATTAATTGGTTAGATTTCCTTCTTTTCTCCAAATTTCGTACAAGCTCCAAAACAATTCCTAAAATTCTTAAACAATTAGTAAAAACACATACAAGGTACAAAATAGAAAAACCATGAAACAATCATGGTTAGAAAAATCAAAAATTCAGTTTTGAACCATAGAAACCAAACTTACCCTTAAGTAAGTAAGCAAGAAGTGGGATTTTGGACAAGATAGAGTAGGAATTTGGGAAAACTTTATGAATGAAAGATGCTTAGAATGGGATTTAGGTTCAAGAAATGTGATGGGATAAAATTATGAAGGCTTGGTTGAGTATGTATAGGTGCTGGCCGAACCTAGGGAGAGAAAGTGAGAGAGAAGTGTGCTTGAGTTTTCTTGTGTTTTTAGAGAGAGAAATGGATAGTTAAAATGTGATAAGTGTGAAATAGAAAATGAAGAGTGAATAGATAGAGCAAAGAAATTGAATGAGTGTGTAGGGAGCTTGAGTGTTTGATTTTGCATGTAAAAATATCACAAATGTGTTCACATGGCCAAGCACATGGCTTAGGTCATTGGATCCTTCAAGAACCATGTAGAACCAAGCCACCTTGCCTCCTTATGCAGCCCAAAAACCGTGCAGCTCTTCCCCTCTTTAGTGGGTTAATTGTTCTCCAATTACACTTACTTACATGGTAATAGATTAGATAATTAGTTAGGTTAATTATCCTAACCATTCTTAATTAACATACCATTAACATAACTAATTAATTTAGTATATATTAACATATATTATAACCTTTAATTAATATTAAGACATCTAATTAGTATTTAAATTATAAGTAATTCATAACTAAGCTAGTTCACTTAGCATGCTAATTAAGTAATTAGATTAGTTAAATTAAGCTTAATTAGGTTACTAACCATTTTCAAGCCTACAATTGTTGACTTAATCCTAACCCTTGGTTCATCTTTAATCCTTAGCCCTAGATTAGATCTAAGGTAGATATCACTTGGTCATAAATCTATCATTCTAATCTCACCATTGATTAGATCAATGGCTTAGGTTAAAGGCTTCATCATTAAGTCTTCATCCAACTGGTCCAAATGAAAACCTATGCCTCCTTAGTTGTCCAATTCCTATTGGTTTAGAAAGTCAAGCCTACTTTTGTTGACTTGCTCTCATTGGTTAGAAATTGTCCAACAAGACAGCTTGATCTGCTTTTCCTAAACGCTGGTCCCACGACACTTTTAAAGATCTGTGGTCAAATCGAAGCATTTTTACTATTTTTGAGACAAGAGGGTATCTTGTAATATTAAATAATATTATAAAAATATAAAATTATTTTATTGCACGTTAAACCCAAAAATTACGAGATTAATATATATATCAATCAATTGGGTTTAGTAAGATCCCCACTCCAATTAATTAAAATAAGATTTATCCGGCTAGAAAATTATTATTTCCTTAGGTCGGAGCAAATCACATACAACAGCCAAGTACACTCACGGAACAGTCAAATTAAATTTATTGCTCACATAATTCACAAAACAATACAAATTGGGACTATATTGTAACTATCCCAAAAGTTGGGGTGTTACAACTCTCCCCTTCTAATAAGAATTTCGTCCCCGAAATTCATCATACATCAAACAATTGAGGATATTGCTCCCTCATCCTATCCTCTAATTCCCATGTAGCATCTCCCGTTACATTGTTCCACACTACCTTCACCAGTTCTATCATCTTCCCTCGAAGTTGTTTCACTCTCCTGTCCTCGATTCTAACAGGAAGTGTTTTGTATGTCAAATTATCCTTCAGCTGTACTTCATCAAGTTGTATCACATGGGTTGGATCGGGAATGTATTTCCTCAACTGAGACACATGAAATACATTATGAAGATTGGATAGAAAAGTCGGTAAAGCTATTTGATAAGCTACAGGACCAATCCGACGAATAATCTGATAAGGCCCTATAAACTTAGGTGTAAGCTTTCTCGATTTAAGAACTCTTCCAACACCCGTTGTAGGTGTAACTCTTAAGAACACATGATCGCCTTCTTCAAATTCTAGAGGTCGTCGTCGTTTATCAGCATAACTTTTCTGATGGCTCTGGGTCGTTCGCATCTTTTCTTGTATCATCTTCACCTTTTCTGTAGTCTGCTACACAAGATCAGGACCAATAGTCATACTCTCTCAATCCTGATACCAACACAAAGGTGTTCGGCATCGTCGTCTATAAAGTGCTTCATAGGGCACCATTCCTATGCTCGAGTGAAAACTATTGTTGTAAGTGAATTCTATTAAAGACAGAAATTCATCCTAACTTCCTTGCTGTTCTAACACACAAGCACGTAACAGATCTTCCAACGACTGAATCGTCCTCTTTGTCTAACCATCAGTCTGCGGATGATATGCAGAACTCAATCGCAATTTAGTCCCCATAGCTTCTTGCAAACTTTGCCAAAGTCTTGACGTAAACCTCGGATCCCTATCAGAAACTATACTTGCAGGCACACCATGAAGTCTAACAACTTCATCGATATAAATCTGGGTTAAGCGCTCCAACGGATACTTAATATTGACCGGCAAGAAATGCACTGATTTCGTAAGCCTATCAACTATAACCCATATCGAATCATGACCTTTCCTCGTCCTTGGAAATCCAGTAACGAAATCCATCGAGATACTATCCCACTTCCACTCTGGAATAGTCAAAGGTTGTAACATACCAGCAGGCCTTTGATGTTCCACTTTTGCCTTTTGACAGACAAGACAAGATGTCACACGTTCAGCTACATCTCTCTTCATTCTTGGCCACCAAAACAATCGTTTCAAGTCTTGATACATCTTCGTCATCCCCGGATGCATACTCAAATTACTTGTATGAGCTTCATCCATAATTGCTCTCTTGAGTTCGGAATCATCCGATATACAAACTCTTCCTTTAAACCTCAAGATTCCATCAGATCCTTCCTCCACTGTAGCTTTATGACCTTGCTTCAACAATTCCTTTTCGTTCTGTAAAAACGCATCTTCATCTTGTTTCTCCTTTATTATTTCCAACAAGTCATTCAAAACTACAACTCTACTTAGACGAATCTTTCCAGGTACCAATTCTATTGATAACCATGGATCTCTGAATTGCTTCATCAACTCCTCCTCTTTAATCATCATAGTAGAAACACTTACTACTTTTCTACTTAAGGCATCAGCCACCACATTCGCTTTTCCTGGATGGTATTGAAGCTGAAAATCATAGTCCTTTAAAAATTCCAACCATCGCCTCTGTCTCATATTCAATTCTCTTTGATCAAACAAGTATTTTAAGCTCTTGTGATCACTAAAGACATTGAACATAGCCCCATACAGAAAATGCCTCCACACTTTCAACGCAAAAACTACTGCAGCTAGCTCCAAATCGTGCGTTGGGTAGTTCCTCTCATGAACCTTCAACTGTCTTGAAGCATAAGCTACTACGTTCCGATTCTGCATCAACACACATCCTAACCCTTGGTAAGATGCATCACAATACACCTCAAAAGATCTGTTAGGATCCGGCAGAATTAACACTGGTGCAGTTGTTAACCTCTTTTTCAGCTCTTGAAAACTCGCTTCACGTTCTTCCGTCTAATCGAAAGTTTGACTCTTCCTCGTAAGTTGTGTAAGTGGTCCAGCTATCTTGGAAAAACCTTCAATAAACCTTCGGTAATATCCAGCTAATCCAACAAAGCTTCGAACCTCAGTCACAGTCTTAGGCCTTTCCCACTGTAAAACAGTCTCTACCTTTGATGGGTCTACCGCAATACCTTCCTTGGAAATTACGTGACCTAGAAATTGAACTTCGTCCAACCAAAACTCGCACTTTGACAACTTCGCAAACAGCTTCTTTTCCTTCAAAATCTGGAGAACTATACTGAGATGTTCAGCATGCTCTTCTTAACTTTGAGAATAGATCAGAATGTCATCGATGAAGACAACGACAAATCTGTCTAAGTACGGACGAAAAATCCTATTCATATAGTCCATGAATATCGCAGGAGCATTCGTCACTCCAAACGGCATCACTTGATACTCATAATGTCCATAACGAGTTCGGAAAGCTGTTTTGGGCACATCGTCGACCTTGACACGAATCTGATGATAACCTGATCGCAGATCTATCTTAGAGAATACAGCGGCTCCCTTCAATTGATCCATCAAGTCATCAATCCTCGGTAGCAGATACTTATTCTTTATAGTCACCTTATTCAGCTGTCGATAATCAACACAAAGACGCGAAGTTCCATCCTTCTTTTTGACTAGCAGCACTGGTGCTCCCCATGGCGAAACACTAGGTCGCACAAACTGCTTCTCCAACAATTCCTCCAATTGCTTCTTTAACTCTTCCAACTCTACAGGTGACATTCGGTACGGTGCAATCGAAATAGGACCTGCTCCTAGTACTAAGTCGATAGAGAATTCGATCTCCTTTCCAGTGGCAAACCAGGTACATCGTCAGGAAAATCTCTGAAACTCATTGACGACGAGGAATAGTGCTCACATTCTTCTCACACTTGACTTCCAAAGAAGACAAAGAACATAAACCCTTGAGCTCCATCCTCAACAATGACTTGACCTTAACAAATAGTCAAGAATCCGAACTTTCTTCCTTAGGAAAAACTATGGCCTTACTCGCACAGTCTATAAGGATATGGTTAGAAGATAACCAATCCATTGCTAATATTATGTCTATCTCAACAAGAGGTAAACAAATCAAGTTGACCAAAAACTTACGATCCTTTATAACAATAGGACAGTTCATACATATCTTAGATGTAACAACAGGCTTGGCAGTCGGTGTAGAAATAATCAATTGAAAACTCAGAGAAGACACAGGCAGTTTCAGACGTTCCACACAATCATATGCAATAAATGAGTGTGTTGCACCCAAATCATATAGCAAAGTCAGGTGATTACCTTCAATGACACCTTCCCCTTGAATAAGATCCTCAAATTGAGAAGCTTCAGTTCCAGTCATTGTATACACTCTCCCTCCAGATCTCGGTTGAGTGGCATGAACATTCCTCACCGCAGGCTTCCTCTCCAGCTGAGTACAATCCCTCGAAACATGTCCAGGCTTCTTGCAATTGAAACAGATCATTCCTTTGATCGGACAATCTGTAGATATGTGACCACTCTTGCCACATTTAAAGCATGTCGGCGTAAACGCCACATTTTGACCAGCTCGATTTCCACTATAACTTCCCCCAACAGATGGACGTTGCGGTTGACTCCCCGACGGTCTCGCATAAGGCTTTCTCTGAAACCTACCACCACTGCTACTACCTCCTCTTTGGAACCTAGTTGGCCCAAAATTACGATTCCTCAAATCTCGGGACGGCTCCAATGCCTCGAGTCTTCGACAAGTGTCTATCAACACAGGAAACTCCCTCATTCTCATCGGTAGCACTGCACGCCTCAACTCCATTCTTAACCTATCTTCAAACTTCTGGCACTTCCATACCTCATCTGGTTGGTTTTGGAAATACCGTGAGAATTGTGACAAACTCTCAAATTTTGCAGCATATTCTCCCACAGTCATATTCCCTTGACGCAGACCAAGAAATTCCATTTCCTTGGCATGTCGAGCAGTACCGGGAAAGTACTTCTCCAGAAATACTTCACAAAACACCTCCCAGGTGATCTCAGTTCCTTCTGCTTGCAACAATTGGTGGGTATTCCTCCACCAATTCTCAGTATCCCCTCTTAACATATATACAGCAAATGTTACCTTCTTATTTTCCGCGCACCCCATTCCTTCGAATATTCGCTCCAAGTCTTGAATCCAAAGACTTGCCTTCTCAGGGTCAAACTCACCTCTAAACTGTGGCGGATTGTTGCGTCTAAACTCCGACAAATTTAAAGCATCAACAGTCGTATCTTGATGTTGGACTGTTCTTTGATTTTGCTGGGCAATCACTGCTGCCATTTGCCGAATAGCCTCAGCAACTGCAGTCATTGGATCCACATTAGGTGCCACGTTTGCACGCCTTCCTCTTCCTCCAGACATCTTCTATCTTCAACAAGACAAAACAATGTCAGATGTACCCCTTTCAGAAACAAATTACAGCGATTCACACAACACAAGCAAAAACAGACCTAACCACAACCCCAAAAGACTCTAACTTGGGCTCTGATACCAACTAATGTAACACCCTTGTGGGGATGTCACATTTATGAATGCAATGAAATAAAATGTAATAAAACTCTTACTCAAGTTGTAAAACATTTGATACTTATATAATAATTATGGTATATTTTTTTTCCTTTTTAACATTTATAACTGTAAATAAAATAACACGAAACACAAAATATAACAAACATAAAATCACCATAATATACATATGATTCTCTTTTAGTACACACATAATCTACAACTACATGTATTTAATAAAGCGGTAAAGAGTTGACACAAAGCTATAACATAATACTGCCCAAGTGCATCTCGATAGATATCAAGCCCTCCGATGGATCATCGTCCAGAACCTCCAGAATAACCATCGAAAAGTTCACATCTATGAGATCTCACAGCACGACGGACACGAGTCCGAGCTGTCGACTTGCTGCTGAGCTCACTAGGCGCATGGAATAATCCCTTCCAATAACGCCTAATGGTCAGAGGTAACTCTAAATGTAAATAAAGCATAGTAGTGAATATGACCTCTCCGTCATACTCTCTACATAGGGGCACAGTCAAACATCCCACATAAGCTACTGTCCCTCGGTCCGCATGCATGCGCCATGCCTCGGAACCCCCATGAAACTCCAGTCTCACGAACCCGAAGAATCCTGGCAATGCCATGATCTCAAGATCAGTCTTGACGATCAGTGTGATCTATTGGCTCCTCCTCCTCGAAATATTCGCCCGACTGTTGCTCGTCAGGGTACTGTACCTCAAGAGGCTGATCCCCTTCTTCCTCAAACTCTTTACGGAAACAATATAGGAATATCGAGAAAACATATATAGAGGTGAGACAATCTATATCACTACCCGCATGGCAATAAAGAAAACGACAGTACGAAACAATTATCACAACAGTACATAACAATACATCATGCACAATATATCAAGCGATATATATATATAACATGTATCATAAATCACGCATAATATATTAAAGCAAGAAATCATACAATCTATCACAGATTATAATAAACAGTAAAATGCAGATAATGCATGAACATATTAAACATTTAAAATGCAGATGATGAATGATACACACACTGACTCGTTCCTACTCTATGGAGCTAAACACGGATATCTGAGAGAATGATCCGATTAGAAACTAATAATACTTTATGGCTGCCCAACCAAACTATTGCAATGTCCAATCTTTGTGTCTATAGCCCACAGTCCAAAACATCGTGTAGCAGTACACAGTCCAAACATTGTGTACCACAGGCATAGTACTAAATAGTCCCCTCAAGATCTTGATTAAGAATAGTGCTTATCAAGATCATTAGTGTGTTGCCCGTTACCACGGCCCAGAGGAGCAACCCACTGTCCACATGTGGAATTCTCCGCACACTAACGTCTCCAAGTTCATAAATGAACCACACTACGCTTATCACACCAAACACGGTGTAATTCGCCTCGTCAATCAATCACCAATTATAACCCAAATTGGCACAACACTCTAAACATGATCTAAAATTACAAAAATACCCTTATTATCCAAATTTTACCATAATTACAAAAAATTACCAAAATACTCTTAGTCACAAAATAACAAAGTATAGTACGTCCCACCTGACAGTACTACACCATAATATGTCCGGGTCCACCACTTTGGCCCGACAGCAAAACTCACAGTATCTTTCAGTCGCGTAGGAATTTTATCGCGTTTTCACAATCTCATCGTTTTCACAAATGTTTTTAAATCGCGTAAAGGTATTTTGACGTTTTAAACATCGTAAATTGTTTTTGAATTATTTTCTCAATCGCGTAGGATTTTTAATTCATTTTCTTAACCGAATAGCTTAAAATTATCATTTTTAATATGTGTAAAACTATATCTAGTACTTGTAAAATACGCAGAATATTTTTCTTGTGTTCTAAATATAGTATAGAATCTCTTTATTTTATGCGTCTGATTTTAATAAATTTTGGCAGTATTTTACCTATGAAATCAGTATAAGGTATTTTTAATGTTTTCCTCTAAATATAGTTTATTTTACTTTTACCCAATAATTACACTTTAAAGATTACTAAAACGCTTCAAAATTTATAAAATGAGCTTTACACTAGTATTTTTCCAGCGTCTGATCTAATTCTTGCTTAAACTAACTTCTGCTAAATTAAACTTCTAGAACAGAATTAATTCCTTTGATTTTCTCAATGATTCTTTGGAATCAATTTATGTTATAAAATAATTACCTAACCTATCTTAGCCAATAAAATGGCATGTTGGCCAAATCAAGATAAAAATGGAATTTGGTTATACACTAAATGGCATGTTGGCCACAGTTAACCTAAACCATTTTTAACTTTGATTATTTTACTTAAATTTCCTTAAATCAGTTATTTAGAAAATTGCTGAGAACATTTTGGTTCTCTATTTGGATGTTAGGCCGTGAGCCTAATGGTGTGTTCTTTGGAACACTCATGCAAATCGCACATGTTATTCACATCCTACTTTAATAATTATACAGTTACAAACACATACAATTATTAAATCACATATAATACACATACAATATATTTAAAACCATAAACATGCATAGAAAAAATTAATGAAAGCTATAATCATGCATAGCAAAAATAATCACAAATAGGAAAAGCATTTAAAACAATCAAAAACAATAAACACCACAATAAACCATACAAACTGAATCCTTATGGATTCTACACTCAAAACACAATCTATTTTCTCATCACCACTTAGGGTTGATGAGATTAAATCTCCCTCTTACCTCTTGTAGACAAATTAATCGGTTAGATTTCCTTCTTTTCTCTAAATTTCGTACAAGCTCCAAAATAATTCCTAAAATTCTTAAACAATTAGTAAAAACACATACAAGGTACAAAATAGAAAAACCATGGAACAATCATGGTTAGAAAAATCAAAAATTCAGTTTTGAACCATAGAAACCAAACTTACCCTTAAGTAAGTAAGCAAGAAGTGGGATTTTGGACAAGATAGAGTAGGAATTTGGGAAAACTTTGTGAATGAAAGATGCTTACAATGGGATTTAGGTTCAAGAAATGTGATGGGATAAAATTATGAAGGCTTGGTTGAGTATGTATGGGTGCTGGCCGAACCTAGGGAGAGAAAGTGAGAGAGAAGTGTGCTTGAGTTTTCTTGTGTTTTTAGAGAGAGAAATGGATAGTTAAAATGTGATAAGTGTGAAATAGAAAATGAAGAGTGAATAGATAGAGCAGCAGCCGTGAATGAGTGTGTAGGGAGCTTGAGTGTTTGATTTTGCATGTAAAAATATCACAAATGTGTTCACATGGCCAAGCACATGGCTTAGGTCATTGGATCCTTCAAGAACCATGTAGAACCAAGCCACCTTGCCTCCTTATGCAGCCCAAAAACCATGCAGCTCTTCCCCTCTTTAGTGAGTTAATTGTTCTCCAATTACACTTAATTACATGGTAATAGATTAGATAATTAGTTAGGTTAATTATCCTAACCATTCTTAATTAATATACCATTAACATAACTAATTAATTTAGTATATATTAACATATATTATAACCTTTAATTAATATTAAGACATCTAATTAGTATTTAAATTATAAGTAATTCATAACTAAGCTAGTTCACTTAGCATGCTAATTAAGTAATTAGATTAGTTAAATTAAGCTTAATTAGGTTACTAACCATTTTCAAGCCTACAATTGTTGACTTAATCCTAACCCTTGGTTCATCTTTAATCCTTAGCCCTAGATTAGATCTAAGGTAGATATCACTTGGTCATAAATCTATCATTCTAATCTCACCATTGATTAGATCAATGGCTTAGGTTAAAGGCTTCATCATTAAGTCTTCATCCAACGGTCCAAATGAAAACCTATGCCTCCTTAGTTGTCCAATTCCTATTGGTTTAGAAAGTCAAGCCTACTTTTGTTGACTTGCTCTCATTGGTTAGAAATTGTCCAGTCAGCACAGTTGACTGTTTTTCCTAAACGCGGGTCTCACGACACTTTTAAAGATCTGTGGTCAAATCGAAGCAGATTTTTACTGTTTTTGAGACAATAGGTACTGTAATATAAAATAATATTATAAAAATATAAAATTATTTTATTACACGCTTAAATCCAAAAATTACGAGATTAATATATATATCAATCAATTGGGTTTAGTAAGATCTCCAAGCTCCAATTAATTAAAATAAGATTTATCCTACTTTAAATTATTATTTCCTTAGGTCAGAGCAAATCACATACAACAGCCAAGTACACTGACAGAACAGTCAAATTAAATTTACTGCTCACAGAATTCACAAAACAGTACAAATTGGGACTATATTGTAACTATCCCAAAAGTTAGGGTGTTACACTAGTTGGCAAAAGTTAAGGGCCAAAGTGCCTAGTTGGCAAGAGTTAAGGGCCAAAGTGCCAAGTTGGCAAAAGTTGAGTGTCATAGACCCTAGTTGGCAAGGGTGAATGCCATAGTGCGTGAAAGCTCTTAAAGAGAGAAATAGAGTTAGTAATGCAAAGTTAGAAAGTGTACTAAGTCTAGTTGGTATTTGGATAAGTGTCGTAGTGCATGAACTGCTCCTACAGAGAAAAGGTAGTCTTAGTAGTACAAGATGGACTTAGTATAGAATTATGTGATAGTTATGTTAGAGTTAGGACATAACTCTGCATTGTCACACACTGCACATCACATATACTTACTATCCCTAGAGAGCAGTGAGTGGAGGCATCCACTCAAAAGTTTGGTGGTGATATCCACCTAGTTTACGGTAGACTACTTAGTAGGCTACTTAGTAGTAGAAGGAGACTACTTGTTATAGTAATAGACTTTGCCCCTACTAGTTAGGCTATAAGAGGTCCCACATTATTATGGCAGAGTATCTCATTGAGCAGGAGGAATAATTAATTATCACGACACTGCACCTACACTACACATACTTTTCTTTGAGCATACATCATCTTATCATTTCATAATTTAATGTTCTTGTTATGTATGTATTGTTATTGCATTGTGCCTTCAGTGACAGCTGTATAGGCGGTTGTCTAGTCGATGTTTTCCAAATGATTGTATAGGCAGTTGTTTGTTATCATCGTGGTTTCAGATATCAGATCAAAAGGTATAGTTTTGCTAAGAATGTTATATAGAGAAAGGAAGTTTTGTAATGGTTCTTATGCAATGAGTTTCAGAATGTTTATCAGTTTAAGTAGGGTTTATTCATTCTCGAATGTTTAGACTGCTAGTTTTGGTTACTTCTACTGAGGAATTTGTCTCACCCCGTTTGGTGCCATGTAAATCTAGGTGGAAGCTCATCCAAGGGCAAGAAGAAAAAGTATGAAGACTAGGATAGTTTTTATGCTTAGTAGTTTAAAGCTTTGTATTTATTTACTTTGCTTTTAGATGTATAATGTTTATGTATACAATGAGCCCTTTTGTGGCAATATGTATGTATATAAATTTTAGTTTCCGCAAGGCTCTCCATCATTATTTGCTTAAATGATATGGATTAGTATGATGTTAAGTTAGAAGTACCATAACTAATGCTGTTTATGCTAGAGTATGCTTGATATACTAGGATATCAGTATTATGGTGTTACAGCTTATGCCGCCATGGTCACCATCATCATCATTGTTGGGACTTTCACTGTTAGCAAGTTTGACCAGCACTTCCAAATGGGTTTTCATCTATTCTCCTCTGTTGCCAAGTGGCCTCAATACTCAAGAGGGGGTGAATTGAGTAAGTAAAACAAGTTAGCAAATCTTTCGCAAATCGTTTGATAACTAATTTTCATTGAAGCTATTGAATGATTAGAGATGATTGGATGAATGAGATGAATCCACTTTCTTATGAATATGATAATCTACGGAGACAATATCCAAGAAAATTAATGAAACAGTGCACAAAATAAACAGAGGAGGGTTTAGAGAAAACAAACACGGTCGTTTATCCTGGTTCGATCACCAATCCACTTGTGATCTACGTCCAGTCCCCAAGCAACAACTTGAGATTTTCCACTATATCTTCAAGCTTCAATGGGTGCTTGAAAACCACTACAACCTTGAGCACTCAACACTATGGGATACCTCACCCTAATGCTTGAGCCTCTATTTTCCAAGGGATACCTCACCCTAATACAGTTTGGAGGGATGCCTCACCTTCTCTACAGAATTTACAGAGATTGAATAGGTAGAAACTCTCTTCAAAAAGTAGATATTACAACTGGAAATTCAACGAGTATATGATTCACGGTTTACGCTCAGAAACAGAGTATTAATGGAGGAATAGATGAAAACTCGTTTCTAATGCTCAACCAAGATTTTTTAGATTGATTGTCTAACCCCCATAAATGCCCAACAACTTCTATTTATAAGTCATTGAAGATTAGAGCCGTTGGGAGGTGGTTGGAGCATTAAATGTTATGCTACTATCCGTTAATTTCTGTTTCTGGAAACCTTCCTTATTCGAATAAGAGATTTCTTATTCGAATAACGCTTGAAATAGCTTCAAATGTTTTCCTCTCAGTAATGTGTTATTCGAATAACATCCTGGTTATTCGAATAACCAGTTAAATGTTTGATTTCTGAGAAAACACGTTATTCGAATAACATTCATGTTATTCGAATAACTCATTCGAATAAATGAGCTTCTGAGTTCTTGTTATTCGAATAACAACATCGTTATTCGAATAACCAAATAAACATGGTTTTATTTGAAAGCCCTGTTATTCGAATAACAACTTGTTATTCGAATAACCAATTAAACATGGTTTTTCTGAAACACTTGTTATTCGAATAACAATTCTGTTATTCGAATAACCAATTCATAAACTGACTTCCTGAAATGTGTTATTCGAATAACACTTCTGTTATTCGAATAACCTATTCGTGCCAAAACACTTTTGAATCATTTATTCGAATAATGCATGGATTTATTCGAATAAATCCTTTCCTGAGTGATTAATTTGGAATCTCTGACTTGTGTTATTCAAATAAGGAACCCCTTATTCGAATAATACATATGAAAAATATGTTTTGAGCCTTTTTAAATGTTGCTCTTGATTCCATATGATCTTGTAGGTTTATGGACACGAAGTGGTTAATTCTTTGGAAGTTAAAAACCATATTGAAGCCTTGAAAACTTGTGTGCTATTTCGAAACGCAAGATTAAGCTTATTTGTTAATCTTTATATACCTTTACAAAAAGATTAAAGTCCTAAGAGCTATACTTGATGGTCTTGATAATCTTGGACTTGATCTTGCAACATCTTTGAGTTTGTTATCATCAAAACACATTCTTAATCAGACACATGCTAGTCATATTCTCCCCCTTTTTGATGATGACAAACAACCATTAAGAGAAAGTTAGTTCATTTGTAAATTGGAAAGCACAGTATTAATCATAGAGACTTACTCCCCCTTTAGTTTGTAAGAGGAGCATAAATTATCATAGACAAGCGCAGCTCCCCCTTTCTTTTGGAGTTTCTTGATCCTTTTCAGATTAGTCTTTCTGATCTGTCTTTTCTCAACACAATCTCCAAAACCAAAAATTGTCAGAAATGATTATTTTTATCTTTAAGTGCAAATGAACTTTTAGCTTATTCTTGTTCTTCTCCCTCTTTTGTCATGATCAAAAAAATGGGGCAAGATATGCATACAGGGAGTACTCAGAATTCATAAACATGTCTTTATACTTTTGAACAAAGAATTAAACAAACACTTTGGAAGGCAAGAACAGGCTCAGAGATTGCAAAGTCAGTAAGGAAACCAAATTATTCTTTATTGAATTATGGCAATCATAGTCAAGATGTACAATTTCAGATATGTATTATGCCAGAGAAAAAAAACATAAAGACAAAGACAAAAGTCCTATTATCAAAAATAAGTGTCTAGTGGAGGAGGAGGGGAGTCTGGTGCAGGGGCAGGAGGTCCAGTTCGCAGGGCAGCAAGCTCGCGTTCAACACCTTCTATTCTGTCGAAGAGAATAGAAAATGTGTGTTCCATGTAAGCACGATTGTCGAGCAGAGTGGTCATGATGCTTTCCAGAGTGACTGGAGCAGGAGCAGTAGTGTAATAGCTCATGTGTTTGGTGAATCCTGCCTTTTGCTATTCGAATAACATATCCTGTTATTCGAATAACATAAAAATGGCTTTTGCCACTGACATGCTTTATTCGAATAACCCGTTGGTTATTCGAATAACCAGCTGATATTAGGATGGTGGAGCACATTTTGTGAGGTGTTATTCAAATAAAGGAATCCATATTCGAATAATGTAAGTGTTTTAAAAAAAATAACAGGGTTTTGCTGACAGGTTTTATTCAAATAACAGACTTTTTATTTGAATAAGGCATACGATAAGGACAGTTTTATGCAGTAAATTGTAGAGGATCAATCTTTCTATCATTTATGTGATTCAGAGACATGCCAGTTTAATTCCAAACAACATAGAATCAACTTCAAATCATTCAAATCAGTTCCAGAACATGTTAAATCAATTCAAATCATCATACAAGCATATAATCTTATCATATTATGTTTCAAATCACTCAATTTTGCAAGAATGCTATTTTTACCAAGAATTTCACCCTTTTTGGTGAAATTTTGAGATTGTTGAGTTGCTTGGGAATCTTGAATCATGAGGAGCACCTGCAAAACAACTTAGGGGAAATCTCCGACGCTCAAGTTAGTTTTGGATTTAAATATGATTAATATCTCAGAAATTTTGCAGCAAGATGGCATGATTATGCAGAAAGCAATAAGATATGATACAGTAAAATGTCAATTTATGCATGATTGATCCAAAATGCCAAGTTCATTTCTAATATAGAAAAATGCTTATTTTGCTAGGGGTTTAGTGAGAATTTCAGCTAGTTGCTTAGTTGTTTCAACAAATTCAAGTGTGCAATCACCCTTTTGAACATGATCTCTAATGAAATGATGTCTTATTTCAATATGTTTAGTTCTAGAATGCAAAATGGGATTTTTTGACAAGTTAATTGCACTAGTATTATCACATCTTATGGGGATATGATCAAGCTCAAGACCATAGTCCAAGAGTTGTTGTTTCATCCAAAGGATTTGAGAACAACAACACCCAGCTGCAACATATTCAACTTCAGCTGTAGACAATGCCACACTATTTTGTTTCTTGCTATGCCAAGAAACTAGTGAGCTTCCAAGCAAGTGGCATGTCCCACTAGTGCTCTTTCGATCCATTTTACATCCAGCAAAATCAGAATCGGAATACCCAATAAGGCTACATTAGGCACCTTTAGGGTACCATAAACCCATTTGTGATGTGCCTATTAGATATTTCATTATTCTTTTAACAGCACTTAGGTGTGATTCTTTAGGATTAGCTTGATATCTAGCACACATGCATACACTAAACATTATATCAGGCCTACTTGCAGTGAGATAAAGGAGTGAGCCAATCATACCTCTATATTTTGTAATTTCTATTGATTTACCTTCATCCTTGTCCAAATAGCAAGAGGTGCCCATAGAAGCAGCCATATGCTTGGCATTGTCCATTCCAAACTTATTGAGTAGCTCCTTGCAATACTTGGATTGGCTTATGAAAGTTCCTTCCCTTGTTTACTTGATTTGGAGACCAAGGAAGAAGTTGAGCTCACCCATCATAGACATCTCAAACTCACTTTGCATAATATTTAAAAATTCTTTACAAAGAGAGTTGTTAGTAGCTCCAAATATAATGTCATCAACATAGATTTGAACTAGAAGTATGTCATGCATTTTGTGTTTTATGAATAGGGTAGTGTCAACCTTGCCTCTAGAAAAGCCTTTTGCTAAAAGAAATTTGCTCAACCTTTCATACCAAGCTCTAGGAGCTTGTTTCAAGCCATACAAGGCCTTTTTCAGTTTAAAAACATAGTTGGGCAATTCAAAATCTTCAAAACCAGGAGATTGTTCCACATATACCTCTTCTTGTATAAAACCATTTAAAAAGGCACTTTTAACATCCATTTGATAGAGTTTGAAATCCATGATGCAAGCATATGCAAGTAACATTCTAATGGCCTCTAATCTAGCTACGGGAGCATAAGTTTCTTCATAGTCTATCCCTTCTTCTTGATTGTAACCCTTAGCTACAAGCCTAACTTTATTTCTTATTATTAAACCCGTTTCATCAAGTTTATTCCTAAAGACCCACTTGGTGCCAATTATTGGATGATCATTGGGCCTTGGAACTAATTCCCAAACTTGATTTCTCTCAAATTGGTTTAGTTCTTCTTGCATAGCCAAGATCCAATGTTCATCATTAATGGCCTCATTTATGTCTTTAGGTTCAACTTGAGAAACAAAGGCTAGGTGATTACATGCATCTCTAAGTGAGTTTCGAGTAATTACCCCTTTTGATACATCACCTATCACCTTGTCAAGAGGATGATATCTTGAAGTCCTCCATTCCTTAGGTAGATCCAAGATTTCTGAATCTTTTTGCCATGTGTGATCAAGGAGTCTCTCTTCTTCCTTCTTGGATTCTTTCTCTTGATTTTCCAAGTGCGTCTTTGCCAAGATTTCTGCAACATCATTAACAAGCTCCTTTCCCGGCTCATTTGGGTTGGTTTCATCAAATGCAACATATATGGACTCTTCTATGGTCATAGTTCGTTTATTATAGACTCTAAAGGCCTTACTATGAATAGAATAACTAATGAATATTCCCTCATCATATTTTGCATCAAACTTCCCCAAGTTATCTTTTTCATTATTCAAAACAAAGCATTTACATCCAAAGACATGAAAATGCGACACATTTGGTCTCCTTCCTTTGTACAATTCATAAGGGGTTTTCTTTAAAATTGGCCTTATTAGGGCTCTATTCATAACATAACAAGCGGTGTTAACCGCATCCGCCCAAAAGTACTTAGGAAGGTTGGCCTCATTGAGCGTAGTTCTTGCCATTTCCTCTAAAGATCAATTTTTCCTTTCTACAACACCATTTTGTTGTGGTGTTCTAGGGGCAGAAAAATTATGCTCAATGCCATGTTCATCACAAAAAGTTTCAAAATCATGATTTTAAAATTCACCACCATGGTCACTTCTTATGGATGCAATACAAAACCCTTTTTCGTTTTGGATAACTTTGGCAAGTTTTCTAAATGATTGAAAAGCATCATTTTTGTGGGCCAAGAATAATGTCCATGTAAACCTAGAAAAATCGTCCACAATCACTAATGCATAGTAATTCCCACCAAAGCTCATAGTTCTAGAGGGACCAAAAAGATCCATGTGCAAAAGTTGTAAAGGTCTAGAAGTTGAAACTATGTTTTTAGCTTTAAAAGAGACCTTTACTTGTTTTCCCTTTTGACATGCATCACAAATTTTGTCTTTTTCTAATTTGAGCTTTGGAAGACCAATTACTAGTTCTTTAGAAACTAATTTGTTTAAGTGATCCATGTGAATGTGAGCAATTCTTCTATGCCATAACCACGAATCGTTTTCTTTACTCATAAAGCATTTAGCATCATTTGAGGAGATATCATCAAGACTAATCATATATATGTTATTGACCCTATGACCAACAAACTTAACTTGCTTATCATCCTTTCCCTCAATTATGCAATAAGAGGAATCAAATATAACTTTATTGCCTTTATCACATAATTGACTAATACTAAGCAAATTATGTTTAAGTCCTTCAACAAGCAAAACATTATCAATGGATGATGAAGGGATCTTACCAACTTTGCCAATTCCAAGAATCTTCCCTTTGTTGTTGTCCCCATATGTGACATGACCATGTTTCTTGTGTGTGAGGGAGGAGAACTTGGAGCTATCACCAGTCATGTGCTTGGAGCAACCACTATCAAGATACCAACTTGAGCTCTTGGTCTTCAAGCACACCTACAACACACTTTCAAGTTTTAACCTTTGGTACCCAAATTGTCTTAGGTCCTTGTGTGTTAGAGTAAGGCATGGTACCTTTAGGATCCCAAACTCTTTTTATTCCAACTTTAATGTTTATGTTCTTTCTAGCATTGCAAGTTGATGCGCTATGCCCTTTCCTACCACAATGAAAACATTTGACAAAGGGACTACTTGAAGTTTTTGAGGAAACAAAAAAGTTCTTATAAGACTTTTGATGGTTGTTTGGATTAAATCCCAAATTGACTTTTTGAAAAACACATTTTTGTCTCCCTAACAACACATTCAAGTTGTCTATTCCAAAAGTGAATTTTGTAAGAGTGTTGTTCAAGTCTTCAATTTCTTTTTCAAAAGCTTTACATGATAAACAAGGTAATGATATGGATGCATTATCATGTGAGGAACAAGTCATGCATAATGAATTAGCATCTGAGTCCTAAGGTCTCATTTTCAATTTTAAGTTCATTTATCTCCTTAGTTAAAGTAGAAACTTTCTTTGTCAATAGGGAGATTGTTTTATTTGAAGACAAAATCATTTTTGTGAGTCTCAAAGATTCATCATGCAATTCTTGAAGGGCATCTTGCAATTCATCATAAGAAGGTGGAGGTTCTAGGTTAGAAGAGGTTACCTCGGTGTCGCTTTCTTCACTTTCTTCTCCTTGAGCCATGAGGCAAAGATGAGCTTCTTCATTCTCCGAATTGTCGGAAGAGCTTAAGTCATTGTCCTCCCAAGCTATATATGCTCTTCTTCCTTTCTTTTCCTTGGAGGGCCTTTTCTCAAACTTCTCCGTCTTCTTGAGATATATAGGACACTCTATTTTCATGTGCTCCGGTTTTCCGCATTCGTAGCATTTTGGAGGAGTAGAGGATCATTCTCCTTTGTGATATGCTTTCTTTTGAGGAAAAGGTGGTCTTCTTTGAAATCCCTTTTTCTTCAAGAATCTTCCGAACTTTCTTACAAGGAGACTAAGATTCTTCTCACTTAGCTCAATATTTTCAGCATCTTCTTCACCATCTTCATCATCATCTTCAAGTATGGAAGTGGTGGCTTTGAGTGCAATTCCCTTCTTCTTTTTATCATGCTCTTCACTTTGATTGAGCCTATTTAGTTCCAACTCATGTTCTTGAGCTTTCCGAATAGGGTGGCTAGAGACATTGTTGATAAATCTCTTGATTCCGCAATAACCGTTACTTTGGGTTGCCAATTTCTGCTTAGACATCTCAAGACTTTGTTAATAAGATCCTCATTAGGAAATGTCTTTCCCAATGAGATGAGATGATTAACAATGTGAGTAAATCTCTTTTGTATATCTTTAATACTCTCACCTTAGTTCATTCTAAACAATTCATATTCATGAGTAAGAGTGTTCATTCGAGATTGTTTTACCTCACTAGTACCTTCATGAGTTACTTGTAGGGTATTCCACATTTCTTTTGCGGTCTTACAATTTGACACCCTAAAGAATTCATCATACCCCAAGGATGTGGTGATGATGTTCTTGGCTCTCAAATTGTATTGAACCTTCTTTTTATCATCATCGGTCCATTCATTTTTAGGTGTATTAATTGTCACACCATCTTTAGTTTGTGTTGGGACAAAAGCACCATTTTCAACGGCGTCCCACACATCTAAGTTAATAGCTTCAATAAAAATTTTCATCCTTTCTTTCCAATAGGCATAACCATCCCCATTGAAATAAGGAGGTCTATTTATAGAAGAACTTTCATTTGAAAAACCATTTGAAGCCATCACTTCTCTTGAAGCTGCTCAGCTCTTTATACAAGAGTCTAGCTCTGATACCACTTGTTGCCAAGTGGCCTCAATACTCAAGAGGGGGGTGAATTGAGTAAGTAAAACAAGTTAGCAAATCTTTCGCAAATCGTTTGATAACTAATTTTCGTTGAAGCTATTGAATGATTAGAGATGATTGGATGAATGAGATGAATCCACTTACTTATAAATGTGATAATCTACGGAGACAATATCCAAGAAAATTAATGAAACAGTGCACAAAATAAACAGAGGAGGGTTTAGAGAAAACAAACACGGTCGTTTATCCTGGTTCGATCACCAATCCACTTGTGATCTACGTCTAGTCCCCAAGCAACAACTTGAGATTTTCCACTATATCTTCAAGCTTCAATGGGTGCTTGAAAACCACTACAACCTTGAGCACTCAACACTATGGGATACCTCACCCTAATGCTTGAGCCTCTATTTTCCAAGGGATACCTCACCCTAATACAGTTTGGAGGGATGCCTCACCCTCTCTACAGAATTTACAGAGATTAAATAGGTAGAAACTCTCTTCAAAAAGCATATATTACAACTGGAAATTCAACGAGTATATGATTCACGGTTTACGCTTAGAAACAGAGTATTAATGGAGGAATAGATGAAAACTCGTTTCTAATGCTCAACCAAGATTTTTTCAGATTGATTGTCTAACCCCCATAAATGCCCAACAACTTCTATTTATAAGTCATTGAAGATTAGAGCCGTTGGGAGGTGGTTGGAGCATTAAATGTTATGCTACTATCCGTTAATTTCTATTTCTGGAAACTTTCCTTATTTGAATAAGAGATTTCTTATTCGAATAACGCTTGAAATAGCTTCAGCATATTTTCCTCTGTAATGTGTTATTCGAATAACATCCTGGTTATTCGAATAACTAGTTAAATGTTTGATTTCTGAGAAAACACGTTATTCGAATAACATTCATGTTATTCGAATAACTCATTCGAATAAATGAGCTTCTGAGTTCTTGTTATTTGAATAACAACATCGTTATTTGAATAACCAAATAAACATGGTTTTATTTGAAAGCCCTGTTATTCGAATAACAACTTGTTATTCGAATAACCAATTAAACATGGTTTTTCTGAAACGCTTGTTATTCGAATAACAATTCTGTTATTCGAATAACCAATTCATAAACTGACTTCCTGAAATGTGTTATTCGAATAACACTTCTGTTATTCGAATAACCTATTCGTGCCAAAACACTTTTGAATCATTTATTCGAATAATGCATGGCTTTATTCGAATAAATCCTTTCCTAAGTGATCAATTTAGAATCTCTGACTTGTGTTATTCGAATAAGGAACCCCTTATTCAAATAATACATATGAAAAATATGTTTTGATCCTTTTTAAATGTTGCTCTTGATTCCATATGATCTTGTTAGTTTATGGACACGAAGTGGTTAATTCTTTGGAAGTTAAAAACCATATTGAAGCCTTGAAAACTTGTGTGCTATTTCAAAACGCAAGATTAAGCTTATTTGTGAATCTTTATATACCTTTACAAAAAGATTAAAGTCCTAAGAGCTATACTTGATGGTCTTGATAATCTTGGACTTGATCTTGCAACATCTTTGAGTTTGTTATCATCAAAACACATTCTTAATCAGATACATGCCAGTCACATCCTCCACCTATTGAGTCCCTACTTCCTCCAGTGCCACCAAAATTCTGGGTTAGTGTCATCACACTCTCTCAATCATTCTTTATCTTGACTCTCCAACTCACTCTCTCTACACATACAGGTTCCTACATTATTTCTCTTTTATTTTTTGTAATTTGGTTAGGTATTTATTTATTTGCTTTTTTTTTGGAAATCATCATTGTTGTCTATTCATGTGAAAAAGTTCCCTTGGAAAATCTCTTTGAGCCTTGAGGAAACTCCATGCAATTGTCAGCTTCCATACTGTTATTATAAATTAATAATGCTTGATTTAGTTTGTTTGTATCTCATGTACTAATTACTGGGTTAATTTGAAGTTCTACATTTATGATGTCGTTGAGTTACTTATTTGTGACCCTAATAATGCTTTCACATTAGCTTCTACTTATGTTGTTTCTACTATGTGTAGTGCAAAAGGCGGAGAAGGGATGAAGGAAAAAGGTTATTGCGTGGAGAAGGCAAGGCTCCACATTATGTGACAGTAGATTAAGGTAAATGGGTGGATGAGGATGATAATGAGGATGGAATGCTCATCTTTAACCATGTTCTTCTATTGAAAAACTTCTATGTGTTATGAAAGGTAATATAATTTTATATATAAACTAATTGAATTGTCTCATTATTTGTTGATTACGTGCTGGTGAACTACACTTGGAAGGGATGGATTTCTCAGTATGCATTGTGTTTACTCAATTCTCTGTTGATGTCATTTATCCTTATTATTTTTGTATACTGTAAAAATTTGGTGGGATGGGTGATGATGCAATGAGACAGAAGGATTTCTCAGCAAAGTATTGTTTTACACCAAAAAACTTTAAGTTAAGTTTTGAATGTGCTAAATCGAATAGGGGCAGAATCCTTTCTTTCTAGTTCTCATAGATAAGAGCTTTGTCTTCTTGCACTGTCTGCCTACAGTTGTAAGAGATTAGAAAATCTCCATGAAAGGCAATGGTTGATGTAGAAATTGCAAATTAATTTGGTGAATGATATTGTTACTATAATGTTAATGCTTACCTATTTAAGTAAATGAACTAGCATACTAAAGGGTCATAAAATTTGGAGAATGAATTTAAAGTTTTCTTTATTATTACAAGTAAATTGTGTTTCTCAACCTCCATTTTATTTTTCTCATAAATAACCATTTTTACACTATGTTTGGATGATAGGCAATGAGGGGAAAGAAAATAACTTCCCTTATTTGGGAGTTTTAAAATACATGGGAAAGGAACGGAACACATGGAGAACCATTTCCCCTCTCTTCCTTTCAAATGCCCAACTTTTGTTCCCTCCAAAATTGAGGTGGAATGAGGGGAACACATAGGTAATGAAGTTCTGTTCCGTTCTGTTAATGAAACTTCCAAACAAAGAGAATGGTGACTATGTTCCATTCCTTCCTTTTCCTTTCTGGTCCATCCCCACCTATTTCGTTCCGTTTCATTACTAAAAAAACATACAAACACAAGATTAAGTTTGTTCATGCCATTAAGTAATTTTTTTTTTGGTAAATATTAGATTTCAAATAAGGTGTGCTGTTTAATTATGTATTGTAACATCCTTAATATGATTACTAATAACGTATCCAGAATTATGCAATAGTAATCAGAATTAAGTATGTCACATAAAATTAATAAAATAACTTTTAATTACATTTAAATAATATACAGAAAATATGAGCTTGTAAGGGGTTGAGATAATATACAAATACTATGAAGAACAATATACAAAATATATTATAGTACTCCATAATTACATAATCATTTCCTTGGAACTAATACATCACAAAATACAGATGACATCTAAAACTCTCCTACATCTTCTTCTGTCTGCACGCTAAAGTGCTCGTCCTTGGAAATATTATAGAATACAAATATAAAGAGGTGAGAATTCTAAGAATTCTCAGTATTACTATTTAAAAAAAATGTGCCATCATAATACTTCCAACTGTTTCGGGGAAAATCATATTTTAAAACTCAAATTATTTATACTCTAGAAAGGTGGCAAAATGCAAAATCTGATCATTTATCTTCCCGAAACAGAATTTCAGTTATTAATAATTTCCAAAAACATTTATTAACAATCACCACATCTTAAATACATAAATACTTTCAAAAATAATTACCAAACAAGAACCATAATCTCAAATTCATTCAATGTTCCATATAACATAATTAAATCAAAGTATGACATACAAATTTAAAGTCATCTCAATGCTCATTTAAATATCTGCTCTTTTAAATACTCACTTATTCCCACAAAACCCATATCACACGCACCATAATAAGTGAGAGTCACCTCATATAGCTCGGGTTCTATATACTCATGGTAAGGAGAGAATTAGGGCATCACACTACCATTAGTATCCTATGAGGGAAATGTAGTAAGGAAACATAATGACGAATTTCAAGAATACAGGATCCCCTTCCTTACGGAGGATCATCTCCATGATTGTAATCCAATTTTGGATACCCTTCTCCCATACAGGATCAACTCCAAAATCCACTACACCTAGTGAAACAATGTTTCACATAAAAAGGATACTCAAGTGAGAAAAAAATATATCATGACTATTTTCCTTCCCATTCAAGGATAAATGTCCAAAATTCTCATAAACATTTCAAATTCAAATTTCATGAGCACTGATCATCCAATCACAAGCATAATTGCATTCTAGCTCACCTTAAAGAATCAAGGGAGCAATGCCAATACAAATCTTAGCTCAACTTGAATATTCAAGGAGCAATATAATCTCTCAAATACACATCATGTATCCAATACCATTCCATTCATCCAATTCAATACACAATTCAATAGTTACTCTACTAATCAAGTAACTAAATCAATTCATGAAAGCAAATACAATTTATTCTAAGAAGTTCCCATACAAATATTAATTCAAGCATAACTCAAACATATAGGTATTAGATACAATTTGGAAATTACCTTATCCTTTGTGCTATCATTTGGCCAACATAACTAATTTAACACATTAAGAGTTATTTACTCATTTATATATATTTGTATATATATATATCCACTTAAGACATATTCAATATACAATGTTCAGTTCAAGAATTCAAATATTATGGATTCTTCATAATTTCTTTAATGACCAAACTATAGTTTCATCAATCAACTTTGTTCTTAAGTTATTCAAGAACAACCAAGTATAGGAATTCAAGAGAGTTATAATTTGGACTACATGAGTTTTCCATAAAGTAACTGAATTCACACTACCTTCAGAATTCCTCCAAATTGTGCAAAAAGAATTTATATCAACTTGCATCATTCTCACCAAATCAAATTATGAAGTAAGAACACAAAACAATAAGAGTTACCACTTTAATTTTCTGATTTTGACTGTGTATATTCAGCCCTATAACACCTCAATTTTCTCATTTTCTCATCATAACTAATATCACAAGTTCAAACTAAGAATCAATAGAATAAGAAAAATAAAATTCAAGACAAGAACCTCTAATAGGTTTTGTTTTTGCTGTGTATAATATGGACATAAAGGTCACAAATTTGATCCAAAATCAATAGAAAAGAGGAGCAAGTTGAAGACACCAATCCTCTACCTTAATTCCTTGGCTTGTTTCCTTGAATTTCCTTCCTTTTTCTTTATTTTCTTTTCCTTCCTTTCTCCCCTTTCTCTTTCATATTGTTGCTGCTCTATTTTTCGTTATTTTCCTTCTCCTTTTAGGTGGCTGAATACGTGAAAAGTGAAGCCAAAAACAAGGAAGAAAAAGTCAAAAGAAATGATAAAGATGAAGAAAGATAAGTCTGGTGGAGTGGTTAGATTTTTTTTCTTTCTTCCCTCACTCCTTCATTTCTTTTCTTATCTTTTGTTGTTGGAATCCATAGACAATAAAGGCAGAAAATGAAGGAAGAGAAGTCAAAAGTTTGGGATTAAGTTAAAGAAGAAAGGCAGTGGAGAGAATAGAAAAGATAAAGATGGATTTTATGCAGAAATTTCTGTATCTCTTAGGAACACTTTAATCTTCCAAAGTTAAGTTTTTAAGTATCTATAAGTGTTAGAGAAAATTTTAGGAAAAAACTTAGTCCTTAAATCCATTTTTCCTTAATTCTCCATATATTGTTATTTATTAGTTAAGCTTCATTACTCTTCCTTGAGTTAAGTTAAAACTAAAAATTAAAAAAATATTCTTACTGATATTTACCTTAACTGGTATTCTTTACCAAAATATTCTCCATGTCTTGCTAATCATCTCCATGAAATTTCATAATTTTCTGAGCTACTTTGACTATCTAATCGATCTTCTAAACTTTCATTCAGTATTAAAAATACTAGATCAATTCATCTGCTTCTCCAAAATTTATTACAACTATTATCAACTATTTATTGTTAGAAAATAAATTTTTCATATTTATTTCCATCACATTAGCCGTTTATGTAGAAACTTTAGCTAATTTTTCACATTCAGTGTTATAGAATTAGGCTCAAACTAGTCCAGAAGGCTACCTGAATTAACAGATAACTCATACTAAAGTTACTGAGCTTCTATAACCCTGATTATGAGTATTAGGTCAAGGGGAATGTTACATGTGTTACTTCAATTACTTATCTAGGTTAATTTTAGACTATAGACACCATATCTACTTGAGTGTCTTTTCCTTTGATTGATCTATGTCATTCATCTTTGGAAGTATTATTGTTCTTGTATTTGATAGTTGATTGATGTATGAAGAAATGGCCACATTTGAAAGTTTTTTGTGTTGAAAATGATTTTATTTATCTCTCTCACTTTTTAACTACTTCCTCTACATTCTCCTTCAAATTTGACCACACTAGCAGGCTCACCAGTGCCACAGATTTGGTGAAATTTACAGGTTAGAACCATACTGGAACCTCTTTAACAATCATCTTTTAACTATGTACATGAAACTAGGAGCCTTAAGCCATTCAAGTTCAGTTAATTTACAATTTCGTATATGGTGAAACAACCATGTTGGGTTTAAAAATATCATGTCAAGGTTGAAGTGTGCCTCCTGCTCTGCTCCTATGAGGTTTGTTTTTCACTCCTTTATTTCCTATTTTTTGTATGAATGTTGTTTTTGAGCTGTTAGTCAATACATATTTGGGTTTTGCCTTTTGCCTCAAATCTAAGCCTTTAAACTGCTGGTGCTGAGGCTCCTACTAATAGCATTCCTTTAAGTTCAATGGGTGTGGAAATAAGTTTTTCCCAATGGTTTAATATGTTAAGTTTTGATGATAACAAATACAAGACAAAAAGAATGATGCTTATGCTTGATAGATGTGCTTAATGAGATATATTGTATCATGTATGATTATGTACTTTATCTAGTTATATTTCACTTAATAATCTTGTAATGAGATATATGTAACATTCTTCATATAATATATCTAATAATGCTTCATATGAGTTGTATTAAATTAATATTGGATTTGGCTCTATTTAAAAGAAAATGTGCAAAGTGTTCTTTGTTGCATCCTATATAGAGATATCCCTTAGTAATTGATAAATATCTTATTTGGATGTGTCTATGAAAGTTTTATATGTATGTTAGACTAACTAGAGTTATACATTTATGAATCATGCATATAAAGATATTGAATTATGAATTTGTACTAACTATGTTGTTTTAAGTAAGTAATACTTTGTAGGATAGTCCATGTACTAAGAGTGATCATTGTAACAAGAAAGTAAAAGATCACAATTATGCTCAAGTCAAGAAGAATGAGAATTGATGATCACATATTTGATACATTAATAAGCTTTCATTCTTAGTTATTTACACTCTTTATGTACTTAATTGATTGAGTTTTATTATGTTTTGTAAGTTTGGACTCAAAATTGAACTTAATTGAATTTTTCAGCATGATTCATATCTTACACTGTTTCTGTATTTGGGTCATATCTTGGGCTGTAGGTGGTCTTTGGAGCTGATTCTAGTGGCATTTGAAATATGAGAGAGATCTATAACTTTCATGAAGACCTCAAAGGCCCAATCACACGAGTAGATAACTCAAATTGGAGTTGAAACAAGAACTAGAATACTGTTCCTGACAGCTTGACCTACGTATACTGTTCATCACAGATTTTGGGTTTGATGTTGTAAAATGGATTGAAATTTGGATGCTGAATAGTTAAGACCCATATCTACAACTTTCATGTTGAACACTTTTTCAGAATCGGATTCCTTGAAGGTGATATTGGGTTTGGAAGTCCGAACAGAGGAGCTGTGACTAGGCCTGGACAGTATGTAGTAATTTGAACGTATCTGGAGTTGTAGAAATGATATTGGACCCAAACTAAAGCCATTTGAAAGCTAAGATCCAGGCCTACAACTTTCATGAAGACCACGTGGTTCAAAAATGACGAATGCAATAACTTCAGAGCTGCATGATTTCGGAGACAAGGAATCTCCATTATTTCCCACTCATTTAATGTCATTTAATGTCATTTGGCATTTTTCACTCATTTTCCAATCATCCACCCACTAATAACTCAGCTCCCTTGACATTTTGTATCTCTAATCCTCTATAAAAGGAGGCCTTGGCAGATCATTAGGGGTATTAGGTGTTAGTTACCAAAATAATGCTAGTTTGTTACTAAGTTTTCTTGTAGTAATTTTCCTTTGTTCTAAATTGAAGTCATGTTTTTCTTCTTCTTCTTCTCTCTTTCTTTCTTCTTATCTATGAGTAACTAAGTTTCATTTTACTTGGGTGAAGAGGTGAAGCTCTTGGTAATGAAATAAGGTTAGATTAATTTCTCTTTTATGCTTAAATGATATATTTTCAAGTGATCATTATACGTATTATATTTTGTTTCCAAACTCTCCTTGTAAAGTGGAGTTCTTGATTTGTTGTAGACAAGAGATTGGCACAATGAATGCTTTAACCCATTTACAAGTGGTGGTGTTAGAAACTCTCCTTATAAAGTGGAGTTCTTGATTTGTTGTAGACAAAATATTGGCACAATGAATGCTTTAACCCATTTATAAGTGGTAGTAGTATTTTTAGAAATATAATATAAATACGTATATAGTTTTAATAGACTTTTAACGTTGTATTTTCCGATTGGAACCTCCATGTTGTGAGGATTCTAATTGAGTTATAAAAGAAATTAATCTTACCTTTATTTTATTTACCAAGAGTGGATCTTTTAACCCAAGTAAATAATTTTAATCATAGTAACAAAATATTCACTTCACTTTAATTAATCTTCAACAATTCCCTGTGGATCGACCTCGGACTCCCGAGAAATTTATTACTTGAGACAACCTGCACTTGGGTTTGTAAATGCAACAACTAAAAAGTGTGCATCAAGTTTTTGGCGCCGTTGCCGGGGACTTGATTTGAAGACTGAATTTCTAGTGTAAAAAAAAAAAATTTGTATATATACTAACATACTAACTAGTGGGGGAACCTCTCCCTTTTTAATTTCGGTGCATACTAACTTAGTGGGGGAACCTCTCCCTTTTACTTATTTTTCGCATTAACTTGGTGGGGGAACCTCTCCCTTTTACTTATTTTTTTTTCTTTCTTCTTTAAATTTACTTTCCGCACTTTATTTTTTGTATTTTAATTTCTGTACAGTGGGGGTAATTCTCCATTTTATTTTCTTGTACATTTTAACTTAGTAGGGGTAACTCTCCCTTTTTTTGTACTTTATTTTCTGTATTTATTTTCTGTCATTTTTTTTGTTATTTATTTTCTGTCTTTTTTTTTTTTACTAACTTACTAACTATCTAACTTTTTACTTTATCTGCTTCTAACATTTTAATTTATCTGCATACTAACTTTTTATTTATTTATTTATTTTTATTTTATTTGGTGGTTGGTTTATTACCCCACCTTTGTTATTTTCTTATTTGGTGGTTGGTTTATACCACACCTTTGTTAATATTTAATGGACTGTTTATACTGCTAGCTTGTGTATATATTTTTTTTTCTATTGTAAGTTACTTGTTTATGCTTAGTTGGTATCGTGATTTAAATTAAATTAGTTTGGTTAGAGTTAATCCAGGTACTTTACATATTGATTTGTTTGAATCACAATCACACACATTAAGCACAATGGCTGAAAACGAAAGTGTGCATGATGAACATGAAAATCAACCGTTGCGAACCATGCGTGAGTATTTGCAACCATCCCGAAATTCTAGTCCATCATGTTTTATCTTTCCAGTCAATGCCAACAATTTTAGATTCAAGCCAGGTATGATTTCTTTACTTCCTAATTTCCATGGTTTAGAATCTGAAAGCCCATATTTACATTTAAAAGAATTTGAAGAAGTATGTACTGCTTTTCATGATCAAACTTGCACTGAAGAGGTTGTTAAGCTTAAATTGTTTGCTTTTTCTTTGAAAGATAAAGCAAAATCTTGGCTTAACACTTTGAAACCAAGATCAATTGGCACATGGCAAGAAATGCAATGTGAGTTTTTGAAGAAATTTTTTCCAACACATAAAACCAATGCTTTGAAAAGACAAATCCAAAATTTTTCCCAAAATTCAAATGAAGCATATTTTCAAAGTTGGGAACGTTTTAAAGATTTGTTGAATTCTTGCCCACATCATGGTTTTGAAAAATGGCGCACTATAAGCTTCTTTTATGAAGGGTTAACACCCGAAACCAAACAATTTGTGGAAACAATGTGCAATGGTGAATTTCTTGATAAAGAACCTGAAGAAGCTTTAGACTATTTAGACTATTTGGCTGAAAATTCTCAATCTTGGCATGGTACTAATCCTTCTGAAAATTCAGTTAGATCAAACCTTGCAAATGCTAGTAAAGGAAAATATCATCTTAGTCAAGAAGAAGATCTAAATGCTAGGTTTGCTAGTTTGGCTAGAAAGGTTGAAGCCATGGAATCTGGGAAAGTAAAAGAAATCAAATCTATGCAAAATGAAGAAATTTGTGGCATTTGTGATGAATTAGGACACTCAACAAATGAATGTCCAAAAATTCCTGTTTTTAAAGAAGTTGAGCATGAGCAAGTAAATGCAATGAATAATTTTAAAAAGCCATTTACTTCTTCTTTTTCAGATACATACAATCTGGGATGGAGAAATCACCCGAACTTCAGTTGGAGGAATAGCAACCAGCCACAATTCATGCAACCACCACCTCCTCAGGCACAGCAAGATTCTCAAAATCCTCAAGGATATGCACCCTATGTCCTACCATATAGGAAAAACCTTGAAGGAACATTGCATGCATTCATGGAAAAACAAGAGGCCATCAATAGTCAAAACATTCAAGCCATGATTGACATAAAAGACACTCTTGCTAAACTTTCTTCTGCACTTGCCATTCATGAGAAAGGAAAGTTTCCCTCTCAACCTCAACCAAATCCTAAGGGTCAGTTTAGCCTAAATGAGGGTAGTTCAGAAAGTCAAAAATTAGATCAAGTCAACTCAGTGATAACTCTTAGGAGTGGAAAGGTTGTTGAAAAACAAATTCCTGAACTTTTTGAGAAAGATGATGAGTCAATTCCCAAAGATGAGGAAGGAGTTGATAAGCCACCTAGCCAAAAGGAGATCAAATCCTCGTCTTCACCCCCATTTCCTCAAGCATTAAACAATTCAAGTAAAGTGAATCATAACAGTGACATTTTTTGAAATCTTTAAACAAGTGAAGGTCAATATTCCTCTGTTAGATGCTATCAAACAGATTCCTTCTTATGCCAAATATTTGAAAGATTTGTGCACTGTTAAAAGGAAACATAATGTGAAAAAGAATGCATTTTTGACTGAACAGGTAAGTTTCATTATTCAAAACAATAATGAGTTAAAATATAAAGACCCTGGTTGTCCTACAGTTTCATGCATTATTGGTGAACATAAAATTGAACGAGCTTTACTTGATCTTGGTGCTAGTGTTAATTTGCTTCCATATTCAGTTTATCAGCAACTCAACCTTGGTGAGTTAAAACCAACTTCTGTAACTCTTCTACTTGCTGATAGATCAATTAAAATTCCAAAAGGAATTGTAGAAGATGTGTTGGTATAAGTTGATAAATTCATATATCCTGTGGATTTTATTGTCTTGGAAACTGAACCTATGGTTGATAGTTCTAAGTCAATTCCTGTTATTTTGGGTCACCCATTTTTAGCAACATCTAATGCTTTGATAAATTGCAGAAATGGAGTGGTGAAGCTAACTTTTGGAAATATGACACTGGAGCTTAATGTTTTCAACATGTGCAAGCAACCACATGAAGTTTATGATGACAATGAAGAGATTGAAGGGATTGAGGCCATTATAGATGATCATCTTCAAACCAATAGTTCTTCTGACCCATTAGAAATCTGTTTAATTAATTCATTTGATTCAGCTACACAATTAGATGATGATATTTCTGAAATATGCTCTTTGCTTGACTGTACACAGGAAATAGAATACAAAGGAAGGAAGCCAAGATTCAAGAGCTAAAATCCATGAATGATGATACCCATGAAGAAGTACACACACTGAACCGAAGCCATTACGATGGGTTGAAGTACATATTTTTGGGAGAAGAACAAAGCTTTCCAAAGGGTAATTTCCTCATCCCGACCAAAGAACAAGAAGGTAAGTTGATAGAAGTACTTAAAAGGCATAAAAGTGCAATTGGATGGACATTAAAGGATATAAAAGGTATTAATCCATTAATCTGTACACATAGAATACATTTAGAGGATAATGCTAAAACATCTCAACAACCTCAAAGAAGATTAAATCCACACATGAAAGAGGTAGTTAGAGTGAAGTTCTTAAATTACTTGATGTTGGAATTATCTATCCTATCTCGATAGCAGTGGGTAAGCCCTACACAAGTTGTGCCTAAGAAATGCTGGAATAACAAAGGTTGAAAATGAAAAAGAGAAATTAATACCTACCCGAGTCTCATCTAGTTGGCGTATGTGTATTGATTTCGAAAATTGAATGCAATCACTAGGAAAGACCATTTTCCATTGCCATTTCTTGATCGATTCTAGAAAGAGCAGCGGGACATCCCTACTATTGTTTTCTTGATGGTTATTCGGGGTATAATCAAATACCAATTGCATTAGAGGACCAAGAAAAGACCACTTTTACTTGTCCCTTTGGCACTTTTGCATATAGAAGAATGCATTTTGGTCTTTGTAATGCTCCGGCAACTTTTCAAAGATGCATGCCAAGTATTTTCAGTGACATGATTGAGCATTTTTTAGAGGTTTTCATGGATGATTTGACAGTTTTTGGAAATTCTTTTGAAAATTGTCTTGATAATTTGGAAAAAGTTCTTAAAAGATGCGAAGAAAAAGGATTTGTGTTAAATTGGGAAAAATGTCATTACATGGTTACCTCAGGAATAGTGTTAGGTCATGTGATATCTTCTAAAGGAATTGAAGCCAAAGTTGAATTAATTGCTCATTTGCCTTTCCCAAAAACAGTCAGAGAAGTTTGTTCTTTTTTAGGACATGCAGGATTTTACAGAAGATTTGTAAAGGACTTTAGTGCCATATCTAGACCTTTATGTAATCTTCTAACAAAAGATACACCATTTGATTGGACTCAAGATTGTCAGAAATCTTTTAAAAAATTAATCGGACTTTTGACTTCTGCTCCTATCATGCAATCTCCTGACTGGTCGTTGCCTTTTGAGTTAATGTGTGATGCTAGTGATTTTGCTGTTGGCGCTGTTTTAGGCCAAAGAAAGGAAGGTAAGCCTCATGTAATTTATTATGCAAGTCGAACTTTGAATAGTGCACAAATGAATTACACCACTACTGAAAAAGAACTACTTGCTGTAATTTTTGCATTGGACAAATTTCGAGCTTATTTAATTGGTTCATCCACTGTTGTTTTCACTGATCATCTTTCTTTGTTAGATATTTAATGTCTAAACAGGATGCCAAACCTAGGTTGATACGGTGGATCTTGTTGCTTCAAGAATTTAACATCACAATAAAAGACAAGAAAGGAGCCGAAAATGTTGTTGCAGATCATTTGTCAAGGCTGACAACAAGCTCATCTTTTGATAGCACACCTATCAATGATTCTTTCCCTGATGAATTTTTATTTTCGGTCAATTCTATGCCTTGGTTTGCTAACATTGTCAATTTTCTTGTAACAGGTAAGATGCCGCCTTAGTGGACACACCAAGACAGAAAAAAGTTTTTAATTGAGGTGAAAAATTTCTTTTGGGATGACCCATATTTGTTCAAATATTATCCTGATCAAATTTTTCGGAGATGTGTACCCGACAATGAGGTAAGTAGTGTCATTAAATTTTGTCATTCAGAAGCATGTGGAGGTCATTTTTCTTCAAAGAAAACAGCTGCGAAAATCTTGCAGTGTGGATTTTATTGGCCCACTTTATTCAAGGACAGTTATACTTTTTGTAAAAGTTGTGAAAGTTGTCAAAAATTGGGGTCCATTTCTAAAAGAAATATGATGCCTTTGAACCCTATCATTGTCATTGAAATTTTTGATTGTTGGGGAATTGATTTCATGGGTCCATTTCCATCATCTTTTGGATTTGTGTACATTTTGGTTGCAGTTGATTATGTCTCAAAATGGATTGAGGCAATTTCATGTCGGCACAATGATCATAAAACTGTTCTAAAATTTTTAAAAGAAAATGTTTTGAGTCGATTTGGAATTTCTCGAGTTATCATCAGTGATGGGGGAACACATTTTTGCAATAAACCATTTGAATCTTTAATGAAGAAATATTGCATTACCCACAAAATTGCAACCCCTTATCATCCTCAGACAAGTGGACAAGTTGAATTAGCAAATAGGGAGATTAAACAAATTTTGGAAAAAACGGTTAACCCAAATCGTAAAGATTGGTCTTTAAGACTAAACGATGCACTTTGGGCTTACCGTACTGCTTTTAAAACATCTTTGGGCATGTCTCTTTATCGGTTAGTTTATGGAAAACCTTGTCATTTGCCTGTAGAATTGGAGCATAAAGCATTTTGGGCCATTAAAGCTTTCAACTTAAGTCTTGATGATGCTTCCAAGTTACGCAAATTACAATTGAATGAACTTGAGGAATTAAGAAATGATGCATATGAAAACTCAAAAATTTATAAAGCTAGAACAAAAGCTTTTCATGACAAATCAATTTTTAGAAAAACTTTTGAAATTGGTCAAAAAGTTCTGCTTTATAATTCTCGTCTTCACCTATTCCCTGGAAAATTGAGATCTAGGTGGATTGGTCCTTATATTGTCAAACATGTGTATTCTTATGGGGCCATAGACATTGAGAATCCTAGGAATGGTATTGTATTTAAGGTTAATGGACAAAGACTCAAACCATTTCTGGAACATCAAGTTGTTGAGGTAGAATCCATTTCTCTTTCTAATCCTTGTTATGAGTAGAATTTATTTTAATGTTGTTTCTTTCTTTTTGCGCTTCTTTGTGTTCCTAGGTTAAATGGCGGATAACGGTACTCGTGACCCTCAAGTCGGTTTGTTTTTCGGTTTCCCATAATAACCGATTTCTTCTCCTTTCAAAATGGATGTCATTCTCTCAAATCTAAGAAAACATTTTCCTTCTCTCCCTCTAAATGCTCTAACAAAAGTCTATGAAGCTAGGTGTGAAAGACTGAGATTGTAATGTATAAGGGCATCCCCAGAAGATATACGCTGGATAATCGAAGCAAAGGTTCGTTTAGCTGGTGAATCTTCAGATTCATTTGTCCCATACATGCCTGGTCTCGGTAAAAGTTCATTTTCAAAAAGGAGAAGAGCAAAAAGAATGAAAGTTTGTCACAAGTGTGCACGATGGAATTACAACACGCGATGTCACTCTTTGGGGATGGTTTCCATAAACAGAGAAGATAAAATATTCTTCATTAAGAATGGACTGAGTAAAGAGTCATTAGATAATATCTTATTGACTCTTGAGACGCATTCTTGTGGAGTTGTGCAGCGTGAACTTCTTAGTTTGTGGAATCTCTTCAAGGACGAGCAAGAGCGTTACAGTCTTGGGAATCTGACTCAAAAAGACCCTGTTTGCCAATTTATAAGAAAATTGGATGGGAAGCCTATCCTCGACTCATAGAAGGCGTTGAAGCCGTTACTGGTCGTAAAACCAGAGGAAGATGTGAGCCACAATCACAACTACATGTATATATTTTGTTGTATTTCTTCTTCTTATGACAGCCCTGATCCAGTAGCAGCTCAACTAGAAGTGGTCCGAAGGAAATGTTGTGTGAAGCAGTGAGAAAAGGAAGCAGTCAAGATACTCCATCTGTATAAATAATTTCAATCTTTGGTCATATTTTGTTTCTGTTTATATTTGTGTGAAGTTTCTCTTTTCAGTAATTGCGGTAACAGGTACTATCTTCTATCTTTTTCCTTTCTATTTTTTAACATTGAGGACAATGTTGTGATCTAGTTGGGGGGAAGGATAGTTGTGTAAAAAAAAAGGTAAAAAAAAATAAAAAAATATAGGAAATGTGTTTATGTTTGTCGTGTGTAGAGTTGTGTAAAAAAAAATCCCAAAAAAAAAAATTTTAGGAAGTGTGTGTATTAATATGTTTGTTGTGTTTATATGTTTGTTAGTAACTACTAAACCAGTTAAGGATGGCAGAGTAAGGAATAAATTTTACTCTTGAGACGCATCTTAGTTGGGGTAGATACCTAGTTTATGTGAAAGTAGCAATTCAAATTCAAGGAAATTTGCATGATTGAGTAAATTGTCTTCTTTCTTAAAATTCACATGCTTGGTTATGGATGTTGAATTGGTGGACTGAGAATGATAGAATTATGCCTTGTGAGATTTTGAGCTTATTGATGAATGGATTGAACATTTGTACCATTCTTTTCTTTCTTGTGTGAATTTCACTCATGGAATTGTTGCTCTAGAACTTGCTTTGATTCTTTTTGAGACTACATTTTCATATGCATACATGAATATGATTGAGGCATTTTTCTTGAAATAACTACTTTAGCCAAATAGCCAACCTTGTGCATATTTTCCTTTGCTTAACCCCTTTGAGCTTATTTGACTATTTTTTGTTTCAAACTCATTATGCGCCTTAAATGAAAAATCATGTTCTTACTTGACCTTAGGGAATAAGAGAACATTAGTTTGTCGTTCGATGAGTTCTTGAACAAGTGTGGGGGTGTGTGTGCAGAATATTTTAAAAAAAAATGTGTATATATGATGTTCTTCTTCTTAAAAAAAATTCAAAAATCAAAAATAAAAAAAAAATCAAAAAATCAAAAAAAAATTCAAAAAAAAAATTGTAAAAAGAAGAGGGTCAACAAGGTAATAAAGGAAAGGAAAAGAATATGTAAAGAGAATTTATATTAGGTAGAGTTGGGATGAACTTTCATGCTTGTTAATTGAACTCAGCTCTCATGTTCTTTTATTCTCTGGTGTTTAACTTGACATATCCATATTACCTCCTCCTTTACCTTGACCCCATTACAACCTTGAATAAAGTCCTCATGATTTGTGTGTGCATGTGTTCTGAGTAGTGGAGAAGTAGAAGATAAGCAAGCTTATGGTAGTGCAATTTTCATGGGTTGAATTGAGTGAAATACCTACCTTTTAAACACTTGAGGGATTGAGAGTGAATCTTGTGAAAATCTATCATTATTGACTCATGCTTTTCAATTGAAATAACCTTGCTTGTTGATTTGAGAAGTGAAGATATGTTACCTCATGAATGTTTTGATTACTTGAATGATTGCTCTTCATTTTTAAATATTATTAGAAATTGAGTCTTTTAGAGTGTTTAGCTTTTGAGTCTGTTTCTTTTTTTTTGTGAGTGATCTTATGTGTTTTGCTCAGGAGTGCAAAAAGCTAAGTGTGGGGGATTTTGATGATCACATATTTGCTACATTAATAAGCTTTCATTCTTAGTCATTTACACTCTTTATATACTTAATTGATTGAGTTTTATTATGTTTTGTAAGTTTGGACTCAATTGAACTTAATTGAATTTTTCAGCATGATTCATATCTTACACTATTTCTGTATTTGGGTCATATCTTGGGCTATAGGTGGTCTTTGGAGCTGATTCTAGTGGCATTTGAAAGATACGAGAGAGTTCTATAACTTTCATGAAGACCTCAAAGGCCCAATCACACGAGTAGATAACTCAAATTGGACTTGAAGCAAGAACTAGAATACTGTTCCTGACAGCTTGACCTACGTATACTGTTCATCACAGATTTTGGGTTAGATGTTGTAAAATGGATTGAAATTTGGATGCTAAATAGTTAAGACCCATATCTACAACTTTCATGTTTAACACTTTTCCAGAATCGGATTCCTTGAAGGTGATATTGGGTTTGGAAGTCAGAACAGAGGAGCTGTGACTGGGCCTGGACAGTATGTAGTAATTTGAACGTATCTGGAGTTGTAGAAATGATATTGGACCCAAACTAAAGTCATTTGAAATCTAAGATCCAGGCCTACAACTTTCATGAAGACCACTTGGTTCAAAAATGACGAATGCAATAACTTCAGAGTTGCATGATTTCGGAGACAAGGAATCTCTATTATTTCCCACTCATTTAATGTCATTTGGCATTTTCCACTCATTTTCCAATCATCCACCCACTAATAACTCAGCTCCCTTGACATTTTGTATCTCTAATCCTCTATAAAAGGAGGCCTTGGCAGATCATTAGGGGTATTAGGTGTTAGTTACCAAAATAATGCTAGTTTGTTACTAAGTTTTCTTGTAGTAATTTTCCTTTGTTCTAAATTGAAGTCATGTTTTTCTTCTTCTTCTTCTCTCTTTCTTTCTTCTTATCTATGAGTAACTAAGTTTCATTTTACTTGGGTGAAGAGGTGAAGCTCTTGGTAATGAAATAAGGTTAGATTAATTTCTCTTTTATACTTAAATGATATATTTTCAAGTGATCATTATACGTATTATATTTTGTTTCCAAACTCTCCTTGTAAAGTGGAGTTCTTGATTTGTTGTAGACAAGAGATTGGCACAATGAATGCTTTAACCCATTTACAAGTGGTGGTGTTAGAAACTCTCCTTATAAAGTGGAGTTCTTGATTTGTTGTAGACAAAATATTGGCACAACGAATGCTTTAACCCATTTATAAGTGGTAGTAATATTTTTAGAAATATAATATAAATACGTATATAGTTTTAATAGACTTTTAACGTTGTATTTTTCAATTGGAACCTCCATGTTGTGAGGATTCTAATTGAGTTATAAAAGAAATTAATCTTACCTTTATTTTATTTACCAAGAGTGGATCTTTTAACCCAAGTAAATAATTTTAATCATAGTAATAAAATATTCACTTCACCTTAATTAATCTTCAACAATTCCCTGTGGATCGACCTCGGACTCCCGAAAAATTTATTACTTGAGACAACCTGCACTTGGGTTTGTAAATGCAACAACTAAAAAGTGTGCATCAAGAATGATAAGATGTTCTAAGCATTTGTAAGATTTGAAGAGAAGAAATTTGTGGAAGCTTGGATTACATCAAGAAGCCTAAGGACTAGAATTAGCATATTTTCCTTTTAGGCTTTCTCTTATGTAAAGATAGAAGGTTTACAAGAAAAGAGTTCAAATATGTTTTTAAATCTTTACAAATGGTTCTTACATGCTAAAATGCCCAAGAAACATGTTTTGAAAAGCTAGTCATGGTAGTACTTCAAAACTATGAAAAATAGTCAAGTTTAAGTTTTGAAAAGCTAACCTTTGGTTACTATTTTTATCATAACTATCAAACTACTTTGATTTTTGTTGTGAAATTATTGCATATGAAAATAGACTAAAAGATCTTTCCAATGAGTGGTCATTTACTTTCAACGGATAAGAAATGAAGAAGTTATGACCATTTAAAGTCAGTTATGACCTTTGACTACTATTTTGATCATAACTTTCAGATACTTTGAGTTTTGTTATGAAACTTATTTCATATGAAAATAGACTCAAAGATCTTTCTAATGAGCGGTCATTTGCTTAAAACGGATAAGAAATGAAGAAGTTATGATCATTTAAAGTTAGTTTTTGAAACTAGAATGCTGTAATCGATTACACAATCCTTGTAATCGATTACAACTCTGACAGAGGCTTTATAATCGATTACACACTACCAGAAATGTTCTCAATGGTTATAAATGGCTAGTTTTCATAAAAAAGTCATTTCTAAACACTACCAACGGTTATTTTATCACTTGGGCTCTATATATAAGCGATATTTGAAGCTTTTACAACTCTTGAACACTTGATTTGATCCTTGAATTATCAAAATCATATTTTGAGCTCTTTATTGCAAAATCCTTCTATTCCTTTGTTCTTCAAGTTGTATATCTACTCTTGTGAGAGTTTCTAGTCTTTCTCTTCATCTTAAAATCATTGTAAGAGGGTGAGGTATCGCTCAAGAGAGAAAATGGTGAGGTATCCCTTGTAGTGAGGCTCAAACACAAAGGGTGAGATATCCCAAAGGTGTTGTGAGTGCTCTTGAATGTAAAGATTTTTTCAAGTACCTGTGAAGCTTGAAGAGTTGGAGGCTCTAGCATAAGGGTGAGGTATCCCAAGGTGTAAGGAGTGCTCTTGTTTGTACAAAGGCTTTTCTAGCACCCGTGAAGTCTAGGAGATAGTGAAGAAAATCTCAAGTTAAGCTTGGGGACTGGATGTAGGCCACAAGTGGTTGGTGATTGAATCAAGATAAATTCTTGAGTTTAATTCTCTCTTTCCTACACTCTTTAATTTCAGTATTTGGTGTTGTATCTTTATTAGACTTATTGTGCTGCATGTGTTGATTGAAAATATCAAAATGCATAATTTCTCAAAGTTGTTTTAAAAATTTGTAATCACTCAATTTACCCCCCTCTTGGGTGATGGTTGCCATGGCTAACAATAGGTAGGATCACCAACAACCCTTCTATCACAGGGTGTGGTACTGGTGATTTCATCTCCGAATATTTTATAGGGTGCAGAAAAATATGATTTGAGTGTAGGTTCCAAATAAGGGCTCTAGTAAATTTTTCCCTCTTCTGCAACTCTCTTTAGTTCCATGTAAGTCTATGATCTCTCCCTCAACCATTCAGTTCAAGAACTTGAGTTCCTAAACTCAACGTGTTCACCGATTTAAGCTCCTAATTTTTGTTTCCAATGACTGAACTTGTATGTTCTACCATTTTCTTCCTTTTAATGCTATATCCGGGAAGTCTTGAAGATACGACATGCCTTTATATTTTTTCCCATAATTTGTTTAGCTTTCACTCAACTAATAATGTTATATTTTGGTTTTGATTTCAACATATGCTTATATACAATTATATGTTGTATTTGCCTCGACCAATATTTTTACATGGACAATTATATGTTGCTATATCTCAAGATAAATGTAGAAGTGAATTGAAGATATTGATTTGCAATGATGATGGGGATCTTTGTTCAAGAACCAAGAATGTAGTATTTATAGAACTTTTCCATAAGATTTAAATTCGTATTTGTAATGTTTTTTGCTAATCTCCGGTACGTATATTATTTGATCGATCATTGTACAAATGGTGATTTGGTACACGAATCAGTTTGTGGTTTTATTTTCTGTTAAAATAATTATCTATTGTGCTAGATGATTCTTGGATTTATCCTCATTGCATGCTTTGAGAAGCCTTTTGAAGAGACAATGTTTGACGGTTGTGAGAATCATGGCCAAACACATATTAGATCTTGGAGGTTCTCAAAATCACTCCACTGTAAATAATTTTCTGCTTTAGATTCTATTACAATCAATTACATGTATGATGATTCATTTTTAGATGCTATCCTATATGTTATCCTTTATCAATATGACTGAGAAGATAATTTTATGCCCTTTATTTGAATAGTTGGAAAGAATAAAAGTCAAATTCACCTACAATAGGTATTCTTCTATTAAAATATGGCTGGGCATTTAACGAGTTTCAAAGTATGTATCTTTTCAAGACATATTAACATTCTTTTGTGTATGATGTGAGTAAGTAATTCAATTGCTTAAGATTTTTAATATTTTTTTTTGTTCTGTTGTAGAGTTTGATTTTATTCTATAATACTGTTGCATCATTAAAGTTCCTCATATTAGCTATTATTTTTTCATTTTTTTTAATTTTTACTATGAGTATTTTGTACTTTCCAAGGTTGTTCATAAATAGCTCAACTTGCCGACAGTAAGCATTTTAACCCTTTTTTCTTCTATTTTTTATTAATAAATTTTTTGTTCTAAATCTACTCCAAAATTTAATTTGGTTCAGTGATCATCCAGCTTCTCTTGGATTGCATTAGTGCCTTTCCAAACTATTACCTTAATTTTGTTTTATTGATGTGAAGTTTCTATTTGTGATACATGCTCCAAAAAGGGCAGTTGAATCGAATTGGAAGGGTCACTTGGCCACTCCAAGATTTGAATTGGAAGGCAGTTGGAATTCATGATATAAGAATAGGTTTTGGAAAAAAAACTATTTTATTATTTTCTTTTAAATTAATATAACCAATTCATTTTTAGGTTATTATACTGGTAGTACAGTATGTTTATTCCTTTCAAATTTATAATATTGACCTCTCTTAATTATTTGGAGCCTACTTTTCTGGTGTATGCTTTTAATCATTTTTTTTCAGATTTTGTTATTTCATTGCATGCTTTGAGGAGCCTTTTGCAGAGACAATATTTGAGGGTTGTGGGAGTCACGACCAAAAGCATATTAGATCTTGAAGGTTCTCACAATCACTTCACTGTTAATAATTTTTTGCTCTAGATTCTATTACAATCAATTACATGTATGCTAATTCATTTTTAGATGCTATCCTATATGCTATCCTCTATCAATATGACTAAGAAGATAATTTCATGCCCTTTATTTGAATAGTTGGAAAGAGTAGAAGTCAAATTCACCTTCAATAGGTATTCTTCTATTAAAATATAGATGGGAATTTAATGGGTTTCAGAGTTTCAAAGTATGCATCTTTTCAAGACATATTAACATTGTTTTGTGTATGACGTGAATAAGCAATTCAATTGCTTGAGATTTTTAATGCTTTTTTTTGTTCTATTGTAGAGTTTGATTTTATTCTGCAATATTGTTGAATCATTCGAGTTGCTCATATTTTGCTATTAATTTTTCATTTTTTCATTTTTTTTAAATATCTCATGTTCATTTGTATAGTTATGTTACCGATGTAGGCTCTCTATTAAGAGAGTATTTGAAGGATGAGTCTTGGTTGCTACTTTTGTGTAACAATCTTAAGTATGACCTTTCAAAATGGCTTATGATAAAGATTTGACTTTTATACAATCATCATGCTTTTATTTCTTAGTAACTGATTTTATTTTTCTTTTTGTGAAAAGAACTTTTTACCTGCATGCTTGATTTATATTCATCCTACCCTGCTACAAAAATTGAAATTGAACAAGAGGCTGTAGACTACACATCCATGCATGTTCTTCTACTTTAGACCAGCGTAAGCAATTTTCCAAAGTGCACCTTAAAGTATGTTCTTCCTTGCTGGCAAAGATTTATCATCTATGGCAGAGAGATCTTCATAATCTGCTCGAGAATTGCATGTAAAATCTAAAAAGTATACTATAGTTTTATGATTTCGAATCTTGAACTGAGTATTATTGTTACTTGTGTTCTAATCCTTTGATAAAATACTATCTTGAAATGCTATCCTTTGCTACTAATGTGGTACATGGTATGGCATACCTTATTTTGTACTTGAATTAGGAAAATTTAAATGTATTGAGGGAATGGGTTAGTTACAAGAGGCTTATGCATTTTAATATCAATTTCAAGCAGCTGCCAAGTGCAAAGATTTAGGAGCAGGAAGTGGTCTTCCTTACCGTGCAGACCCACGCTTAACATATGCAGTAGATTTTCTAGGAGTCATGCCTTTGGCCAATATAAGAGATGTCTTCAGTGGGTTACTCGATTGAATTGTTTAATAGATTAATGATCTTGGACAATTAGTCTACACTTAAAAATATTGGCATCTAGGTCTTTGATTTATCACAATTGAAGGGATTGGACGTTATGTGTTCTAAGTCTTTATTTTTTTACTTTTTCTTTCAATTGTTGAGTTCCCTTCATGATTATAATGAAATCATATGGAAGTGTTAATGTGCATGCCTTTCAAGTAGAAACTTTTTTTCCCAAGTTCAGTTAAGATGAGTGTACAAGTCACTATTCTATTTTCACAGAATGTAGTATTTATGGAAATTTTTCATAAAATTTAAATTCAAATTTGTAATATTTTTTGCTAATCTTTCATATATATATTATTTGATCAATTATTGTATAATGTGTGATTTGATACACGAATTAGTTAATAAATTTATTTTCTGTTAAAATGATTATCTATTCTACGCTAGATGATTCTTGGATGGTCTTTTATATATATATATATATATATATATATATATATATATATATATATATATATATATATTAATACTCATTATATTTTGAATATCTATTACTGATAATTTGTAAATTTAAATTTTTCCTCATATGAATTAACAAAAAAAAAAGAATTTCAATTGATAGATTAATGTAGAAACTAAAGAAAAAAAATGTTCAAATTTAAATCATGATCTTAATTTTTATAAAAATTCAATTTTGTCTATAAACAATAATGACATATTTTAACCATGTGTTGCACAAGTAAATGTCCTAATAAAATACAAAATAGATGTGATCTTTAATATTGGGTGTAATGTAAATATGATGATAGAAGTATTCCTTTTTCTATTCATATATTTGTTTGGTTATGCCTTTAATATGATAATTAAAATTAAAAAACTTAAGTATAAGGAGAAAAGAGTTTTTTACAATGAATTCAAGTTCATACTAAATGTGAATTGATATATAGAATTTTAAAATATTTATATATTTATTATAAATCCAAGTTTATAATAACCTTGTAACACTCCTTTTTGGCTATCAAGTAAATTTGATACACAACTTTATTGAAAGATGTAAAATCCTCACTCCACATGTCAGAATGACTTTAAACTTGATCTATTCACAGGAATAAATTTAAGAGATAAGGAATATCATATAAGCTTCGTCATATTAATCGAAATCTTGCCTTTCCGAAATCTCTTGCACAAAATTCACTACCCTTCTCCTTCTTCTTTTTTTGTTTTACGCAAAATATACCTTTGATTCTTTTCAATTAATCTCATATAAGCTCTCTTTTTATTTTTAAATTTTAACTAGTAAGTATTCTATTCATTACATGAGATTTTTAAAATTTTGGTAAAATTTAAAAAATTTAGATAAAAAATTTAGATTAAGAAAGATGCTTAAAATTAAGGAAAATGATAGGAAGCCTCGGGAATCCCAAACAACCTTTTCAACAATTAATTACATGTGTTGGTCGCACTTATATCATTTTCTCTCTCCGTATGCAACATTATTATTTCTCTTTGTGACATATCCGGACTATTTAGTAGTGGATACCGACACGTATCTGAATAAGCATGAATTGGTGGTTTCTTCCTTGTGTAGAAGCAGCAAAGTGTGTTGGTATGGGTTGGTTGGTACTTGCAAAGGTATTCCAACACTTAAGTCAAGTTGTGCACAATAAGAGTTTAAGTTGAAAAGCAATAGATACCTGTTAGAGGTGATTGAGCATGGTATTTATAGACATTGGATAGGGAGATACATTCTCTTAATAGTTATAGAGGATCTATATAAAATCAGAATGTTAATACTGTAGTTATGAGCAATCAAAGGCAGTTATAAGTGTTATTATTTCGCAAAATTATGATTTATAGATACTTATAGGATTTATCCACTATGTAAATATCACAGTAATGTTGTTGCTACCCATGTCATGATCCAACTGTTGTGCTAGGATCTCAGTAGTATACGATGAATTCCCGCTGGGGTGTCAATGACGGACTCTGGCTGGAAGCATGCTGGGTTGACCCATGGGACAGGATCTCGGATCGTGATCCAGAACAATTGCCCCTAGCTTGGTGCTTGGATGGGATAGCTAAATGTCAAGGTATCAAAGTTTGATATGAGCACACAACACACGATGGACAAAGGGATTCGAGTCAATGTTAATGTAACATTCTCTCCAACCCAATGGACTTAATCAGGGTTATAGAAGTTCAACAACACTGGTATAGGGCACTAGTTAATTTTGGTAATTACCTGGCGTAGTTTGAGCATAAATCTATAACACTAAATGTGAGAAATAGCTCCTATAAAATTTGAAATTTTGTGAAAATGGGTGAGAAAATAGAAATAAATTAGGAAGATTTATTTCTAAGCTATGGACAATTTGAATGGACATCTGAAAGCTTCTTAATTCAATTCCATTGATTTAATTTGACCTAGGAAAGAATAACGAAGCTTAGCAACTGATAACGCAATATAATTAAAATAGTGGAATGGCAATACAGAGAATAGAATGAAACCCTAGAATTTTCTATAATACCTATGAATGTTAGAAAATTCATTTTTGAAAGATTAAAGTGTTCTTAGCAGATATAAAGTTTCTAGTTGGATTTCATTTGTCAATCTCTCCTCTCCTTTTCTACTATTGCATTCTTCTTAATGCACTTAATATGTTAACTTTGTCACTTGCTTTTCCTTCACTCTTCCATTCTCTCACGTTTCCCATTTTATCATTCCTCATATCTTCACTTTTCCAGTAGAAAGGGGAAAAGGAAACAAAAGTAAGAAGAATCAAAAAGACGAAGGAAAGACAAGAAAGGAAAGAAAAAAAGGCATCTACAAGCTAGGTAGGGGTTGTTTTCTTAAACTTTTCCTATTAAGTTTGATTTCTTATGGTTTTGAAAGAAAATTTGATCGAATGATGGGTTTTGAATCATGATTTTCTTTTGAATTGATTATGAACTCAAGTTTACATCTTAAACTTGAAATGATGAGGATTTAGGGTTGTAAAAGTTGTAAACTTTTGAGTTAAGAACTACCCATGCTTGCTTTGATATTTGGTAATGAAACTGGTGCTTTGTTGGTGAGGTTCTTGGTTATTTTTAATATTTATGGATTAGTTTGGGGTATTTCTTCATTTGATGCTCTGTTTTTAAGACTGTAAATCCCCAGATAACCTATTGTGGACAAGCCATAATTAGATATTAGCACAAGACAGAACTTCCCATGTCTATAATAACCGATTAAGGCAAGGCCTAACCGATTATTGCAACATGACAAAGAGTCATGTTATGCAATAACTGGTTAGAGCCAAGGCCTAACTGTAACACCTCAATTTTTTGTTTTTCTTGATATTTATGAGTTTTATAATATTTGTGAATTTTTATGAATTTTTAAATTATTTTAATTGTTTTAATATTATTTTGAGCTGTATGTGTGTATGAGGCGGGTCTAGAAAAATTAAATTTTTTTCTAGACCAAAAAGTTTCGAACTGTTAATGAGGGGCTGGGGGAACTTACTAAACTCGAAATCGGGAACAATTGATGAAAATTTTTTGTATCTGAATTTTCTATTATCCATTGGATAATATTACTATCCATTGGGTAATGCTTTTATTCATTGTGTAATGTTATTATCCATTAGACAATAACTAGCAGTAGCTATTATCCGTTGGATAATAGTTTCTAAAAATATCTTTTAAAAATATCTTTTGAAAAATATCTTGAGATTAGTCAACTAAAGAGGCTATGACTTTTATGAAGAATCAATAGGAAGGAAGCGTACTTGTGAAGCTAACCAATAGGAAGAAAGCTTAATGGTGAAGCTAGTTGAAGTCAACAAAAAGGGCTTGACTTTGGTTTGAACCATTGGATGGCAAGACTTGGAGGAGAAGCTTTGCATATCCACCATTGATCTAATCAATGATGGTGATAGCAAGCTTAGTAAAGAAGCTTTAGATGTCCACCATTGATCTAATCAATGGTTGTGAAGGAAAGCTTAGTGAAGAAGCATAGGATATCTACCCTTGATTGAATCAATGGTTGAGAATGGTTGTGGTAAATTAAAATACCACTTTATCTCTCCTTGCATCTCACGGCCTTGAAGTCCCTAAAGTGGCTAAGTTTCATTTTTCAATTACATTTTCAAAGCTATCATCTTTTCTCTCAAAAGCTAACACCATTTTCTCTCATTTTCCTTCCCTCATCTCACGGCCTCCTCACCCAAAACCACTCTCCAATCTCTTATAATTCAAGCCAACTACATCACCTAATCCTAAACATCATTCTAAGCAACTTTCATGTTGTGATCAAGACCTAATTCCATCATATTCAAGCTTGATTCTTGGATTCAAGTTCTAGGGTTCTAAAGTGAAGTTCATGGTTTTTCATTTCTTATTTGATTCTTGAAATTCTAAGACCATATTTGATCTATGGTTGTCCTACTTTAGCCTTGGATGTTAATAAGTTTGTGTTTACTTTGATTTTTAAGAATTACTTGGTGGAGGAAATTGATACAAAGGATCATATAAGGAGCTTAGGAAGTTACATCAAAGGTAAGAGGGCAATTAACCTCATCAACCAATTATGATAGTGAGGAACGAAATTTGTAGGAAGGTGATGAATCCGTGTGAGGATTATTCACCTAGTTTATATGATTTTGTGTTTTATGTTTAATTGCTTTATGTGATTTTGTTGCTTTGATATTTTGCATGAATTTGATATAGTAAAATTTTGATGCTTAAAATTGTATTGTGTGCTATAAATTGTGATTGAGAGGAAACAATTTTTGGTTCCAAAGACCATGAGACTCACGGCCTCTATGCCCACAAATGGGTAATCCATTACAAAAATGATTTATTAAATAATAACCTAGAGGATTAGTGTTAAGAAATTTAATTAAGGAATTACAAAATAAAAATGAAAATGGATATATTTTTATCACTAATTAAAAAGGGATTTTCGGCCAATATAGTGGAAAATAGGATTGGGAATTAAGTTTGAAACTTAAAGTATTTTATTTAAATGGAATTTTAAAGAGGAAGATGGAAAATGTTTTATTTAATTAAAATAAACGTAAGTTTTGGATAGGATATTAGAAAATATTATTTAGAGGAGTTTTAGCAATAAAATAATTTTAATAATAGTTTGGAGTTTAAAATATTTTATTTAAGAAAGTTTTATTAAGAGTAAAGAACAAAGGTTTTGAGATATCTTGAATAAATTTAGATGATATAAGTTTTTGTGGAAAATGTTAGGAAATATTATTTGGTGGAGGTTAGAAATATTATTTAAAGGTGACTTATTAAGGAAATAATGGAATTAAAGTTCATTTTTTATATTAAATGAGAAAAGTTTTAATTTGAGCTTAGAATATTGAGAAAATGTTTTACACGATTGAAAATACATAGAAAAACTCTTACGCGATTTAAAAATGATGATTTTTAGCTGCGCGATTGAGAAAACATTTTAAAACCTTTACGTCATTGAGAAAATGTTGAAAAACTGTTATGTGATTTGAAAACATAATAAAAGTGTTACGCGATTGTGAAAATGCGATAAAAATGTTACGCGATTGAGAAATACAGTAATTTGCTATCAGGCTAATGTATAGAACCCAGATATATCAAACGTATGGTTATAGCCGGTAAAGGCTTGTAATATGTATAGATTCATTAATCATGCATTATTTGTCAGTCGGTGTCTATTAAGGCTATTGTTGCCTAGGAGTTGAATTTCACCTTGTGCGAGTGCGAATGACGTAGTGAAGGTCTATAGTGGATCTTAGAGGCGTCGGGACGCGAGATTCCACATATGGTCAAATAGAAAGCGCTACTGTACTGTGGTGACCGATGCAAACGTACCAACGATCTCGATGAAACACTATTCTTATTTCCGATCTGTCGTAGAATGTCTAGTGTAATGCCTGATGTACACATTGAAAAATTATAGCAATTGGTCTGAGGCGGCCGACATATAGACATATCTTCTGGATCATTCTCTCTGAAATTGTGTTTAGCTCCATGGAGTAGGAAAAATTGGTCATTGTGCATATGTATAGTCAGTCATCATACTATATGATATATATATATATATATATATATATATATATATATATATATATATATATATATATATATATATATATATATGTTTGTGGTATTATTTGTTATTTGAAGTAATGATTATATGATGCCATAAAACTGTTGTTCATACTGTATATGAGTAAGTATGATTGTTGTTATTGTTCTTTGCTGCCATGATGGTATTGATGTAAGGAATCTCACCTCTTTATTGTATTGTTCTGTCTGTTTCTGTTTTATGCTTACGTCTGTGAAGACTGCGATGGCGGCAAGGAAGGATCGACTAGGTTTCTTTAGACTATAGTTTCTCAAAGGCGCTAATGCTTGGCATGTCCATTGGGACACAGAGCATATAGAGTATTGTGGTGACATTACTCTGTCTGTAAGTAGGACCCGACATGGAGTCACTGCTTCTTCTATTACTGTTGCATACGTAGAGTTTGTTTTACCTATCAAGGAGTTGTGGAATGATCTTCACTATACTCCTAGGGAGGACTCCGAGATATCTTTTGCTCAGATTTCTATCTGTCGAGACATTCCCGGCTAGGGAATTTGTCTTCTGAGGATGACTCTTTTCTTTAGATATTGTGAATTTAGGCCAGTCTAGGTTAGTTATATGAGACGTTTTATGTTTTGGGTATATAAGTATAATGTACATATGGTTGTAGTAAACTTTGTTTATATGTAAAGTATATTATTCAGTTTTATGTCTTGTGTTTCTATAATTCAGTAAGTTTATGTTATCTGCGAAAAAGAAATTTTGAAAACCGTATTAAAATAATATGAAATATTTTATAACTTGGGTAAATAATTTAATAGGAGTTAGTCTTAAATGTAATGCCCTTTGGGGGGTGTTACATTAGTTGGTATTAGAGCCCAAGTTTAGAGTCTTTTGGGTTTGTGGGTAGGTTTGTCTTGTTTGTACTGTGTGTTTCTCTTAGTTGTGTTGTTTGTTTCTCTGACACTGAACACAGAGATATATTGTTTGGTTTCCGAAAAGAGACAACCTTGTTTGAAATGGTTACATTTAGTTTTCATTGTATTGTGTTAGTTCGATGTTGAAGAAAGGAGATGGTTCGTGGTAGACATACGAATGTGGCTCGTGGTAAACAAATGAAGGTGGATGCAAGATGTGACAATGATGATATAGCTGTAGCTGCGATAGCAGTGAAAAAGATGGCTGACGTGATTGTACAACAAAATCAAAGGATCGATCAACAGCAAGAAGCAATAGTCGAGGCTCAAAATCTATTAGAATTGGATCAATCTCAGAGTACAAGACTCCATAACTTTGGATCGACTAGGTTCCAAAAGAGGAGGAAATATAAGGTCAATCGACTCTAGAAGAAATTGTATTTACAATCATCGAGGAATCACCAGCAACAACAAACAAACGAAGGAAGTATTAGTGGTGATAGATTTGGTCAGATTGTAGCATCGACATCAAAATGTTGGAAGTATGGAAAGGCTTACTTGACAAAGGAGTGTATATTCAAAGGAATTGTTTGTTTCAGATGCGGGAAGCCCGAACATTTTTCTAGAGACTATGCGCAACTGAAGATAGAACCTATCATGAGTAACATACGTGCGACAAGACCTCAAGCAGGAGGAAGAGTCTATACGTTGAGTTGAGCAAAAGCCTCCCAATCTGAAGATCTTATCGAGGGAGATTGTGCAATAGCAAGAAATCCTTTAACTGTACTGTATAACTCGCAAGGCAGCCCATTTTTTTATTGCCTGTGACTGTGTGAACCATTTGGGTTTATCTGTGTCTTCATTTCCTTTTGACTTGGATATTACTACTTCTAAACTTATTATTACTATTCAAGCCTGTTTAAAACTATTCTATTATTATTCGAGATCGGAACTTTTTTGTTGGTTTGATTTGTCTACTTCTTTCACAAATAGACAAAATCTTAGGAATGGATTGGTTACTTTCTAACCATATCCTGTTATATTGTTTCAATAAACTTTAGTGTTCCTTGAGATTGAGATTTTTGGATTTGAATCTAGAAAGTTCACTTCTAAATTTATTGGACCATATCAAATTCTTTGTTGGATAGGTCTGGTAATCTACCAAATAGCCTTATCACTTTTCTTTCTAACCTTCATAGTGTCGTCCATATATTTCAATTGAGAAAATATAGTCCTGATTCAACTCATATCATAGCACCAAATATAGTACGATTAAAAAGAAAACTTAATCTATAAGACATTTCCTATTAAGATTAAGGATAGGCGAGTGAAACAACTCATAGAAATTGCCTTGGTGAAGGTAATTTGGAACAATGTTATGGGAGATACAACATGGGAACTAGAAGACCAAATGAAGGGAGCCGTTGTTTTCTCTAAGATTGATTTGCGTTCTGGTTATCATCAGATTCACGTGAAAGTAGAAGATATTCCAAGACAGTTTTTCAAATGCATTCTGGACACTACAAGTATTTAGTAATGTCATTCAGCATAACGAATGCTCCTGTGATATTCATGAATTACATGAATAGGATTTTTCATCCCTATTTAGATAGATTTGTCGTTATTCTCATTGACGACATTCTGATATATTCTCAAAGTCTGAAGGAACATGCTAAACATCTCAGTGTGGTTCTTCAGATTCTAAAGAAGAAGAATTTATACGTTAACCGGTCCAAGTGCGAATTCTGGTGAAGGGAAGTTCAACTTTTGGGTTTAGGTTGTGTGTTGATACTAAATAGAAAAGGTTGATTCAAGTGTAGATCGGCAAGATTGTTAGACTACATGACGTATCCTCTTGCATTATTTTTGATAGAGATCCAAGGTTATGTCAAGGTTTTGGCAAAGTTTGCAAGAGGCGATGGGAACAAAACTTCATCTAAGCTCTGCTTATCATCCACGAAAGGATGGCCAGTCGAAGAGTATAATTCAATAGCTAGAAGATTTGTTAAGGGTTTATGTGTTAGTGTGTTTGGATGCATACTCTTGAAGACTTGTTTTGATGATAACAAACGTGAAGAATAAATGAAGATGATAAATAGACTAAGTCCAAGTTTATATTTTGATTAGTATTAGGACTTAGGATCTATTGTACGGAGCTCACTTTGATATCTCTTTGTTTTTGAAAGAAAAGATAAAACTTGTTTTTAAACTTAGTATCTTTGAAAACACCTTTTTCAAAACGGTTTTGAACTGAGTTATTCGAATAGAACTTAGCCTATTCGAATAAACACCTTCACGAGGTTTGTTTTCTAAAAGGAGCTATTCAAATAACTATCCTATTATTCGAATAACTAAGGTTTTCCAGAACTCTGTTTTTTAAGTGGCTATTCGAATAATTATCCTTTATTCGAATAAATGAAGTTTTTCAGAACTGTGTTTTAAGTGAGTTATTCGAATAACTCACACGTTATTCGAATAAACCTTTTTTGTGTCTGAACTTCTTTTAAACTTTATTCGAATAGTTCAACTGCTATTCGAATAACCTATTTAGTATTTGAACTCTGATTTTAACAGAGTTATTTGAATAACATATTGGTTATTCGAATAACCCTTCTCTGATGGCTTTTCACGATGTTTTCAGACACAGTGTTATTCGAATAAGATTTTGCTCTATTCGAATAAACACGGGTTCACAGTCACATATATGAAAACAGACAGGTTTTCAAATTTGTGTTAAATGATATTAATTATACCTAAACAGTTATCTCTGTGTTTTCCCTATAAATAGCAAGCTTCGGTCACGAATTTGATTGCCCATAATTCTGAACTAATTTTTGCTTGCTCTAATCTGTGAAAATTATTTTCTACGCTCTTTTTGATTAAAAACTTTGAGATATTTCTGTGAGAGCTCCATTAGCACTTCAATTTGTATTACTTACTCTGAGTGAGAGTTTCTCTTCATCTATTATCTGATATTCTGTATCGAGGGTGAGGTATCCCTCAAGGTTTGTATAAGGGTGAGGTATCCCTCAAGGTTTGTATAAGGGTGAGGTATCCCTGCAAGATGAGACTTTAGCACAAGAGTTAAGTTTCCCTGTGTGTGAAAAGTGCTCATTTGTGTAACGGTAGCAAGCACCTATTGAAGCTTGTATACTTAGTGAAAAATCTTGGCTTTCGAGGACTGGACGTAGACCACAAGTGGATTAGTGGTCGAACCAGGATAAATACTGTGCCTGCTTCTCTTTTCCCTAATCTCTTTATTTTATGCAATTTAATTTACTGCACATTTATTTTTCGTTGCTCTTTATTGTTTCTTTTCTTCTTCTCGTTCTTTCTGTGCATTTATTTATTAAGATTTTAATATTTGTCTTAATTAAAAAGAGGTTTTGTGAAAAAGTTTTATACTCAATTCACCCCCCTCTTGAGTACTGGAAGCCACTTGGTAACAAGTGGTATCAGAGCTAGACTCTTGTATAAAGAGCTTAGCAGCTTCAAGAGAATATGGCTTCTTCAAATGGTTTTTCAGAAGGATCTTCCATAAACCGACCACCCTTTTTCAATGGGGATGGTTACGCATATTGGAAGGAAAGAATGAAAATCTTCATCGAAGCTATTGATCTAGATGTTTGGGATCTTTGTCAAAACGGTGCTTTTATACCCACACATGAGGTCGATGGCGTAAGGACCGAAAACACCACGAAATAAATGGTCGATGAAGACAAAAGAAAAGTTCAATTTAATTTAAAAGCCAAAAATATTATTACTACTGCTTTGGGATATGATGAGTTTTTTAGAATTTCAAATTGTAAAACTGCTAAAGAAATGTGGGATACTTTGCAAGTTACCTATGAGAGTACTAGTGAAGTTAAGAGGTCGAGAATAAATTCTCTAACTCATGAATATGAATTATTCAGAATGAACCAAGGAGAAAACATTTAGGAAATGCAAAAGAAGTTCACCCACATAGTTAATCATCTTGCATCTTTAGGCAAAAGCTTTTCTAATGAAGATTTAATTAACAAGGTTTTGAGATGTCTTAGCAGGATTTGGCAACCCAAGGTAATAGCCATATCAGAATCAAGGGATTTGTCTACAATGACTTTGGCTACCCTCTTTGGAAAACTTCATGAGCACGAACTCGAACTGAGCAGACTAAGTCAAAGCGAAGAGAACGATAAAAAGAAAAAGGGGATAGCACTCAAAGCCACTTCTTCATTAATCGACAATGATGATGAAGAAAATGAAGAAGGTTTAGAGAACATCAAGGTAAGTGAAGAAAATCTAAGTTTGCTAGTTAAAAAGTTTGGTAAATTTCTCAGGAAAAAGTGAACGCAAAGAAGACCTCCCTTCCCTTCGAAAAAGACACATTTCAAAGGCGAAGGAGCTTCATCAACTCCAACTTGCTATGAATGTGGCAAACCTGGTCACATGAAAATGGAGTGCCCAGTTTATCAAAAGAAGAAGGAGAAATTTGAAAAGAAGCCCTTCAAGGAAAGAAAAGGAAGAAAAACCTACATAGCGTGGGATGAAAACGACGTGGACTCAACTGGCGGCTCAGATAGTGAAGAAGCTCAACTATGTCTCATGGTAAAAGGAGATGAAGAAGAAAGCGAAAACGAGGTAAGTTCTAATACTACTTTATTGCCTTCTTACGATGAATTACAAGATGCTTTTGAGGAACTGCATAAAGAATCTTTAAAACTCACAAAAGTTATTTCTTCTTCTAAGAAAACAATTTCTTCTTTAGAAAATCAAATTCTTGTTTTAAATAAAGAAATAGAAGAATTGAAAATTGAAAATGAAACTTTGGGAATCATTAATGCATGCACAAATCATTCTCCACATGCTTCTACTTCTTCATCTTGTTCTTCATGTCATATGCTTGAAAAAGAAATTGAAGACTTAAAGAACACTCTTTCTAAATTCACCTTTGGAAGGGATAACTTAAATATTTTATTAGGAAGACAAATAGTGGTTTTTCAAAAAGCTAGGATAGGTTATAACCCGAAAAATCAACAAAAACTCTATAAAAATTTCTTTGTGCATTCTAGTGTTTCAAGTAGTCCTTTTATTAAATGTTTTTACTGTGGAAGAAAAGGACATAGTGCTTCAACATGTAATGCAAGAAAAAACATAAATACAAAAGTTGGAACAAAAATGGTTTGGGTTCCCAAGGGTACTATACCCAAAACTGACACACAAGGACCCAAGAAAGTTTGGGTACCAAAAGTTAAAAACTAAACTTGTGTTGTAGGTGTGCTTGAAAGCTAGGAGTTCAAATTGGTATCTCGATAGCGGCTGCTCCAAGCACATGACCGGGGACGACTCAAAATTCACCATGCTTATTCCAAAGAATCATGGACACGTCACTTATGGTGATAACAATAAAGGAAAAATCCTTGGAATCGGTAAAGTCGGTAAGAACCCTAACTCCTCTATTGAAAATGTACTGCTTGTTAAAGGTTTGAAACATAACTTGCTTAGTATTAGCCAATTATGTGATAAAGGAAATAAGGTTATATTTGATTCAAATTGTTGCATAATTGAAGATAAAAATGATAAACATGTTAAATTCATTGGTCATAGAGTAAACAATATCTATATGATTAGTCTTGATGATATATCTTCAAATGATGCGAAATGCTTTTTAAGTAAGAATGATGATTCATGGTTATGGCATAGGAGAATTGCACACATTCACATGGATCACTTAAAGAAGTTGGTCTCTAAAGAGCTAGCAATTGGACTACCCAAGCTTAATTTTATAAAAGATAAGTTATGTTATGCATGTCAAAAAGATAAACAAATAAAGGTCTCTTTTAAAGCAAAAAATATAGTTTCAACTACTAGACCTTTACAACTTTTGCACATGGATCTTTTTGGACCATCTAGAACTATGAGCTTTGGTAAGAATTACTATGCTTTAGTGATTGTGGATGATTTTTCTAGGTTTATATGGACTTTATTTCTTGCAAATAAAAATGATGCATTTCTAGCTTTTAAAAGACTTGCCAAAGTTATTCAAAATGAAAAAGGTTTTCAAATATCTTCTATAAGAAGTGATCACGGTAGCGAATTTGAAAACAATGTTTTTGAAAATTACTGTGATGAACATGACATTAATCATAATTTCTCTGCTCCTAGAACTCTGCAACAAAAAGGAGTTATAGAAAGGAAAAACCATTCTTTAGAAGAAATGACGAGAACTATGCTTAATGAGGTTGCTTTTCCTAAATACTTTTGGGCGGATGCTATAAGTACAGCTTGTTATGTAATGAACCGGGCTCTTATAAGGCCTATTTTAAAGAAAACCCCATATGAGTTGTATAAGGGAAGAAAGCCAAATGTCTCACACTTTCATGTTTTTGGTTGCAAATGTTTTGTTTTAAACAATGGAAAAGATAATTTAGGCAAGTTTGATGCTAAGTCTGATGAAGGTATATTTCATGGCTATTCAAATCATAGTAAAGCTTTTCGCATATATAATAAAAGAACTATGACTATTGAAGAATCTATATATGTTGTATTTGATGAAACTGACCCAAATGGATCGAGAAAGGATCTTGTTGTTGATGATGTTGCAGAAATCTTAGCGGAAACACATTTGGACAGTAAAGAAAAGGAAATCGAGGAGAAAGAGGATAAACAAAGACAAGAAGATTCACAAGCCTTGGAACTTCCCAAAGAATGGCGAACTTCAAAATATCATTCACTTGATCAAATTATCGGTGATGTATCTAAAGGTGTAAGTACTCATAACTCCCTTAGAAATACTTGTAATCACTTAGCTTTTGTTTCTCAAATTGAACCTAAGGATTTAATTCAAGATTTTGATGATGAACATTGGATCTTAGCTATGCATGAGGAATTAAATCAGTTTGAAAGAAATCAAGTTTGGGAATTAGTTGCAAGACCTAATAATCACCCTATAATTGGCACTAAATGAGTTTTTAGAAACAAACTTGATGAAAATGGGTTAATAACTAGAAACAAAGCTAGATTGGTTGCTAAAGGATATAATCAAGAAGAAGGAATAGATTATGAAGAAACATATGCACCTGTGGCTAGATTAGAAGCTATTAGAATGTTACTTGCTTATGCTTGCATCATGGATTTCAAATTATATCAAATGGATGTCAAAAGTGCTTTTCTAAATGGTTTTATTCAAGAGGAGGTATACGTTGAACAACCTCCAGGTTTTGAAAATCATGAACTACCCAACCATGTTTTTAAACTTAAAAAGGCTTTATATGGTTTAAAGCAAGCTCCTAGAGCTTGGTATGAAAGGTTGAGTAAGTTTCTTTTAAAAAATGATTTTTCAAGAGGAAAAGTCGATACTACCCTTTTTATTAAAAATAAAAAGCATGACATTCTTCTTATGCAAGTATATGTGGATGATATTATATTTGGTGCCACTAATGAATCCCTTTGCAAAGAATTTGCTAAGACAATGCAGAACGAATTTGAAATGTCGATGATGGGAGAATTGAACTTCTTTCTCGGACTTCAAATCAAACAAACAAATGAAGGGACATTCATAAGTCAAACCAAATACTGCAAGGAATTGCTCAAGAGATTCGAAATGGAAAACGCTAAACACATGGCCACTCCGATGGGCACTTCTTGCTACTTGGACAAAGATGAAGGAGGTAAATCAGTAGAAATAATGAAATATAGAGGTATGATTGGATCTCTCCTTTATCTTATTGCTAGTAGGCCAAATATAATGTTTAGTGTATGCATGTGTGCTAGATATCAGGTAAACCCTAAGTAATCTCACTTAAGTGCTGTTAAACGAATAATGAAATACCTAGTAGGCACTTCACAAATGGGCTTGTGGTACCCTAAGGGTGCCTCTTGTAGCCTAATAGGCTATTCTGACTCTGATTTTGTTGGGTACAAATTGGACAGAAAAAGTACTAGTGGGACATGCCACTTGCTTGGTAGCTCTTTAGTTTCTTGGCATAGTAAGAAACAAAATAGTGTGGCTTTATCTACCGCTGAGGCTGAATATGTAGCAGCCGGGAGTTGTTGTGCTCATATCCTATGGATGAAACAACAACTTTTAGACTACGGTCTTTAGCTTGATCACATCCCGATAAGATGTGATAACACTTGTGCAATAAATATCTCTAAGAATCCCATACTGCATTCCAGAACAAAGCATATAGAGATAAGACATCACTTTATCAGAGATCATGTACAAAAAAGGGATTGCATTCTTGAGTTTGTTGAAACATCTAAGCAACTTGCAGATATCTTCACTAAACCCTTAGCAAAAGAAGCATTCTTTTATATTCGAGGAGAATTGGGCATAATTGATCAATCCAATATATAAATTGTATGTTTTATTGCTAAATATTATCACATGGATATATGCTTTAAATTTCATGAACGTATGTTTTTCTGTGCTTCTTTGTTAGATTTATTCGAATAAACAAACCTTTATTCGAATAAACCTCTTTACTGCTTGTTAAAATGTGTGTTGAACATCAGCCTTATTAGAATAGAACTCAGTTTATTCGAATAAACTGATTCCTCTGTTAAATCTTGTTTGTTTTTCATCTCTGTCTATTCGAATAAGTCCCTCTTTATTCGAATAACCAGAGTCCTTCTTTTATCAGGTTCTGTTCTTGGTCTCTGTCTATTCGAATAACACCGTTCCTATTCGAATAACCGGAAAACCTCGTTTATCGGTGTTTCTTTCGCCTACCTTTATTTGAATAATCCTCAAGTTATTCGAATAAACCTGAACCTGTTTCTATCAGTGTTGACTGATTGGCCTCAGCTTATTCGAATAACTCCAATAGTTATTCGAATAAACCTTGTCAGCTAGCCAAATCGTTTGGCTTTCCCAGACATTTTATTCGAATAGATCCCCTCTTATTCGAATAAACCCTAGCTGAAACACCTTTTCAGGTTCCTGTGTGCCTGTCTGTTCAGCTTTCCAGTAAGGTTTATTCGAATAAACCTCAGTTTATTCGAATAAACACGAGTTTTCTTTAAATAACCCATGCGCGCCCAAAATGTTTTCACCTTCTGTTTTTTCCTTTGCTCTTCTAGTCTCCTTTGCTCCTTCCTCTCAAACCTGTTGACCCTGCGTTTTCTCTCTCTCACACCTTCTTCCACCATGGCCTCCTCCTCTAGCAAGCGTCCACACATGAAGAATGCTCCAGGCACCAACCTTCTTGATCTGAGAAGGCTCTCCTCCAACGAAGAGCATCGTGCACGCTTCATCTCGCACTTCTGGGAGCAAAACTTGGTTCAACCCAAGTACCTGGACCTCTCTTTCTTCCAGCAGCATCGCGGCTTCGATTTTCTGACCCTGCTGCAAAACCAGGGAGTTCTTCAGCTTTGCTCTCACTGGGCCACTCTCTATCCAGCTCTGGTGAAGATGTTCTTCTGTAATCTGGCTTTTGATGGCCAGAACCTGCTCTCTGAGGTATGTGATTAGAACATTGTGATCACATCGCTGGACTGGTTGACTCTGTTCGGGCTGCAGTTCTCTGGCGCCCTTGTTGAAGATGGTGACACGCCCTTTCTTGAAGATTTCAATAAGCTTCAGGCAGTTGAAGACCTGCTGAAGCCTGGTCTAGCCCTGCCTGATAAGGGTCTCAAGGGTGGAATGCTGAAGAGCCAAGATAGGCTTCTGCATTACGCCTATGCTCATATCCTGGCTCCTCGCGGTGGAAACTACGCCTACCTCAGAGAGGAAGACGTCTTCATGCTGTGGTTTCTGAAGAATGGCCATCAGATCAACTGGCCTGTGTTCATCATGAGGCACATGATGAGGGCCAAGGGCAAGGAGAAATTTGACTTGCCTTATGGCATTCTTGTCACTACCCTGCTGAGCAAGTATCCTTAGGTCTTGGAGACTGAGCGAGCCATTGCTCTGACTCACCACAACGTCTTTGGCGCTCACACCTTACGAAAAATGAAGATGATCCAAACCGATGAAGGTTGGGTGTACCCAGATGAGGTCGCTGAGGATGAGCTTGACCCTGCTGATGCCTCTGCTAACGCCCCTGCTGCTCCTGCTAATGTACCTGTTGCTGCTCCTGCTCCTATCACTTTGGAACAGATCATGGCCACCTTGCAGGATAACCGAGCTTACATGGAACATACCTTCTCTATTCTGTTTGATAGAATAGAAGGCGTTGAACGTGAGGTTGCTGCCCTCCGATCTGCTTCACTTGCTCCTGCACCAGCTTCTTCACCACCACCTCCGGATGCTTACTTCTAGGAACTTTAGTTCTTAGGTGTTGAATGTGTTTTGGCTTCATGTTATTTTTTTTATTTTCTGGCTTTTGTATTTGAACCTTTTATTACTAAATGCATAAATAAATTTCCTGTTGATCTATTGATATGAGTATATTTCCTTTTATGCATTCTTACTTTGGTATATGTTTATGGGACTTACCCCTCCTTTTTGCTCATGACAAAAGGGGGAGAAATATTTGATCATTTAACTTTAATTGAGAAAAGACAGGTAAATTTAAATTGAGTTTGGATTCAAATTGAAAGGGGGAGTTGCGCACATATCTGATATATATTACCTCTTATAATTAAAGAGGAGGAGTAAGCTTTTATACCTCTTTGTGAATTCTAATTATATGCACTAACGCTTTTCTCATTGATAGCCTCATTGATAGTTTATCATCATCAAAAAGGGGGAGAATGTGTTTGGATGCATACTCTTGAAGACTTGTTTTGATGATAACAAACGTGAAGAATAAATAAAGATGATAAATAGACTAAGTCCAAGTTTATATTTTGATTAGTATTAGGACTTAGGATCTATTGTACGGAGCTCACTTTGATATCTCTTTGTTTTTGAAAGAAAAGATAAAACTTGTTTTTAAACTTAGTATCTTTGAAAACACCTTTTTCAAAACGGTTTTGAACTGAGTTATTCGAATAGAACTTAGCCTATTCGAATAAACACATTCACGAGGTTTGTTTTCTAAAAGGAGCTATTCGAATAACTATCCTATTATTCGAATAACTATCCTATTATTCGAATGACTATCCTATTATTCGAATAACTAAGGTTTTCTAGAACTCTGTTTTTTAAGTGGCTATTCGAATAACCATCCTTTATTCGAATAAATGAAGTTTTTCAGAACTGTGTTTTAAGTGAGTTATTCGAATAACTCACACGTTATTCGAATAAACCTTTTTTGTGTCTGAACTTCTTTTAAACTTTATTCGAATAGTTCAGCTGTTATTCGAATAACCTATTTGGTTTTTGAACTCTGATTTTAACAGAGTTATTCGAATAACATATTGGTTATTCGAATAACCCTTCTCAGATGGCTTTTCACGATGTTTTCAGACACAGTGTTATTCGAATAAGATTTTGCTCTATTCAAATAAACACGGGTTCACAGTCACGTATATGGAAACAGACAGGTTTTCAAATTTGTGTTAAATGATATTAATTATACCTAAACGGTTATCTCTGTGTTTTCCCTATAAATAGCAAGCTTGGGTCACGAATTTGATTGCCCATAATTCTGAACTAATTTTTGCTTGCTCTAATCTGTGAAAATTATTTTCTATGCTCTTTTTGATTAAAAACTTTGAGATATTTGTGTGAGAGCTCCATTAGCACTTCAATTTGTATTACTTACTTTGAGTGAGAGTTTCTCTTCATCTATTCTCTGATATTCTGTATCGAGGTTGAGGTATCCCTCAAGGTTTGTATAAGGGTGAGGTATCCCTCAAGGTTTGTATAAGGGTGAGGTATCCCTGCAGGCTGAGACTTTAGCACAAGGGTTGAGTTTCCCTGTGTGTGAAAAGTGCTCATTTGTGTAACGGTAGCAAGCACCTATTGAAGCTTGTATACTTAGTGAAAAATCTCGGCTTTCGAGGACTGGACGTAGACCACAAGTGGGTTAGTGGTCGAACCAGGATAAATACTGTGTCTGCTTCTCTTTTCCCTAATCTCTTTATTTTATGCAATTTAATTTACTGCACATTTATTTTTCGCTGCTCTTTATTGTTTCTTTTCTTCTTCTCGTTCCTTCTGTGCATTTATTTATTAAGATTTTAATATTTGTCTTAATTAAAAAGAGGTTTTGCTAAAAAGTTTTATACTCAATTCACCCCCCTCTTGAGTACTGGAAGCCACTTGGTAACAGTTAGGACAATTAAGAGGTTGGGATGAATTCTTATCTCTGATAGAATTCACCTATAATAACAGTTAGTACTCAAGCATAGGGATGGTACCCTATGAGGCGTTGTATGAACGACAATGCAAAACACTTTTGTGTTGGTATCAAGATGGGGAAAGTTTCGTGTTAGGACCTGAGCTTATACAACAAACAATGGAGAAAGTAAAGATGATTCAGGAAAAGATGCGGGTAACTCAGACTCGGAAGAAGAGCTATTCTGACAAATGAAGGAGTAATATCCACATTTGTTATAAAAATGTAACAGAAATTTCGAGGACAAAATTTTTATTAGAGGGGGAGAGTTGTAGCACCTTGATTTTTTGTTTTTCTTGATATTTATGAGTTTTATAATATTTGTGAATTTTTGAGTATTTTTTAATTATTTTAATTATTTTAATATTATTTTGAGCTATATGTGTGTATGAGGCAGGCCCGGAAAAATAAAACTTTTTCCCAGACCAGAAAATTTCAGACTGTTAATGTGGGGTCGGGGGAACTTACTAAACCCAAAATCGAGAACAATTGACAAAAATTTTCTGTATCTGAATTTTCTATTATCCATTAGATAATGTTATTATCTATTGAGTAATGCTTTTATTCATTGTATAATGTTATTATCCATTGGACAATAACTAGCAGTAGCTATTATCCATTGGGTAATAATTTCTAAAAATATCTTTTGAAAAATATCTTTTAAAAAATATCTTGAGATTAGTCAACTAAAGAGGCTATGACTTTTGTGAAGAACCAATAGGAAGGAAGCTTACTTGTGAAGCTAACCAATAGGAAGAAAGCTTAATGGTGAAGTTAGTTGAAGTCAACAAAGAGGGCTTAACTTTGGTTTGAACCATTGGATGGCAAGACTTGGAGTAGAAGCTTTGCATATCCACCATTGATCTAATCAACGGTGGTGATAGCAAGCTTAGTAAAGAAGCTTTGGATGTCCACCATTGATCTAATCAATGGTTTTGAAGGAAAGCTTAGTGAAGAAGCTTAGGATATCTACCCTTGATTAAATCAATGGTTGAGAATGGTTGTAGTAAACTAAAATACCTCTTTATCTCTCCTTGCATCTCACGGCCTTGAAGCCCCTAAAATGGCTAAGTTTCATTTTTCAATTACATTTTCAAAGTTATCATCTTTTCTCTCAAAAGCTAACACCATTTTCTCTCATTTTCCTTCCCTCATCTCACGACCTCATCACCCAAAACCACTCTCCAATCTCTCATAATTCAAGCCAACTACATTACTTAATCCTAAACATCATTCTAAGTAACTTTCATGTTGTGATCAAGACCTAATTCCATCATCTTCAAGCTTGATTCTTGGATTCAAGTTCTTGGGTTCTAAAGTGAAGTTCATGGTTTTTCATTTCTTATTTGATTCTTGAAATTCTAAGACCATATTTGATCTATGGTTGTCCTACTTTAGCCTTGGATGTTAATAAGTTTGTGTTTACTTTGATTTTTAAGAGTTACTTGTTAGAGGAAATTGATACAAAGGATCATACAATGAGCTTAGGAAGCTACATCTAAGGTAAGAGGGAGATTAACTTTATCAACCAATTATGGTGGTGAGGAACAAAATTTGTATGAAGGTGATGAATCCATGTGAGGATTATTCACCTTGTTTGTATGATTTTGTGTTTTGTGTTTAATTGTTTTATGTGATTTTATTACTTTGATATTTTGCATGAATTTGATATAGTAGAACTTTGATGCTTAAATTGTATTATGTGCTATAAATTGTGATTGAGAGGAAACAATTTTTGGTTCCAAATACCATGAGGCTTACGGCCTCTATGCCCACAAATGGGTAATTCATTACAAAAATGATTTATTAAATGATAACCTAGAGGATTAGTGGTAATAAATTTAATTACGGAATTATAAAATAAAAATAAAAATGGATATATTTTTATCACTAAGTAAAATGGGATTTTCGGCCAATATAGTGGAAAATAGGGTTGGGAATTAAGTTTGAAACTTAAAGTATTTTATTTAAATTGATTTTTAAAGAGGAAGATGGAAAAGGTTTTATTTAATTAAAATAAACGTAAGTTTTGGAAAGGATATTAGAAAATATTATTTAGAGGAGTTTTAGCAATAAAATAATTTTAATAATAGTTTGGAGTTTAAAATATTTTATTTAAGAAAGTTTTATTGAGAGTAATGAACAAAGATTTTGAGATATCTTGAATTAATTTAGATGATATAAGTTTTTGTGAAAAACGTTAGGAAATATTATTTGGTGGAGGTTTAGTATAAAAATGTTAGAAATATTATTTAAAGGTGATTTATTAAGGAAATAATGGAATTAAAGTTCAAATTTGATATTAAATGAGAAAAGTTTTAATTTGAGCTTAGAATAATGAGAAAATATTTTACGCGATGGGAAATACGTAGAAAAACTCTTATGCGATTTAAAAATGATGATTTTTAGCTACGCGATTGAGAAAACGTTTTACAACCTTTACGCAATTGAGAAAACGATGAAAAACTGTTACGCGATTTGAAAACGTACAAAAGTGTTACGCGATTGTGAAAATGCGATAAAAATGTTACGCGATTGAGAAATACAATAATTTGCTGTCAGGCTAATGTATTGAACCCAGATATATCAAACGTATGGTTATAGCCAGTAAAGGCTTGTAATATGTAAAGAGTCATTAATCATGCATTATTTGTCAGCCAGTGTCTGTTAAGGCTATTGTTGCCTAAGAGTTGAATTACACCTTGTGCAGGTGCGAATTGCGAAGTGAATGTCTATAATGAATCTTGGAGGCGTCGGGACGCGGGATTCTACATATGGTCAGATAGAAAGCGCTGTTATACTATGCCAACCGATGCAAACGTACCGACGATCTTGATGAAATACTATTCCTATTCCCGATCTATCATAGAATGTCTAGTGTAATGCCTGATGTACACATTGAAAAATTATAGCACTTGGTCTGAGGCAGCCGACACATAGATATATCTTCTGGATCATTCTCTTCAAAATTGTGTTTAGCTCCTTGGAGTAGGAAAAATTGGTCATTGTGCATATGCATAGTCAGTCATCATACTATAGTGATATATATATATATATATATATATATATATATATATATAGTTTGTGGTATTATTTGTTATTTGAAGTAATGATTATATGATGCCATGAAACTGTTGTTTATATTGTATATGAGTAAGTATGATTGTTGTTATTGTTCTTTGCTGCCATAATGGTATTGATGTAGGAGATCTCACCTCTTTATTGTATTGTTCTGTCTATTTCTATTTTATGCTTACGTCTGTGAAGACTGCGATGGCGGCAAGGAGGGATCGGCTAGGTTTCTTTAGGCTACAGTTTCTCGAAGGCACTAATGCTTGGTGTATCCATTGGGACACAAAGTATATAGAGTATTGTGGTGAAATTACTCTATCTGTAAGTAGGACCCGACATGGAGTCACTACTTCTTCTTTTACTGTTGCATACGTAGAGTTTGTTTTACCTATCAGGGAGTTGTGGAATGATCTTCACTATACTCCTAGGGAAGACTCCGATATATCTTTTGCTCGGATTTCTATCTGTCAAGACATTCCTGGCTTGGGAATTTGTCTTCTGAGGAGAACTATTTTCTTTAGATGTTGTGAATTTGTACCAGTCTAGGTTAGTATTGTGAGATGTTTTATGTTTTGGGTATGTAATTATAATGTATGTATGGTTGTAGTAAACTTTTTTTATATGTAAAGTATATTATTCAATTTTATGCCTTGTGTTTCTATAATTCAATAAGTTTATGTTATCTGTGAAAAAGAAATTTTGAAACCCGTATTAAAATAATATGAAATATTTTATAACTTGGGTAAATAATTTAAAAGGAGTTGGTCTGAAATGTAATGCCCTTCAAGGGGTGTTACACTAACCGATTATAACAAATAACAGACACATATGTTGCAGCCAATAACCAAATACCAAAGAATGGTAATCGATTATTGGCCTTTAAATTAGAAGCATGGGATGTCCATAACCAGTTACCCAATGATGGTAACCAAATATGGGACATGAAATCTAGCTTATTAGCCAGTGATAATCGATTAGCACGGGGTGCTAACTGATTATCTAGTTTAAAAACTTGAATTTGAGATTATTGAATGATCAAAGCTCTTGTGAATATTTGAAACTTATGAAAGTTTAGCTATGAAATGCTTTATGCCATTATATGAGATGATGAAATGAATATCCTAGTGCATGATTGATTTGATATTTATGCATGATAGTATAATATGAGATTATATGATGAGATTGATTGTTGAGATGATCAACTTATGGATAACAACTAATTTTTAGAGTGACCCATTGTCTAAGATATCATTGGACCTAGGGTAAGACTTGGATAATGGTAGTTAAGGATGGATATTCCCTTACCACTTGAGTATTGAGGTTGAGGACGGATAATTCCCTCCTTCTTTACGTGAGTTCTCCTTAGATTAGAAGTAATTGAGGATAGATAATTCCCTCTCTACGTGAGGTAATCCTGGATTGAAGTTAGCGTGAGAAAGGATGATACCCTCCCTATCAAAGTAGTTAAGGACGGATAATTCTCTCTTTATTCATAACTCTAAAATGAGGACGAATATTTCCCTCATAAGTTGTGGTTTAGGTTACTCTAAGTATGGAGTAGTTCTGTGTAACAAGAAATTATACATAGGATGAAGTGCACTAACCTAAAAAAAGACTACTATTAAGCGAATGGTAATGTGAGGATGGATATTCCCTCCATACCATTTTGATTAAAAACAAATGATGATCATTGATGATTGATAAATGATGATTATTGATGGATGACCATTATGAGATAGCTTATTGCATAAGTTTATCATGAATGGATTTCTTGATACGATTTAGAGATTTTGATAAAATTTGATGATTGATTTGATTATTCAAATGATTTTTGATAAATGATATAAAATGAACCTTTGTTTTGGGAAGAGAAAGGACTTGATTTGGCTTTAGCCACCTTTCTATGGATCATATTATAATGATTTGAAATTATTTTTTCCAAAATAGCTGGAATGGTTATGGTGACACATTTTTATAACTGTTATTGAGAATTGTGAGATTCTCACCCCATTTCTTTGATTTCCATACTGATATCCTTCTGCAGATCATAGAGAGGAAGAAGGACCTGTTCCTAAAGAAAATCTATTTCTTTTAGTTTTGATAGTTGTACATGACTATATATATGGTTTTGTACCTTAATGGCAAATGATGTACCTTGATGAACAGTTTGTATAGAATTCCATTCTATTGATATGCATTATGTACTTTCGCTTCAGGCTCATGTTTTGTATCTTATATATGTTTTTCATCTTGAAAATTTTGATATTAATCTAAGTGACGTGCTCTAATATGATTTCTAATGCATAATTCTAGATATGTCATTAGTTTAAGTATTAGGACATTATATTTTGGTATTATAGCAGTTCATCCTATTGAGCTCAGGTATTGACTAACTATGCTTTTAGCATGAATGTGATGCATGTTCTTATCTTGATACTGAGATGTATAGATAGAAGTGCATTACAGCCTTGAGTATGTATGTTAATGGTTACTGTTACACTGTTACATGAGTATTGAGCCTGATAAACTCAATATGGATGTTTTGTGTGTACTGGAGACTATGGCATCATCCAGGTCTACGCGAGGAGATAGAGCATATGCCAGTGATAGCACGACAGATATGATGAAGATGTTTAGAGAGATGACAATTGTTATGAGGGAACAAAGAGAGATGGTTGCGGCCATGAGGGAGCAAACAACAGTCACAAATAGAGTGTTGGAAAGGATGGGTAATAATCCACATCCACAACAAGAAAATGAAAAAGCAATAGTGTGAAATCAAGGTTTTCATGACCTTTCTGAGTTTAGGAAGACCAACCCTCCATCATTCCAAGGGGAGTATGATCCAGCTAAGGTGGAGGAATGATTGAGAGAGTTGAAGAAAATGTTTAAAGTTTAGGGATGCACGGATGACCAGAAGGTGTCCTTTGCTTCCTTCATGTTGAAGGAGGAAGCCGAATATTGGTGGAATAATGTGAGAAGAATAAAGGAGGCAGCTAGAATAGAGATAACTTTGGAGGTATTCAAGATGGCTTTCTTGGACAAGTATTTTCCAAGGAACTTATAAGAAGAAAAAGAATTGGAATTCTTGAAACTGGAACAACGCAACATGACAGTGGGGCAATGTGTGGCAAGATTTGAAGAACTATCAAAGTTCTCTTCCTACTTCCGGTACAATCTAGATTAGAACTGGAAGTGCTTGAAGTTTGAGTCTGGGTTAAGGGACGAAGTGAGGAAGATGGCGAGGCCCCTTGAGATTAGAGACTTCCATACTCTAGTGAACAAATATAGGATAATAGAGTCAGATAGTTCGAGAACACCATATCGATAACAAGAGAAAAAGCCTTGAGGCTTTCAAAAGAGAAAGAAAACAGATGATGTCTCTAAGAAGAAGTTTTCAAAATTCAAGAATCAATAAGGAAAAGAGAAATGACTAAAGATAGAAGACAAATGACCACAATGTCCGAAATGTGAGGGGTACCATGGTGATAGGGCTTGTAGGATTGATCAGATGGAGTGCTTCAACTGTGGCAAGAAGGGACACTATGTCAAGAACTGTCCCTAGAGGCAAGAAGCAGAAACTCCCAAACCTTGACCCAAGGAAGAGTTTTCCCCTTGAGTGGCAAGGAAGCAACCCAATCTCCTGATCTGATATAGGGTAAGTGCATTGTTAAAAAAAATACTTTTAATTGTATTGTATGATTCTAGAGCCTCTCACTCTTTCATTTCTTATGATTGTGTGAGGATGCTGGATTTGCCTATTTCAGACCTCCCTTATGACTTGAAAGATTCCATTCCCATAGGAAAACCTATAACAACTTCCAAAATATGTCTAAACTATGAGGTAACTATTGAAAATAGAAACTTCCTGGTGAATCTTATATACTTGCCCCTTATTGAATTATACATCATTTTGGGCATGGACTAGTTGGCAACAAACCATGTTGTTTTGAACTATTCAGATAAAACCTTAATGTTTATGTTTGACCTTCCTTCTACAAACCTTTCTTATGAATCAATATACTTGAGTGCCAGCCAAGTTATCAACCACCTAGTAGAAGGAGCTCAAGGTTATGTTCTCTTCTTTTCTTTGAATTCCAAAGGGAACAGAGTTTGGAGAGTATACCTATTGTGAGTGAGTACCCAAAGGTATTCCGAGATGAAATGAGTGAATTGCCACTTGAGAGAAAGATTGAGTTTGCTATAGACCTAGTGCTAGGAACAAGGCCTATCTCCATAGTACCTTATAGGATGTCTCCTATAGAACTCTTTGAGCTTAAGAAACAAATAGAAGAATTGTTGGATAAAAAGTTCATTCGACCTAGTGTCTCACCTTTGGGAGCCCCTGTGCTCTTGGTGAAGAAGAAAGATGGCAATATAAATTATTTAATGGACCAGTTAAGGGGAGCTACAATGTTTTCAAAGATTGACTTAAGGTCAAGGTACCATCAAATCAGAGTTAGAAAAAAAGATATCCGTAAGACTGCCTTTAGGACTAGGTATGGATATTACGAGTATCTTGTAATGCCCTTTGGTCTGACAAATGCACCTGCCGTTTTCATGGATTATATGAATAGGATTTTTAAATCATACCTTGATAAATTTGTTGTTGTCTTTATAGATGATATTCTCATTTATTTAAAGACAACTGAGGAACATCTAAGGGTAGTTCTAGGAATCCTGAAGGAAAAGAAATTGTTTGCTAAGTTGTCAAAGTGCAAGTTTTGGATAAAGAGGTGTTGTTTTTGGGACACGTGATATCTGGAGATGGGATATCTATGGATCCCAATATGATAGAGGCAGTGTTGCAATGAGAGAGACTTACCACCATAACTGAAGTTAGGAGTTTCTTGGGTTTAGCTAGGTATTACAGGAGATTCATAAAGAGGTTTTCCCAGATAGCTTTTCCTTTAACTAGGTTGATTAGGAAAGGCAACACTTTTGAGTGGACCCAGAAATGTGAGAATAATTTTCCAAGAATTGAAAGAAAAGTTGACCACCACACCTGTGCTAATAATTTCAAAACCACAAGAAAACTTTAAAATTTATTGTGATGCCTCAAAAAATAGGTTAGGTTGTGTGTTGATGCAAAATGGACGAGTAGTTGCTTATGCTTCTGGGCAGCTAAGACCCCATGAAGAAAACTACCCAACTTATGACTTAGAACTAACAACAGTTGTGTTTGCTTTAAAGATTTGGAGGCATTATATGTATGGGGTCAAGTGTAACACCCTAATACAGATATCTGGATATATCTGGATTATACCGAGATAAACAGTACTAGTTGTGTCACTTACTACATAACTAGACAATAACATATATCCATAATTAAAACCAAGCAATTATAGAGAGCCTTGAGAGAATGCGAAAACATAAACTCATGCATATACATGTACAACCTCAGCCATAAAAGGCATATTGTAATACATAACTCTTAAAACATACAAAATAAATATAAACTAATATATAAGCTTTGTCTACAAAAGCATATAAAACTGTACTAGTCTTCAAGCTTTGCCATCATTCCCTTAGTAGGGTCTGTACCTAGATTTACATGGAAACATAATCGTGGTGAAAATCAACAATTCTCAGTAAAAATAATTCTAAAACCAGTTAGTTATAACATTGTATAAACAAATATATAACATCTAACATAGGAAATTCCTCCACTTTTACTCATAACTGCACACTGCCTAGTAATATGGTCTAAACTGATAGCCTACATACTGTTAGATATAAACAACCGCCCATACAATTGTAAATACCAACAATAACAAATAATTGCCCATACAACTTTCTTAAATGCAATGTTAATGATATGCAATATGATTATGCCTAAGAAATATCCTAAAGAAATATTTATGCAAGGTTTTATTTTGAAATACATACAGAGTTTAATTTTAAAAACCAAGGATACCTGCTCATTCTGAGAACCTGAATGTTCCCTATAATCTGCTATGGTAAGGAGGAAAAACTCATCCTCACTCTACCCGTAACGTTTGGCTCTCTGAGCATTTAGTACTAGTCCTCATCCAAAGGGACTTTTGGACTTTCCTATTATCTCCTTTGGTTAATGATGGTACACATCATATAGGTTACTATACATTGGAAGAGCAAGCAAAACATCGTACATACATACTTAGCTCAATTAAGAATCAAGATGTTTAAGAGGAACTGGTTTAGTATATTATCCTGTGGTAAATAGAGGGAAAGTTCATTCTCACATTACACGTACCCTGGCACTATTGAGAAGTTGGGGCTGAATCCTTGTTCAAAAGAAACTTATGGACTCTTCAATTATCTCCCTTAGCCTAGATGATGGTGCACAACATCAAAGGATACTCACAACGATTAATACTACTAGACCATTCTCTCGTACATACATCTAGACAAGTGTAAGATACTTATCTTGGTTGTATCTAGCTTTCCTTCTATTCACATCTCTAGTAGTAGCCTAAGTTACACTAGAGTGTTTAAGGCCCTAGATACCTATATTAGCAATTCCTATCTCATGGAAAGCTTAAGGACTTCACTCCCATACTTAACTTCGCATTTAAGGAGAGTAAATCCGACTCATCTTGCAATTTCAACTCAACTTTATCAATAAAGGAGTTATTGCATAGTTCTGCTATACTTCACAAATATAACAAACTTACTAGTCACCATTCATCTTATTGTGTATTCAATAATGTACAAGATCCCACTTGCCTAAAGAACTCAATACATCCTACCTCCCTTCACTTGGGAGCTAAATACACAACTCTATCTCCACTCAAATGAACTCAAGAGTGGTTAACAAATGCAACACTTTGTTGCTTAAGGGTCTAGGTGCCTTCCTAAGGTAATCCACTACTCTTGGATATCCTAAGGTTCATACCTTTCTCATACTTACTAAAGTGAATACTATTAATCCATCCTAGTATACTTGCATCTGATGCACCACATCATCACATCTTGAGTGATGTCTAATGCAACTCTAAGTTTCCTAAGGTGCTAGACAACTACCTATGGCAAACCTCTACTCTTGGTTGCTCTAAGGCTCATATATATAACATACATACCAAAGGATCATTCTCTTACCGAATTACCTCCAATAGTATGTTAAACATAACCTATGTCAATCCATTACTTTGGATGTTCAAAGACCTAAACTTCCCCGTACTTGCTAGGTGATAATTCCCCTCTTGAAATATCCCTATTTGTGTCCTCAAACACCTTAGGAAACATATACAAATGATTCCAACTAATAAAGAACTTCAAAACATCAAAAAAATGACATTTTTAGAACTTCTGCAGCTCACGTCGCAGCACGACGTTGGCACACCGTGGCGCCCTGCTCTCGGGTTCTACTATGATGCACCTCATACCTCGGCATGACATCTTCACGCTGTAGCGCACATAGTAGAAACTAGATTCTACAGAATTCTACAAATTTTGAGTACTGTTCCACTGGAACTTTACTCACTTCCAATCATTCAAGATCAGTTTTCTTGTGATTTCTAACACCAATCTAGGCCCCTAGACTTGTTGTAACTCTTATACAACCTATTGATTAACTTAGGCATAGATTTAGGTCTAAAACCACATTAACTTCAACCATTTCCAAGCTTCTCATATATGACCTAAAAATGGTTTATCTTAAGCCATAAATGGCCATCTAGCACTTACTAAGCTAAAAACATACTAACTTAGTCCTTGGAATCAAGAACTAAGCCAAGAACATAGGTTTGGCTATTCAAACCCCATTTTCTATTCATGAAAACCTAAGTTCATCTAAGATGAACAAAGAGGAAGAAGATGAATAGAAACTCTACCTCTTGTATGGATGATCCACCTTCAAGCTTGAGCTTTGATCTTCCCTTGGTCTTCCTTCTTTTCCTCCTTTTTTTTTTCTCCTCAGGCTCCTTCTTCTTTCTTTTCTTCTGTTTTCCCTTTCTTTTCTTCTCTGGCAGCTTTTGCTGCCTTTAAAGAGAGAGAGTCGTGGGAGTCTTGGCACTTAAGGACTATATTGGAAAACTTATATCTGTTAAGAATACTTAAATTCCATGAAACCAAGTTTCCTAACTTCTAACAACTTTAGAATAAATCATGAGATTCTTATAAATTATTGTTTCACCATTTTCATGATTTTCCACATCTGCTGCTAGTCAATCCGATATTAAAAGCACAACCAGTATGCCTAAAAATACCAAATTAACTCTAATTATCTTGAAACTTTAACCACGCCTTGTTTCATATATTTTTGACTTAGAAATAACTTATTCATATTTATTTCTCTCTTCTAAGTAATTTATGCCTTTTTCTAAGTCATTTTAAGCTACTTTTCAACTTTTGTGTTACAACTAAGTGTCTAAACGAACTAAGTTTGTCACAAAACATTATAAGCATGTTAAGTAAGTTATATGCTACCATTGTAGCCATATTTAATCCTAACATGTTATTAAAGGTATTACATTAAGTTTGAGGTCTTTAGTGATAACAAGAGTTTGAAATATTTATTTGATCAAAAAGTGTTAAATATGAGGCAAAGGAGGTGGATTGAGTTTCTAAAAGATTATGACTTTGAACTAAAGTGTCATATGGGTAAGGCCAATGTTATGGTCGATGCACTTAGCAAAAAACTTCTGCATGTGTCTCGAATGATGGTACAAGAGATGAAACTCCTTGAAAGCTTTAGAAATTTGAGTCTGGCAATGACTTTGTTACCACATGGTCTTTGTTTGAAGAGATTAGAGATTTAGAATGATTTGAGGGCTCAAATTAAAGAAGCTCAAGAGGAAGATGAAGCTTTAAAGCTAATAGATTAATAAATCCAATTAGGGAAGAAAAAGGATTTTAAGAGGGCTCATGATGAGACACTTATGTTTAGATATAAACTTTGTGTTCCAAGAGAAAATGAAATCAAAGAAAAGATTTTAAAAGAAGCTCATAAGAGTAGATACACCATCTATCCTGGAGCTACGAAAATGTACCAAGACCTCAAAATGATGTTCTGGTGGCCAAATATGAAAGGAGATATAGCTGAATATGTGTCCAAATGTTTAGTTTGCCAAAAAGTGAAAATAGAACAACGAAGACCTTCAAGACTTCTTCAATCCTTGGAAATTCCTGAGTAAAAATGGAAAAGTATATCAATGAATTTTGTGATGAGATTACTAAGGACTCAATCAGGCTATGATGTCATTTGGGTTATAGTTGACAGACTGACAAAGTCTGCACACTTTTTAGCAATAAAGGCTAATCGGCCATTTGATAGATCAGCCCATTTGTATCTCCAACAAATCTCAGATTGTATAGAATTCCCTCTAGCATAATATCAGATAGAGATCCTAGATTCACCTCTAGATTTTGGGAAGCCTTGCATAAGGCTTTTGGTACAAAGTTGAACTTTAGCACAACCTATCATCCGCAAATAGATGGCCAAACTGAGAGAACCATCCAAACTCTAGAAGATATGCTGAGGGCGTGTGTGCTAGACCAACAGGGAAGTTGGGATAGGTTTTTACCCCTAATAGAATTTGCCTACAATAACAGTTATCATACCAGCATAGGAATGACACCTTATGAAGCCTTGTATGGTAGGAAATATAGATCACTTTTATGTTGGGATGAAGCAGGGGAACAAACTTTCCTAGGGCCAGACTTAGTATAATAGACCATAGAGCATATTAAAATGATTAAGGATAGGATATTAGCAGCTCAAGGTAGGTAGAAAAGTTATGTGGATGAGAGAAAAAGACCTTTGGAATTCAATAAAGGAGAGCATGTGTTCCTCAGAGTCACTCCTACTACGAGAGTTGGTAGGACTATTAAAACTAGAAAGTTGACTACTCGGTTTTTAGGTCCCTTTCAGATTTTGAAAAGAGTTAGACCAGTTTCTTATCAAATAGCTTTACCCCCACCCCCCAGTTTGTCAAACCTCCATGATGTTTTTCATGTTTTTCAACTTCGAAAGTATAATTTGGATCCTTCACACATTCTAGAAAATGAATCAATACAGTTAAAAGATGATTAAACTTATGTGGTTAAACCTGTAAGGATCACAGATAGGGCTATGAAAGAACTCAGAGGGAAACAAATTTCTTTGGTTAAGGCGTTATGGGAGGGAGGTGACTCAGAATAGGCCATATGGGAACTCAAATCTCACTTGATGAAAGATCATCCAGAGCTTTTTGAATGAGGTAAGTAAATTTTGAGGACAAAATTTACAAAAAAATAAAGAAGGGAGAATTGTAACATTCTCTCCAACCCAATAGACTTAATCAGGGTTATAGAAGCTTAACAAAATTGGTATAGGACACCAATTAATTCTAGGAACTAGCTAGTGTAGTTTGAGCATAAATCTATAACATGGAATGTGAGAAATAACTCTTATAAAATTTGGACTTTTGTGAAAATGGGTAAGAAAATAGAAATAAAAGAGGAAGATTTATTTCTAAGCTATGGACAATTAGAATTGATATCTGAAAGCTTCTTAATTCAATTTCACAGGTTTAATTTGACCCATGAAAGAATAATGAAACTTAGTGACTGATAACGCAGTATAATGAAAATAGTGGAATGGTAATACAGAGAATAGAATGAAATCCTAGAATTTTTTGCGATACCTATGAAGGTTAGAAAATTCATTTTTGAAAGATTAAAGTGTTTTTAGTAGATATAAAGTTTCCAGTTGGATTTCATTTATCAATCTCTCCTCACCTTTTCTACTGTTGCATTCTGCTGAATGCACCTAATATGTTGATTTTGTCACTTACTTTTCCTTCATTCTTCTGTTCTCTCACGTTTCCTTCACGAATTCATGTTTCTACCAGAAAAAGGGAAAAGGAAAGAAAAAGGCATCTACAAGTCAGGCAGGAGTTGTTTTCTTAAATTTTTCCTATTAAGATTGATTTCTTATGGTTTTGAAAGAAAACTTGATTGAATGATGGGTTTTGAACCATGATTATCTTTTGATATGATTATGAACTCAAGTTTACTTCTTGAACTTGAAATGATGAGGATTTGGGGTTGTAAAAGTTGTAAACTTTTGAGTTAAGAACTACCTATGCTTGCTTTGATATTTGGTAATAAAATTGGTGCTTTGTTGGTGAGGTTCTTAGTTGTCTTTAATATTTATAGGATGGTTTGTGGTATTTCCTCCTTTGATGCTCTTTTTTTAAGACTGAAAATCCCCATATAACTGATTATGGATAAGCCATAATCGGTTATTGGCACAAGATAAAACTTTACACGCATGCAATAACCAGTTAAGGCAAGGTCTAACCGATTATTACAACATGATAAAGAGTCATGTTATGCAATAATTGGTTAAAGCCAAGGCCTAATCGATTATTGCTTACAACAAAAACACATGTAGCAGCCAATAACCAATTACCAAAGAATGGTAATCGATTATTGGCCCTTAAATTAGAAGCATGGGAGGTCCATAACCGGTTACCCAATGATAGTAACCGATTATGGGACATGAAATATGGCTTATTAGCCAGTGATAACCAATGGGTGCTAATCGATTATTTAGTTCAAAAACTTGAATTTGAGATTATTGGAGGATCAAAAGCTCTTATGGATTTTTGAAACTTATGAAAGTTTAGCTATGCAATGCATTATGCCATGATATGAGATGATGAAATGAATATCCTAGTGCATGATTGATTTGATATTTATGCATGATATTATAATATAAGATAATATAATGAGATTGATTGTTAAGATGATCAACTTATGGATAATAACTGATTTTTAGAGTGACCCATTATCTAGGATATCCTTGGACCTAGGGTAAGACTTGGATAATGGTGGTTGGGGATGGATATTCCCTTACCACCTGAGTATTGAGGTTGAGGACAGATAATTTCTTCCCTCTTTACCTGAGTTATCTTTAGATGAAAAGTAGTTGACGACAGATAATTCCCTCTCTACTTGAGGTAATCTTAGATTGAAGATAGCGTGAGGAAGGATGATACCCTCCCTATCAAAGTAGTTGAGGAAAAATAATTCCCTCTCTACTCATAACTCTGAAATAAGGACTGATAATTCCCTCATAAGTTATGGTTTAGGTTACTCTGAGTATGGAGTAGTTCTGTGTAACAAGAAAGACTATTATAAATAGGTTGAAGTGCACTAACCTGAAAGCAGACTACGACTAAGTGAATGGTAATGTGAGGATGGATATTCCCTCCATACCATTTTGATTAAAGACAAATGATGTTCATTGATGATTGATAAATGTTGACTATTGATGGATGACCATTATGAGATAGCTTATTGCATAAGTCTATCATGAATGGATTTCTTAATACGATTTTGAGATTTTGATAAAATTTGATGTTTGATTTGATTATTCAAATGATTTTTGATAAATGATATAAAATGAACCTCTATTTCAGGAAGAGAAAAGACTTGATTTAGTTTTAGCCACCTTTCTACTCACTATATTATAATGATTTGAAATGATTTTTTTCCGAAACAGCTGGAATGGTTATGATGACACATTTTTTTAACTGTTATTGAGAATTGTGATATTCTTACCCCATTTCTTTGATTTCCAAGATGATTCCAGGAAATACTTTTGCAGATCATAGAGAGGAAGAAGGAATTATTCCTAAAGAAAATCTGTTTCTTTTAGTTTTGATAGTTGTACATGACTATATATATGGTTTTGTGCCTTAATGACAAATGATGTACCTTGATGAACAGTTTGTATAGAACTCCATTTTATTAATATGTATTATGTACTTCCACTTCAGGCTCATATTTTGTATCTTATATATGTTTTTCTTCTTGAAAATTTTGATATTGATCTAAGTGTCGTTCTCTAATATGATCACTAATGCATAATTCTGAATATGTCATTAGTTTAAGTATTAGGACATTATAGTTAACGTCAGATCTCGCAATATTTTTTCTAAAGGGTCGAGGTCTATGATACATCATAGTATGCCTCCGGGGTTAACGTATAAGGTCGGGATCTGATTCAGATTGCTTTGCTTACATCGTCATTCTGCCATCTGAGGTATGTCGTATGTTGCCCCCATGTGTAGTTCACAGGATCTTTGTTGCCCTTTCTTGCAACCTTTATTTTGTAGTTTATATCAGTCTAAGCTTACTTGGGAAATGTCGCTTTGACTTTATTAGGAATGAAAACCACTTCAATGAAGGTTGCAGTTTCAGGCTATTTCCTAATTGCCTGCTACTCTTGTGGCTAATCATAAGGAAAAGGCATTAAAATGTGACCTCAAACATACAGCCAATTAGCCTTATCAGGAGCCAATCAGAATGCTTTATTCCCTCTATAAATAAGGGATGCTTGCAGTAGGGTTGTCATTTGTGGAGAACCATGTTTCTTTCTGAAATATTCTTCCTATTCTTTCCAAAATTCTTAAGGATGTTTCCTTTACCCCAACATAATCCTCTAATGGAAGCCTTTCTTACCAGGCATAATGGTTCTGAGAGGACTAAGTAGCTTCCCTACGCGGGTCGGTCAACATGCATCTAGACAGCAGAAGCCTTTCTTTCCAAGCATACGTAGAGGTGTGTAACCTTTCTGTGCTTTCTGGAGGAATTTGCTATTTTTGTTGTAATTCTTATGAGGCGTAGAGGTTTTTGGCTTTCCCTTCTCTGTCCTCATGACTACAACCGAAGGTGCTATCCCAGTGCCTTGGTTTCAGCCTGATGTGCAGCTAGATATGCAGCATTGTGAAGCCTACTCATGTTGGGGTAGAATAATCTTTTGGGGTGGAGCATTTTGCTATTGTTGGCCAATAGGGGAAAGATGGGTGCTGGTTTCTAGAAGAACTGTGGAGGTGGTCGTGGTCAGTGGTCATCTTTATCACCACTGTCTTATCTGGATTCCTTTCTGACTTTCTCTAGTGAGCATTCTTGTATTAGGGTAGTTCATAGGCTCTTTTGCTAGAACTAACGATGTATGGAATGTGAATAAAAAGTTTCCTTTTTACCTATTTGAATGTTCTATTTTTTCCATTTCCATTGTCTGCTTCTTTCACCAAGATGAGTCCATCGCTCATCATTGTAATAATATGCTTACTTTGGTCATGTTGCCCCCAGCTTGGTGGTTAGCTAATATATCTATGTATCAAGATAAGTCTCAATGCCCCTGGTTAACGGGATCCGCTCTTTACATGAAGCCGAAGTCCAATCTGCCCTCAAAGGGTTTAAGAGCTTTAAATAGGAGACGTTAATAGCTAAGTCATTTTGACATTCGCAGACGTGTCGTAGTCCAACCATGGTCCACGCGTCAGGTGACCATAGGTGGACATTCCGAGGTGTAGCTGGGGTCCGTAGAAAAAATATGTGCTCAAAATAGTAGGGCTTGCATGACATTTGACTTTCTAAGCAATCAACACTTCAACTGTTGTGATAGTTGTGAAGTCCACATGGCACGTTCTAGTTGGATAGTCGCGATTAGTGCTTCACGTGGTTTTGAGCACCATAATGACTTTTTAAAATTCAGGGTGTTAGGACAAAATTGCCCTGCAATCGTCTTGTCTTTATAAATAGGGACCGACGATGCCTCCTCTGCACTTTTACTGTTCCCTTCCAATTTCCAGCGACCTGAGGCGATTTTGGCAATTGTGAACGGTGGAGCAGTTGCTTTTGTGTAGTTTCTATTGATTTTCAGTGGTTCTTGCCAATTAATGTAACATCCTCCCTAACTTAATAAATTCTAATTAGTGTTATAGAAGCTCAATGATGTTGGTATATGTTATTTGTTAAATTTTAGAAATCTTTTGGATAAGTTTGAGCGCAATTCTATAACACAAAAAGTGAATAATAGCTCATATTTTGAGATAAATAGCTAAAATGAAGGAAATAAATATGAAAACTTTATTTTTAGGATGAAGATATTTGGCATGAGCCATAGTAAATTTTGGATGACCAAATGAATTAGTTTGGTATTTTTAGTAACACTGAGAAAGTGTTTAAAGGTCAAATTAAATAGTTAGATAGCTCAGAAAATTATGAAAGTACTTGGAGATGATAAGTAGAATATGAAAACTAAGTTAAGGTAGGTATGTTTACTTACTTCACAGGTTCGATTTAATTTAAGAAAAGTAGTGCAGCTTACCTGATGAATATTAGTATATAGAAAATTATAGAAATTTGGATATAAGAATTTAGTTAAGACTTGTGATTTTATGGAACATTTATGGAGGTTAGAAAATATGGTTTTGGAAGATTAGAGTGCTCCTAAGAGATATAAAAGTTTCAGTATTATTATTGGGTTAGATATTTTAACCCCTCCACTGCCTCTCTTTATCTTCATTTATATTAAGTCATTTGACTTATTCTTTCTTCTCATTTTTGCTTCATTTCCCACGACAAGACCAAAAGCCAACAAAGAGAAAGAAGAGAAGGAAAAAGAAAGAGAAAATAGAAAAGAGAAAAGGGAAGATAGGAAAGCAAAGAAGATAGGTGAAGAATCAAGCTTCAAGAAGCTAAAGGAAGGAAGGTAGGGGAATTGTTTTTCTTCTACCATCTTTTGTATTTCTAATCTTCATGCTTATGATTAGCATGTATGAGTTTGAAAATAAATATGGATGGTTTTTCATGAATTTGTTTTAGAAATGGATTTGAGTTTGAATGAATGTTTGTTGGATTTTTTATTGATGATTCATTATACATATTTGAAGTGGATGATTTCTGATTGTTTTCTTGGTAGTTTTTAAGTATGAATATGTGTTGATTGAAAGAGGATTGATTGGAATGAAGAAAATAGAAGAAAACAACAATAAAATGATGCAGAAACTTAGTTCTGCATGTTGTTATTTGAATAATAAGAAGCAGAAAAGTGGTAATATGATGTGTTATTTGAATAAGGCAAGCCTTATTTGAATAACAAGTTACAGAAAGCTTAAAATTACTATTATTCGAATAACAGAGTCCTATTTTCAGTTTTGGATATTTTCAAGAGTATTATTTGATATGATTTCAAATGTTTTCACTATGATTAGTGATTTAAATTATCAATGGACACTTTACGTCAAAATTGTTGCATGATGAAGAGACTTTAAGAAATATCTTGTATTTATGGAATCTAAATTATGAAAGGTATTATGTTATGATTTGAGAATGGATGATGAATGAAATTACTCTTGATGTGAATTATTGTATATACTTTGTATGAATGATGAAATTGATGATTAAAATGTAAACAAAGAAATGCAGAATGATAAATAATTACATAAATGAATAGTATGGGTAATCCATTATCTAGGATTATCCTCATACCTAGGGTGAGACTTGGAAAATGGTGGTTAAGGATGGTATTTCCTTTTCCACCAGAGTTATTGAGATTGAGGATGGACATTCTGATAACATTGTATTTTATACATTTTATAATCCTCTCACTAGGCTTCTTAAGATTCAATTAGGCTTAATTAAGTTGGTTTTGACACATTTTATGATTTTAAGCCGAATTGGACAATTAAATAAATTATTGCATAAATTAACCGTAATTATCTCTTTGGCAATGTTTAGTAAACTGGCTATAATTTGAGTTTCAAATATCTGATTGAGGTGATTTTGGTCTTGTAGGAAAGCTAAGACAATTCCCTACAACTTTCATGTTGAACACTTTTCCAGAATCAGACTACTTGGAGGTGATATTGAGCTTTAAAGTCAGAATAGAGAAGCTGAAATCGGGCCTAAATACTGTGCAGTAATTGGACCATATCTTGAGTTCTAGGCATGATTTTGGACTGAAACCAAAGCCATTTTAAAGCAAATATTCAGGCCTACAACTTTCATGAAGACCACTTCTCTCAAAAATGAAAAAATGACTGGACGCATGACTGTACATTTACTCAATTGTTATTTGAAAAAAAAAAGAAAAAAAAAAGGAAATAAAACATCATGGCTTACGTTGGGAAACTTAACAATTAAGTTTCACTATTCATGTTACTATGCATTGCACAGTAACATGAATTTGCCTATTGAACATTTGAGAATCCACAATTCCAGACGGAGGGAAGACGAAGAGGGAGAGAGGCTTTTGGGCAGTGCCCTGCTTCTCTCCCCAGTCTCCCTCCAATTTCTTTTCTCTCTTTTTCTCTTTTTCTCTTTTCTAGTGTATGTGTAAATAAGTTTTAATCTACTTGGGTCAAAGTGTGAAGCTCTTGGTAATAAAATAAGGTTAGATTTATTTCTCTCTTGTGCTTTAATGATTTATATTTTTAAGTAGTTATTATGCGTGTTATATTTTGTTTCTACTAATTTAGAAATTACCCTTGTAAAAAGAAGTTCTTGATTTATTGTAGACAAAATATTGACACAGTAAATGCTTTAACCCATTTACAAGTGGTGGTAATAATTAAAGGAAATATAATATAATTACGTATAATATTTTATTTCGTATTGTATTTTGTTTCCAATCAATTTAGAAACGCTCCTTGTAAAGTAGAGTTATTGATTTGTTGTAGACAAGAGATTGACACAATGAATGCTTTAACCCATTTACAAGTGTTGGTGTTAGAAACTCTCCTTGTAATATGGAGATCTTGATTTATTGTAGACAAAATATTAGCACAGTGAATGCTTGATCCCATTTATGAGTGATGATATTAATGGATGATTAAAGGAAACATAATATAATTACGTATATTATTTTAATGAACTTTTAACGTTGTATTTTTCGATTGGAACCTCCATATTGCGAGGATTCTAATTGAGTTATAAAAGGAATTAATCTTGCTTTTATTTTATTTACTAAGAGTGAATCTTTTTATCCAAGTAAATAATTTTTACTGTAGTAACAAAATATCTACTTAACCTTAATCTTCATCAATTCCCTGTGGATCGACCTCGGACTCACCGAAAAATTTATAACTTGAGACAACTTGCACTTGGGTTTGTAAATGCAACAATTAAAAAGTGTGCATCAAGTTTTTGGCACCGTTGCTGGGACTTGTTTTGAAGAATAAATTTATAGGTGTAAATATTTTTGTACATAGTAAAAAGTAAATAGTAAACAGTGCGTGAATAGTGTGTGAATAGGGTGTGAATAGTGTGTAAATAGTGTGTGAATAGTAATGTAAATAGTATGAATAGTAAAAAAAAAAAAAAAAATTGTGAATAATGTGAATAGTATGAATAGGATAAATAGTGTGTGAATAGTATATATAGTAAAAAAGTAAAAAAAAATTATAATAATAAAATTAAAAAAAAAAGATGTGTGAATAATGTGAATAGTAAAAAAGTAAAAAAGTAAAAAAAAGTAAAAAGTTAAAAAATTTAAAAAAAAACGAAAATTAAAAAAAAAAAAAGGTGGTCACACCCGTGACCACCCAAAAAAAAAAAACAAAAAAAAGTTAAGCATTTTATTTTTTGTATATACAAATTTTGTGGGGGTAATTCTCCCTTTTAATTTTTGTAAATACTAACAGTGGGGGGATTCTCTCCCTTTTATTTTTATTTATTTATTTTTTGTCCTTACTAATTAGTGGGGGTAATTCTCCCTTTTAATTTTTGTAAATATTAACAGTGGGGGGATTCTTTCCCTTTTATTTTTATTTATTTATTTTTTATCCTTACTAATTAGTGGGGGTAATTCTCCTTTTTAATTTTTGTAAATATTAACAGTGGGAGATTCTCTCCCTTTTAATTTTTGTATATACTAACTCAGTAACTCTCCCTTTTATTTTTTTTGTACATACTAACAAATGGGGAACCTCTCCTTTTTACTTTCTCGTAATTTAATTTTTGTACTTTATTATTTTTTTATATTTTATTTTCTGCACTTTATTTATTTATTTATTTTATTATTTATTTTTCTCGTCATTTATTTTCTCATCATTTATTTTTTGTCATTTATTTTTGTTATTTATTTATTTATTTTTTTGTCATTTATTTTTTTTTTGTCATTTATTTTTTTTTTTGTCCTTTATTTTGTATTATTTTTTTGTCATTTATTTTTGTTTACTAACTTACTAACTTTCTTACTAACTATCTAATTTTTTTTACTTTACCCGCTTCTAACATTTTAATTTACCCGCATACTAACTTTTTATTTATTTTTTGCTTATTAATTTATTTAGTGGTTGGTTTCTACCACACCATTTTTAATTTTTTATTTGGTGGTTGGTTTATTACCCCACCTTTGTTATTTTTTTTTATTTGGTGGTTGGTTTATTACCCCACCTTTAATATTTTTTATTTGGTGGTTGGTTTCTACCACACCATTGTTATTTTTTTTTTATTTGGTGGTTGGTTTATTACCCCACCTTTGTTAATCTTTTTATTTATTTATTTGGTGGCTAGTTTATTACCACGCCTTTGTAAATATTTATTTGGTGGTTGGATTTATACCACACCTTTGTATATATTTTTTTTTTTTTTTTATTTTTATTTTTCTATTTCTTCTTCTATTTTGTTATGTGTAATTAATTTGTGTGTTTTTAGGTTGAAAACGTAACTTGATTCAATTGACATGTATTAAGATTGAAATTCTAATTAACTATTTTCTATTCAATTTGAGTGCTTATTATGGTTCATAATGCTTTTATGAATTGGTCACTCATAAATTGATCTAGTGGATATCTGTGTAACTCGAAATGTTTGCATATGACCTAGACCATAAATAATAAAGTGTCATGATTTATGATCATCTAGGAATGGAGGTTATAGGTTGTGTGGGAGAACTGTGGTATTTTTCCATGAGAATCCATAGAGTAAAAGTCATGCCTTTAAATGTTTTTAAATTACTGATTCTCCCCATCAATTGAATGATTAGAAATTGATTAGAAGGAAGGTCCCAAAGCTACTCTATTGTCTATGATAGATTATTGAATCAAGTGAAATCTAATCCCCAATATTCTAATTTCATGTGTTTTCATTTAAAAAAAAATACAAAAAAAAACCAAAAAAAAAGTCAAAAAAAACTTTGTTTTCTTTTTTTTCTTCTTCTTTATTTTGTGTGTCTTAGTGTTTGTTTTTCTTTTCTTTTCTTTTTAAATAGTTAACTTTATTTTGACCTTTTGGTCGCTCGTCAATTTTCTCAACAAGTTTTTGTAAACTTAGGTTGATACGGTGGATTTTGTTGCTTCAAGAATTCTAAATGAGCCAAAAATGTTTTGTCCATACTTACAATAGGCTCACCTTTTGAAATCGCACCTATCAATGATCATTTTTCTTAATGAATTTTTAATTTTCAATTTTATGGTTTGATTTGCAAAAATTGTCAATTTTTCTTGTAACAAGCGAAGTTGTTCTTTGTGGATGGTTTCCGCAAATAAAAAAAAAGATAAAATATTTTTCATTAAAGAATGGCCTGAGTAAGGAGTCATTAGGTGAAATCTTTTTGACTCTTGAGACGCATTCTTATGAATTTGTGCAGTGTGAATTGATTAATTTGTGGAATCTCTTCAAAGGCAAGTAAGGTGTTACAGGAATCTGACTCAAAAAGACCCTGTTTGTCAATTTATAAGAAAATTGGATGGGAAGCATATCCTCGACTCATAGAAGGCGTTTAAGCCGTTACTGGACGTAAAACCAGAGGAAGATGTGAGCCACAATCACAACTACATGTATATATTTTCTTGTATATCTTTTTCTTATGACAGCCCTAATCCAGTAGCAGCTCAGTTAGAAGTGGTCCGAAGGAAATGTTGCGCGAAGCAATAAGAAAAGGAAGCCAGTCAAGACACTCCGTCTATATAAATAATTTCAATCTTTGGTCATACTTTGTTTCTGTTTATATTTGTGTGAAGTTTCTCTTTTCAGTAATTGTGGTAACAGGTACTATCTTCTATCTTTTTCCTTTCTATTTTTTAACATTGAGGACAATGTTGTGATCTAGTTGGGGGGAAGGATAGTTGTGATAGTTGTGTAAAAAAAATGTATAAAAAAAGATAGTAAGTGTGTTTCTTTTTGTCGTGTATAGAGTTGTGAAAAAGCCCAAAAAAAAAATTCAAAAGTGTGTTTGTTAATATGTTTGTTGTGTTTATATGTTTGTCAATAACTTACTAAACCAGTTAAGGATGGCAGAGTAAGGAGTAAATTTTACTCTTGAGACGTATTTTAGTTGGGGTAGTAACTAGTTTGTGTGGAAGTGGAAATTCAAATTCAGGGAAATTTACATGATTGAGTAAATTGTCTTCTTTCTTAAAATTCACATGCTTGGTTATGGATGTTGAATTGGTGGATTGAGAATGATAGAATTATGCCTTGTGAGATTTTGAGCCTATTGATGAATAGATTGAACATTTATACCATTCTTTTCTTTCTTGTGTGAATTTCACTCATGGAATTGTTGCTTTAGAACTTGCTTTGATTCTTTTTGAGACTACATTTTCATATGCATACATGAATATGATTGAGGCATTTTTCTTGAAATAGCTACTGTAACCAAATAGCCAACCTTGTGCATATTTTCCTTTGCTTAACCCCTTTGAGCTTATTTGACTATTCTTTGTTTCGAACTTATTATGTGCCTTAAATGAAAAACCATGTTCTTACTTAGCCTTAGGAAATAAGAGAACATTAATTTTGTCATTCGATGAGTTCTTGAGCAAGTGTGGGGGTGTGTGTGCCGAATGGTAAAAAAAAATGTATATATGATGTTCTTTTTGTAAAAAAAAAAATCAAAAAGATAAAAAAAATAAAAAAAATAAAAAAAATTTAAAAAAAAAAGGGTTAACAAGGTAATAAAGGAAAGGAAAAGAATATGTAAATGGAATTTGTATTAGGTAGAGTTGGGATGAACTTTCATGCTTGTTAATTGAACTCAGTTCTCATGTTCTTTTATTCTCTGGTGTTTAACTTGTCATATCCATATTACCTCCTCCTTTACCTTGACCCCATTACAACCTTGAATAAAGTCCTCATGATTTGTGTGTGCATATGTTTTGAGTAGTGGAGAAATAGAAGACAAGCAAGCTTATGGTAGTGCAATTTTCATGGGTTGAGTTGAGTGAAATACCTACCTTTTAAACACTTGAAGGATTGAGAGTGAATCTTGTGAAGATCTATCATTTTTTATTCATTCTTTTCAACTGAAGTTTCCTTGCTTGTTGGTTTGAGATGCGAAGAAATGTTACCATATGACTGTTTTGATCCCTTGATTGTCTAGTTGCTCTTCTTGAGTCATTGAATCCTTTAGAGTTTTTAATTTTTGAGTCTGTGTCGTTTTTTCTTTGGTTTTTGTCTTTTGTGTTTTGCCCAGGAGTGCAAAAGTTAAGTGTGGGGGAATTTGATAACACTGTATTTTATACATTTTATAATCCTCTCACTAGGCTTCTTAAGATTCAATTAGGCTTAATTAAGTTAGTTTTGACACATTTTATGATTTTGAGCCGAATTGGACAATTAAATAAATTATTGCATAAATTAACCGTAATTATCTCTTTGGCAATGTTTAGTAAACTGGCTATAATTTGAGTTTCAAATATCTGATTGATGTGATTTTGGTCTTGTAGGAAAGCTAAGACAATTCCCTACAACTTTCATGTTGAACACTTTTCCAGAATCAGACTCCTTGGAGGTGATATTGAGCTTTGAAGTCAGAATAGAGGAGCTGAAACCGGGCCTAAATACTGTGCAGTAATTGGACCATATCTTGAGTTCTAGGCATGATTTTGGACTGAAACCAAAGCCATTTTAAAGCAAATATTCAGGCCTACAACTTTCATGAAGACCACTTCTCTCAAAAATGAAAAGATGACTGGACGCACGGCTGTACATTTACTCAATTGTTATTTGAAAAAAAATAAAAAAAAGGAAATAAAACATCATGGCTTACGTTAGGAAACTTAACAATTAAGTTTCACTATTCATGTTACTATGCATTGCACAGTAACATGAATTTTCCTATAAATAGGCAATTGAACATTTGAGAATCCACAATTCCAGACGGAGGGAAGACGAAGAGGAGAGAGGCTTTTGGGCAGTGCCCCGCTTCTCTCCCCCCCTCCCTCCAATTTCTTTTCTCTCTCTTTTTCTCTTTTTCTCTTTTCTAGTTTATGTGTAAATAAGTTTTAGTCTACTTGGGTCAAAGTGTGAAGCTTTTGGTAATAAAATAAGGTTAGATTTATTCCTCTCTTGTGCTTTAATGATTTATATTTTTAAGTAGTTATTATGCGTGTTATATTTTGTTTCTGATAATTTAGAAATTACCCTTGTAAATAGAAGTTCTTGATTTATTGTAGACAAAATATTGGCACAGTAAATGTTTTAACCCATTTACAAGTGGTGGTAATAATTAAAGGAAATATAATATAATTACGTATAATATTTTATTTTGTATTGTATTTTGTTTCCAATCAATTTAGAAACGCTCCTTGTAAAGTAGAGTTCTTGATTTGTTGTAGATAAGAGATTGGCACAATGAATGCTTTAACCCATTTACAAGTGTTGGTGTTGGAAACTCTCCTTGTAATGTGGAGATCTTGATTTATTGTAGACCAAATATTGACACAGTGAATGCTTGATCCCATTTATGAGTGATGATATTAATGGATGATTAAAGGAAACATAATATAATTACGTATATTATTTTAATGAACTTTTAACGTTGTATTTTCTGATTGGAACCTCCATGTTGCGAGGATTCTAATTGAGTTATAAAAGGAATTAATCTTGCTTTTATTTTATTTACCAAGAGTGAATCTTTTTACCCAAGTAAATAATTTTTACCATAGTAACAAAATATTTACTTAACCTTAATCTTCATCAATTCCCTGTGGATCGACCTCGGACTCACCGAGAAATTTATTACTTGAGACAACTTGCACTTGGGTTTGTAAATGCAACAATTAAAAAGTGTGCATCACATTCCCTCTATAATACCCTTAATAATATGTTAGACTTGTATATAGTTACAAGGGTAGCATATAACTTGCTTAACCTACCTGTGAAGTTTTGTGACAAACTGAGTTCGTTTAGTCACTTAGTTGTAACCCAGAAGTTGAAAAGCAGCTTAAAATGACTTAGGAAAAAGGTATAAATTGCTTAGATGGGAAAAATAAATATGGATAATTTATTTCTAGGTCACAAATATATAAGACAAGGTGTAGTTAAAGTTTCACGATAATCAGAGTCAATTTGGTATTTTTAAGCATACTAGTCGTGTGTCTTAATACCGGATTGCCTTGCAGCAGATATGGAAAATCATAAAAATGGTGAAACAATAATTTAGATAAATCCTATGATTTATTCTAAAGTTGTTGGATGTTAGGAAACTTGATTTCACGGGATCTGAGTGTTCTTAACAGATAAAGAAATTTTAGCAAAATATCCAAATGATATTTTGGTAACTCTTATTCTTCTTTCTGTAACATCCCAAAAAATTATTTATTTCATTATAAATGATCATTTTATAATATTTATGATTTTTAGGAATTTTTGTAGATTTTTCTAGAAATGATGAATATTTTAATATATTCCTCGTTTTACGTATGCAATGAGTGGAGCCGGGATAACGAAATGTTTTCCCTGAGGCCGGTAAACCTTGAACTGTCAACGTGTCGACGGGGGATCTTACTAAACCTGAGGTCGGGCATAATTTACGAGGTTTACATTTTTCAAGATTTTATCTGATAAATAAAATCACTGTATCATAAAATCATCTGATGAATAATAAAATATTATTTTCATCGGCTGTAACTTTTATTCCCGGGAAAAATAATTCTAACAGTGAAATTAATCATCTGTCTAGTGTATTAAATTAAGCAAACAAGCTTATCATGCACTTTATCGAGAAGCGCGCGAAGCTTCTCAAGGAAGCTTTTTACAACCACTCCTTTCTCTCTCCTCCCTTTTTTGGTGCTGCACGTTGACTAAGGGGGGCATAATTCATTTTTTTCTCTCATTTCCCCTCCTCCCAATACGCAGCTCACTGTTCACTCATCTTTCTCTCTTCTCTTTTCACTCCACAGCAGCAACATCATTACAAATTACACCTCTATTTTTATCTTCAAAACCGTCACACTCCTAGCACCATCTTCGTGTTTGGAGGACCACCATCTTTGAGGAAGTCATCTTCAAAGTTCACCATTTCCTCCATCTTCATTCTCTTCCATCTTTGAAGCTTAAAGGTTGGAGCTTTAAGGTAAAGCTCTCAGCTTTTTCTTCCTCCCTTCTCATTTTCGTAACCCACTGTCACTTTGGTGACCATGGGTATCCATTTCAATATTTGGTTCTGATTTTGCAAGTTTAAATGTTCAAGGATTTCCAGGAAGCTGAACACAAAATTTCTGACCAAAAAGGAGCAACCTTTCTTTGAGCTTCTCTAAGGTAAGAGGAAGACACTCTTCCTCAACCTCTTTTAGCATTTAGGAACGTTGTCTGTGATTGGTATTGAGGGTCATTCTTGTTTGCATGTTGGTTGTGATGTATGTGTGCTATTTGATTGTTTTTGTGTGTTTTGACATAACTGAATGTATTGGAATGTATAATATGGAAGGAAATGACGTCCGATTGGTTTTCGGACGGTCACGGTTTTGAGCCCAGAAATTTGGAGATTTTATGTGAAGAATAGTAACAATTTGAACTTCTGACCATACCCATCGAATTTGATCTCCTGATCATTTAGTGCAGTGTCAAAATCCGTCGAGTATGAACTCCTGACCATGCCGGTCGAAATTAATCTTCAGGCTAAATCCGTCGAGTTAGAATGCCAAATTCGTCGAGCAGAGTTTCTGACCACTTAGGAGAGAAACTTCTCCAATGCCAAATTCGTCGAGTTAGAATGCCAAATTCGTCGAGTAGAGTTTCTGACCACTTAGGAGAGAAACTTCTCCAATGCCATATCCGTTGAGTTTGAATGTCAACATCCGTCGAGTGACATATCCATCGAGTAGATTTTCTGTCCATTTAGCAGAAACTTCCCAAAGTCAATATTCGTCGAGTTAGAATGTTAAATCCGTCGAGTAGAGTTTCTGACCATATAGTAGAACTTCTCCAGATCCGTCGAATTAGAGTTTTTGATGATAGTGTTTTCGTCGGTTCGACACTTGGAAGATTTCTCCAACGTCAACATCAACCCGTCGAATTAGGGATTCCTGCAGATCTTCTAGTGGATTTAACAACTTTATACACCACTCGACCGAACCTTCGTTCGACAGAAATCGATTATTTTTTTTAGCCATTCTTGACAAACAATGTCTTTCTACTAACATTGCTTCTGTCAAGTCATTTTCCGTCGAATGGCACCCTCAATTGTACACTAGAGACATTTCTTCGTCGAATCCAAAATTATAATTATCGCCTAACACTTAGTGATTTAAATCAGTGGTAACAGGATGCAAGAATTAGCAAATTGGGAAATTAAATTATACTTTGAGGTTCATAAATTTTAAAGAACCAAGAATGGAATTTCCATAAGACCTAGGATAATTTTAATTAGGGTAAGAACATGAGAGTGTGAGATTTAGAGATCTTAGAATAACCTTCTAAGTGTATATGAATAAGCTATCTAAGAGAATTTAGTTAATTAAGAGAATTCCTTTAAAGACAAACTTTGTAAGAAAAGCTAAACCTAAACAAGAATTCATAATACACTTTAAAAATGTATTAATTTATTTAACAGCAATATTATGTTATTGTGAGTCCATGTGAGTGACCATTGATTGTGTTAATTCTTACTTTGGCAAATTGTGACATATGATGGAATAGTATGTAATAATGATCATACATGATTATGCATAGAGTCTGTATGCATTATGAATGCCTGTTGGACTGTCGTAAGGCCTAGTTGCCTAGGAGTTGAACACACCTTAGTGCAGGTGCGAATAGACAAGTGTAGGTCATCGGTTGACCTTGGGGGCGTCAGGGTGCGGGTACCTCGCAATGGGCAGTTGGTAGCTCTCTGTTCGTGGGGCAGACCGATACAAACGCACTGACGATCCGGACCGAGACACTGTCCTATAACGCGATCTAGTGCAGACTGTCTATATAATGCCATGATGTGCACGTGAGAAAATTTAGAATTATAGCACTTTGGCCTCGGCAGCCTAGTTGCAGACATGTCGCCTGATCTTTCTCTCCGACCGTTTGTGTCTAGCTCCATGGAGTAGGATTTTGATTTTGTATGCATATGCATAGTGGGTCCATGAATTATCTGGCATTCATTGTTATTATAAATGGAACTGTTGCATTACTGATATATATATAACTGCCTGGAACTGTTTGGTTGATTATAACTGCTACTAAATGTTTATTATCATTATTGCTGTCAAAAAATACTGTGTGGGCGCTTTGCGTTGTTTTGTTTCTTGATGCTATAATTGGTAATGATGGTAGGATGTCTTACCTCTTTCTTGTGCTTTTCTTGCTCTATGTCAATTTTTGGTTAAAGACTGTAAGTGGGAATGAGGTTGGATTATTTTGGATTTTCTTGGTTTGACCCACTGTATCCGGTGATGTCGTCAAGAAGGGAGTTCTATTGGGTTCGCTCGAATTGTGTTCACTGGTGGTGCCAAGACCTGGCGAGTCGACTGGACCGGCAAGCGTATGTGATATGCTGGGGGGTCTGACTTTGACCATGAAGAGGACTGCGATTGAAGACCTTATCCTATATTTCTCACTACACTGGTAGGCCCAGAGTTGCCTCACGCATTCAGGATTCGATGGAGTGCCCAACTCCTTAGTTATGGATATGATGTGGGTAGTTTATATTTTATTTTGCATTACCTATATAAAGTGTATTTTGGGGTATGTGTATGTTTTTAAGGTGATTATCCAGACTTAAATGTTGTAAATTGAGTACATATTTTAATTGGATGTAACTATTCATTCGTGGCTCCTATTTTCCTTGTATGCAAAATGACTAATATTTTTGTAAAGTTTGTTATTTGAAAATGTTAGCACGCCGAAATTTAGTGGCCGTGACATAATGACGATTGTGCCTTGGTTATTAAATCGAGGGGTGTTACATTAAGGTGGTATCAGAGCTCAGTTCATCCTGTTGAGCTGGGGTATGGACTGACTATGCTTAGACATGTTAGACGTCCTTAGTATGTTGTGTACTTCCTTGTCTCTTGAATTGAGATGTTGGGAAAGGAAGGCATAGCTTGCCATAGGTTGAGTGTTGGTAGCTACTGTTGCACAGTTACATGATATTGAGTACTGGCCCACTCAATGTGTAATGTTCTGTGTCTACGGGAAACTATGACTTCACCTAGGCGTATTAAGCAAATAGAAGTTCTTTTAGGAAGAAGCTCAGCTGGTATGACTGAACTTGCTTAGGACTTGTTGCATTCACACCCTTGTTGTGTTACCTCTAGAATTGTTTGAGCCTATGGGGTAGAAAAAGGGTAGTTGAATAAGACTTGCAAGGTTTGTGGACTGAGGTGTCCAAGAGGTTTTCAAAAACTAATTCTCTTTGGAGAAGAGTATCTGGCATAAGTTTGGTTCGAGGAGCTGCATAGGAGTCAAAGACTTACTGGAGATCGCGCCGCGGAAGGCAGAATGAAGGAGCTCAAGTTATAGTCTTTTAGGTTTGTCTTGTTAGGTTGTGTGACTCTTTGTGTTTGGTTTCCGAGAGGAGACAATATTGTCTGGACTGAATGTTTTTGATTTTCCTTATAAGTTGATTTGTTTGTCCTTGAAGGAAGACAATGACTCGAAGTAGATGTAAGCGTGCGAATGCGGGGAATGACAATGATGGCACGACTACGGCAACCAAAGAAATACAAAGAATGGTTAATGTAACTACACGCCAAGATCAGAGAGCCGCACAACAGCAGGAATTGGAAGTTGAGGTTCAGAATTTGAAGGAAGAAAGTCGACTTTGGGGTAACTCTGAATTACCGAAGTTCTAAAGGAGGAACCGTAGGAAGGCCAATCAGTTTAAGCAGAAACCATATACACTACGACCAAGGGAGCAACAGCGACAGCAAACGCATCACGGTGGTGCGAGTGGTAGCAAGTCCACTCTAATCGTGGTACCATTATCCAGGTGTAAGAAGTGCAGAAAGGACCACTTCACGAGGGACTGTAAGATTTAAGGAAAAATTTGTTTCAAGTGTAGAAAGCTAGGACATGTGTTCAGGGATTGTGTTTTACATGAGACAAAGCCTCCATATGCGATCAAAAGGGTAATCTGCTTCAAGTGTGGAAAGGACCATTTAACCAAGGATTGTACGATCGAAGGGATAATTTGTTTCAAATGCAGAGAGCTAGGACATGTGGCTAAGAACTGTACTTTGCAAGGGACAAAGCCTTTTGTTGGTGATGCACGCACTTCACAATCTCACGAAGAAAGGAGAGTTAATTTCTCTAGTGGAGTAGAAACATCCAAGACTGAAGACCTGAACAAGGGAGCTTGTACTACGATGGATGACCCTGTGATTGTACTGTATAATTCCGGGGGTAACCCATTTCTTTATGACGTATGAATGTATGAATCCAGTAGGGATGTTCGTACCTTCGTTATCTTTTGACTAAGTTATTTCTATTTTGGCTGCTAAGAACTTGTTGATGGTAGCCAAGTCGTTTAAATTATCCTATGACTTATTAAAGACTGAATCCTTCTGTTGATCTGATTTGTTTACTTCTTTTACAAATTGGATGTAATGTTACAAAAGGGATTGGTTATCTTCCAGCCACATTTTGTTGAAATGTTCCAATGAAATTCTAAGAGTTCGTTTCTGGAATTGAGTTGTCTGTGTATTTACTTCTTTTGACTCGAATGATACTATTCTTATTTGTAAGCCTGCCCTTGTTACAACTAGTTTATTTAAAACTATCCTATTGTTGTTAGAAATTGGAACCCTTTTCTACCAATTCAATCATTTACTTTCTTCATGAATAGACTTAATCTCAGGAAAGGGATTGATTGTTTTCTAAACGGGTCTCATTATTCGATTTCAATGGAAACTTAGTGTTTCTTGAGATAGAAATTTCCTAGATGTGAATCAATGAAACTCACTCCTAAGTTTTATTGGACCATATCATACTCTTCATTAGGCGGGTCTAGTGGTAAATCAAGTGATTTCCCTACTTTTCTTTCTAATCTTTATAACGTTTCTAGTATACTTCGGTTGAGAAATATGTTCCCGAATCTGAACTATAACAATGCGCCAAACGTAGTACAATTAGGTAAGAACTTATCCTATGAGACATTTTGTTCAAATCAAGGAAAGACGATTTGACAAATCGATTGAAGAACGTCGTTGTTTTCTCTAAGATCAACTTGTATTCTAGACTATCATTGAGTTCGCTCAAAGAATTGTCGTTGTCCTTGTTGGCGACATTCTGATCTATTCTTGACGTTTAGAGGAACATACCGAATCTCTTGGAGTGATTCTTAAAATCTTGAAGAAGAAGAAGTTATACGTAAAGATATTTAAGCACGAATTCCAGTTGGAGGCAGTTCAACCTTTGGGCTACGTGATCTCAAGGGAAGGAATTGTTGTGAACCCATTGGAACTCGAAGCATTTCTTCAACGAGAAAGACCAACGACCGTAATGGAAATTCGTAGCCAGATGGAATTAATTAGTTAATACAAGAGACTCATCGTAGAATTCTCCAAAGTGGCAAGATTTCTTGTCAAACTTATGCATGAGAGTCAAGTTTATAGGATTGGTGCATATAAGGAAAGATTTTCAAGAATTGAAGAGACACTCGATTTCTTCGCTAAAGATGATTCTGCCCAAATCCCAATGAACTTTTGGGATGCCTAGTGGAGCTTCGCATTGGAAATTGGAACGTGTGCTTGATCAAAATAGAAGGAATGATAACGTACACTTTGAGACAATCGAGAATACATGAGAAGGATTACCTTACATCAACTCAGAGTTAGCTTCATAGTTGCACTGAAGATCTGGAAGTATTTTCTACAAGGAGAAATTTTCAATGCCTATAGTAATCTTAAGAGCCAAAGGTATTTTGGTCTATTGGAATGAGTGGAATATGAGGCAGAGACGATGATTAGAAGTTCCGAAAGATTTTGATTTTTCGTTTTAGTAAAATCCCAAAAGAAGGGAATGTCGTAGCGAATGCCTTAAGAAGAAAATAAGCTTAGTTGTCTACTACAGTAAGCAAGGAGAATAAGTTCGATAGAGCCACTCAGCGATGGACAGCTATTTGGAGAGTTGGCTGTTGGATGGCTAAAGGCTCAAGGGCGTAGAATCTCTTATTGATCGGCCTATGACGTCAACACATTTTTGCCCATTAATATAAGATACTCAGTGAAAGGAAGCAACCTTATTACCAGTAATTTGGATTGATGCAGCTGAAGATATAACACGAGAACTAGGAGACGAAATGAAAGAAACACAGTCGCGTTTGTTCTAAGATATGATGAATTTCGAGGACGAAATTTCCTTTTTGAAGGGGAGTGTTATAAATTCCCAAAAAATTATTTATTTCATTATAAATGATCATTTTATAATATTTATGATTTTTAGGAATTTTTGTGGATTTTTCTGGAAACGACAAATATTTTAATATATTCCTCATTTTACATGTGCAATGAGCGGAGCTGGGATAACGAAATGTTTTCCATGAGGCCGATAAACCTTGGACTGTCAACGTGTCGATGGGGGATCTTACTAAACCCAAGGCTGGGCATAGTTTACGAGGTTTACATTTTCCAAGATTTTATCTGATAAATAAAATCACTGTATCATAAAATCATCTGATGAATAATAAAATATTATTTTCATCGGCTGTAACTTTTTTTCACGGGAAAAATAATTCTAACAGTGAAATTAATCATCTATCTAGTGTATTAAATTAAGCAGACAAGCTTACCATGCACTTTATCGAGAAGCGCGCGAAGCTTCTCAAGGAAGCTTCTTCCAACCACTCCTTTCTCTCTCCTCCCTTTTTTGGTGCTGCACGTTGACTAAGCGGGGGCATAATTCATTTTTTCTCTCATTTCCCCTCCTCCCAATACGTAGCTCACTGTTCACTCATCTTTCTCTCTTCTCTTTTCACTCCACAGCAGCAACATCATTACAAATTACACCTCCATTTTTATCTTCAAAACCGTCACACTCCTAGCACCATCTTCGTGTTTGGAGGACCACCATCTTTGAGGAAGTCATCTTCAAAGTTCACCATTTCCTTCATCTTCATTCTATTCCATCTTTGAAGCTTAAAGGTTGGAGCTTTAAGGTAAAGCTCTCAGCTTTTTCTTCCTCCCTTCTCATTTTCGTAACCCACTGTCACTTTGGTGACCATGGGTATCCATTTCAATATTTGGTTCTAATTTTGCAAGTTTAAATGTTCAAGGATTTCCAGGAAGCTGAACATGAAATTTCTGACCAAAAAGGAGCAACCTTTCTTTGAGCTTCTCTAAGGTAAGAGGAAGACACTCCTCCTCAATCTCTTTTAGCATTTAGGAACGTTGTCTGTGATTGGTATTGAGGGTCATTCTTGTTTGCATGTTGTTTGTGATGTATGTGTGCTATTTGATTATTTTTGTGTGTTTTGACATAACTGAATGTATTGGAACATATAATATAGAAGGAAATGACATCCGATTGGTTTTCGAATGGTCACGGTTTTGAGCCCAGAAAGTTGGAGATTTTATGTGAAGAATAGTAACAATTTGAACTTCTGACCATACCCGTCGAATTTGATCTCCTGATCATTTAGTGCAGTGTCAAAATCCGTCGAGTATGAACTCCTGACCATGCCCGTCGAAATTAATCTTCAGGCTAAATCTGTCGAGTTAGAATGCCAAATTCGTCGAGCAGAGTTTCTGACCACTTAGGAGAGAAACTTCTCCAATGCCAAATCTGTCGAGTTAGAATGCCAAATTCGTCGAGTAGAGTTTCTGACCACTTAGGAGAGAAACTTCTCCAATGCCATATCCGTCGAGTTTGAATGTCAACATCCATCGAGTGACATATCCGTCGAGTAGATTTTCTGTCCGTTTAGCAGAAACTTCCCAAAGTCAATATTCGTCGAGTTAGAATGCCAAATCCGTCGAGTAGAGTTTCTGACCATTTAGTAGAACTTCTCCAGATCCGTCGAATTAGAGTTTCTGACCATAGTGTTTTCGTCGGTTCGACACTTGGAAGATTTCTCCAACGTCAACACCCACCCGTCGAATTAGGGATTCCTGCAGATCTTCTACTGGATTCGACAACTTTATACACCAATCGACCGAACCTTCGTTCGACAGAAATCGATTATTCTTTTTAGCCATTCTTGTCAAACAATGTCTTTCTACTAACATTGCTTCTGTCAGGTCATTTTCCGTCGAATGGCAGCCTCAATTGTACACTAGAGACATTTCTTCATCGAATCCAAAATTATAATTATCACCTAACACTTAGTGATTTAAATCAGTGGTAACAGGATGCAAGAATTAGCAAATTGGGAAATTAAATTATACTTCAAGATTCATAAATTTTAAAGAACCAAGAATGGAATTTCCATAAGACCTAGGATAATTTTAATTAGGGTAAGAACATGAGAGTGTGAGATTTTGAGATCTTAGAATAACCTTCGAAGTGTATATGAATAAGCTATCTAAGAGAATTTAGTTAATTAAGAGAATTCCTTTAAAGACAAACTTTGTAAGAAAAGCTAAACCTAAACAAGAATTCATAATACACTTTAAAAATGTATTAATTTATTTAACAGCAATATTATGTTATTGTGGGTCCATGTGAGTGACCATTGATTGTGTTAATTCTTACTTTGGCAAATTGTGACATATGATGGAATAGTATGTAATAATGATCATACATGATTATGCATAGAGTCTGTATGCATTGTGAGTGCCTGTTAGACTATCATAAGACCTAGTTGCCTAAGAATTGAACACACCTTAGTGCAGGTGCGAATAGACAAGTGTAGGTCATCGGTTGACCTTGGGGCCGTCAAGGTGCGGGTACCCCGCAATGGGCAGTTGGTAGCTCTCTGTTCGTGGGGCAAACCGATGCAAACGCACTGACGATCTGGACTGAGACACTGTCCTATATCGTGATCTAGTGCAGACTGTTTGTATAATGCCATGATGTGCACATGGGAAAATTTGGAATTATAGCACTTTGGCCTCGGCAGCCTAGTTGCAGACATGTCGCCTGATCTTTCTCTCCAACCGTTTGTGTCTAGCTCCATGGAGTAGCATTTTGATTTTGTATGCATATGCATAGTGGGTCCATGAATTATCTGGCATTCATTGTTATTATAAATGGAACTGTTGCATTACTGATATATATATATATAACTGCCTGGAACTGTTTGGTTGATTATAACTGCTACAAAATGTTTATTATCATTATTGCTGTCAAAAAATGCTATGTGGACTCTTTGCGCCGTTTTGTTTCTTGATGCTATAATTGGTAATGATGGTAGGATATTTTACCTCTTTCTTGTGCTTTTCTTGCTCTATGTCAATTTTTGGTTAAAGACTGTAAGTGGGAACGAGGTTGGATTTTTTTGGATTTTCTTGGTTTGACCCACTGTATCCGGTGATGTCGTCGCGAAGGGAGTTCTATTGGGTTCACTCGAATTGTGTTCACTGGTGGTGCCAAGACCTGGCGAGTCGACTGGACCAGCAAGCGTATGCGATATGCTGGGGGGTCTGACTTTGACCATGAAGAGGACTGCGATTGAAGACCTTATCCTATATTTCTCACTACACCGGTGGGCTCGGAGTTGCCTCACGCATTCAGGATTCGATGGAGTGCCCAACTCCTTAGTTATGGATATGATGTGGGTAGTTTATATTTTATTTTGCATTACCTATATAAAGTGTATTTTGGGGTATATGTATGTTTTTAAGGTAATTATCTAGACTTAAATGTTGTAAATTGAGTACATCTTATAATTCATATTTTAATTGGTTGTATATGTAACTATTCATTTGTGGCTCCTATTTTCCTCGTATGCGAAATGACTAATATTTTTGTAAAGTTTATTATTTGAAAATGTTAGCACGCCAAAATTTAGTGACTGTGATATAATGACGATTGTTCCTTGGTTATTAAATCGAGGGGTGTTACACTTTCTCTCGTTAAATGCAACACAAGCTGTTAGGAAAAGAAAGAAAAATAGAAGAAATGAACCAAAGGAGAGATAGAGAAGGGGGAAAAGAAGAAGAGGAGCAAAGGAAGATCAAAGATCAAAGATCAAAGCTCAAGCTTGTTGATGGATAATCCATACAAGAGGTAGGGGATTAGTGTTCTTCCTAGCTTCTTTCATCCATTTTCATCATTGATGCATACTTAATGCATAATATGCCAATTTGGGTTTTAGAGGTGTTTGAAGTATTTTTCTTACTTGAATGTGCTTCGATGGTAGTTTATGACTTGTTCATAGCATGACTTTGAGTTAGAAACTTAGAACTTCTCATTTGGACCTTTGATGCACAAAGTGGGGAAATAGGTCTTTGATGAATATTTTGGTTCAAAATGTGGAAATAGGTTTGCCTTAATAGTTTAATATGTTAAGTTTTGATGATAACAAACACAAGAAAAAATAATGATGTTTATGCTACATAGATGTGCTTGATAGATTATATTGGATCGTGCATGATCATGTACTCTATCTTGTTATGTTTCATATAAGAATCATGCATATTCTTTAAAGCATCTTTTATAGGATATATCCAATAATATGCTATAAGAGTGATATTAAATTAATATTGGATTTGGCTCTATTTAAATGAAAATGTGCAAAGTGCTTTTTGTTGCATCCTATATAGAAAATATCCATTAGTAATTGATAAATATTTTATTTGGATGTGTTTATGAAAGTTTTATATGGATGTTAGACTAACTAGAGTTATACATTTACGAATCATGCATATGAAGATATTGAATTATGAATTTGGATTAACTATGTTTGTTTTAAGTGAGTAATACTTTGTAAGATAGTCCAAGTACCAAGAGTGAGCATTGCAACAAGAAAGTAAAAGATCACAATTATGCTCAACTCAAGAAGAATGAGAATGATAAGATGTTCCAAGTATTTGCAAGATTTGAAGAGAAGAAATTTGTGGAAGTTTGGATTACATCAAGAAGCCTAAGGACTAGAATTGGTATATTTTCTTTTTAGGCTTTCTCCTATGTAAAGATAGAAGGTTTACAAGAAAAGAGCTCAAATATGTTTTTAAATCTTTACAAATGGTTCTTACATGCTAAAATAGAATGATTCTTGAAATTTTTTTAAATCTTTACAAATGGTTCTCATTGTATAGAACTCAACAATGAGAACATGCTTGAAAAATCATCTCATGTACCAATTTATGAGGTTAATGCTTTGAAAAAGAAAGTAAAAGAACTTTTTGATGACCTAGCTAAGTTTATAAATGGAAAGAATAACTTAGATAAGATGTTGGAAAGTGAAAGATGTGCTTTTGATAAGGCTGGTTTAGGTTACAATAAGTTCAAATCTCAAAAGCTATACAAAAATATGTTTGTCAAGTCTTTTGATAAGAAAAAATGTTTCTTTTGTAACAAGCCTAGTCATTCTTCTAATATCTATTTTCTAAAATACAAAAGTGAAAGAAAAATTATTAAAAAGAAGAAAACCAACCCTAGACGACCCAAGAAAATATGGATACCTAAATAGAAGATAATTGTGTATATAGGTGTGTCTGGGAACCATTCAGAAGTGATAGAAATGGTATTTGGATAGTGGTTGTTCAAGGCACATGATAAGAGACTAATCCATGTTCCTAACACTTAGAGAAAAGGATAGAGGATTAGTCACCTTCGTAGACAATTATCAATCCAAAATCATTGGTATAGGTAATGTTGGTAAGGAATTCTCTCTCACCAATAATGATGTGCTTCTGGTTGAAGGGTTGAAACATAACCTTTTGAGCATCAGTCAATTTTGTGACAAAGGCTGCAAAGTTATGTTTGAACCTTCTCAATTCATAGTGAAGCATCCTAAGTCTGATAAAGTCATTCTTACTACTAGCAGGTACTATAATACCTATATCATGTATCTATATAACCACTCAAATCAAAATGTAAAGTGCTTAGCATCTTTTAAATATGAGAAGTGGTGGCATCAAAAGCTTGGTCATGTCAACATGAAAAATATTTCAAAACTTTCTAAAAGCAATTTGGTCAAGGGCTTGCCCAAGATCAAATTTGAAAAAGATTTGGTTTGAGAAGCTTGCCAAAGAGGAAAACAAACCAAAGCTTCTTTTCAAGCAAAAAATGTTGTTTCAACCACAAGGTCACTTGGACTTTTACATGTTAATTTGGTTGGACCAACTAGAACCACGAGCTTAGGTAGTACGAGATATGGCTTTGTCATTATAGATGACTTCTCTAGATTTACATGGGTATTATACCTAAGCCACAAGGATGAATCTTGCGAGGCCTTTAAGATATTTTGCAAGAAAATACAAAATGAGAAAGGTTTTTGTATAACTGCCATTAAAAACGATCATGGAGGAGAGTTTGAAAATTCAGCTTTTAGAGAATTCATGATGAAAATGAAATTTCTCATGACTTCTCTTCTCCTAGAACACCTTAACAAAATGGTGGTGTAGAGAGAATAAACAGATCCTTGCAAGAATTGGCAAGGACTCTCCTTTGTGATAGTGGTTTACCAAAATGGTTTTGGACAGAAGTAATAACACCTCTTATTACATTTAGAATCGAGTTTTCATGAGGCCAATAATCGAGAAAACTCCATATGAATTGTGGAAGGGTAGGAAACCCAACATATCTTACTTTCATACTTTTCGGTTTGAATGTTTCATCTTGAACAACAAGGATCAACTTGGTAAGTTTGACTGAAATGCAGACAAAGGTATATTTCTTAGTTACCCATTTTCTTCTAAATCCTACAGAATCTACAATACTAGAACTCTTACTCTAGAAGAATCCATGCATGTTTCGTTTAATGATGCTAATCATTCTTCTAAAGTTAAAGTTTCTAATCTGGAAGAAGAATTTGAGAATATCACTCTGAAAAATGCTCCAAAGCTAGTTTCTGATCTACCCACTTCAAAGAAGGTACCTCATGACTTTACTGATAATCCTTCTAATGACCATCAAAAACCTCTTTTTGGAAACAACATCAGAAGTTAGTCTCAGATGCCAAAAGAATGGAGACATCTCACATCATATCCAAAAAATCAAATCATTAGAGAACCTTCTCAAGGTGTGAGAACTAGATCTTCATTCAAAAACAATGTGAACATGACTCTCATATCTTAAATTGAGCAAAAAAAATAGATGAGGCATTTCAAGATGAAAGCTTGATAGATGCCATGCAAGAAGAACTAAATTATTTAAAAAGAAACACAGTTTGGATGCTGGTTCCTGAACTTGAAGATCATATAATCATTAGAATTTGATGGGTATTCAGAAACAAATTAGATGAATTAGGAAATGTAATAAGAAACAAAGCAAGGTTGGTAGCTCATGGTTACAATAGCATGAAGATATTGAAGAATGGTGGGTCAACAAATTCAAAAATAAGATTCAACCTGAAACAAAAAAGAGGCCATGACCTTTCTAATGAACCACTCTTCTGATCTTTTAATGATGCCCCTCATCTCATAACCTTTTTTGTGATACGAAAAGGGGGAGTAAAGTATAATCTCCAAAGGCCTTCAAAAGCATAAAAACTTGTTGAAGTTCTTTTGGACTTTCTAAGTATCGATGATTAACAAACTTAAACTTAGAATATTTTGGTTACTAATATTTCATCTAAGTGTGCCAAGATATAGTTTAGAAAACTCCTGGACTTTCAATGTGAACATTGTGGTTTTCTTAAATTCCACCTCAAGGAAGTCTTAACTTGATTAAATTTCACAAATAATTGATGTTTTCGGACCATGTATGATTTAGAACTTAAAGAAATCAATATGAAAATTTGAATAAGTTCTTTAGAAGACAACCTTCAAAAGATCAGATCATTAGAAGACAAACATCAGAAGACAAGAATCAGAAGTAAAGTATATTAGAAGACTAAGTTCAGAAGTTGACATCATCAGAAGACAAAACTATTAAAAGCATCAAGCATCAGAAGAATTAAGTTTTTTAGAAGATTTTCAAAAGACAACATTTCTTTATAAATAGCAAAGTCAAAGTCAGAAAGTCTCAGAAGTTTAAAACTTTTGACTATCACTAGAAAAGGACAAAAATCATCAAAGAGAAGCTGACTACTGCTATAGGACAAGAAAACAGTAACCTGACTATGCATAATAACCATTAGAGACTCAAATGGGCAATTTCTAAAGCTTTATAAACTGAAGAAGTCTAAAGAATTGAAGTCATGAAGCAAACCATTATTTTCTCAAACTTCTAATCAAACTTCTGAACGCTCAAATCTTGCTTCTAAACAAGTTTCTTTGCTGAAATCTACTTCTAACCACTTGTTTAAAAGAGAAACTCATTCTCTCAAGTTTGTAATTTCTTAGATCTACACTTTGAGTGTAAGAGAACAAAATCTCTCTACTTTGTATAGATTAAATCCACGCCTTAAGTACTGAGAGACACCCAAACTTATATCCTCATTTTGTTACTTGATCTGATAATGATCTAAGAGTGAGTCTAACCTGAACAGGCTAGTGTTGATCAAATACTACTTATAATCTAGCTTCGAGAAGCTAGGTTTAAAGAAATAATACTTATGGTAATACAAAATCTTGGTCTCTGCTAGGAATTGGACGTTGGCATGTGGTTTAGTCGAACTAGTATAAATCTTCTTAGTGATCTCTTTTGAACCTTATCTCAATTTTCTGTTCATTAAATCTGATCTTTATTTTGTCTTTCTAATAACAAAAACTAATCTTTCACTTTAAGTAAATTAAGTTTTTAAAGAAATCTTTTTTCAAATTCAGTTTCTTTTAAAGTAGTATTTCTTAGCCACTTTGCTTCCAACCTATACTATGTTTCATCAAAGTTGAGAAAACTTGAGAAGCTATTTAATTAGTAGAATCTATTTAGAAATTAAAAGCATGATTCAACCCCCTTCTCGTGCTATTACCACTTTCATAAAGAACTTAATTGTTTTAAGCATGCAATGGCTTAAGGGGAGCATTTTATTGAATCATCTCATTTCTTGTACTTGCATACAATTATAAATGAATGATTCTTTTTTATGCATATGAACTATTTATAAAATGTTATGCTTTACTCCTTTTTCTATTCTTCAATTTCATACTCTTTATTGGAGAAAAGATCTCTCTACACTCATTTGATAAAAGAACTGGATATAAAAGGTATAATGTAACATCCCAAATTTAATAACAACAGTATAATCGGTATTATACCACGGTAATTCAATTTAAGCATGCTACTTACTACACAACATGTTTAATATAACATAACAACATTATAAGAAAATATGAGCCATAAACAATCGAATATACATAACGTTTGTATTTATCATAAATACAAGAATATGTACAAAAATTCCAAACTATGCCTCTTAAGGCACCAAGATACAATTTGTCAAAAGAACTTAAAATAACATTATTCTAAGCCTTCGGTTCCTGCTTTGTCTTCATTTCCAATAAGCTTTTTTTCCTGGAATTATTATGGAAACACACACATGGGGTGAGAATCACAAATTCTTAGTAGATAAAATTCGCAAACATGACATCATAATCATTCCAGTTATTTCAGAGAAAAGCATAATTTTATCATCATATCTCATACATATTAAGCTAGAAATGTGGCAAAAACCAAAACTATATCATTTCTCTTCCCGAAATAGATTCTTATTTTATAAGTTTACATAGAAGACTCATTCCACACAAAATTCATTTAAACTCGTATAGAAAACTCAATTCTATACATATTCATCATATTCTCAACAAAAGGCAACCGCTTATACAATTGTCATACTATGCCAACTTATGCCAAATGTTCATGCCTATGCAACATCCTAAAATGAATGTAAATAGTGTTATGATTCCTTAGACATAGTTAGGAAACTCATCCTAAGCCATTCTGGAATTGTTATGTGTGCATGAGTCTTGATCAGAGCAGAGGAACTTGGTTCCATAAGCTTTGAGCAAGCACTGGAACCCAATCCCATACATCTCACCAGGTGTGAGGGAATGAATCATCCTCAGCTTATCACTATGCTATGGAAGGTATGTCACCTCTTCACTTACAATCATGTATGATCACCCAAAAGTAAGGATTTTATCCATATCCACAAAGTTATGAAAAATAATGATGCCAATTACTACAATAACTAACATGCCAATTGATTTACATTCATAACCGTAAGTATGAAATACAATGATGTTAATTATTGCATTAGATAGCATACTAATTGAATTACATTCATTTTCTCAAATATGAACAACAATGATGCTAAATATCATAATAAATCACATATTAATTGATTTATATTCAACATACCAACACTTCATTAAATACCCCTATTAGAGTCTCAGCACTCATAAAGAAGCATATAAGAAGGAACTAGATCAATAGAAGACTCTATTGCATCAAACCACAATTTTTAGCAATACTGGAGCTCACGTCGTGGCGCCTTACTCTCTGTCCTCTCACACCGCGGCATTACACGGCCACTCTGCAGTGTGTAATACCCCAAATTCTAACTATGTTAATAGTAATAGCAGAATTACACTGTTTTGTATTTTTTGTGTGTTATAAAAATAATTTGACTGTTTAGAGATCATTTTTGATCATTTTGTGTGATTTGCTTCGAGTCAAGAAAATAATAATTTTCTTGATCGAAAAAAAATCTTATTTTAATTAATTGAAGCTGGGGGATCTTACTAAACCCAATTCTGATTGATATATATATTAATCTTTTAATTTTTAAGATTTAACTGTGCAATAAAATAATTTTATATTATTATAATATTATTTTATGTGACAGTACCTACTGTCTTAAAAATAGTAAAAATCTGCTTCAAAATGATCGTGGACCCGAAAAAGTTCATGGGACCCGTATTTGGTGTGGCAGTCAACGATTCTGACTGGACAAAATTCTAAACCAATAGGAATCAGTCAAAATAGGTGGCTTGACTATTTTAAACCAATAAGAAGTAGTCAAACAAAGAAGCATAGACTTCAATATGGACCCTTGGATGAAAAGCATGATTTAGATGCTTTTGATCATAACCGTTGATCCGATCAATGGTGTAAAACGAATCCTGATAAAACTACTAAGTAATATCCACCGTAGAGGAGATCAATGGATAGGAAACCAAGTTGATTTCAATGGCTAAGATGAAGTCAACAATAGTGGCTTGACTTTGCTTAGTAACTAATTAAACCTAATTTGGTTAATCTAATGGCCTAATTAACAAGTTAAGTAAACTAACTTAATTATTAATTAGTTATAATCTAATTCTTAATTAGATATCCTAATTTTAATTAGAGGTTATGATATATGTAATTATATGTCTAATTAATTAATTATGTAATTGGATAATGTTAATTAAGATTGATTAGGAAACCTAACCTAATTAATTAACTAATTAATTAGCAAGTAATTGGACATTAATTGAAAACAAATTAGACCCCTAAACACCCTTGAACCCCATGGCCAAGAGGCCTTGTTCTACCATGTTCTCCATTATTCTTGAACCATCCAAATAACCATGCAAGTCAAGTTGATGACATAGGCCATGTGCCATGCAATTGGATATTTTATTTCATGCAAATCCTTTCATTTCTCCTACACACTCACACGGCAGCCCACTCACTTTGTGCTATCAATATTTACTTTTCTCTCTCACCCAAAAAGCTTCCATCTTATTCTCTCAAAATTCCAAGAACACCAAGCATTAATTTTCTTCCATTTTATCTCCATAGTTTCGGCCCACACACCCATAAGCACCATCACTCACCTATAATTTTCACTCTCATCATTTCCTAAAGCTAGACAACATTCTAAACACTTTCCATTTAGAAAGTTTTCCCAAAATCTCAATCTAAGTGCTTCAAAATCCAACTTCTACCTTACTTCCCTAGAGGTAAACTTTGGTTTTTATGGTTTAAATTCATGTTAGTGATTTTCTAAACCATGTTTGTTCCATGGTTTATCATTATCAAGCTTTGTTTGTGATTTTACTAATTGTTTTAGAATTGTTAGGAATTGTTTGTGGCTTGTACGAAATCAAGGAGAAGGAAAGGAGCTTGAAGGACTTGTCTTCAAGAGGTAAGAGGGAGATTTTACCTCACCAACCAAGTTTTGGTGGTGTGGGGATGGTTTTGTTCGGTGAAAAACCCATAAGGGTTTATTCACCTATTGTTTGATGCTCTTTGATTGTGTTTGTGATGTGTATGATTTTGTTTCTATGGATGCATGTCTGATAAAATGCTTAAAGCTTTGATATTATGTGTGTATGTATAATTATGAAAGCATGTGAGTGTATGTGTAATTTAGGATGTGAATAACATGATGAATCGATTGTATGAGTGCTCCAAAGAACACTGAGGCTCACAGCCATACTAGGGATTAGAGGACCAAAGTCCTGAAATTGGTGGATTCAAATGGGAATGAAGGATTTAAATGAAAAAAAGAAATAAATATGAACAAGTATGAGTATAACAAAGTAAAATGATTTTTATGTGAAGTAAAGAAAAGAAATAACAATTTTTGGGAAATAGTACGATACTGATTTTTAGAGGGGTCATACCGCAAATTTTTGTAAAAGAGGGACTAAATTATAAATAGTATGTAAATAAGGGGCCATTGTATAAATAATTATTTTTAGAGGGGCCATATTGTAAATATTATTTTTAGAGGGGTTATATTGCAAATATTTTATAAAAGAGGGACTATTTTGTAAATATGAATTTTATGAGAGGTTATTTCATAAATATTAATTTTTGAGGGACTATTTCATAAATATTAATTTTTGAGGGATTATTTCATAAATATGAGTTTTTGAGGGACTATTATGCAAATATGGAAAATAAAGTGAATTTTTAGTGTTAAATGAGAAAAATGGTATTTTTTAATTTAAAACGTATGAAAAATATTTACGCAATTGGAAAACGTTAGAAAATCGCTACGCGATTTTGAAAAGGCGACAGAATTGAGTCGCGATTAAGAAAATGCGAGAATATGACTACGCGATTAAAATATAGTAATATTACTGTTACATTAATGTGTGGACCCCAAATATGTGATATGAATTGGAAATGTGAATAGTGCATAGTACATGCATTGGAAAGGTCCGATGGACTGTATGAGACTAGTTGCCTAGGAGAGACTACACCTCCTGAGTGGGTGCGATATGCGTAGTGTAAGTCACTAGTTGACCTTGGGGGCATTGGGGTGCGGGTTGCCTACAATGGGCAGTTGGTAGCTCTTCTGTGTCGTAGGTTAGACCGACGCAACACACCAATGATCCTAACCGAGACACTATCCTTAATCAAGATCTGATAAAGACTATCGTGTATATGCTGGATATGCAAGACTGAGCACGTGGTTTGAGACATGTTGGTACCGATAAATCTTTTCAATCATTCTTTCCAACCTGAGTTGTAGCTCCATAGAGTAGGAAATTGAGTCTATGTGCATACATGTAGCTGTTGAGGGTATTATCATAATTATGTTTATGATAATTGAATTGTTGATTATTTGATTATTGTTAGTGGCATGATTGTAAATATTGCTTACTTCATGTATTTTATTGATAAATGATATTGATGGTATAACTGTAATTATGGTATGATAATTGTGTGAGATATTGTATGTGTTTATCTTCATTGCTACCATACTGGTATTGGCGTAGGTGATCTCACCTCTTTGTATGCATGTTCTGTATTATATTTGTATTTGTTAAGATGTTGAGCAAGAAGTGGAGCGAGAAGCTAAGGAGGAGCAGATTCCTGCTGAGGACGTTGAGTTTTGAAGAAATGGAGATGCCTAGTTTCCTTGGCTACATGAAGCTGACATTCATTGGAGGACATGAGGCGTGGACTGTGGATTTAGAGAGAGAGAGTATTTACTATATGGGAGACCTAAATATTAGATTGAGTAGGCAACATTTAGGCCACCCTTACTTTTCTGTTAATATTTTTGTACAACTAGAGTTCCCAATATCTATTAGGCAGTATTGGGGAGCTTACTATCGTACTCCCAGTGCGATTAGTATTGTGTCGTCTGCTTGGACACCTGTCCGTAGGATTGCACATCATGATGGATTCCTATATGCTGAGGAATCTGATGAGGACCCGTCTGAGGGTTCTGCTGTCTAGTAGGACTTGGGCAATATGTTAGTTTAAGTTAAAGTTTAAATGTTTTGAAAGTCTAGTTTGTAAAATATTTAAGTATGACAATACTAAAGGCTTGTATGTATATATGATGTAAATTATTTGTGACAATATTGTTATGTTTTTATTTTCTGCTAAGTTTATCTTATTATCATCAAGAAATTTTATAACTCGTATTTATATTACAAGCACGATTTCTAATTGAAGGATAATTTGGTAATTAAGCAACACCAAGTGTGGCGCCCTAAGGAGGGTGTTACATAGTGCCCTACTCTCGGGTTCCAAAGTTGGAAGTGGCATCACTCGCACGCCGTGGCGCCACACAGTCACGCCACGACACAAGCAGCAAAAACTGGACTCTACATAATCTGGGTACTGTTCCATTGGAACTAATGCCCTCTTCAATCACTCAAAACTCAATTCTAAGTGATTTCTAACCCTACACTAGGTCCATTAACACACTTCAACTCTCAAAACAATTTTTGGAAACACTCAACATGCATCAATGCATCATCATCACCATAAAAACCTAAAACCCCATTTTTGACTCAAATGAAATCATAAGTGTTTAAGGGATGAGAAATGCATCACCAAGCATTCAATAACTCATAAACAAGTCATCCTCTAGTTCTCTAACTAGATTCAAGCCAAAAACACTAAAATCACCCTAGAAAACCATTTCTCACATCAAGAACTCTCAAAGACCAAATGAAGAACATGGAAGAAAAGAGTGAAAACACAAGTCCCCCTACCTCAATGACCAGAAATGAAGTCATTTAGCAGCTTCTCACCATCTCTATCTTCTTCTTCCTCTTTGGTTGATGCTTGTCTTCCTTTTGCTCCTTTCTTGGAATTTCCTTTGGTTCCTCTTGCTAGCAGTCATGCAAGAGAGTGAGGAAAGGAGAGAAATATCTCATTTTAAGCAAGAAAAGTCAAGGCAGAAAGAGAGGCAGGTATGAAGCGCTTGTCCTCTTTAGTGCCTAAACTGTAACTTTCGATCTGTTAAAAACACTTAGATTTCACCGAATCAAATTTTCTAACTTCCAACAAGTTTAAAATAAGTCCTAAGATTCATCAAAAATCTTTTTTCACCACTTCCATATTTTTCCATATCTACTGGTAGTCAATCCAACATTAAAACACACACTCAGTATGCTTAAAAATACCAAACCAACTCTGATTTACCTCAAATTTAAACCACATCTTCCTCCACACATTTGTGACTTAGAAACAAACTCTCCACATTTATTTCCATTAACTAAGCAATTTAAGCTAATTTCAGGGCTAATAACCGTTATATTTCACACATAATATTACAACAAAGTAACTAAACGTGCTTAGAAAGTCACAAAATTACACAGGCATGACAAACTAGTATTAGGCTACCTTTGTACCATATACAGGCCTATCATGTTTTCATGGATGTTACATTTCTCCTTTTTAAAATTTTATCCCTAAAATTTGATTTACCTAATGTAAGATGTCCTAAACAGCTCACATGTAAAAACAGGTGCAACCAGCATCAAAGAAACAAAATTTCACAAACATACTCACCTTTGTTAGAACCAGGAGACCATGTTGTCTCCTTGCCTTCCAACTAGTAGACTCTCTGCAGTCTAACATCTGACTTCGTGTCCTTCCTGTGAAGCCAACTCCTTGCAAAGAGGCCTGTCTTGCCACAAGTAAAACATGTTATCAAATCTGTTGTACAAGCTTTATCCCCATGATATTTACCATATTTTGTACACTTTTGCCCTTGGTCGTCTGAACCTGCTTCCCCTTATCTCTCTGATCTCTATTTTGTGGAGCACTTTTCTCTAACCTATCCTCTGTACTCTTCCGTTTCTAGGAGTCTTGTGACCGATGTTCCTGGGGTGGCCTAAAATTGAGGGGTTCTACCGCTCTACACTTGTTGGTCAAGGTAGGGTAATCCCGTATCTGAAAGGGCATCACAATCCTTTTCATACTATCTCTCAACCTCATTTCAAACTTCACACATTTCTATCTATCATCAGGGTTATACCTAAGGGTAAATGAAAACTTAGACAACTCTTCAAATCGTGCCACATACTGTCCAACTGTCATGTTGCCTTGTTCTAGTTGCAAAAACTCCACCTCTCTAATTTCTTGTACATTTTGCGAAAAGTATTTCTCTAAGAATGCAATCTTGAATACCTTCCATGTAACCGGAGTCCCTGCCACCTCCATCATTCTCCTCGCACCAATCCACTAATGCTCTGAATCCCTCTTCAACATGTATACAGCAAAAGACATCCTCTGGTCCTTTGTGCATTGCATGACTGCAAAGATCTTTTCTAACTCTGTTATCCATTCTTCAGCTTTCGTGGGATCAAACTTCCCCCGGAATGATGAAGGACTAGCCTTCTGAAACTCTGACAGATCATAGAAATCCTGATTCCGTTCGACTTGCACCATTTGTGCTGGCTGGGGTTAGACCGATTATGTATTCCCTATTTGCTTAAACATTCTCGAAGTTGCAGTTGCTTGCTCTCTCATAGCAGTAATAGTTACAGTCATTTGTTCTTGCATTGCATTGGCCATTGCCATCATGGTGTTAGCCATACTTGGGTTTTCCCTAGTTTAGATCCTTGTCTTAGGGGTTCGCCTCTTTGGTGTCATAGTTTTTTATACACACAGAAACAACACATATTAAGCTATAGACTCAATATTATGTAACCGTGCAACAGTAGCTGACAACAATCCAACCTAAGGAAAGTCATACAATTCTATCCAAACATCTCAAACAAGAGACACAGAATGCATAACACACAAAGGAACTCCAAAACATGCCTAAGCATAGCCAGTCTATATCCTGGCTCAACAGGTTGAACTGCACTGATACTAAAATGTAACATTCTAAATTTAATAACAACAGTATAATCGACATTATACCATGGTAATTAAATCTAAGCATGCTACTTACTACACAACATGTTTAATATAACATAACAACATTATAAGAAAATATGAGCCACGAACAATTGAATATACATAACATTTGTATTTCTCATAAACACAAGAATATGTACAAAAATTTCAAACTATGCATCTCAAGGAACTAGGATACAAGTTGTCAAAAGAAATTAAAATAACATTATTCTAAGCCTTCGGTTCCGACTTTGTCTTCATTTCCCATAAGCCTTCTTTCTTAGAATTATTATGGAAACACACACATGGGGTGAGAATCACAAATTCTTAGTAGATAAAATTCACAAACATGTCATCATAATCATTCCAGCTATTTTGGGGAAAAGCACAATTTTATCATCATATCTCATACATATTAAGCTAGAAAGGTGGAAAAAGTCAAAATTATATCCTTTCTCTTCTCGAAATAGATTCTCATTTTATAAGTTTGCATAGAAAACTCATTCCACACAAAATTCATATAAACTTGAATAGAAAACTCAATTCTATACATATTCATCACATTCTCAACAAAAGGCAACCATCTATACAATTGCCATGCATGAATATGTTATGAATAACAACCGCCCATACAATTGCCATGTATGCCAACTTATGCCAAATGTTCATGCCACGGCAATATCCTAAAATGAATGTATATAGTGTTATGATTCCTCATACATAGGTAGGAAACTCATCCTAAGCCATTTTGGAATTGTTATATGTGCATGAGTCTTGGTTAAAGCAGAGGAACCCGATTCTATAAGCTTTGAGCAAGCACTGGAACCCAGTCCCAGACATTTTCACCGAGTGTGAAGGAATGAACCATCCTCAACTCATCACTATGATATGAAAGGTATGTCACCTCTTCACTTACAATCATGTATGATCACCCAAAAGTAAGGAATTTATCCTTATCCACAAAGTTATGAGAAACAATGATGCCAATTACTACAATAACTAGCATGTCAATTGATTTACATTCATAACCATAAGTATGAAATACAATGATGTTAATTATTGCAATAGATAGCAGACCAATTGAATTACATTCATCATCTCAAATATGAACAACAATGATGCTGAATCTCACAATAAATCACATACCAATTGATTTATATTCAACACATCAACACTTCATTAAATACCTCTATTATAGTCTCAACACTCATAAAGAAGCATATCAGAAGGAACTAGACTAATAAAAGACTCTGTTGCATCAAACCACAATTTTTACCAATATTGGAGCTCATGCTGTGGCACGTCGTGGCACCTTTCCAAAACTAGAAGTGGCATCACTCGCACGCCGTGGTGCCACACACTCACGTCACGATGCCAAAAGTAGAAATTTGATTCTGCAAAATCTGAGTACTGTTCCATTAGAACTAATCCCCTCTTCAATCATTCAAAACCCAATTGCAAGTGATTTCTAACCCTACACAAGGTCCATTAACACACTCCAACTCTCAAAACCATTTTTGGAAACACTCAACATGCATCAATGCATCATCATCACCATAAAAACCTAAAACCCAATTTTTGACTCAAATGAAATCATAAGTGTTTAAGGGATGAGAAATGCATCACCATGCAATCAATAACTCAGAAACAAGTCATCCTCTAGTTCTCTAACTAGATTCAAGCCAAAAAAACCACCCTAGAAAACTATTTCTCACATCAAGAACTCTCAAAGACCAAATGAAGAACATGGAAGAAAAAAGTGAAAACACAAGTCCCCCTACCTCAATGACCAGAAATGAAGTCACTTAGCAGCTCCTCATGACCTCTATCTTCTTCATCCTCTTTGGTTGATGCTTGTCTTCCTTTTGCTCCTTTCTTGGGTTTCCCTTTGGTTCCTCCTGCTAGCAGTCATAAAAGAGAGTGAGGAAATGAGAGAAATATCTCATTTTAAGCAAGAAAAGTCAAGGTAGAAAGAGAGGCAATCGTGAGGCACTTGGCCTCTTTAGTGCCTAAGCTGTACCTTCCAATCTGTCAAAAATACTTAGATTTCACTAAATCCAATTTTTTAACTTCTAATAAGTTTAAAATAAATCTTAAGATTCATCAAAAATCTTGTTTCACTACTTTCATATTTTTCCATATCTACTGGTAGTTAATCTGACATTAAAACACATACTCAATATGCTTAAAATTGCCAAACTAACTCTGATTTACCTCAAATTTAAACCACATCTTCCTCCACACATTTGTGACCTAGAAACAAACTCTCCATATTTATTTCTATTAACTAAGCAATTTAAGCCAATTCTGGGCCTAATAACAGTTATATTTCACACATAGTGTTACAGCAAAATAACTAAACGTGCTCAAAAAGTCACAAAATTACATAGGCATGGCAAACTAGTATTAGGCTACCTCTATACCATATAAAAATCTATCATGTTTTCATGGGTGTTACATACAACATAAGTAAGTATGGTTTGTCATCATAAAAAAATGGGGAGATTGTTAGCTCCAAAGCCTTTCTAATGGACTTTATATTTTGATGATTAATAAACTTATATTGTTACTTATCCTTCTGATTATTTTAACAAATGTATTAGTGTACAGAATGCTTCTAAGGTAAAAAGTTGTATACCATTTGCTAACAAGTATTGGAAACCATTGTACTAATCAAATTCAAATGCTTCTAAAATTTTGAACACTTCCTATGACTAATGCAGAAGCAAAAACTTCTGTTCTGAACCATTCACAAGCATCAGAAAGGTTAGGACATTTACTTAGACAAATCAAGTCCACTTATCATGAAGCAACCTTGTCTTATAGCCAAGTATCAAACTTCTAGTGAGAAAAATCAAGTTAAGAAGAGTTGAGATAAGAAGACCTAACTTCAAAGGACTCTAAGATAGACTCATCTCACCATCGCTGAATAAGGTCAAAAAACCTAATGCAAAGTTACACTAGAAGACAAGAAAACGACTAGTGTACTATGAATTAAAAGTCGTTGGACGTTGTGAATTTTTCATAAGCGCATGGATTATTCAAGTAGTAAAATAAGATTGTTCCCACAAGGATCGATTTGAGTAATAACTTTTATGAAAATACTAATTATTTAAGTGAACAAAAATAATTATGAAATCACAATTTTAAACAAAATAAGAAATTAATTAATAAAGCAAGTAAATAAATTAGAAAGGGATATAATTCAACCAAGTTGTTAAAGGCATAGGACTAGGATTTTACTACAATACCCACTATGCTGAATATCAATTCTATCTTTGCTAATGATCAATTATGCACTAGAAAGGCAATTTATCCTAAATTATTTAAAATCTAATTTCTTGGCACTAAAAATGTGTTAAAACTCTATTAATCATATTCTCATAGCAATTAATTGAGTTATAACCCAGTAAGTTCCGTGACAACTGTTTTGCTCCTCAAAGGATTTAAGTCTATCTCTAGGTCTCAATTCTTAGATCTTCAAGCAATTAGATTTCATCTCTCGATCCTTCACCTAATGCCTAAGATCATATAAATATAGTGTGCAATATACCACAAGCATTAAGAACATTAAGAATGAATCAAGAACAATAATTTCTCATTAATAAAGAATTGAATCAATAATTCAACATAGAGAGTTACATCTTAATCCTAGAAATTTGAAAATTAGCCACGCATAATAATTGTAGCACAAACAAACAAAATAGTCAAAGAGACAATCATGATTCTATCTAAAATAATGAAATAAAATGGAGCATGAGAAGAAGAAGAAGAAAACTACATGTCTTCAATGAATGCCTCATTGAACCCATGTCAAACCTTGTGCCTCCAATCCCTTGGTAAAAGTTGCCTAACCTCCTTAATCTTGTCTATTAATAGGAAGTTTAACCTAATAAGAGTGTATATTGCACAAAATCTCCTTAATTAATACCCAATAAGGCTAGAAAAAATCAATTTAGGAAACTCAAAACACATTGTCTTCTTCGCACATGGGGTACCCCATGTGAGCTAGGAATTCCACATGGGGTACCTCGTGTGACTCTCTAGGACGACTTGGACACCTCATACGTAGTCGTGTGAGATCACACGGGGTACCCCATGTGAGGTTCTAGAGTGGGATTTTGGTCTTGGGTCATGAAAGTTATAGCCCTTCTCCTTAGCTTTCCAACGCCACCAGAATCAACTTGTTTTGACCTTTATGGCTCAAGTTATGGCCATTTTACCATGCAAAGGTTAGGAAATCCATGTATATCGGCTATTTGAGTTTCAAGCTCAACTTATTTGCATTTTACCCATCTAAGTATACATGAATCCATGTCAAATCACCCAGTTTGAACCTAAAATCATAGAGAATAGAAAAACTCACATTACCAAGGATAATCACATAAATATGCAATCAAAGTGGCATAAATTTTCACAAAATTCACCTCAATTCATATAGAATTAAGTACAAGATGTGTGTATTTTATCAACACATCATTGGAAGAAAGGACAAATGACTAGTTTTTCAAAATGTATGAATAGCCAAAGACTAGAATATTGGAGCAGTTGACATAATGCCCCAACACTAATACTATAAGTATACCTATATTACACATAAGTATTTAGGATTAGGCACGTCACCACTAATCTATTATCAATCATTGGTAAATAAATAAACTAATTTTATTGCTAATTTGAGTCTTGTAAGGGATAATAAAATCTTCATGTATAATATACGTATGAAATATTTGGTTATATACTTGATATGTATAAGTCATACTAATATTAATATTCCATACAATCTAGTACATCAGTGTTCAAGTGATACAAACCAAGCCTTTATAGACATATGTACATTTAAACCATATACAAACCACTATATAATAGTAAGTACAAAGCAATAGTCAAAATGATAAATAATCCTATATTATATTAATATCTTCGCTCCTACCCCAATGGTGGATCTCGAGTTAGAATTATCATGGAAAGAACATATAAGGGGTGAGAATCCTAGAAATTATAAGTAGTTTTAAAATATAAAGTGCGATCATAATAACTTCAGCTACTTCAGGGAATCAAAATCAATACTTAAATTATCATGTAGAAAGATGGCTAAAGTCAAAAGGTTTCCTTTCTCTTCTTGAGGCAGAAATTCAATTTTAATCATTGATCAATAACATGTAATCCAATAATGTAACTACTTTCTACGCATCATCAATAAACCATAGATTTCATCAATAATATATCAAATATGAACTATAACTCATCATCCCTAGAATATTTACATTCTTTTTTATGCAAACATTCAATATCAGAATCTATGATCTATATAAATAATAACTTCATGATTATGTGTATATGCTCAACAATGTATAATTCTTTATCTAATGTTCATTAATTATTGTCTTTCTAAGCATATTCCTCAGACTCTTGCCCTTTTAGTCAAATAGGTAGGAAGAGAATGTCACATCCTCACACTACCCTGGTAAGGAAGAAATGTCGCATCCTTGTAATAACAATCACTTGGTGATAGTTTGCTTATTAGGCCGGTGCACTCAGTCTATATGTAATAGTACTTCGTTACACAACACTATCTTAGGTAACCTTGGCCAAATCTAGTGAGGGATCCTCAATTTAGAACCACAAGTAGAGAGGGAATGTCGCATCCTTATACTACCCTGATAGGGAGAGAATGTTGCATCCTCACACTACCAATAATCTAGGATCATCCTAGGTAGAGAGGACATGTCTCATCCTCAACTGCTTAACATCTAGGATTAATCCTAGTTACGAGGATCATTTCCAATATCAATCACTGGCCAAATCAATCAATGGGCTACCCTTCATAAAGGAATAGCATCTAAGGATCACCCCAGGAATGAGGATCATGTTCAATATCTTTTAAGCTTTGAGCACTTTACATTTCAAATCAATTTCTAACTTAACTTTATCATTCTAAAGGAGCAATTCATTTTCTAGAACATATTATAAACATCTCAATTGTACATTACAATTTATCTCATCATCATCATAAGTACACATCAAATATCAATTATATGTATCCAAGTGCACTTTACAGTTCATCACAAAAGTAGTATTTGCACATTTTCATAATTTCATTAGCAACAAGTGCACTTACATAGCCTTAAGTCACATTACTTAGTGAACTTAATTGAATTTCATCATACCATAATGTATAGATATTTCCTACTTGGTTTCAGTAGAGTAGAGAACTCTATTTTCTCAAATAAGGGGTTTGGTAATCGATTACCACAAGTCATTCTCTACAAATAGGGGCTTGGTAATCGATTAGTAGCTCATAATTTCTCAAGTCAAAAGCTTGGTAATCGATTAGCATTCATGGTAATCGACTACCACATATAAATTTTCGCTTACAGAAGCTTGGTAATCGATTACCTAATAGGCAAGTAGGAATGTAGATAATGGATTTAAGTTATTTATTATCTTGTTGAACTGGATATTAATGTTATTATACTGATTAATCGTTATTCTACTTTGATCTTTATCTGCTTTATTTATTATCTTAACTGAACTAAATAATAATGTTATTATTATATCTGGATATGGGGAGTACGCATTCATATGTTATCTTTTCTTAACTGGACGGTACATAATGCCTGGTGTTGAATCTATTCTGTGGGGCTGTAGCAGTAAGTCCTGGGGAGGCGATAAGTCTAATTCGACGATGTCGCCACAGGTAGTGAAGGATGAGGCACGGTGGTGACCATGGTTAAGAACTGATAAATAAACGCAGTGGCTAAAGATCCAGGTATGATCTATAAAATTTTGACAAATTGTTCATAAGGTAATACTTAAACTAGACATAAATCAAATATGAAATATGATAATTTTAAGATCTAGTTCAAAGGATAAATTTTGACTTAAATTTTTCAGTTGCAAATCTATGAAACCAAATGAGGGTAATGATATCAGGGGTTAAGTCCATATCTGTTATCTGCTATTTATTTTCTTGTTATTTTATTTTATTCTCTTTCTTGCTATTTTCTGCGTTTAATTCTTATATTCTGTCTTTATTTTTATATTTCTGTTTAAATATTCTGCCATGTTGCGTTCTCTGTCTCCTAAGCTTTCTTTCAAGTCTTCTCAATCTTTTTCTTCATCGCTCACTGAGCAACAAATTAATCCATCTACAACAAACATCTTTAATGAAGAAATTTGTTTTGAAAACATAAATCAAGACATGGATGACTGGGAGATCCCCAGAATCCTAAACAATGAACTCTATAAACCTGAAGGAAGATTGTTCAAAAGTTCTTATTACATTATCAGAACTGTAGAGAAACAAAACACCATCGAAGGTGATGATGAAGAATTTCATCTTCTCTGTCAAGAGACCTTAAAAGGTCAAGCCAACAAATATAATTATCTACATATCGGATGTGTGCAGGTAGCTGTCAAACCTCTAATTAGAGAAGGACGAAACGCATTTGTTCTGCTTTGTCTAAGAGACATAAGACATAATCAATTCCATGATTCTCTTCTAGGAACCGTAGAAACTAGTCCTGGTCATGGTCCAATCTATTTTAATTATTATCCTAATAGGACTGCTAGTCTAAAAGACAAAAATATTCAAGACACTTTTTTTAAACATTAAAGTCTGTGGCTTAGACATGAAGCCCGGATCAATCCCTTTAGCCTTAATCTATAAGATTCAGTACAAAGTAATGAATTCTTTTTACTCTAAGGCGTTAAAACCAAAAGACAAGGGAGTAACAATGTTATTCCTAACAGACATAACAAAGGCCAACATAGTTGTCCCTAAACAAATCCGATGGGAAAATGTAATCCTCCCTGAGAAATGGATTATGGATAAAGCAACTCAACTTTGCCCAAAGAAACACCTGAAATTCAGGAAATCACCCAACACCAATTAGGTAGAGTTGAATTAGCCTTCAATAGAAGAAATTCGTTTAGCTCTTCTAGATCTTTTAGATCTTCATCCTCCAGATCTGAAGACTACAGATCTACTGTCTCTAGAAAATCTTTTTCCACAATCCAATCTACTCCATCAACAATTAATCTGCGAGGACTGGATATTCATCAAGCATCCCAAGACCAATATACCAACGTGAAGACGAAGATGAACAGAGATCTATTCAATCTCCAACCTATTCCTCTCTTAATGATGATGTCCATGTTATCTGAATTCATTATAGATAAGGAAACCCTTAGGAAAAACTTTTATTTTACGGAATGGACTCCACAAAGGAAATGGTTTTTCAAAAATTTTAAGGGATCAGACAGAACTAAAATCCAAGAGAAGTTCTACAAATTTCTCAACAAAGTCAAACAACATATTCCATTCTTCAATTGGTTTCTTGCCTACATGATTAGGAATGAAATTGAATATCCTTGGAGCATTAGTCTGATTGAAGATAAATCAGCTAATGTTCTTACTGTCTGGCATCGCAAAGATGGTGAGTTAATCAAATCTGAATTACCTCCTTCCAGTCAGTATCTTATTCCAAACGTAAAAGACAAAGATAACAATCCCGTCTTAGCTTCTCCTTTCAAGACTAAAGTAGAAGATGAGCCAATAAATCCAAAAGACTTTAAAAGTCTTATGGAACAAAATAATTTTACAACCAAATACCTTCAAGTTTTAGGTAAAAAATTAGTTAAACAATCCATAGATAAACCTTCCCCCTCAGGAACCAAAACTGATGAAACTAAACATCTCAAATCAATCGAAAAGCCTCTCTTCAAACCGTTCAAAGTTAGCAAACAGCTTAAAGAAAGTATAAAACTAGTAAACAATCCAAAACCATCTAACCAAAGTCTTATTAATGAATTCATGGATAGACTAAACTTAGTTGCCCCAGATACACCACAAACCCAAGAGTCAAATACTAGTAAATCTAAAGATAAAAATCTGATTGTTAATACAATTAGAAAATCTAGTTCACAATCAGATCTAATTCCCCAGAACTGAAACTGAGACAAATTCTGTCATCAAGGTAAATCCTGTAATCAGCCAAACTCTTAACAGGAAAAATCCTTTGAAACTTTACTATCAAAGAGTGACAGCTCTAGATCTGCTGCTTGAAGAAACAAATCCAAACTTCAGAAGCTTTAGCGCAAACAACATCTATGAGTGGAACATTGATGGGATGACTGAATATGCCATCATCAACACTCTTTAGCATATGACCATGGTGTCTACTGCTTATCAAAGCTCATATGACTGTCCAGAAGAAGTCATTGTCGGAATCCTTATATCAGGGTTTTTCGACCAACTCAAAGGTTAGTGGGATAACTATATCTTCGCTGACCAAAAAGTCGAGATTAGTGAAGCAGTCAAGACTGATGCCGATGGCAATATAATCCTCAATGACAGGAAGCCAATTCCCGATGCTGTCAACAATTTAATCTTTACAATCACCCAACATTTCATAGGAGATCCGTCTTTATGGAAAGATAGGTTTGCCGAACTTCTTTTAAACTTAAAATTCAAAACTCTAACTGACTTTAGGTGGTATGGAGACACCTTCTTGACTAGGGTTTAAACCAGAGAGGATAGTCAACTGCCTTTCTGGAAATAAAAATTTCTTGCTGGTCTTCCTAAATCCTTAGGCGACAAGGTTCGTGACAAGATCAGAAATCAATCTCCAAATGGAGAAATCACTTACGAGCAGTTGAGTTACGGACAACTCATTGCCTTCATCCAAAAGGTAGCCCTGAAAATTTTCCAAGATGACAAGATTCAAGCCCAACTCGCTAGTGAAAAGGCCCAAACCAAGTGGGACTTAGGAACGTTCTGCGAACAATTTGGTCTTCCTTGTGCTAGGAGAAAGCCGAAACCAAAACCAGAATTTGATTGTGTCCAGAAAACTAAATACTACAAACATAAAGCTAGTACAAAACCCAAAAGACTTAAACAATAATTTAAGTCCAAACCTCCAATTGATAATATCAAAGTCCCAAAGAAACCTATAATTTGCTATAACTGTGGTAAACCTGGTCACATTAGTAAATACTGTAGGTTAAAGAAGAAGATAAAATCTTTAAATCTTGAACCAACAATCGAAGAACAAATTAATAATTTGTTAGTTGAATCATCCGAAGAAGAGTCTGATAAAGAATCCTCTGAAGACTTAAACCAAATTCAAAATGATGATATTTCATCTGAAGGAGATTCTGACTCTCTTGAAATCAATGTCCTAATAAAGGAGCAAGATCTCCTGTTCGAAGTTCTTAATTCAATTTATGATCCTCAAGATAGGAAGTCTATTTAGAAAAGATAAAATCTTTAATGGAAGCAAGTTCTTCTAAATCTTTCAAAGAATCGATAATCCAAAATATATATAATCTTATAGAAATACTTAGAAAACTTGAAAAGAAAACTTCTAAGAAAATTGTAACAATCCAAGATCTTCAATATGAAATTAATAATCTAAAAATCAAAGTTAAACAACTTAAAGAACAGCAATGTTTACATCAAATTATAATATCCCAACTTCAGGATATTCAAACTGACTTTGATAAGGATACAATTCCCAAAAACAAGAGTCAAAAAAGTCAAAAGATTGAAAATCAAGAAGATAAAGAATTTTTTGCACAAATAATTAATCAAATGAAAATTCAAAAATTATTTATTAACATAAACATCAAAATTGATGATTTTGTCCTTAACACTGTTGCACTATTTGACACAGGGGCAGATTCAAATTGTATTTTGGAGGGATTAATCCCAACAAAGTATTTTGAAAAAAATCCGAACAGCTTAGCACGGCTAACGGTTCAAAACTAAAAATCAAATTCAAACTTTTATCTGCAATCATTGAAAACCAAGGTTTCCAAGTTGAAACTTCTTTCTTATTAGTCAAGAATCTCAAAAATGAAGTGATCTTAGGAACACCGTTCATCAGATCACTCTTCCCACTACAAATCACGGATGAAGGGATTACTACCCAACATCTTGGTCAAACAATCATTTTCAAATTTCTTAGGAAATTGATTCTTAGGAATCTTAACTTAATCCAATATAAACAAAACCAAATCAATTATCTAAAAGAGGAAATTTCCTTTAAAAATATTGATTCCAACCTTAGTCAACCCCAAATCTAGAAAAGAATTCAATTTCTTCTTGAACAGATTCAAGGATCAATTTGTTCAGATCTTCCAAATGCTTTCTGGGAAAGGAAGAAACATATGGTGGATCTTCCCTACGAAAATGATTTCAATGAAAGACAAATCCCCACAAAGGCCAGACCAATTCAAATGAGTCAAGAACTCGTTTAGTACTGTCAGCAGGAAATCAAAGATCTTCTTGCGAAAGGACTCATTAATAAAAGTAAGAGTCCATGGTCCTGTTCAGTATTCTACGTCAACAAACAAGCTGAGATCGAAAGAGGTACTCCTCGATTGGTCATTAATTACAAACCACTAAATCAAGCACTCCAATGGATTCGGTATCCGATTCCAAACAAAAAAGATCTTCTTAAAAGACTGTATTTTGCTAAAATCTTTTCAAAATTTGATATGAAATCTGGATTTTGGCAAATCCAAATCAAAGAAAGTGATCGCTAAAAGACGGCCTTCACTATACCGTTTGGGTAGTACGAATGGAACGTAATGCCTTTTAGTCTAAAGAATGCTCCTTCGAAATTTCAAAGGACCATGAACGAAATCTTCAATCCATACTCAAACTTTATCATCATCTACATTGATGATGTTCTTGTCTTTTCTCAATCAATAGATCAACATTTTAAACACATTAATATTTTTCTTGGTGTCATTAAAAGAAATGGTATAGCGGTCTCCAAGTCAAAGATTAATCTTTTCCAAACTAAAATTAGATTTCTTGGTCATAATATTTATCAAGGAACTATCAATCCTATTAATCAAATAATTGAGTTTGCTGACAAGTTTCCAAACCATCTCATTGACAAAAATCAATTACAAAGATTTCTTGGTTGTTTAAATTATGTCGCTGACTTCTTTCCTCAGCTAAGAAATCTTATTAAACCACTACATAATCGTCTGAAAAAGAATCCTCCTCCTTGGTCAAACATTCATACAAACATTGTCAAACAGGTAAAATATCAGGTAAAGGATCTTCCATGCCTCAATCTTTCGAATCCTCAATTATTCAAAATTGTTGAAATTGATGCCTCTAACATAGGTTATGGTGGCATTCTCAAATAGCGTGTCGCAGACAAAGAACATATCATTGCATATGCATCAAAACACTGAAATCCTGTACAACAGAATTATTCAACTGTCAAAAAAGAAATTTTAGCAATTGCTCTTTGCATATCAAAATTTTAATCTGATTTATTAAAACAAAAATTCTTAGTCCGTGTCGATTGCAAATCTGCAAAAGATATTTTACAAAATGAAGTTAAAAATCTTGCTTCAAAACAAATTTTTGCTAGATGGCAAGCAATCTTGAGTGTTTTTTATTTTGACATAGAATATATCAAAGTCACCTCAAACACCTTACCTAACTACCTTACCCTATGAATATTTACAAGGAAAGTAGCCCTATGACGAGATCGACAAGATCTTCTTCCTCTAAGGGAAGAGGCACAGGTAATCCACCCCTGGCACAGCCAACCAAATCATCGTCTTAACCAGGTTCTTCAACCCTTCCATCTGGGTCATCAACCCATGCTAAGGATGAGTCATCGACTCAGAGAAAATAATCAAAAGAATACAAAGCCATGCCAATCACAACCCTGATAACCTTGCAAGATCAAGGCCTAACCCATCTCCTAGATAAATCATGGAAACAGATCTTCACTGAAGAATTTGTTGAAGGAACTAACATTCAAACCATGATTCAAACCCTTAAAGGCAAAGTCATTGTAGTCAACTAACCAAAAAAGGAATTAATCATCCAAACTCAACCCATCTCATCCAAACCACACTATATTCCAAAAGAAAATTTTTGACCTGTAATCCAAATGGAACCAGAATTCTAGGATCCCAACCTAGGTAAAGTTTCTCAAAAAATCTTTCCAAACGGTTTTCATTTTAAGCCAATTTCATCAAACAAAACTCAACAATTTTATGAATATATTCTTGTTGATAGGGGCCCAAAAGATGAGTCTTACATAACTCATTCAACTATACAGATTTTGAAGGTCATGACACCTGCAGAATTTGGCAAAAATTCAAACTCATTAAAGAAATTTTCTCAGCACTAAGACCCAATCAGTTAGAATTACTGGGATTACATGCAAGCATGGAGCAACACATTTTGGCTCCAGAATAAGTCCAACCGCCACTCCTGGCTAATCTATTTCAAACAAAATGTCCAATACAAGTTCCCTCACTGGTTCATGCAATGGTGGAACTTCTTTGGTCCAATCCAGCAGATTCTTCCGGTGAATGTTATGGAAGGATTTCAATATTTTTTGAAGAAGTTTGATTCAGGTGATGATTTATTTCCTATCGATCTTCACTTCTTCTCTAAGCTTTCTCTTGCCTGGATATTTTCCTGGCAGTACAAATACGAGGCTCATGATGGTCTCCCCAATCTCCTCCCTGCACTACAAAGACAAGTATATGCAAAATGGTGGGCTGAATTTGACACCTCCAGAGCATCTATAGACAATGTCAAACTATGGTTCCAAAAGAACCCAAAATACATCAAGACTGCTGATGAAGAGGATTGCCAGTTTCTCAATCAAAGGGCAAAAATCTTGGCTGTTATTGCCGCCTCTTCCGACAAAGATCATCTATTCCGAAACATGGAAGACGTCGTCAAACTCTACAGAGATATGGATGTTGCTATTAGTAGAGAATAGGTTCCTAAAAAATCTGGTTCTCCTTCTCCATCAATCATCCTGTCTGAAGACTCTGCAAACCAGAACGAAGATGATTGCTACGCAATCAATCTTGAAGAAGATGAATAGTCAAGTTACTATGCAAATCACTGTAGCAATCACTGTAGCAATCTGTGAAAGATTACTGTTGAATACTGTTCACTGTAGCACTGCGATCGATTACTATTTTACTGTTCACTATAGCGGGACCCTGTAGCGTCACAGTTGAAATAGTAAAATTTTAGTATATTTATAGGATGTCTGCCCATGATGTTAGGCATTCATAATTTTAGACCTTTCTAGAGAGAGGTTAGAGAGAGAAACTCTCCCCCTTTTCCCCTCTTCCAATCTTGTAATCTTTTCTTTATGTTTTAATAATAATCAACTTTTCTCTCCTTCCTCCTTTGCCAGCCAGATGGTTCTACCTCCACACGGCTTTCATGTTTTAATTTCTGCATTTTAATTTATGTACTTTACCGAGCTCAGTCTCTGGTTTTAAATGCTTTAATTTTATTTCTTGCATTTTTCTTTTAATTATTTACATAGCATGTAAAGTAGTCTGTCTGCTCTTCTACTTTCTTTCTACCTATCTGGTATCAAAGCCAGATGGGGAAGTAGGAATGTAAATGGTGGATTTAAGTTATTTATTATCTTATTGAATTAGATATTAATGTTATTATACCGATTAATCGTTATTCTGCTTTGATCTTTATCTGCTTTATTTATTATCTTAACTGAACTAAATAATAATGTTATTATTATATTTGGATCTGGGGAGTACGCATTCATATGTTATCTTTTCTTAACTAGACGGTACATAATGCCTGGTGTTGAATCTATTATGTGGGGTTGTAGCAGTAAGTCCTGGGGAGGCGGTAAGTCTAATTCGACGATGTCGCCACAGGTAGTGAAGGATGAGGCACGGTGGTGACCACGGTTATGAACTAATAAATAAACGCGGTGGCTAAAGATCTAGGTATGATCTATAAAATTTTGACAAATTATTCAGAAGGTAATACTTAAACTAGACAAAAATCAAAGTATGAAATATGATAATTTTAAGATCTAGTTCAAAGGATAAAATTTGACTTAAATTTTTCAGTTGCAAATGTATGAAACCAAATGAGGCTAATGATATCAAGGGTTAAGTCCATATCTGTTATCTGTAATTTATTTTCTTGTTATTTTATTTTATTCTCTTTCTTGTTATTTCCTGTGTTTAATTCTTATATTCTGTCATTATTTTTATATTTTTGTTTAAATATTCTGCTATGTTGCGTTCTTTGTCTCCTAAGCTTTCTTTCAAGTCTTCTCAATCTTCTTCTTCGTCGTTCACTGAGCAACAAATTAATCCATCTACAACAAACATCTTTAATGAAGAAATTTGTTTTGAAAACATAAATCAAGACATGGATGACTGGGAGATCCCCAGAATCCCAAATAATGAACTCTATAAACCTGAAGGAAGATTGTTCAGAAGTTCTGATTACATTATCAGAACTGTAGAGAAACAAATCACCATCGAAGGTGATGATGAAGAATTTCATCTTCTCTGTCAAGAGACCTTAAAACGTCAAGCCAACAAATATAATTATCTGCATATCGGATGTGTGCAGGTAGCTATCAAACCTCTAATTAGAGAAGGACTAAACGTATTTGTTCTGCTTTGTCTAAGAGATATAAAACATAATCAATTCCATGATTCTCTTCTAGGAACCATAGAAACTAGTCTTGGTCATGGTCCAATCTATTTTAATTGTTATCCTAATAGGACTGCTAGTCTAAAAGAAAAAAATATTCAAGACACTTTTTTTAAACATTAGAGTCTGTGGCTTAGACATGAAGCCCTGATCAATCCCTTTAGCCTTAATCTATAGGAATCAGTACAAAGTAATGAATTCTTTTTACTCTAAGGCATTAAAACCGAAAGACAAGGGAGTAACAAAGTTATTCCTAATAGACATAACAAAGGCCAACGTACTTGTCTCTAAACAAATCCGATGGGAAGATGTAATCCTCCCTGAGAAATGGATTATGGATATAGCAACTCCAGCTTTGCCTAGAGAAATACCTGAAATTCAGGAAATCACCCAACACCAATCAGGTAGAGTTGAATTAGCCTTCAATAGAAGAAATTCGTTCAGCTCTTCTAGATCTTTTAGATTTTCATCCTCCAGATCAGAAGACTACAGATCTGCTGTCTCTAGAAAATCTTTTTCCACAATCCAATCTACTCCATCAATAATCAATCTGCGAGGACTGGATACTTCATCAAGCATCCCAAGACCAACATACTAATGTGAAGACGAAGATGAATAGAGTTCTATTCAATCTCCAACCTATTCCTCTCTTAATGATGATGTCCATGTTATCTGAATTCATTATAGACAAGGAAACCCTAAGGAAAGACTTTTATTTCGTGGAATAGACTCCGCAAAGGAAATGGTTTTTCAAAAATTTTAAGGGATCAGACAGAACTGAAATCCAAGAGAAGTTCTACGAATTTCTCAACAAAGTCAAACAAATATTCCATTCTTCAATTGGTTTCATGCCCACATGATTAGGAATGAAATTGAATATCCTTGGAGCATTGGTCTGATTGAAGATAAATCAGCTAATGTTCTTACTGTCTGGCATCGCAAAGATGGTGTGTTAATCAAATCTGAATTACCTCCTTCCAGTCAGTATCTTATTCCAAACGTAAAAGACAAAGATAACAATCCCCTCTTAGCTTCTCCTTTCAAGACTAAAGTAGAAGATGAGCCGATAAATCCGAAAGACATTAAAAGTCTAATGGAACAAAATAATTATACAAACAAATACTTTCAAGTTTTAGGTGAAAAATTAGTTAAACAATCCATAGATAAACCTTCAACCTCGGGAACCAAAACTGATGAAACTAAATCTCTCAAATCAATCGAAAGGCCTCTCTTCAAACCATTCAAAGTTAGCAAATAGCTTAAAGAAAGTATAAAACTTGTAAACAATCGAAAACCATCTAACCAAAGTCTTATTCATGAATTCATGGATAGACTAAACTTAGTCGCCCCAGATACACCACAAACCCAAGAGTCAAATACTAGTAAATCTAAAGATAAAAATCTGATTGTTAATACAATTAGAAAATCTAGTTCACAATCGGGATCTGATTCCCCAAAAACTGAAACTGAGACAAATTCTGCCATCAAGGTAAATCCTGTAATCAGCCAAACTCTTAACTGGAAAAATCCTTCGAAACTTTACTATCAAAGAGTGACAGCTCCAGATCTGTTGCTTGAAGAAAGAAATCCAAACTTCAGAAGCTTTAGTGCAAACAACATCTATGAGTGGAACATTGATGGGATGACTGAATATGTCATCATCAACACTCTTCAGCATATGACCATGGTGTCTACTGCTTATCAAACCTCATATGACTGTCCAGAAGAAGTCATTGTCAGAATCCTTGTATCAGGGTTTTCCGGCCAGCTCAAAGGTTGGTGGGATAACTATATTTCTGCTGACCAAAAATTTGAGATTAGTGAAGCAGTCAAGACTGATGCCAATGGCAATATAATCCATGGTGATGGGAAGCCAATTCCCGATACTGTCAACAATTTAATCTTTACAATCGCTCAACATTTCCTAGGAGATCCATCTTTATAGAAAGATAGGTCTGCCGAACTTCTTTCAAACTTAAAATGCAAAACTCTAGCTGACTTTAGGTGGTATAGAGACACCTTCTTGACTAGGGTTTACACCAGAGAGGATAATCAACAGCCTTTCTGGAAAGAAAAATTTCTTTCTAGTCTTCCTAAATCCTTAGGCGGCAAGGTTCGTGACAAGATCAGAAGTCAAACTCCAAATGGAGAAATCCCTTACGAGCAATTATGTTACAGACAACTCATTGCCTTCATCCAAAAGGTAGCCCTGAAAATCTGCCAAGATGACAAGATTCAAGCCCAATTCGCCAGAGAAAAAGCCCAAACCAAGCGGGACGTAGGAACGTTCTGCGAACAATTTGGTCTTCCTTGTGCTAGGAGAAAGCCGAAACCAAAACCAAAATGTGATCGTGTCCAAAAAACTAAATACTACAAACATAAAGCTAGTACGGAAACTTAAATAATAATTTAAGTCCAAACCTCCAATTAATAATATCAAAGTCCCAAAGAAACCTATAATTTGCTATAACTGTGGTAAACCTGGTCACATTAGTAAATACTGTAGGTTAAAGAAGTAAATAAAATCTTTAAATCTTGAACCAACAATCGAAGAACAAATTAATAATTTATTAGTTGAATCATCCGAAGAAGAGTCTGATAACGAATCCTCTGAAGACTTAAACCAAAATCAAAATGATGATATTTCATCTAAAGGAGATTCTGACTCTCCTGAAATCAATGTCCTAACAAAAGAGCAAGATCTCTTATTCGAAGTTCTTAATTCAATTGATGATCCTCAAGATAGGAAAGTCTATTTAGAAAAGATAAAATCTTTAATGGAAGCAAGTTCTTCTAAATCTTTCAAAGAACCGATAATCCAAAATAAATATAATCTTACAGAAACACTTAGAAAACTTGAAAAGAAAACTTCTAAGAAAACTATAACAATCCAAGATCTTCAATATGAAATTAATAATCAAAAAATCAAAGTTAAATAACTTAAAGAACAGCAAAGCTTACATCAGATTATAATATCCTAACTTCAGGATATTCAAACTGACTTTGATAAGGATACAATTCCCAAAAACAAGAGTCAAAAAAGTCAAAAGATTGAAAATCAAGAAGATAAAGAATTTTTTGCACAAATAATTAATCAAATGAAAATTCAAAAATTCTTTATTAACATAAACATCAAAATTGATGATTTTGTCCTTAACACTGTTGCACTATTTGACACAGGGGTAGATTCAAATTGTATTTTGGAGGGATTAATCTCAACAAAGTATTTTGAAAAAACATCCGAACAGCTTAGCACGGTTAACGGTTCAAAAAGTAAAACTCAAATTCAAATTTTCATCTACAATCATTGAAAACTAAGGTTTCTAAGTTGAAACTTCTTTCTTATTTGTCAAGAATCTAAAAAATGAAGTGATCTTAGGAACACCATTCATCAGATCACTCTTCCCACTACAAATCACGGATGAAGGGATTCCTACCCAACATCTTGGTCAAACAATCGTTTTCAAATTTCTTAGGAAACCGATTCTTAGGAATCTTAACTTAATCCAATATAAACAAAACCAAATCAATTATCTAAAAGAGGAAATTTCCTTTAAAAATATTGATTCCAACCTTAGTCAACCCCAAATCCAAAAAAGAATTCAATCTCTTCTTAAACAGATTCAAGGATTAATTTGTTCAGATCTTTCAAATGCTTTCTGGGAAAGGAAGAAACATATGGTGGATCTTCCCTACGAAAAGGATTTCAATGAAAGACAAATCCTATTTCAATTAAAGACAAATCCTCACAAAGGTTAGACCAATTCAAAGGAGTCAAGAACTCGTTCAGTATTATCAGCAGGAGATCAAAGATCCTCTTGCGAAAGGACTCATTAGGAAAAGTAAGAGTCCATGGTCCTGTTCAGCTTTCTACGTCAACAAAAAAGCCGAGATCGAAAGAGGTACTCCTCGATTGGTCATTAATTACAAACCACTAAATTAAGCACTCCAATGGATTCGGTATCCGATTCCAAACAAAAATGATCTTCTTAAAAGACTGTATTCTGCTAAAATCTTTTCAAATTTTGATATGATTGGATTTTGGCAAATCCAAATCAAAGAAAGTGATCGCTACAAGACGGCCTTCACTGTACCATTTGGGTAGTACGAATGAAACGTAATGTCTTTTGGTCTAAAGAATGCTCTTTCGGAATTTCATAGGATCACGAATGAAATCTTCAATCCATACTCAAACTTTACCATCGTCTACATTGATGATGTTCTTGTCTTTTCTCAATCAATAGATCAACATTTTAAACACATTAATATTTTTCTTAACATCATTAAAAGAAATGGTCTTATGGTCTCCAAGTCAAAGATTAATCTTTTCCAAACTAAAATTAGATTTCTTGGTCATAATATTTATCAAGGAACTATCAATCCTATTAATCGAATAATTAAGTTTGCTGACAAGTTTCCAAACTAACTCATTGACAAAAATCAATTACAAAGATTTCTTGGTTGTTTAAATTATGTCACTGACTTCTTTCCTCAGCTAAGTAATCTTATTAAACCACTACATAATCGTCTGAAAAAGAATCCTCCTCCTTGGTCAGACATTCATACAAACATTGTCAAACAAGTAAAATCTCAGGTAAAGGATCTTCCATGCCTCTATCTTCTGAATCCTAAATTATTCAAAATTGTTGAAACTAATGCCTCTGACATAGGTTATGGTGGCATTATCAAACAGCATGTCGCAGACAAAGAACATATCATTACATATGCATCAAAACACTGAAATCCTGCACAGCAGAAATATTCAATTGTCAAAAAAGAAATTTTAGCAATTGTTCTTTGCATAGCAAAATTTTAATCTGATTTATTGAATCAAAAATTCTTAGTCCGTGTCGATTGCAAATCTGCAAAAGATAATTTTCAAAAGGATGTTAAAAATCTTAGTTCAAAACAAATTTTTGCTAGATGACAAGCAATCTTGAGTGTTTTTTATTTTGACATAGAATATATCAAAGGCACCTCAAACACCTTATCTGACTACCTTACCCGTGAATATTTACAGGGAAAGTAGCCCCATGTCGAGATCGACAAGATCTTCTTCCTCTAAGGGAAGAGGCACAGGTAATCCACCCCTGGCACAGCCAGCCAAATCATCGTCTCAACCGAGGTCTTCATCCCTTCCATCTGGGTCATCAACCCAAGCTAAGGCTGAGTTATCAACTCAGAGAAAACAATCAAAAGAAGACTATGCCATGCCAATCATAACCCTGTTAGCCCTGCAAGATCAAGGCCTAACCCATCTCCTAGATAAATCATGGAAACAGATCTTCATTGAAGAATTTGTCGAAGGAACTGACATTCAAACCATAATTCAAACCCTTAAAGGCAATGCCATTGTAGTCAACCAACCAAAAAAGGAATTAATCATCCAAACTCAACTTATCTCTTCCAAACCACACTACATTCCAAAAGAAAGTTTTTGGCCTGTAATCCAAATTGAACCAGAATTCTGGGATCCCAACCCAGGAACAGTTTCTCAAAAAATCTTTCCAAATGGTTTTTATTTTAAGCCAATTTCATCAAACAAAACTCAACAATTTTATGAATACATTCTTGTTAATACTGACTTGGTCTCTCTCAAGCATTACAGGGACCCAAATGATGAGTCTTGCATAACTCATTCAACTATACAGATTTTGAAGGTCATGACACTTGCAGAATTTGGAAAAAATCCAAACTCATTAAAGAAATTTTCTCAGCACTATGACCCAATCGGTTATAATTACTGGGATTACATGCAAACATGGAGCAACACATTTTGGCTTTAGAATAAGTCCAACCGCCATTCCTGGCTGATCTATTTCAAACGAAATGTCCAATACAAGTTCCCTCACTAGTTCATGCAATGGTGGAACTTCTTTGGTCCAATCTAGCAGATTCTTTTAGCGAATGTTATGGAAGGATTTCAATATTTTTTGAAGAAGTTTCATTCAGGAGATGATTTATTTCCTTTCGATCTTCACTTCTTCTCCAAGCTTTCTCTTGCCTGGATATTTTCCTGGCAGTACAAATACAAGGCTCATGATAGTCTCCCCAATCTCCTCCCTACACTGTAAAGACAAGCATATGCAAAATGGTGGGCTGAATTTGACCCTCCAGGGCATCTATAAACAACATCAAACTATAGTTCCAAAAGAACCCAAAATACATCAAGACTGCTGATGAAGAGGATTGCCAGTTTCTCAATCAAAGGGCAAAAATCTTGGCTACTATTGTCGCCTCATCCGACAAAGATCATCTATTCTGAAACATAGAAGACGTCCTCAAACTCTACAGAGATATGGATGTTGCTATTAGTAGAGAATAGGTTCCTTCTCCTTCAATTATCTTGTCTGAAGACTCTGCAAACCAAAACGAAGATGACTGCTACGCAATCAATCTTGAAGAAGATGAATATTCAAGTTACTATGCAAATCACTAAAGCAATCACTGTAGCAATCTGTGAAAGATTACTGTTGAACACTATTCACTATAGCGTTGCGATCAATTATTATTTTATTATTCACTGTAGCGGGACACTGTAGCGCCACTGTTGAAATAGTAAAATTTTAGTCTATTTATAGGATGTTTGCCCATGATGTTAGGCATTCGTAATTTTAGACCCTTCTAGAGAGAGGTTAGAGAGAGAAACTCTCCCCCTTTTCCCCTCTTCCAATCTTGTAATCTTTTCTTTATATTTTAATAATAATCAACTTTTCTCTCCTTCCTCCTTCGCCGGCCGGACGGTTCTACCTCCACCCGGCTTTCATGTTTTAATTTCTACATTTTAATTTCTATACTTTACCGAGCTTAGTCTCTGGTTTTAAATGCTTTAATTTTATTTCTTGCATTTTTCTTTTGATTATTTACATCGCATGTAAAGTTAAATCCAGCTTTCCGAAAGGCAAAGCTGGAATTGCTTTATCCATAATCCATTTCTCAGGGAGGATTACATCTTCCTATCGGATTTGTTTAGGGACAACTACGTTGGCCTTTGTTATGTCTGTTAGGAATAACATTGTTACTCCCTTGTCTTTTGGTTTTAACACCTTAGAGTAAAAAGAATTCATTATTTTGTACTGAATCCTATAGATTAAGGCTAAAGGAATTGATCCGGGTTTCATGTCTAAGCCACAGACTTTAATGTTTAAAAATAACGTGTCTTGAATATTTTTATCTTTTAGACTAGCAGTCCTATTGGGATAACAATTAAAATAGATCGGACCATGACCAAGACTAGTTTCTACGATTCTTAGAAGAGAATCATGGAATTGATTATGTCTTATGTCTCTTAGACAAAGCAGAACAGATGCGTTTAGTCCTTCTCTAATTAGAGGTTTGACCGCTACCTGCACACATCTGATATGCAGATAATTATATTTGTTGGCTTGACCTTTTAAGGTCTCTTGACAGAGAAGATGAAATTCTTCATCATCACCTTCGATGGTGATTTGTTTCTCTACAGTTCTGATAATGTAATCAGGACTTCTGAACAATCTTCCTTCCGGTTTATAGAGTTCATTGTTTGGGATTCTGGGGATCTCCCAGTCATCCATATCTTGATTTATGTTTTCAAAATAAATTTCTTCATTAAAGATGTTTGTTGTTGATGGATTAATTTGTTGCTCAGTGAGCGACGAAGAAGAAGATTGAGAAGACTTGAAACAAAGCTTAGAAGACAGAGAACGCAACATGGCAGAATATTTAAATAGAAATATAAAAATAAAGACAGAATATAAGAATTAAATACAGGAAATAGCAAGAAAGAGAATAAAATAAAATAACAAGAAAATAAATAGCAGATAACAGATATAGACTTAACCCTTGATATCATTACCCTCATTTGGTTTCATAGATTTGCAACTGAAAAATTTAAGTCAAATTTTATCCTTTGAACTAGATCTTAAAATTATCATATTTCATACTTTGATTTATGTCTAGTTTAAGTATTACCTTCTAAACAATTTGTCAAAATTTTATAGATCGTACATGGATCTTTAGCCACCGCGTTTATTTATCAGTTCTTAACCATGGTCACCACCGTGCTTCATCCTTCACTACCCGTGGCGACATCGTCGAATTAGACTTATCGCCTCCCCAAGACTTACTCCCACAGAATAGATTCAACACCAGGCATTATGTACCGTCCATTTAAGAAAAGATAACATATGAATGCATACTCCCCAGATCCAGATATAATAATAACATTATTATATAGTTCAGTTAAGATAATAAATAAAGCAGATAAAGATCAAAGCAGAATAACGAGTAATCAGTATAATAACGTTAATATCTAGTTCAATAAGATAATAAATAACTTAAATCCACCATTTATAGAAAAGAATTCAATTACGAAAATCCAGGTATGTAAATGGTAATCTCTGAGTCGATGACTCAGCCTTAGCTTGGGTTAATGACCCAGATGGAAGGGTTGAAGACCTCAGTTGAGACGATGATTTGGCTAGCTATGCTAGGGGTGGATTACCTGTGCCTCTTCCCCTAGAGGAAGAAGATCTTGTCGATCTCAACATGGGGCTACTTTCCCTGTAAATATTCATGGGTAAGGTAGTCAGGTAAGGTGTTTGAGGTGCCTTTGATATATTCTATATCAAAATCAAAAACACTCAAGATTGCTTGTCATCTAGCAAAAATTTGTTTTGAAGCAAGATTTTTAACATCCTTTTGTAAAATATCTTTTGCAGATTTGCAATTGACATGGACTAAGAATTTTTAATTCAATAAATCAGATTGAAATTTTGATATGCAAAGAACAATTGCTAAAATTTCTTTTTTGACAGTTGAATAATTCTGCTGTGTAGGATTCTAGTGTTTTGATGCATATGCAATGATATGTTCTTTGTCTGCGACACACTATTTGAGAATGCCACCATAGCCTATGTCAGAGGCATCAATTTCAACAATTTTGAATAATCGAGGATTCGAAAGATAGAGGCATAGAAGATCCTTTACCTGAGATTTTACCTATTTGACAATGTTTGTATGAATGTCTAACCAAGGAGGAGGATTCTTTTTCAGACGATTATGTAGTGGTTTAATAAGATTACTTAGCTGAGGAAAGAAGTCAGCGACATAATTTAAACAACCAAGAAATCTTTGTAATTGATTTTTGTCAATGAGCTGGTTTAGAAACTTGTCACAAACTCAATTATTCGATTAATAGGATTGATAGTTCCTTGATAAATATTATGACCAAGAAATCTAATTTTAGTTTGGAAAAGATTAATCTTTGACTTGGAAACCACAAGACCATTTCTTTTAATGACGCCAAGAAAAATATTAATGTGTTTAAAATGTTGATCTATTGATTGAGAAAAGACAAGAACATCATCAATGTAGACGATGGTAAAGTTTGAGTATGGATTGAAGATTTCGTTCATGATCCTTTGAAATTCCGAATGAGCATTCTTTAGACCAAAAGACATTGCGTTCCATTTGTACTGCCCAAACGGTACAGTGAAGGCCGTCTTGTATTGATCACTTTCTTTGATTTGGATTTACCAAAATCCAGATTTCATATCAAATTTTGAAAAGATTTTAGTAGAATACAGTCTCTTAAGAAGATCTTTTTTGTTTGAAATCGGATACCGAATCCATTGGAGTGCTTGATTTAGTGGTTTATAATTAATGACTAATCGAGGAGTACCTCTTTCGATCTCGACTTGTTTATTGACGTAGAAAGCTAAACAGGACCATGGACTCTTACTTTTCCTAATGAGTCCTTTCGCAAGAATATCTTTGATCTCCTGATGACAATACTGAACGAGTTCTTGACTCATTTGAATTGGTCTAGCCTTTGTGGGAATTTATCTTTGATTGAAATCTTTTTCGTAGGGAAGATCCACCATATGTTTCTTCCTTTCCCAGAAAGCGTTTGGAAGATCTGAATAAATTGATCCTTGAATCTGTTCAAGAAGAGATTGAATTATTTTCTGGCTTTGGGGTTGACTAAGGTTGGAATCAATATTTTTAAAGGAAATTTCTTCTTTTAGATAATTGATTTGGCTTTGTTTATATTGGATTAAGTTAAGATTCCTAAGAATCGATTTCCTTAGAAATTTGAAAATGATTGTTTGACCAAGATGTTAGGTAGTAATCCCTTCATCCGTGATTTGTAGTGGGAAGAGTGATCTGATGAACGGTGTTCCTAAGATCACTTCATTTTTTAGATTCTTGACTAATAAGAAAGAAGTTTCAACTTGGAAACCTTGGTTTTCAATGATTGCAGATGAAAGTTTGAATTTGATTTTTAGTTTTAAACTGTTAGCCGTGCTAAGCTGTTCGGATGTTTGTTCAAAATACTTTGTTGAGATTAATCCCTCCAAAATACAATTTGAATCTGCCCTTGTGCCAAATAGAGCAACAGTGTTAAGGACAAAATCATCAATTTTGATGTTTATGTTAACAAAGAATTTTTAAATTTTCATTTGATTAATTATTTGTGCAAAAAATTCTTCATCTTCTTGATTTTCAATCTTTTGACTTTTTTGACTCTTGTTTTCGGGAATTGTATCCTTATCAGAGTCAATTTGAATATCCTGAAGTTGGGATATTATAATCTGATGTAAGCTTTGTTGTTCTTTAAGTTGTTTAACTTCGATTTTTAGATTATTAATTTCATATTGAAGATCTTGGATTGTTACAATTTTCTTAGAAGTTTTCTTTTCAAGTTTTCTAAGTGTTTCTGTAAGATTATATTTATTTTGGATTATCAGTTCTTTGAAAGATTTAGAAGAACTTGCTTCTATTAAAGATTTTATCTTTTCTAAATAGACTTTCCTATCTTGAGGATCATCAATTGAATTAAGAACTTCGAATAGGAGATCTTGCTCCTTTGTTAGGACATTGATTTCAGGAGAGTCAGAATCTCCTTCAGATGAAATATCATCATTTTGAATTTGGTTTAAGTCTTCAAAGGATTCTTTATCAAACTCTTCTTCGGATGATTCAACTAACAAAATTATTAATTTGTTCTTCGATTGTTGGTTCAAGATTTAAAGATTTTATCTTCTTCTTTAACCTATAGTATTTACTAATGTGACTAGGTTTACCATAGTTATAACAAATTATAGGTTTCTTTGGGACTTTGATATTATCAATTGGAGGTTTGAACTAAAATTCTTATTTAAGTCTTCTGGGTTTCGTACTAGCTTTATGTTTATAGTATTTAGTTTTTTGGACACGATCAAATTTTGGTTTTGGTTTCGGCTTTCTCCTAGCACAAGGAAGACCAAATTGTTCGCAGAACGTTCCTAAGTCCCGCTTGGTTTGGGCCTTTTCTCAGGCGAGTTGGGCTTGAATCTTGTCATCTTGGCAGATTTTCAAGTCTACCTTTTGGATGAAGGCAATGAGTTGTCTATAACTCAACTGCTCGTAAGGGATTTCTCCATTTGGAGATTGACTTCTGATCTTGTCACGAACCTTGTCGCCTAAGGATTTAGGAAGACCAGCAAGAAATTTTTCTTTCCAGAAAGGCTGTTGACTATCCTCTCTGGTGTAAACCCTAGTCAAGAAGGTGTCTCTATACCACCTAAAGTCAGCTAGAGTTTTGCATTTTAAGTTTGAAAAAAGTTCAGCAGACCTATCTTTCCATAAAGACAGATCTCCTATGAAATATTGGGCGATTGTAAAGATTAAATTGTTGACAACATCGGGAATCGGCTTCCCATCACTGAGGATTATATTGCCATCGGCATCAATCTTGACTGCTTCACTAATCTCGACTTTTTGGTCAGCGGAAATATAGTTATCCCACTAACCTTTGAGCTGGCCGGAAAACCCTAATACAAGGATTCCGACAATGACTTCTTCTGGACAGTCATATGAGGTTTGATAAGTAGTAGAGACCATGGTCATATGCTGAAGAGTGTTGATGATGCATATTCAGTCATCCCATCAATGTTCCACTCATAGATGTTGTTTGCGCTAAAGCTTCTGAAGTTTGGATTTCTTTCTTCAAGCAGCAGATCTGGAGCTGTCGCTCTTTGATAGTAAAGTTTCGAATTATTTTTCCAGTTAAGAGTTTGGCTGATTACAGGATTTACCTTGATGATAGAATTTGTCTCAGTTTCATTTTCTGGGGAATCAGATCCTGATTGTGGACTAGATTTTCTAATTGTATTAACAATCAGATTTTTATCTTTAGATTTACTAGTCTTTGACTCTTGGGTTTGTGGTGTATCTGGGGCGACTAAGTTTAGTCTATCCATGAATTCATTAATAAGACTTTGGTTAGATGGTTTTGGATTGTTTACGAGTTTTATACTTTCTTTAAGTTGTTTGCTAACTTTGAACAATTTGAAGAAAGGCTTTTCGATTGATTTGAGAGGTTTAGTTTCATCAGTTTTGGTTCCCGAGGTTGAAAGTTTATCTATGGATTGTTTAACTAATTTTTCACCTAAAACTTGAAGGTATTTGTTTGTATAATTATTTTGTTTCATAAGACTTTTAATGTCTTTCGGATTTATCGGCTCATCTTCTACTTTAGTCTTGAAAGGAGAAGCTAAGACGAGATTGTTATCTTTGTCTTTTACGTTTGGAATTAGATACTGACAGGAATGAGGTAATTCAGATTTGATTAACTCACCATCTTTGCGATGCCAGACAGTAATAACATTAGTTGATTTATCTTCAATCAGACCAATGCTCCAAGGATATTCAATTTCATTCCTAATCATGTAGGCATGAAACCAATTGAAGAATAGAATATGTTGTTTGACTTTGTTGAGAAATTTGTAGAACTTCTCTTGGATTTCAGTTCTGTCTAATCCCTTAAAATTTTTGAAAAACCATTTCCTTTGCGGAGTCCATTCCGCAGAATAAAAGTCTTTCCTAAGCGTTTCCTTATCTATAATGAATTCAGATAACATAGACATCATCATTAAGAGAGGAATAGGTTGGAGATTGAATAGATCTCTGTTCATCTTCATCTTCACGTTGGTATGTTGGTCTTGGGATGCTTGATGAAGTATCCAGTCCTCGCAGATTGATTGTTAATGGAGTAGATTGGATTGTGGAAAAAGATTTTCTAGAGACAGCAGATCTGTAGTCTTCAGATCTGGAGGATGAAGATCTAAAAGATCTAGAAAAGCTGAAATAATTTCTTCTATTGAAGGCTAATTCAACTCTACCTGATTGGTGTTGGGTGATTTCTTGAATTTCAGGTGTTTCTCTGGGCAAAGCTGGAGTTGCTTTATCCATAATCCATTTCTCAGGGAGGATTACATCTTCCCATCAGATTTGTTTAGGGACAAGTACGTTGGCCTTTGTTATGTCTGTTAGGAATAACATTGTTACTCCCTTGTCTTTTGGTTTTAACACCTTAGAGTAAAAAGAATTCATTACTTTGTACTGAATCCTATAGATTAAAGCTAAAGGGATTGATCCGGGCTTCATGTATAAGCCACAGACTTTAATGTTTAAAAATAACGTGTCTTGAATATTTTTGTCTTTTAGACTAGCAGTCCTATTAGGATAACACTTAAAATAGATTGGACCATGACCAAGACTAGTTTCTACGGTTCCTAGAAGAGAATCATGGAATTGATTACGTCTTATGTCTCTTAGACAAAGCAGAACAGATGCGTTTAGTCCTTCTCTAATTAGAGGTTTGACAGCTACCTGCACACATCCGATATGTAGATAATTATATTTGTTAGCTTGACCTTTTAAGGTCACTTGACAGAGAAGATGAAATTCTTCATCATCACCTTCAATGGTGATTTGTTTCTCTACAGTTCTAATAATGTAATCAAAACTTCTGAACAATCTTCCTTCATATTTATAGAGTTCATTGTTTGGGATTCTGGGGATCTCCCAGTCATCTATGTCTTGATTTACGTTTTCAAAACAAATTTCTTCATTAAAGATGTTTGTTGTAGATGGATTACTTTGTTGCTCATTGAGCGACGAAGAAGAAGATTGAGAAGACTTGAAAAAAAGCTTAGAAGACAGAGAATTCAACATGGCAGAATATTTAAACAGAAATATAAAAATAAAGATAGAATATAAGAATTAAACGCAGGAAAAAGCAAGAAAGAGAATAAAATAAAATAATAAGAAATTAAATAGCAGATAACAGATATGGACTTAACCCCTAATATCATTACCTTCATTTGGTTTCATAGATTTGCAACTGAAAAATTTAAGTCAAATTTTATCCTTTGAACTAGATCTTAAAATTATCATATTTCATACTTTGATTTATATCTGGTTTAAGTATTACCTTTTGAACAATTTGTCAAAATTTTATAGATCATACCTGGATCTTTAGCCACCGTGTTTATTTATCAGTTCTTAACCATGGTCACCACCGTGCCTCATCCTTCACTACTTGTGGCGACATCGTCGAATTAGACTTACCGCCTCCCCAGGACTTACTGCTACAGCCCCACAGAATAGATTCAACACCAGGCATTATGTACCATCCAGTTAAGAAAAGATAACATATGAATGCGTACTCCCCAGATCCAGATATAATAATAACATTATTATTTAGTTCAGTTAAGATAATAAATAAAGCAGATAAAGATCAAAGCAGAATAACGATTAATCGGTATAATAACATTAATATCCAGTTCAATAAGATAATAAATAACTTAAATCCACCATTTACATTCCTACTTCCCCATCGGGCTCTGATACCAGAGTCTGATGGTAATCGATTACCTAATCGATTACCTCCTCATGGTAATCGATTACCATGTTTCCAGTATCAATCTTTGAAGGCTAGTAATTGATTACTAACTCCAGTAAACGATTACTAAATACATTTTTGCTTTAGAACAATGTTTAAAAATAGGGAATCTCAGAGTAATCCAACTTTCATCATTTGCAAATAATATAACATCAAAATCTCAATATATACACTCAATCAAAATCCACAAAGTCTAATAATAGAGTTCAACCAATAAAACCTAAATCATCAACCTCAAATCCTTGGTGTTCTATGGATATCTTCAAGCACAACAATAATACATATACCAACAATTCAATATGCATCTCCACCAAACAATATTCAAATCATTCCACTAAAACAAGATTTGAGAAGCTAGAGAAAAAAAGGTAAGATAGAGATGCACAAACCCCTACCTGAACTCTCTTAGTGATGGTATTTCTTTCCTCTTCTTTGTTCCTCCTTCTTGTTGCTTAATATTCTTATTTGTTCTCCTTCCTTTTCTTTCTTATTTTTTTCCTTTTTCTATAACTGTGTGAGAGAAAAGAAAAAGAAAAGATATAAGATGGAGAGATGGAAAAGGGCGGTGGAGAAAAGTTAGAGGGATAAGGATGAAGACTTTTGGTGGTTAAGTGGAAGTGTTGTATCTTTTAGGGATACTTTGATCTTCTATTGATGAGTTTTCTAACTTATATAGGTATTATACAAAATTATAGGACTTCATTCAATTTCTATACTCATTATTAAATAACTATTTATATACACCATTAACAACCCTTAAGCTCTATTACTCTTCCATAAGTTAAGATAAACTTAAGGAATTAAACTTATATAGTTACAGGTATCTACCTTAACTTGTAATTATTCCCAAAATAATCTTCATCCTTTATTTGACATCTCCACAAAATCTCATGATTTTTTAAGCTACTTTCCTATTTAATTTAGCATTTAAACACTCATCCTGTGTTATTAAAAATGTCAAACTAATTCAGTCAATTCTCCAAAATTTACCACAACTCATTCTAATAATTTATGGTTTAGAAATAAATTTTACATATTTATTTTCATCATCTAAGCAATTTATACTAAGTTCTGAACTATTTTCCATGTCTTGTGTTATAGCATTTTATTCAAACTAGCTCAGAAGATTACCAGAATTAATAAGTAATTCACACAAGTGTCAATAAGCTTTTATAACAATTATTAAGGCTAATAAATTAGGGAAGATGTTACAATTGAAGCACTGTTATATTGATCAACTATTCTGAAGTCTTGCGTCAACCCTTTTGAATGTTTCTTTGCACACTTATACTCTTTTGAATTATACTTTGTGTGTGACTCAATCTTCTCTATATTATATTTGCTTAAATCCATTCCTTGAATGTTGAGAGAAATCAAACACTTAAACCTTTATTATAACTTTGATTGTAACCTTGTTCCGGTAGTAATCCAAGTGAGTTTCTAGCTTGGAAAGGTTAGGGTAGATCAAAGAATACTTGTAGCAATTTAGAATCCTAATTCTTTGCTAGGGGTTAGACGTAGGCACGTGATTTGTCCTACCAGTATAAACTCTATGTTTTAAGCTTTTCTGAGCTCTTCTCTATAGCTTATTAATTATTGTTTCATTAAGTTATCTTCTGAACCCCTCATTCTACTCTTCTTATCCATATAAAAGGTTTCAGATAAAAAGTCAAGCTAAAAGAAAAGCTTTATAAGTTGACCTAAGGCAATTTCTTTTAATTTAGTGTTTTTGCTACTAAGTCTTCTAAGTATCCAAGTTACTATACTTGAGATTCTTGAGATTCTTGAGTTTTGCAGAAACTTTGAAAAACTTGGAAGCACGGTTCAACCCCCATTCTCACATGCTGGTGCCACCTTCATGCTGATTTTTTTTATCTCAGCTCCTTCATCTTGTTAAAATCAAAATCCTAGGTAGTATTATTCTAAAGCTCATACAGCTACATTTCAAGGATGCAATCTCTCTGTTTGCCCTTTTAAAGTTTTCCTTATGCCAAGTTAGGAGTTCTCTCACACAAGCATTAGCTCTTTTGAGTAGATTTTCCCAAGCCAAGTCTTCTCCATCACAATCACTCCATCCTTTTATGCACCACTGAGCAACATTCTTCATTTTCCTTCCAAAAGAACTCATTTAAAATCATTATTACCACTTTTGGTTCGAGGAGCAGTATCTAGCACTAAGGGGCACTAGTCTGAGCTTATGGCTGGAAGAGTTAAAAGTATGGCATGCGGGTAAATGCTTCTCCATTATCAATTAGCCAGCACCCTATCTATTTTCACCCTTATAACAAACCCATTTCTAAGGTCACTAAACCAAGTAAATTGACACCCTTTTATATCTACGTCCATAACTGCCATCCTGTCAAGAAATTCTCCGAAAAGCTCCATTCTGATTATATTTTGTTGCTCCAACCCAACCTTCTGGTGTTGATGAAGTATCTCATTAAAATCACCTACGCAGCACCACACCTGATTGTGATGGTTTGCAAGTTAGCAAACTGATTCGATAGAAAATGCCTCTGTTGAGAATTAGGATGTCTATAAACAAAAGTGCATTCCTATACATCCAAGTTATCTTTGTCATTAATACTACTGTGAATGAAATTCAGAGGGAAGGACTTTATTTCTACCACGACTGATTTATTCCATAGCAAGCATAGGCCTCCAACTAAACCCCTAGTTTCAACACAGAAAGAGAAGCCAAAGTCAAACATCTAATCCTCTCTACTCCCTCATGCTTTATTGTTGTCGCCGTGAGGAAGATGATGGTCGGCTTGTACTAATTACATATCCTTTTAAGCTCAGTTACTGTTGCAAAAGCAACCACTCCGTGATAGTTCCAACTACTTAGAATGTTGGCTTCGAAGAGCGCATGGTAAGGCCCGTCTCCTCAGCCATTTTGATGATAAACAGACTTGCTCTCAACCACTTCCGTAATCAATCCTTCTACTCTTCTCATCTTCTCTAAAACCAACAAACCACTTTCTAACTCCCCTTCCGAGCTCGGTAACAACCATTTCTAGTCCAAGCTTCTAGTTCTTTTCAGAGACAAAGCCGTAGTTATTCTTTGGGAGAGCTGGATTTCATGCTCTGTTATTTCTGGATTATTTGCATTAGAACCTTCCCCTCCTCCTCCTCCTCCCTCGGCATCTCCACATAGTATCCTTTTCCACTATCCCATTTGTACTACTCCTTACCTTCCATTAACTTAACTATGTAGCATTTCTCCATCTTCTATTTATATACTTTCATGGCAATCAAAATTTTGTCATCAGTTCCTCCTTCCTCCTGGGTTGCTCCTTTCTTCTCCGTAGTGAACAACCACGATTCCTAACACTTCTTGATGGTAGGGTTTGGTTTTGTACAAATTTTTAGCCAACCCAATCAAACCAACCTAACCAAAAGTGGATTAGTTCAAATGGATCCTCGGGTTTTTTTTATTTTATCAGAAGCTGTGAATAAAACAATGAAAGGGAGAAGCACCTTGACGTTGTTCTCTATCCCTATGTTGTGGTGGATCTCATGCTTCAGATGGCCGGAGGCATGGAGTACCTGCACTACAAAAAGATTTACCATGAAGATCTTAAATTGTTAACCCTTGTAATAATATCCTACTCACTACTCAGGCCCACCAACTTCATGTTTGAAAATTCAGATATGAATAACAAAGTCCCATATTAAAAAGAGATAGATAAAGTGAGAACTGTATAAATGAAAAAAATTTATAAATCTAATGCTTTAAAGTTTTGAATTAAGATGTGGTGTTCGATAAAGGATCCCTTGTATCATAGACAATTCAAGCAAAAGTTGCGAGCTTGAATTGTAATATCCACCTGTAGATTTTTGCAACATATAAGCAATGTTCCTCAAGAACTTTCCAATGGAGAAGGCATCTAATTTGTCCCCTATATCACAAATACCATTTGAATTGTTTGCTTATAAAGTTGCATAGAAAGGGAAGATCAGTCACAAAAATACTGAAGATAAGTGCTGCGAGCCGGCATTCTAGACCCTCTCTTAGCCACGCTCTTGCACAACCACCTCCCCTCCACCACGTGCCCGCTTCTCCAAGCAAGATCTCACCAAGGTCCTCTTCTACGGCGAAGAAGCAAGAAACATGTCTAATTATTCAGCAACCTAAACCCAAAGCTATAGAATTAAGAGCAGGTGCAACAGCTCCTTCCCAAACCCAGGTTCAAAATTCAAGAACCCATGAACCAAACCAATATTAAATCTAATCGATGACCCAACTCAAACTAAACCAGCTTAATTGGTTTTAATTGCTTTGGGTTGGCACCACTGGGAGTAGTGCTTCATTTCACGTAGTTAAAAGGCTTTGTATTGTGATTCCATCTCCCACAGAAAACTAGTAGAATAGTAGTTAGGTTGGGACAAGGTTAGCTGGAACAGAGGAAGCATCTACGGCACTCAAAGCCATGACAATGACCCTTCATGCTGGGAAAAAGTCCCTTTGAGCTGCGTCACAACAATCTATCTCTCTCCTCAGCCACATTTTCTCGTCTATCCCTAAATTTATGCAAAAGATGGAGTTCAAAAGCAACATTGTTAATGAATACGTGAAATGTGGAAAAACAAGTGGTGGACCATTGCGTTCACCAAGTCTATCTCCACTTATCATGGTTGCAGGACACGGGCTCATAACAGATGGACCAATCCTTAATTCATGGCTATGGCTAACACAGTAAACTAAACAGAAATACTTTAGATAATCAAGCAAAGCATAGTTGACTATTCAGCAGTGGGCAATACAAGGTATGGGGCAAAAGGAATTGCAGTGTGTGCAAAGTTTATTTAATATATCAAAGTCAACATCATCATCAGCAACACAAGTGATTAAATTAGGAATTAGGAATAGAAGACGTGGGCAAGACCATAGCCAAATATCTGTAGATGGTAATATGGTAACATTGTAGTAGGAAAGTGCAATACAAAATTAGCAATTTACAATACCAAAGAAAGAAAAAATGGCAATTTACAATGAAAATAACATAGCTTGTCATAGCCTGTCCAGTAAACTTAATATAGAATACAGCAAATAAACCAAATTACCAAACTCATCTACATGCTAATAACGTACTGCATCTGCTTAATATCACTTCCAACTGTCTGTCCTGATATTCCTGAATGCACAGCAACCAATGGAGTACACAATAATAAGGAAGATGAGGAATATGATGTTGACAACAGCCACCTTCTTCCAGTCAGTCTTAAGGTTTTGCAGTAACCCAGCCTTGCAAGATTGGCAATTGAAGCACAGAACGTTTGGATCACTACCCCAAGCACTACAATCAGGGTTGGAATAAATTACACCCTCGGTCTTTTTCCAGACAGTTGGGCTCTCGTAGGTAAAATTACAGTCGTTTGATGGTTTACAACACCCAGACTGCAGAAAACAACAAAAAAGTCAAAAATCATAAGACCTCTAAAAATTTACAAACCAGAAGCAGGCAAGTCAAAACATAGACAACATATATGAAGCTGAGCCACTCAGCTTCAATGCAAACTGGAAACATGCAAAGCACATACATCAATAAATTCTGCAACCATGTTTTGAAAACAAGGATTACATCAACGGTTCTAAGAATGAATTCAGGCCATTGTAATTAGATTACGAATTAAAAAATACACTAGCAAATGTAGAATTTCTGCCATAAGCATAGACAAATCAAATTTTTATGCACTTAATAAACTGGTCGTGGAATTTAACTGAAGTACTAACATACCAGCAAAAAAGAAAAAATATCAGTGTTAAATGCTATATTCTTTCCAAGTTCAAGTTGGTCAGCAAAAGAAACCATAGAATTCAAATCAGGCAACTTCATAGAAAAACCAAGTGATAAGTAATGGAAATCATTCCAAAAATGACATACCACTATAACCATTAGCACTTGTGTATCACACATGCTTAAGATATTCATTAAGATAAGCAGTCATAGAACATGGCATACAACTATAAATGTAACATCCTCCTTAGCATGTTAGTCCTGTATATGGTTTTAGAAATATCATAATACTAGCATGACATGTCTGTTAAATTTGGTGACTTTCTGAGTCAGTTTAGACAATTTGCTGTAACACTGAATGTGAAAAATAACTGTTATTAGTACAAGAAAATGTCATAAACTATTTAGATGAGGAAAATAAATATGGAGAATTTATTTCTAAGTCACAAATAAGTAAGTTGTAATGTGGGTAATTTTTTAGAATTAACTGAGTTAGTTTGATATCTCTTATAACACTGAGTGAGTGTTTAAGAGCCAGATTAAATAGGCAAATAGTTAATAGTGTATGAAAAATTATGAGATGTTGAATCTAGGAATGCAACGAATCCTAGGATTTTCTATAACACTATTTAAAGTTGAAAGACTTGGTAGTGGAAGATTAAAGTATCCTTAAAAGATACAATACTTCCAGTTAGTTACCAAAGTCACAAGATATTCCTCTTTTCTTTCTTATCCACCGTCTATGTCACTGTTTCATTAACTTTCTTACCTCTCTTTCATTCTTATCTCACTTTTCACTCTCTCACTCTCACGTGTGAGCATTTGAGGAAACAGAGAAGGAAAAGAAAAAGAAAGAAAGGGAAGAGGAAGGGGAAAGGAAAGAAAAGCAAGGAACATCCATAGCCTACCATCTTCAAGGAGTTAAGGTGGGGGGTTGCTTGATTACTTTGCTTCACTCTTTTCTTTTGTTACCATTACTTTGTTTTAGGTTTGTGGTATAAGTTGGTAAAGTTTAGATCTTGTAGTTATGATTTGTTTATGGGTTGGAGTTATGAGTAACCTTGAAACTTGGTAAACATGAAAATGAAACTAAGGGTTGTATGGCTTGGTTTTGTTGTTAAACCCATTTGGTTTTGTTGAGAACACGTGCAATTGATTCATGGTGATTTTTCACTTGTATAATAGTATAACTTGTGTGTAAGTTGAGTTTACATAATACATTGATGGAAGGATTGAAAGGTTTGGAAGCTGCTGTGTCTTAGCTCTGTTTTTCTGGTTCATTATACCCAGATAATCGATTATCCAAGGAGGATAATCGATTATTGGTCTGTTCCAGTCTTCCAAAGGACCATGACAACCAGATAACCGGTTATGCCAAATGGCTAACCGATTATTGGTGTTTGGCAGATGATCTTATTAACCATATAATTGATTAGCCAATAGAGGCTAACCGATTATTTGGTTACTCCAAAGAGTTATGTTGGCTAATAACCGATTACGCCAAAGGGCTAACCGATTATTGTGTATTCTAGAATGCAAGTTAATTGGTCATAACCGATTAGCCAGAGTGGGCAATCGGTTATGAACATATAAGACGCCACTGATTGCAGCTGATAATCGATTAGAGCTTAGTACTAATCGATTATCCTATCATAAAAACACATAATTTCAGTGTTAAATGAACACCAAACCTTGACAAATGATTGGTAGATCTCTGTTTTAGATTAATGGAGTTCTATACCATGAAACATGAATAGTTTTGATTAAGCTCACAACAAGAAGAGACTTATGCCATGACTGTGCGCTTTATATACTTAAGAAATGTTATAATTTGCACTTAGTTGGTTGTACACTTGCTTTGGTTTAAGAAGTGTGCCAGGTATGCTTTATTCCTTTATTGGTTAAAGATGAATCAATATAGCATAGATTGTGAGGGGCTCCTTTATTTGTCGAAGTTGAGTCACAAGCATGGTCTATTCTAAGATAAGGGAGTGAGAAAAATATCTTGTCATGGTAGAGAAGTGAGAAAAACACTCTAACAAAGGTAGTAGAGGAGTGAGAGACACACTCTACTAAGGGCAAAGGAGTGAGTAAAACTCTTAGCCGGGCAAAGGGGTGAGAAAAACACTTTGTCAAGGGAAATGATATTTTACAATTCTATAGGCAATTGTTTATCATTGAAAAGAGAATAGTTATGAATGTAGTTTATGGATTTGCTTTTGTGAATGTTTACATATAAAGTATGTGAATGTTCCATTGGTAGTGAGTAGCGTCTCAATTATTTGGTGCAATCATAATCTATTGTTAGAAAGTTTATTCATTGTGAATAGTAATTACATGATGCCATGTTTTGTAATAGTATTACTGAAAATTGTGAATTCTCACCTCGTTTGTTGTTTTTATGATAAATACAAGTCATGATTCTTCCAAGTGGAAGAAAAAAAAGTAGATAAACTAGTTTAGTTTTATTTGCTTTTGTTCTAAGCTTGTATTTACGATAACAGCTTGGGTTGTATAAGTTAACGTATTGTACTTACGCCCTTTTAAGGCTTAGCTTGTACAATTAATGTAAAGTTCTATATATTTAGAAGCTCTATTTTCCCTCATGGCTCTTTATAATAGCAAACATGGTTATTATGAATCTGATATGAAGTGTATAAGTTAGAAGTAACACACATAACTCTATATATCCATGAATTTGGCTGATATAGTACAGTAATAGGAGTATGGATGTTACAATAACCATCAGTCATAGAACATGGCATACCACTATAACCATCAGTAAGTGTAAGTAAGATATCCATTAAGTTAAGCAATCACAATAAGTTGCATTCATACCTTTAATGAAGCATCATTTGATATCCTTTGAAGTTTAACTAGCTTATCTAGTCATTTGGAACATGACATACCACTCTAATCAACAGAACTTGTGTTTCACACAAAATAATTTGTGTTTAAGTAAAATATTCATTCAGTTAAGCGGTAAAAGAACATGACATACTGCTATAACCATCACTACTTATGTGTCAAGGAAAGTAATTTAAGTGTAAGATATCCATTAAGTTAAACAGTCACAATAAGTAGCGCTGAAACTTATGTGAAGCATCATTTGATATACTTTGATCTTTAAACTACATTATGAAACATTTGTCCAAAGCACACTGTAGTACAAGTTGCCATGGAAGATGAATCAGGAGGACGGGGTGGTAGAACTCATCATGACCAATACTGCAGGGTAGTGCCTGCTTTTCACAATAAGTGAGATATGTATGCAAGAACCAGTCTAGAATCACTAGATCAGCTTCAAAGTACATATCATTGAATACTGGCTTAAAAACGAGAATAATGGCTATAACCCAAGATACTGACTCCATAGTACAAATGTGAATGGCAAATGCAAACATCTGAGTTTTGTAAGGAAAGTTTTTTTTTTTCTTTTTTTTTTGGGTAAATTTTTTTTGGTCAATAGAAGGAAGGGAAAAGAAAATCTTTAACTGCGGTTAATTGACACATTATTCAAATACATCAAAAATTAGTCCAGTATATCATCCAATTCAGAAAGCTCAAAAAAATTGATCAAAACCAATAAATCAAAAAGAAAAGAAAAGCAACCATACCCTAAGGCAACAAGAAACCAAACACCATAAATTGGCAAGAGAACTGCAGTTCAAGAGCAATAAAAAGCAATTCGCCTTTTAGCCCAGCAACACTAGCATCATGATGCCTTAAAAAATTGACAAAAGAACACCAAAAGCCTCCGACGAAAATACATTGGAAATGAGGATGATAAAATAAGAAAACAACGAAGCCAACACAAAATAAAAGACCATCTTTCGAAAAGAAACCTTGACTACTCAGGAAAAGATGTAAAATAACACCCCACGTGCTCACAAGTTTGATCTGACGAATGTTTACCTTTTTCCAGAAATATATTTGAAAATCACACTTATAGGAGCTAGGAGACCTTAAAATAAAGGATGGTGGGCCAAAGGAGAAAGGCAATGCTATGCATAGATTATACACGACCAAGGTTGTCTTTCAAGTCAAGCCCAAATTCAACTAAATGTTTATGGTCAACTGAAGAGAAGCAAATTGTATAGAAATCTTCGGTAGAAACTTACGTCAACTATGAATCAAAAGTAAACTTAAAGGCTCCAGAAAAATACACACTTTATTATCCAAATCAAATTAAAGGGGAAAATACCAAAACAATACTTCAATTCAGAACCAGATCTGCATTGAACATATGCAACTAGAGAAATTTGAAACAAACACAATACGGAATCAAGCTCAAAATTTCAGAGACGAAGACTTCAACCCAAAAAAGAGACGCAAGTTCAAAATTTGACAGAAACCCATTAACAAAACCCAGAAAAACACATGCAACAAGAGAAATTTGGAACAAACCCATTACGTAATCAAGCTCAAAATTTCAGAATGAAGACTTCAACCCAAAAAAAGGAAAAAAAAAAAAACACATCAAACACATCAAAACCCAGAAAACTACCCCATATTCAACAATGGAATTTCACAATACCTGAAACGCCGACAAGTTCTCAGCGTAGAACTGTTGGACAGTGTCATTAATAAACTGGCTTCGGAAATTGTCACAGAGTTTCCCAGACTGGAGACAACTCCGAATCCTGTTCCAAGAGTTGGTGTTGCTCACTCTCTTCTGTAACCAATTGGAGTAATCCCCAAGCCTATACTCCTTGTACCCTCTATTGGAAAGGACTTCGCCGGCACCCTTGTTAGTGACAACGAAGGCGAAGATGGTGAAGGCGAAGGCGAGAACGATGAGTAAGAACATGACCAAGAGGTAGAGCCAGAGGAGCCATGAGACACGACAACATGCGCCAACAAGACCGGCTAGAGACACCAATAAAAGGAAAACGCCCAACACGATGATGGGTCTCTCAAGCCACCTTTCGCAGTCGGTTTCGGCTTGCTTGCTGAGCCAAACGCCGGTGACGAGAATGGGAATGGAGAGAAGGAGGGTGAGAAAATTCAGGAGCCCAATCAGATTGTTACTCAGGCGAACCATGTTGTTTGGTCACGAACACGAGCTTAAGCAATATACATAAACAAAGAAGCTTGTGAATCTGAGATGTTAGCCTTTGAGAATGGCCGGATAAAGGAAATCCCAGATTTCATGCTACGCTTGAATTAATATGAATAAAGATAATCTTAACTCCACACTCCTTTTAACATTATATTAATTTGATTAAAGAAATATAAATTATTGATAAGTGAGACTGTACAAACATATAATCCTTTTGATTTGATTTTGTTAACTAACTTATATATATTATTATTTATTTTTTTATTTTTTATTAATTAATATTTTATATATTCATTAACTAATTTTTATAAGTCATTGATCATAAATTTATATTTTATTAATTAATTTTATATAATATAAAAAATGGTGTGATTGAAAATAAGTAAAATTATGGGGATTGAATTAATATTTTTTGGTGTAAATCCCAAATTGGTCATAAAAAACATGGTCAGAAAAAAAAATAATTATTTTATATCACTTTTTAATATTATTTTTTATATTTAATTAATGATGTATAAATTTATAATTAATCACGTGTATTAATTAATTAATGAGTAAATTTATAGTTTAGAGTTAAAATTTAAATTTATTCATTAATTAATTAATATATGTAATTAATTATTAATTTATATATTATTAATTAAGTATAAAAAGTGTTATTAAAAAATACTGTAAGAATGTAGGGCTTACTAGACAAACTCGTCCTTGAAAAAAAAAGAAAGAACTCACAAGAGATTTATAATTGTAAAACACGTCAATCTTTCGGTTATTTTTACTTTATTAAACTTAATAGAAGAGCACGTGTGGTTGGTTAAATAAGTGACTTGGTATTCAATCTTGACACATGAATGGTGTTGATCATGTTAGTATTGAGGTCAAAATTAGTCATTATGACAAATATAGTAAGTATACAGTATGAAGTCATTAAAAAGATTAGCTTTTAAAGATTTGTCGAAGATAGTGATCAACAAAATAGTCAATCGACATCAATGATGTTTCAATAATCAATTCAACTAGGATCACAAGTCAAAAAAGTCCTTGTCGACAGAAGGAAAAATTCAACAGAAATCAAGTGTCAAGAGACAAGTGAATTCGACAAAGGAGTAGCACTTAGACAAATCATGAAACTTCAAGAGCAAAGTCCCAAATAGTTGTCAAAGCGAAGCTATGCAAATAAGTTGAAGCCGGGTGAGTGATGGTTTGTTGACGTCCAAGCTTATGGTCGACAAGGAATAGTTTGCAAGCTGAAAGGAGATCATGGTGGGTCACATCACTAAACTTGGAAAGTTCCCAACAATGATGCTAAAAGATCAAGAATGTGGCATTATGGGGAAGTTAGAAGCTGAAGAGAAGAAAAAAATCACCCTCTAATTAGAGCGGTTACTACGTGGAAGGCTATGTGGGAAATTAAGCACATGTTGAAAAACTACATGATTGCCAAGTGGCAACATCTTAGGGGTTATAGAAGTTAAAATTTAGGTGCCAAAGGGAGAGGCTAGTTGCCAATAAATAAAAGATTGAATGAAGTTCAATAGGCTAGTCCATTTACTTGCAACATACTCTATACTTCTTATAATTCCTAAATCCCTAGTGTGATGCTAACAGATTGACAAATTTACATGTTATCAGTCAAGTATGGCCACCATTTTCAATTCACATACTTCTCTATGTTTCAGCATTTATCTTTTAGTCATTTTGATTTCATGTATCATTTACAATATAGTTAATGTAATTTCAAATTCAATCATTTCATGTTCTTACTTATTCCTTCATGTTCTTGCTTGCTTTGCTTCCAAGTTCTCTTTAAATTATGCAATTTACTTGTTTTCAAGGTCAATTTTCATGCATTTACCTTTTCTCAAGTTCCCTTTCATCTTTTCCAACTTAGTGCAAATTTACACTTTTCTGCATTTACATTTTGCATTTGTGTTGTTCTTCGTGTTCTTACATGTTCATGTGTTTTCTGCATTTTTTCTTGTTTTAATCCTCACTTTAACACACACAACAATCCAAAGATATTTTTTTTGTCATCATACTACATTGACATTGACATTTCTGGTGTTTACTTTCTGCCATTTACTTTTTGTCAGTTTACTTTCCACAAGTTTACTTTCGACAGTCATTTACTTTATGGAAAACTTCAAAAAAAAATCTCTTGTACTATACGGGATGTGCACTTTGGTCATGTTACTTCAAAAATGTGCAAATCAACATGTTACTTTGTGTTTTGTGTAGAGAACAACAAAATGGTAACAGACGTTAGTTTTTGGATGCGTCTCAATTTTTGAGTGCCAAACGCGGTCTTCTTCTTCCTCTCACACAACACTAAACCCTAAAACTCCATAACTGGAAACACTTCATCTTTCAGCTCTCTCACCCAATATCTTCGTCCTCGTCAAAAAGCATTCAGATCTGATCGAACATTTTATCACAATCTGCAGTGCACAAGTAAGAAGACAAGCTCCTTCTTCTTCCTCGCGATGCTACAACGCAACCATGGAGGAAACACCTTGTGGGTTTTGATTGTAGTTGCTAAAACAACAACCAATCATGCTGGATTTCATGTGAAAATGAACTAGCAACAAGAACAAATCTGACCCAGGAAAGGCAAATCTGCCATTGACCCAGCTCCAATCGAAAATTTTCGGCAGATTTCTGAGATTGGACAGCGGAAATTGAAATCCCCAATTTTTCACCCCCCAAATTTTTAACCTTTCAGTTATGGAGTTTTAGGGTTTAGAGTTGGGTGAGAGGAAGAAAAAGACTGCGTTTGGCACTCAAAAATTGAGACACGCATGTGCAACAACGTTTCCATCCAAAAAATGACGTCCATTACGATTTTGTAGTTCTCTGCACAAAACGCAAAGTAACAGATCCATTGTGGACATTTTTTAAATAACATGATCAAAGTGCATATCACATATAGTACAAGAGTTTTTTTTTTTTAAGTTTTCCCTTACTTTTATGTCAAGTTTACTTTCAGTAAGTTTACTTTTGACATTTCCATTCCGTCAATTTACTTCTAGTAAGTTAATTTTGACGTGCTCTTTACTTTAACGCTTCATTTTCATTGCTAAAATCACATTTATACCTAATGGCTAACTCGTTTTGGACATATCCTTTTACTAATGCTTGACTGATCGATAGTTGCTCAACCTTTGACATCGGAATTTTGCCAATCACCAGAAACTTGAGGGTTCTAAGAGAAGTCAATTCCCAGATATTAGATCTTGAATCAAAAGAGTAGTCAATACCTTTGACAAAAAATCACCACAAACAAATTGATATGCCCAATAGGACCAAGTTGAGAGCGATTGTGCAAAATTGCTTCCAACAAGGTCCATAACCTTGTTCAAAAGTATGAACGTCTCATGTGCTTGAGAAGCGGTAGAGACATGGCAACATGATAATAGCCTAATTTTATATATTTTTCCTATAAAAAGTAGACATTATTATAACTCAATATAGTTAATTTTAATGATTTTCTGATATTATTATTTAATTACTAAGAGAAGCTAATTTTATTTATCATTATAACTACAGGATTTAAAGAAAAGTATAACTTTTAATGATGTAGAAGAATCATACTATAAAAAAAACAACCCCAATAATCTTATCCATTTTAATTACACCATTTTTCACACCACATAAAGTTGATTAATGAAGTATAAATTCGTGGTTAATAACATATAGAAATTGGTTAATGAATATGTAAAAAATTAGTTAATAAAAAATAAAAAAGTAGTTAATTACGTATATAAGTTAGTTAATGAGATCAGACTAGAAGAGTTACATATTTGTACATACTTATTAATTAATAATTTATATTTCATTAATAAATTTTAATGTAATGTTAAAAGATATGTAAGTACTATTTGAGGTAAAATAATCATTATTTTAAAAAAATAAACTAAAGCAAGTGGGCCCATAATCAATGGAAGCTAACGTCGGGCCAAGGATAATTACAATGTTAATGAGCCCATGTTTCTCAAGTGTGTAGCATTTGGACTCCTTTAATTGAAATGGTGCAAGAAAATCCATGATAAAATGCAATTGTAAATTAATGCAAGGCTAAGGCAGTGAAAAAGAAAAAGAAATACTTATAAATTGAGGGTTGGAAACGCACAACGGCGGAGGGAGAATCGTGCATGCAGCACGAGGGGGAGAAAAAGAAAAGATTGCACGCCGCACGAAGAAGAGGAAGAACATGCGTAGCAATTGTTTAATTTCTTATGGATTTTTTTTTTATATTTGATACTCTTATTATGAGTAATTAATTTTATTTTTTAAAATTAAGATGAATCTTTATTTTTTATTTTAGATGATTTAAATTTATTTAGGATATTTTTTTTATTCTATAATTACACAATGATGATAATTATTGATATTTAATTATTATTCAATTTAATTTATATTGATTATCTTGTAGTTAATTAGTAAATTTAAATTGATATATTTTAATTATATGCTTAATTCTTGTAGTCTTAGATGTGGGTTGTGCAATAGTATTAAATGTTTTTGTGATCTAAGGATTGAATAATTGATGCTTTACTAAATTATTTTATGTTATAATTTGAATATGTCATGTTATTTTAGATAAATTATGTCATTAATTATGTTACAATAATCTTTAGTAGTGGTCAAAGTTTGTAGCCATAGATACTTTATATAATAAGATTAATTCTCATTCAAATTAAATTCATCTTTGCCTAGTTAGTGATGGACTCGAGGTCATGGAATTATTCTTTAATTGCTCTTGCATTTTAATTTGAGTCATTTCATTTGAATTTATTATTAAATTTTAGTTTTAATTTAGCACGTAATTTAAATTCTTAGATTAATTAAATTAAATAAAAATATATTTTCCTTTTCTTTAAATTGATATAAGTAGATATTATATTTTATTTAATCTTATTACTTCCTGTAGGCATGACACCCTTATATTTGTTAAATATTACATAGATATTATGCACTTACAAGTAAAGGATAATTTTATTACTTGAAAATTCTCTATCACAATAATGTCCAATTGTGTTTTGCTTTGGGGTCATCAGAAAGCGTAAGCACTGACAGTAATGCCAGTTCTATCAACGTTGAGCGTGTAACATCCTCTTTAACATTTTAGACTTGTAAATAGTTATAGAGGTAGCTTAATACTTGCTTAACATGCTTGTTTATTTTTGTGACAATCTGAGTTAGTTTAGATACTTTACTGCTAATCAAAAGGTGAAAAGCTGTTTAAAATGACTCAGATATTAGCATAAATGGCTTGGTTAATGGAAATAGATGTGAATGATTTATTTCTAGGTCACAAATGTGTATTCTGTGATGTGGTTAAAATTTGAGAATAATCAGACTCAGTTTGATATTTTTAGGCATACTGATTGTGTGTTTGAGTGCTAGATTGACTAGTCACAGATATGAAAAATTATGATACTGGTGAAACAAATTTTTTAATGAATCTTAGTATTTATTTTAAAGTTGTTAGAACTTGAAAAACTTGATTTAGCTAAATCTAAGTATTTTTAGCAGATCAAGAAGTATCAGTGCTGTATCAAATGGCCATAAGCCCTCCACGATTTTCAGCCTCTTTTGTTGACACTTATTTCATGATATTTCAAGCCTTTCTCTTGTTTCTCACTCACTCTTTCACGGCTGGAAAAATAGAAATAGCAACATGAGGAGAATAAGGAGAAAAAAAGGAAAGACAAGAGGGAGAAGAGGAAAGAAAGAAGAGGAGATCAAAGGGGAAAGGCAAGCTTGAGGACTTGTGATCATCTCCATCATCTTTGTTCCAAAGGTAGGGGTTCTTGAGCTCAAAGCCTCACTTCTTTCTCCTTTTCATGTTTAGGCTTATTGAGGTTTGATATGTCAAAATTAGATTTTGTGGTGTTTTGAGTGATTTGCTTGCTTGGATAAGTTTTAAGTGTTGTTTATGACTTGTTCATGTTAAGAGTTTGGATTAGAAATTGAAAACTCTCCATTTGGACCATTAAGGCTCAAAGTGAGGAATTTTGGGGTTTGGATGAGTGATTTGGTTTATGGATCTAAATTTGATGAAATGAATTGGTATTTTAGGTTTCCTTCATGTTAGTGAACTTATTAGGGACTTAAAATCACCTAGAAACTAAATTGGAGTGATTGAATTTCGTATTTTGTACCAATGGAACTGTGCACAAATTTGCAAAATTCTGTAGATTTGCTGCTAGGCGTTTAGTGCTCAAGCGCTCGGTCTTTGCGGGTTCAAGCGCCCATCGCCCAGCAGAACAGGGCAAACGCATAGTGTTAGAGTGCTTAAGCGCCAAAGGGGTACGCGCTCAAGCACGCAACGACTATAGTAATGCGCCCTGATACTTGTAGTGCGCTCAAGCACTTGGTCCTTACGCGCTCAAGTGCTGTGACACGGCAGGGGATGTTTTTAACATTGTGATGCTAATTAAATTCCATACTTGATGGGATCATTTATGCAAGTCTTTTAGGGTGTAATGAGACACTTTTGGGGATATTTTTTGGAGAGAATTATCAACTTACATATGTGAAAAGTTTTGGAATTCTTAGGCATTCAAAGTGTGACAGAATGCCTAGGTTAGTGTTTAGAACCCTTATCAACACGAGGTTGATTTCTAATTTACTTGTGAAGTGATTGTGTGATGTTCTAAATACTGTTTAGCTAGTAATACGAATCTTACTACTTTGTTGGATAAGTGAGGCTAAGATTCATATGTTCTAGTGTTTTAAAATGTGACTTGGATATCTGGTTTTCAAACTTGGTATTTGCTGATTTCCTATGTATTGTGACCTTAGATGGTGTGCATAATCATATGACCTGAGAATGAGGTGTTGGATTTGAATTCTCCTTGCATTTATGCTAGTATGGTTAGGGTTACCAATATGAGGGGTGGAAGTAGTACTCTTACTTTGGTGAGGAGAAAGTGTCTACCTATTACCAAGTGAGTTTAGGCTTTTAGGCTTATCCTACTTTGTATATACAAGAAACAAAGGTTTTTGGAAATAAGTAAGTAACTCGTGTTTTCAAAATTTAAAACCTGCATTGGCATTGCATAATCATAATATTAGGATATTATTTGAGCATAATCATACCTCATAACATAAAGCATTGCATTGTTGACAATTGTATGGGCAGTTGTCTTGCTTGATGGAATGTTTGCTTGTTCAATAGTATCTTTGGATTGTATGGACGACTCTTTGATATTGTTGATTATCGTATAATTGGTTACACCGTGTGTATGTACGTTTACAATTGATTTATTTTTTGTAAATGATTAACTGCTTGTCTTGGTATACATATACTGAGAAATTGTGATTTCTCACCCCTGTGTCTTCCATGTAAATCCAAGTGAAGACCCTCCAAACGGGAAATGGTAAGAAAAAGAAGAAGCAGAAGGCTTAGTTTAGTAGCTTTATTTCTTTTTGCATCAACTTGTATTTATTTACTTTGCTAAATAGTTTGTAAAAGGTTTATGTATTATAATGTGGCTTGTTAGCCAGTGATGTATATATATGATCTTTTTCATCTTTATGGCTCTCTATAATGACTATACAGGTTATTATGGATTTTACTTTTATGCATTTTAGAAAGTGATATACTGAATATACTTTATCATAACATTTATTGCTTATTTTACGATAATTTGTATTATGGAGTTACATTATAGTATCATAGCAGTTCATCCTGTTGAATCGGGGTGTGGACTGACTATGTTTAGGCATGTTTAGGAGTTCCTCTTTGTGTTGTGCATTTCTTTGTCTATTGTGTGAAATGTTTAATTCAATTGTATGACCTGCCTTTGGTCTGATTGTTTTAGCTACTGTTACATGGTTACATGATATTGGGATTAGCTACCTCAATATGTATTATTCTATGTTTACAGGAAACTATGGCATCACGAGAGCGATCCTGTGGGAGTAGGAATTCTAGAAATGAAGGCCTTGACATGGTTGGAACCTTTATGGCAATGGTTAAGGCAATGAAGGACCAAACAGCCATTACTGCCACTGTTGTGAGAGAGCAAACAGCCGCAAAAACTGAAGCTATCAGAGAGCAAGTAGTTGCGATAACAAGGATGTTTGAGAGAATGAGTACAACTCAACATCAACCACCACACCACCAGGGGCAACCAAACCAAGAGGTAGTTAGGAGGAATCAGACTTTCCAAGACCTCTCGGAGTTCAGGAAATCTAAATCATTTTCCTTCAAGGGGGAGTACAACCTAGTTAGAGTTGAGGGTTGGCTAAAAGAGATGGAGAAAATTTTCACTATCATGGCTTGCTCAAACGAGCAAAAGGTGCTCTTTCCTTCGTATATGCTAGAAGGTGAGGTAGAGGATTGGTGGGTAGACACCAAGAGAGCTCTTGAGGTGTCAAGGACTCTTGTGACGTGGGAGATCTTTAGGAATTTATTTACGAGAAAGTTCTTTCCACAAAATCTTCATAATGCAAAGGACATGAAATTTCTTAAGTTGGAATAGGGGGACATATCTATTAGTAAGTACGTGGTCAAATTTAATGAATTGTCTAAGTTCTTGTCTTGCATCAGGCTTAACCCAGATGAGTCATAGAAGTGTGTCAAGTTTAAAGAAGGATTGAGGGAAGACATTCAGAATGCCATCCAACTGTTTGAGATTCGAGACTTTAAAACCTTGGTAAACAAATGCTGGATAATCGAAGGGTATGCCAAAAGGCCTTTAGCGGAGCCTAAGTCACAAGGCCTTCAAAAGAGGGAGTGGGGTGACGATAAGTTCAAGAAGGGAGCTTCTAAATCTAGCTTTTCTCAGGACATGGGTAAGCAGATTTGGAAGAAGTTTATGGGACCTAAGTGTTCCAAGTGTGGGAAACAGCACAGAGATCGATCTTGCTCGGTGTGCTTTGTATGTGGGCAACTTAGGCATTTTGCTAAGGAGTGTCCATTAAAGAAAGAAGTTGTGCCTACCCAGAAACCATAAGCTAGAGGGAGAATCTACACTCTAGGTGGTGAAGAGGTGACTCAGTCTTCCGATCTTATCGAAGGTAAATGCATAATTCACAATCATCTTTTAACTGTGTTGTATGATTCGGGAGCACCCCATCCTTTGTTTCTAATGATTATGTAAATGAGTTGGATTTACCTGTGTCTGAACTTTCATATGACTTATCTGTATCTACTCCTGCTGGTAAACCAGTTACAAAATCCAGAGTGTGTCTTGATTGTTATGTAAAGGTAGAAGATAGGATTTTTCGTGTAAACTTTATCTGTTTGCCTCTTGTAGATATTAATGTCATCCTTGGCATATATTGGTTGTCCACCAACCATGTAGTGTTGAACTATTCAGATAAATCCTTGGTTTTCTTATCAGATATACCTACCAGAGTCGTTCCATTTGAGCTAGTGTATCTCAATGCGAATCAAGTTAATCTCTGTTTGGAGGAGGGATCTCTAGGATATGTTCTCTTGTTTTCACTAAGTGCTGAAGTTAAGTAAAGCCTAGGTGAAATACTAGTGGTGAGTGAATATCCTGAACTTTTCCCAATTGACATAGTGGAGTTGTCACCTGAGTGAGAAATAGAGTTTTCTATAGACTTAGTGCATGGGATGAGACCTATCTCTATAGCACTCTATAGAATGGCACTACTAGAGTTAGCGGAACTTAAGAAGCAAATAAGCAATTCATTAGGCTGAGTGTTTCTCCTTGGGGAGCACCTGTGTTACTAGTGAAGAAAAAAGATGGTACCATGAGACTCTATGCAGATTACAGATAACTAAACAAGGTGACCATTAAGAACAAGTATCCGTTACCAAGGATAGATGATCTAATGGATCAACTGAGAGGAGTTGTAGTTTTCTCAAAGATTGATCTTAGGTCTGGTTATCATTAGATACGGGTCAGGGAAGAGGATATCCCTAAGATAGCTTTTAGAACTAGGTATGGGCATTATGAGTATCTCGTGATGTCCTTTAGGTTGACGAATGCACCGAAAGTGTTCATGGATTACATGAATAGGATCTTTAGACCCTACTTGGATCAGTTTGTTGTGGTGTTTATCAATGATATCTTGATCTATTCTAAGATTTTGGAGGAGCATGAATAATATCTGAGAATAGTATTGGAAACCCTTAAGGAGAATAGGTTGTTTGCCAAGTTATCTAAATGTGAGTTTTGGCTTTCACAAGTGCAGTTCTTGGGACATGTGATATCTCAAGGTGAGATTTCTGTGGACCCAAGCAAAGTTGATGCAGTGTTGCAGTGGGAAAGACCCACCACTGTGACCGAGATCAGAAGCTTCATAGGCTTAGCAGGGTACTATAGAAGGTTCATAAAAGGTTTTTCTCAATTAGCGCTACCCTTGACTAGATTGACTAGGAAAGGTAGTTCTTTTGAAAGGACTCAGGTTTGTGAGGACAGTTTCCAAGAGTTAAAGTTGAGGTTGACTACTACATCGGTGTTGGTAATTTTGGATCCTTTGGAGAACTTTGAGGTATACTGTGATGCTTCAAAGATGGGTTTGGGGTGTGTTTTGATGCAATATAAGACAGTTGTTGCCTATACATCAAGGCAGTTGAGACCTCATGAGGAGAACTACCCTACTCATGATCTGGAGTTAGCTGTAGTAGTATTCGCCCTAAAGGTTTGGTGATATTACTTGTATAGAGTCCAATTTGAGGTGTTCAATGATCACAATAGTTTGAAGTACTTATTTGATCAGAAGGAGATGAATATGAGACAATGGAGATGGATGGAGTTTTTGAAAGACTACAACTTTGAGTTGAAGTACCATCCGAGTAAAGCCAACGTGGTGGCTGATGCACTAAGTAAGAAATCCCTACATGTGTCCCAGATGATGATACAAAAGAATGAACTTCTTGAGAGTTTTAGAGACATGAGCCTTTCAGTAACTATGTTACCACGTAATCTCAGTGTAAGTCGTGTGGACATAGTGAGTGACTTTAGGACTCAGATCTTGGAAGCTCAAAAGGAAGATGAGACTTTTAGAGATGTAAGTGAGCAGATCTTTTTAGGTAATCCTAGAGAGTTTGATATGTTAGATAATGAGATGATCAAGTTTAGAGCTAGACTTTGCATTCCTTATGAATCTGAAATCAAGGAAAGGATCCTTGAAGAAGCTCACTGTGGTTAATACACTATCTATCCCGGGGCCATTGACGAGCACCAAACTCAACCAAAATTATAACTGAGTTATACCTATGGCTTGTAGCATAGGAAACAATACCAAATCGTCTCTCAAGGATTTTAAATGCATTTTGATCAGATCAAGCCAAAATTAGGGGGTGGATTTGAGAACTCAGAATATGTAAATAACAGAATTAAAGTGAGAAATTTAATTAAGAGAGCAATTAATTTAGAAACCTATCCAAAATTGGTTTGATTCCATCATACATCATTCAACAAACATTTGAAGTGTATTTGAATGATTAATTTGGATTTAACCAAAATCTCTGCATCAAATCCAGAATTCATACTAGATAATCATCTAGTATTCAATTAATAATTACCACACAAATTTGTAATTGCATAATTCATGTTAGATTGATGATCACATATTTGATACATTAATAAGCCTTCATTTTTAGTCATTTACACTCTCCATGTACTTAATTGATTGATTTTGTTTATGTTTTGTAAGTTTGGACTCAAATTGGACTTAATTAAATTTTTCAGCATAATTTATGTCTTACGTTGCTTCTGTATTTGGGCTATATCTTGGGATGTAGGTGGTCAAATGAGGTGAATCTGACGACATTTTAAAGATAAGAGAGAGCTCTATAACTTTCATGAAGACCTCAAAGGCCCAATCACACGAGTAGATAACTCAAATTGGGGTTGACGCAAGAACCAGAGTGCTTTTCTTGACAGCTTAACCTACGTGTACTGTTTATCACAGTTTTCGGGCTATAGGTTGTTAAACGGGCTGAAATTTGGATGCGGAATAGTTAAGATCCATATCTACAACTTTCATGTTGAACACTTTTCTAGAATCGGACTCCTTGAAGGTGATATTGGGCTTGGAAGTCAGAATAGAGGAGCTGTGACTGGGCCTGGGCAGTGTGCAGTAATTTGAATGTATCTGGAGTTATAAAAATGATATTGGACTCAACTAAAGCCATTTGAAAGCTAAGATCCAGGCCTACAACTTTCATGAAGACCACTTGGTTCAGAAATGACGAATGCAATGACTTCAGACCTGCATGATTTTGGAGACAAGGAATCTCCATAATTTTGCACTCACCAAAAGTCATTTGGCATTTTCCACTCATTTTCCACTCATCCACCCACTAATGGCTTAGCCCCCTTGTCATTTTGTATCTCTAATCCTCTATAATAGAAGGCTTTGGCAGATCATTGAGGGTGTTAGGTGTTAGTTACCAAAATGATGTCATTTTGTTACTAGGTTTTCTTATAGTAATTTTCCTTTATTCTAAATTAAAGTCATGTTCTTCTTCTTCTTCTTCTCTCTTTCTTTCTTCTTATCTATGAGTAACTAAGTTTCATTTTACTTGGGTGAAAGGGTGAAGCTCTTGGTAATAAAGTAAGGTTAGATTTATTCTTCTCTTGTGCTTAAATGATTTATATTTTCTAGTAACCATTATACGTATTATAATTTGTTTCTTATAATTTAGAAACCATCTTTGTAAAGAGGAGTTCTTGATTTGTTGTAGACAAAATATTGGCACAATGAATGCTTTAACCCATTTATAAGTGGTGGTAATATTTTTAGGAAACATAATATAATTACATATATTATTTTAAATAGACTTTTAATGTTGTATTTTCCGATTGGAACCTCCATGTTGCGAGGATTCTAATTGAGTTATAAAAGAAATTAATCTTACCTTTACTTTATTTATCAATAGTGGATCTTTTAACTCAAGTAAATAATTTTTATCATAGTAACAAAATATTTACTTCACCTTAATTAATCTTCAACAATTCCCTGTGGATCGACCTCGGACTCCCGAGAAATTTATTACTTGAGACAACCTGCACTTGGGTTCGCAAAGCAACAATTAATCCCACACCAAGTTTGTAGACTTGTTTGAAACTAAAAATTGTGCATCAAGTTTTTGGCGCCGTTGTCGGGGACTTGATTTGAAGACTGAATTTCTGGTGTAAAAATTTTGTATATATACTAACATACTAACTAGTGGGGGAACCTCTCCCTTTTAATTTATGTGCATACTAATAGTGGGGGAAAACTCTCCCTTTTACTTTCTGTAATCTTTAATCATTAATGAAATAATCTTTCTTCTTCTCTTCTCTCTCGCTGGAGCAAAAAATCGGCTTGCCGATTCTCCAGTTTTCATATTTTAAATTTACTTTCTGCATTTTATTTTCTGCATTTTAATTTCTGTACAGTGGGGGTAATTCTCCATTTTATTTTCTTGTACATATTAACTTAGTGGGGTAACTCTCCCTTTTATTTTTTTTTTTTTATGTACTTTATTTTCTGTATTTATTTTTTGTCATTTTTTTTTTGTTTACTAACTTACTAACTCTCTTACTAACTATCTAACTTTTTACTTTATCAGCTATCTAACTTTTTACTTTTTCTGCTTCTAACATTTTAATTTATCTGTATACTAACTTTTTAATTTTTATGCTTATTAACTTATTTGGTGGTTGGTTTATACCACACCTTTGTTAATATTTAATGGACAATTTATACTGCTAGCTTGTACATTTTATTTTTTACTGTAAGTTACTTGTTTATGCTTAATTGGTATCGTGATTTAAATTCTGGTCATTTGGTTAGAGTTAATCCAAGTACTTTACATATTGATTTGTTTAAATTACAATTACACACATTAAGCACAATAGCTGAAAACGAAAGTGTGCATGATGAACATGAAAATCAACCGTTGCGAACCATGCGTGAGTATTTGTAACCATCTCGAAATTCTAGTCCATCATGTTTTATCTTTCCACTCAATGCCAACAATTTTAGATTCAAGCCAGGTATGATTTCTTTACTTCCTAATTTTCATGGTTTAGAATCTGAAAGCCTATATTTACATTTAAAAGAATTTGAGGAAGTATGTACTGCTTTTCATGATCAAACTTGCACTGAAGAGGTTGTTAAGCTTAAATTATTTCCTTTTTCTTTGAAAGATAAAGCAAAAACTTGGCTTAACACTTTGAAACCAAGATCAATTAGCACATGGCAAGAAATGCAATGTGAGTTTTTGAAGAAATTTTTTCTAACACATAAAACCAATGCTTTGAAAAGACAAATCCAAAAATTTTTCCCAAAATTCCAATGAAGCATATTTTCAAAGTTGGGAACGTTTTAAAGATTTGTTGAATTCTTGCCCACATCATGGTTTTGAAAAATGGCGCACTATAAGCTTCTTTTATGAAGGGTTAACACCCGAAACTAAACAATTTATGGAAACAATGTGCAATGGTGAATTTCTTAATAAAGAACCTAAAGAAGCTTTAGACTATTTAGACCATTTGGCTGAAAATTCTCAATCTTGGTATGATACTAATCCTTCTGAAAATTCAATTAGATTTAACCTTGCAAATGCTAGTAAAGGAAAATATCATCTTAGTCAAGAAGAAGATCTAAATGCAAGGTTTGCTAGTTTGGCTAGAAAGGTTGAAGCCATGGAATCCGGGAAAGTAAAAGAAATCAAATCTGTGCAAAGTGAAGAAATTTGTGGCATTTGTGATGAATTAGGACACTCAACAAATGAATGTCCACAAATTCCTGTTTTTAAAGAAGTTGTGCATGAGTAAGTAAATGCAATGAATAATTTTAAAAAGCCATTCACTTCTTCTTTTTCAGATACATACAATTCGGGATGGAGAAATCACCCGAACTTCAATTGGAGGACCAACAACCAGCCACAATTCATGCAACCACCACCTCCTCAGGCACAGCAAGATTCTTAAAATCCTCAAGGATATGCATCCTATGTCCCACCATATAGGAAAAACCTTGAAGGAACATTACATGCATTCATGGAAAAACAAGAAGCCATCAATAACCATAACACTCAAGCCATGATTGACATAAAAGATACTCTTGCTAAACTTTCTTCTGCACTTACCATTCATGAGAAAGGAAAGTTTCCCTCTCAACCTCAACCAAATCCCAAGGGTCAGTTTAGCCTAAATGAGGGTAGTTCAGAAAGTCAAAAAATAGATCAAGTTAACTCAGTGATAACTCTTAGGAGTGGAAAGGTTGTTGAAAAACAAATTCCTAAACTTTTTGAGAAAGATGATGAGTCAATTCCCAAAGATGAGGAAGGAGTTGATAAGCCACCTAGCCAAAAGGAGATCAAACCCTCGTCTTCACCCCTATTTCCTCAAGCATTAAACAATTCAAGTAAGGTGAATCATAACAGTGACATTTTTGAAATCTTTAAACAAGTGAAGGTCAATATTTCTCTGTTAGATGCTATCAAGCAGATTCCTTATTATGCCAAATTTTTGAAAGACTTGTGCACTGTTAAAAGGAAACATAATGTGAAAAAGAATGCATTTTTGACTGAACAGGTAAGCTCCATTATTCAAAATAATAATGAATTGAAATATAAAGACCCTAGTTGTCCTACAGTTTCATGCATTATTGGTGAACATAAAATTGAACGAGCTTTACTTGATCTTGGTGCTAGTGTTAATTTGCTTCCATATTCAATTTATCAGCAACTCAACCTTGGTGAGTTAAAACCAACTTCTGTAACTCTTCTACTTGCTGATAGATCAATTAAAATTCTAAAAGGAATAGTAGAAGATGTGTTAGTACAAGTTGATAAATTCATATATCCTGTGGATTTTATTGTCTTGAAACCGAACCTATGGTTGATAGTTCTAAGTCAGTTCTCGTTATTTTGGGTAGCCCATTTTTAGCAACATCTAATGCTCGATAAATTACGTAAATGGAGTGGTGAAGCTAACTTTTGGAAATATGACACTGGAGCTTAATGTTTTCAACATGTGCAAGCAACCACATGAAGTTTATGATGAAAAGGAAGAGATTGAAGGGATTGAGGCCATTATAAATGATCATCTTCAAATCAGGAGTTCTTCTAACCCATTAGAAATCTGTTTAATTAATTCATTTGATTCAGCTACACAATTAGATGATGATATTTCTGAAATATGCTCTTTGCTTGACTGTACTACGGGAAATGGAATACAAAGGAAGGAACCAAAATTCGAAGAGCTAAAATCCATGAATGATGATACCCATGAAGAAGTACCCACACTAGAACTGAAGCCATTACCTGATGGGTTGAAGTACACATTTTTGGGAGAAGAACAAAGCTCTCCAGTGGTAATTTCCTCATCCTTGACCAAACAATAAGAAGGTAAGTTGATAGAAGTACTTAAAAGGCATAAAAGTGCAATTGGATGGACATTAAAGGATATAAAAGGTATTAATCCATTAATCTGTACACATAGAATACATTTAGAGGATAATGCTAAAACATCTCAACAACCTCAAAGAAGATTAAATCCACACATGAAAGAGGTAGTTAGAGCTGAAGTTCTTAAATTACTTGATGTTAGAATTATCTATCCTATCTCTGATAGCCAGTGGGTAAGCCCTACATAAGTTGTGCCTAAGAAATCTGGAATAACAGTGGTTGAAAATGAAAAAGGAGAATTAATACCTACCCGAGTCTCATCTAGTTGGCGTATGTGTATTGATTTCAGAAAATTGAATGCAGCTACTAGGAAAGACCATTTTCCATTGCCATTTCTTGATCAGATTCTGGAAAGAGTAGCAGGACATCCCTACTATTATTTTCTTGATGGTTATTCAAGGTATAATCAAATACCAATTACATTAGAGGACCAAGAAAAGACCACTTTTACTTGTCCCTTTGGCACTTTTGCATATAGAATAATGTCTTTTGGTCTTTGTAATGCTTTGGTAACTTTTTAAAGATGCATACTAAGTATTTTCAGTGACATGATTGAGCATTATTTAGAGGTTTTCTTGGATGATCTGACAGTTTTTGGAAATTCTTTTGAAAATTGTCTTGATAATTTGGAAAAAGTTCTTAAAAGATGTGAAGAAAAAGGATTTGTGTTAAATTGAGAAAAAGGTCATTACATGGTTACCTCAGGAATAGTGTTAGGTCATGTGATATCTTCTAAAGGAATTGAAGTTGATAAGGCCAAAGTTGAATTAATTGCTCATTTGCCTTTTCCCAAAAATAGTCAGAGAAGTTCGTTCCTTTTTAGGACATGCAGGATTTTACAGAAGATTTGTAAAGGACTTTAGTGCCATATCTAGACCTTTATGTAATCTTCTAACAAAAGATACACCATTTGATTGGACTCAAGATTGTCAGAAATCTTTTGAAAAATTAATCGGTCTTTTGACTTCTGCTCCTATCATGCAGTCTCCTGATTGGTCTTTGCCTTTTGAGTTGATGTGTGATGTTAGTGATTTTGCTGTTGGCGCTGTTTTAGGCCAGAGAAAGGAAGGTAAGCCTCATGTAATTTATTATGCAAGTCGAACTTTGAATAGTGCACAAATGAATTACACCACTACTGAAAAAGAACTACTTGCTGTAATTTTTGCATTGGACAAATTTTGAGCTTATTTAATTAGTTCTTCCACTGTTATTTTCACTGATCATGCTGCTGTTAGATATTTAATGTCTAAACAGGATGCTAAACCTAGGTTGATACGGTGGATCTTGTTGCTTCAAGAATTCAACATCACAATAAAAGACAAGAAAGGAGCCGAAAATGTTGTTGCAGATCATTTGTCAAGGTTGACAATAGGCTCATCTTTTGATAGCACATCTATCAATGATTCTTTTCCCGATGAATTTTTATTTTCTGTCAATTCCATGCCTTGGTTTGCTAACATTATCAATTTTCTTGTAACAGGTAAGATGCCGCCTCAGTGGACACACCAAGACAGAAAAAAGTTTTTGATTGAGGTGAAAATTTTCTTTTGGGATGACCCATATTTGTTCAAATATTGTCCTGATCAAATCTTTCGGAGATGTGTACCCGACAATGAGGTAAGTAGTGTCATCAAATTTTGTCATTCAGAAGCATGTGGAGGTCATTTTTCTTCAAAGAAAATAGTTGCGAAAATCTTGTAGTGTGGATTTTATTGGCCCACTTTATTCAAGGACAGTTATACTTTTTGCAAAAGTTGTGAAAGTTGTCAAAAATTGGGGTCCATTTCTAAAAGAAATATGATGCCTTTGAACCCTATCCTTGTCATTGAAATTTTTTATTATTGGGGAATTGATTTCATGGGTCCATTTTTATCATCTTTTGGATTTCTGTACATTTTGGTTGCAGTTGATTATGTCTTAAAATGGATTGAGACGATTCCATGTCGGCACAATGATCATAAAATTGTTCTAAAATTTTTAAAAGAAAATGTTTTGAGTCGATTTAGAATTCCTCGAGCTATCATCAGTGATGGGGGAACACATTTTTGCAATAAACCATTTGAATCCTTAATGAAGAAATATTGCATTACCCACAAAATTGAAACCCCTTATCATCCTCAGACAAGTGGACAAGTTGAATTGGCAAATAGGGAGATTAAACAAATTTTGGAAAAAATGGTTAACCCAAATCGTAAAGATTGGTCTTTAAGACTAAACGATGCACTTTGGGCTTACCGTACTGCTTTTAAAATATCTTTAGGCATGTCTCCCTATCGGTTAGTTTATGGAAAACCTTGTCATTTGCCTGTAGAATTGGAGTATAAAGCATTTTGGGCCATTAAAGCTTTCAACTTAAGTCTTGATGATGCTTCCAAGTTACGCAAATTGTAATTGAATGAACTTGAGGAATTAAGAAATGATGCATATGAAAACTCAAAGATTTATAAAGTTAGAACAAAAGCTTTTCATGACAAATCAATTTTGAGAAAAACTTTTGAAATTAGTCAAAAATTTCTGCTTTATAATTCTCATCTTCACCTATTCCCTGGAAAATTGAGATCTAGGTGGATTAGTCCTTATATTGTCAAACATGTGTATTCTTATGGGGCCATAGACATTGAGAATCCTAGGAATGGTATTGTATTTAAGGTCAATGGACAAAGACTCAAACCATTTTTGGAACATCAAGTTGTTGAGGTAGAATCCATTTCTCTTTCTAATCCTTGTTATGAGTAGAATTTATTCTAATGTTGTTTCTTTCTTTTTGCAGTTCTTTGTGTTCCCAGTTAAATGGCGGATAACGGTACTCCGTGACTTTTAAGTCAGTTTGTTTTTCAGTTTTCCATAATAATTGATTTCTTCTCCTTTTAAAATGGATGTCATTCTCTCAAATCTAAGAAAACATTTTCCTTCTCTCCCTCTAAATGCTCTAACAAAAGTCTATGAAGCTAGGTGTGAGAGACTGAGACTGTTAATGTATAAGGGCATCCCAGAAGATATACGCTGGATAATCGAAGCAAAGGTTCGTTTAGCTGGTGAATCTTTAGATTCATTTTGTCCCATACATGCCTGGTCTCGGTAAAAGTTCATTTTCAAAAAGGAGAAGAGCAAAAAGAATGAAAGTTTATTACAAGTGTGCACGATGGAATTGTAACATGCAATGTTGCTCTTTGGGGATGGTTTCCGTAAACAGAGAAGATAAAATATTCTTCATCAAGAATGGGTTGACTATGGAGTCATTAGATAATATCTTATTGACTCTTGAGATGTATTCTTATGGAATTGTGCAGCGTGAACTTCTTAGTTTGTGGAATCTCTTCAGGGATGAGCAAGAGCGTTACAGTCTTGGGAATCTGACTCAAAAAGACCACTGCCCAATTTATAAGAAAATTGGATGGGAAGCTTATCCTCGACTCATAGAAGGCGTTTAAGCCGTTTCGGACGTGAAACCAGAGGAAGATATGAGCCACAATCACAACAACATGTATATATTATCTTGTACATCTTCAAAAAAAAAAGGACAAAAGAAAAAAAAAAAAAAAATAAAAAAAAAAAAAAAAAAGAAAAAGAGAAAAAAAAAAAAAAAGAAATAAAAAATGAAATAAAAAAGAGAGAATAAAAAAGGGCGAAACTTCGGGTATACTTGGTCTTTCATTAGATTAGGAGCCCCTGCCAGCGGTAGCCCCGTCATTGACTCGGGTGGACCTTCGTACGCCGGTCCGTAAATAAGGTTCGTGTGTCATACTCTGTAGAGAGCCGCACTCCACAACCCAATGTTTACCATCTAGGCACTGTGGAGTTGATGGATAGGTAGAAGCGTCCCACTTTGGTTATTAGTGAGAAGTAACCCGCGGCTGCCAAAGCTTATGAGGCATCTGAGCTTGATCCTCTCTTTCAGTAGAAGGGGCTCTCAGCGCCCTGAGATGGAGCATTCTGGATCTTGGACATTGCGGGTTTCAGATTTTAGCATCTTTGTTGATGTTATGAACTCAAGTGTGAGCTCTCTAGGTTCTAGACCCAAGATGGAAACCCTCGATGGTTTCTTTGTTCTCTTTTCTTCAAACAAGTAGGAGGGAGAAGAATTCCAAGATTAGTTGAGTCGTCTCGGTATTACTGCACTCATGATGCGCAGTATCAAGATCTGCCATGAAACCTATACATAAAGGTATGTAATCATTTGTTATTATTATTTTATCTTTGTATGATTTTGGTTTTGGACAGACGATCCTTTGGATGGGATCCTTCGGGGGTTTCTAGACTTCTTTACCCTGATGATTTTCTTAAAACAAAAAAAAAACAAAAAAAACAAAAAAAAAACAAAAAAAAATTATTATTATTATTTTTAAAATTTCAAACTTTTTTGACACCAGCCAACCTACCTGTATAGGAGCTATTATTACTTTTTCTATTCTCTTCCCTATTTAAACACTCCATTTTCTTCACTTTCCTGCAACTCATAATCATTCAAAGAGAGTGTGAGTGTAGAAATGGAGGGAGCTTCTTCTTCTGTTCGTAGATTTGTCAGTATTTGTGTATTTTGTGGGACAAGTTATGGGAAGAGTTTAGAGTTTGTAAACGCAGCAAGCACTGTTGGTAGAACACTTACTGCGAGGAACATTCGTGTAGTATATGGGAGAGGTTGCCTTGGGTTAATGGGGGCTGTATCACTTTCTGCATTTATAAGAGGTGGTCAAGTTTTAAGTATCATTCCTGAACCTTTAACTCGAAGGAACATCGTTGGAAAGACAATTGGACTGGAAATTCAAGTATCATCTATGCATGGACGAATGAAGGCAATGCTTGAAAACTCTGATGCATTCATTGCCTTACCTGGTGGTTTTAGTACTTTGGAAGAAATTTTTCAAAATGTCTCTTGGGCCCAACTGAACATCCACCATAAACCCGTAGGTTTGTTGAATGTTAATAATTTCTTTGATAATTTGTTATCTTTTGTTGACCATGCTGTGGAACAGAAATTTGTCACACCTTCTGCAAGACGACTCCTTATCTCTGCTTCCACTATTGATGAGTTGATTGATAAATTAGAAGCTTTTGTTTATGAACCTGATCCAGTAACAGCTCAGATAGATTAGTCCGAAGGAAGCAATGAAGGAAGTGGTGAGGGAAGCAAAATGAAAAGAAAGCCAGCCAAGACACTCCAACTATTTAAATAATTACAAGCTTTAGTTTTATTTATCATACTTTGTTTCTGTTTAAATTTGTGTGAGGTTTTTCTTTTCAGTAATTACGGCAATAGGTAATATATTCTATCCTTTACTTATCTATGTTTTGACATTGAGGACAATGTTGTGATCTGGTTGGGGGGAAGGATGGTTGTAAAAAAAAAACCCCAAAAAAAAATTAGGAAGTGTGTTTGTTAATATGTTTATTGTGTTTATATTAAAAAAAAATAGGAGTGTGTTTGTTAATATGTTTGTTGTGTTTGTCATCAATTTATTAACAACAAAAGTAATTAGGGATGGCAGAGTAAAGAGTACATTATTTACTCTTGAGACGCATCAAAAATTGGTGGCAAAGTAATGAGTAATTTGTGTAGTAACTAGTTTGTGTAGAAGTAGCAATTCAAATTTAGGAAAATTTGCATGATTGAGTAAATTGTCTTCTTTCTTAAAATTCACATGCTTGGTTATAGATGTTGAATTGGTGGATTGAGAATGATAGAATTATGCCTTGTGAGATTTTGAGCCTATTGATGAATGGATTGAACATTTGTACCATTCTTTTCTTTATTGTGTGAATTTCACTTATGGAATTGTTACTCTAGAACTTGCTTTGATTCTTTTTGAGACTACATTTTCATATGCATACATAAATATGATTGAGACATTTTTCTTGAAATAGCTACTTTAATCAAATAGCCAGCCTTGTTTAGCAGCATGTTGTCTTAATATGATATCAAGCACTCTTATGACTTCTTGGAAATTCTCTGATTCCTACCAACATAAAGCATTAGAAATGACCTATTTCTCCTTGCTTAACCCCTTTGAGCTTATTTGACTATTCTTTGTTTCGAACTCATTATGTGTCTTAAATGAAAAATCATGTTCTTACTTGACCTTAGGGAATAAGAGAACATTAGTTTTGTCATTCGATGAGTTCTTGAACAAATGTGGGGGTGTGTGTGCAGAATGGTTAAAAAAAATGTATATATGATGTTCTTTTTGTAAAAAAAAATCAAAAATAAAAAAAATCAATAAAAAAATGTAAAAAGAAGAGGGTCAACAAGGTAATAAAGGAAAGGAAAAGAATATATAAAGGGAATTTGTATTAGGTGGAGTTGGGATGAACTTTCATGCTTGTGAATTGAACTCAGCTCTCATGCTCTTTTATTCTCTAGTATTTAACTTGTCATATACATATTACCTCCTCCTTTACCTTGACCTCATTACAACCTTGAATAAAGTCCTCATGATTTGTGTGTGCATGTGTTCTGAGTAGCGGAGAAGTAGAAAATAAGCAAGCTTATGGTAGTGCAATTTTCATGGGTTGAATTGAGTGAAATACTTACCTTTTAAACACTTGAGGGATTGAGAGTGAATCTTGTGAAAATCTATCATTCTTGACTCATGCTTTTCAATTGAAATATCCTTGCTTGTTGATTTGAGAAGTAAAGATATGTTACCTCATGAATGTTTTGATTACTTGAATGATTGATTGCTCTTCATTTTTAAATATTATTAGAAATTGAGTCTTTTAGAGTGTTTAGCTTTTGAGTCTGTTTCGTTTTGTTTTTAGTTTTGGTCTTGTGTTTTGCCCAGGAGTGCAAAAAGCTAAGTGTGGGGGAATTTGATGATCACATATTTGATACATTAATAAGCCTTCATTTTTAGTCATTTACACTCTCCATGTACTTAATTGATTGATTTTGATTATGTTTTGTAAGTTTGGACTCAAATTGGACTTAATTGAATTTTTTAGCATAATTTATGTCTTACGTTGCTTCTGTATTTGGGCTATATCTTAGGATGTAGGTGGTCAAATGAGGTGAATCTAATGACATTTTAAAGATAAGAGAGAACTCTATAACTTTCATGAAGACCTCAGAGGCCCAATCACACGAGTAGATAACTTAAATTGAGGTTGAAGCAAGAACCAGAGTGCTTTTCCTGACAGATTAACCTATGTATACTGTTCATCATAGTTTTTGGGCTATAGGTTGTCAAATGGGCTGAAATTTGGATGCTAAATAGTTAAGACCCATATCTACAACTTTCATGTTGAACACTTTTCCAGAATAAGACTTCTTGAAGGTGATATTGGGCTTGAAAGTCAGAATAGAGGAGCTGTGACTGGGCCTGGGCTGTGTACAGTATTTTGAATGTATCTGGAGTTATAGAAATAATATTAGACTCAAACTAAAGCCATTTGAAAGCTAAGATCCAGGCCTACAACGTTTATGAAAACCACTTGGTTCAAAAATGACGAATGCAATGACTTCAGAGCTGTATGATTTCAGAGACAAGGAATCTCCATAATTTTCCACTAACCAAAAGTCATTTGGCATTTTCTACTCATTTTCCACTCATCCACCCACTAATGACTCAGCCCCCTTGTCATTTTGTATCTCTAATCCTCTATAAAAGGAAGCTTTGGCAGATCATTGAGGGTGTTAGGTATTAGTTACCAAAATGATGCCATTTTGTTACTAGGTTTTCTTGTAGTAATTTTCCTTTGTTCTAAATTAAAGTCATGTTCTTCTTCTTCTTCTTCTCTCTTTCTTTCTTCTTATCTATGAGTAACTAAGTTTCATTTTACTTAGGTGAAAGGGTGAAGCTCTTGGTAATAAAGTAATGTTAGATTTATTCTTCTATTGTGCTTAAATGATTTATATTTTCTAGTAACCATTATACGTATTATAAGTTGTTTCTTATAATTTAGAAACTATCTTTGTAAAGAGGAGTTCTTGATTTGTTGTAGACAAAATATTGGCACAATGAATGCTTTAACCCATTTATAAGTGGTGGTAATATTTTTAGGAAACATAATATAATTACGTATATTATTTTAAATAGACTTTTAATGTTGTATTTTCCGATTGGAACCTCCATGTTGTGAGGATTCTAATTGAGTTATAAAAGAAATTAATCTTACCTTTACTTTATTTACCAAGAGTGGATCTTTTAACCCAAGTAAATAATTTTTATCATAGTAACAAAATATTTACTTCACCTTAATTAATCTTCAACAATTCCCTGTGGATCGACTTCGGACTCCCGAGAAATTTATTACTTGAGACAACCTGCACTTGGGTTCGCAAAGCAAAAATTAATTCCGCATCAAGTTTGTAGACTTATTTGAAACTAAAAATTGTGCATCATAGATCTATGTTAATTTGATTTTCGAATTCAATTAACCTAGGCACAAATCAGTAACCTAACTTCTATAACTTCATGATTAATTTAGATCAATCGATCATAAATCTCATCACAATTCTCAATCTTAAATCAAGACCCAATCAGGTCAAGCATAAATAGAATTACCATTCATACATTCAAGATCAAGAAGAGGAAAAGGAAAAGGAATCCAAATACAATTTGAACACAAAAATAGAGCCAAGATCTCAATAATCCAAACCACAATTTCTTTAAGAATCTCTGAATTGATTACAGAAGTTTAGCTTTCCGTAGTTATCACCATGAAGGAGCTTGAGGAAGAAGGAAAAAGAAGAGAGAAAGATCTAGATCTAGAGAGAGAATGAAAAGTGTAGAATGAGAAGATGAATCTTGGTTTTCTACTTCTATCCCCTATAACTACCCCCTAATTTAGCCTTACATGATTAGAAACCTATTAGTTACAAATCTGGGTCTATTAGGAATCATTGGGCCCAAGTCCCATGTCAATTAGAGGCTTACAACTCAAGTTATGCCCATTTAAGTGACATAAACTCGTCAGCAACTCGTCTCTAACTTCCAGCTTCAATTACATGCCCAAAATGATGTAGTTTAGCTTAGGAGTTTTCATAAGAGTTGTTCTAACACCCTGAAAATTGTTTATTTTATCATTTACCATCATTTTATAATATTTATAAATTTTGAAAATTTTTGTGAAATTTTTCGGAAACGCTAAATATTTTAATATATTTTTTATTTTGCATGCGCACTGAGCAGAGTCAATCAAACGCTCTGGAAAATTGTTTGCTTTGTAATGAATAGTCATTTTTCCATATTTTTAATTTTTTGGAATTTTTGTGAATTTTTTTGAAAACGTCAAATATTATAGTATATTCCTCGTTTTACATGCGCGCTGAACAGAGCCGGGATAACGAAATATTTTCCCTGAGGCTGGTAAACCTTGAACTGTCAACGTGTTGATGGGGGATCTTACTAAACCCGAGGCCGGGCATAGTTTGCGAGGTTTGCGTTTTTTGAGATTTTATCTGATAAATAAAATTACTGTATCATAAAATCATCGATGAATAATAAAATATTATTTTCATCAACTGTAACTTTTATTCACTGGGAAAATAATTCTAACAGTGTAATTAATCATCTGTCAGATGTATTTAATTAAAGAGACAAGCTTACTATGCACTTTATTGAGAATTGTGCAAAGCTTCTCAAGGAAGCTTCTTGGAAATTTCCTTCAAGCTTCCAAAGGAAGCTAATCACTCCCTCTCTCCTCTCTCCATGGTCATGGCAGCAACACCCAAATAGGGGGAAATTTGTGCTTTTCACTTAATTAACTATACTACACCAAATTCAAACACCCAAAAGCTACCACCTTTATTTCCTATGCACTTTCTCTCTCTACCTTCATCTTTTTCAAGTTTTTTCTCCTCATTCTCTCTACCAAGGCTCACGGCCACCACTCCATAATGCCCTTATTCATCACAAAATTTTCATCCAACCCCATTTTCTTAATCCTCTCCCTCTCCTAAACACTTTTCTAGTTGGTGGTTCTTTGAAAATCCATTATTTTTACCATTTTCTTCAAGCTTCAAGCTTAGGGTTCTTTGGGTAAGTTCTTAATTCTTCACTTCCCTTTCCTTATTTTCGTTTCTATGGTCTTCCTTGTGACCACCCATGCTTTATTTTTCGAGCAATGGTGCTATTTTAATGAGTTTGAAATTTTAGGGTTCTTGAAGGAACCAAATTCGAAAATCCAAAGGGCTTCAAGGGGAGTTCTTTGTTTGTTCTTCACTTAGGTAAGAGGAAGACACTCCTCCTCAACCTCTATTAGCATTTAGAAACCTTGTTTGTGATTGATTATGAGAAAACCCTATTGAGGGTTATTCTTTGTTTGCATGATTAGTATGTTTGCATATTGTTTATAATGTGTTTATGCTATTAGATTGTTTGTTTGTATATATTGATATATTGGATTGGATTAGAATGCCTGAAATGGAAGAAATTGATGTTGGATTTTTCCTTGGGTGGCCACGGTTTTGAGGCCCAAAATTTGGGGTTCTTTGTGAATAATTGTAACAATTGGAATTCATAATTAATCAAGTATATATTATGTAATTAATGAAGAGAAAAATTTGATATGTATCCGTGTATCTACTTGAGTGAGATGTTTAGGATTTCAATCAAGTATCCAACCCTTTGCACATCGTGAATCCTAATATTTATAGGTAAACTATGAAAATAACTGACTCCTAAAAATTAGACACGTATACGGCAGTTGTGTATCACATATTCGACACTAGTACCTTGCCCAACTTTTGACAAAACCAACTTCTAACCATTTAGCACTTTCGTCAGTTCAACACAAGAGAAACTTCTCCAATGTCAATATCCGTCGAATTAGAATTTCTAACCATTTAGTACTTTCGTCGGTTCAACACTTAGAAGATTTCTCCAACGTCAACACCCATCCGTCGAATTAGGATTTCTGCTGATCTTCTAGTATATTCGACAGCTTTATACATCATTCGACAGAACTGACCTTCTAGCATATTCGACAGCTTTATACATCATTCGACAGAACTGACCTTCTAGCATATTCGATAACTTTATGCATCATTCGACAGAATTGATCTTCATTCGACAGAATCTTCATTCGACAGAGCTTGACTTTTAGCCATTCTTGTCAAATAATGTTTTCCTATCAACATTGATTATGTCAAATTGTAACTTAGCTATTTTCGTCACCAAATCACATTATGGCTGACATCTTTCATCATTTTGTCATATTATTCTTCGTCGAAAGGTAGCCTCACATTCGTATACTAGAGGCATTTTCTCCGTCGAATCCAAATTAAAATTTAGCGCCTAACACCTAGTGATTAAATTAATGGTAATAGGATACAAGGATTAGTAAATTAGAAAATTTAATTGTACTTTGAGATTTATAAATTTTAAAGAACTAAGAATGGAATTTTCATACGACTTAGGGAAACTTTTAATTAGGGCAAGAACAAGAGAGTGTGAGACTTTGAGATCTTAAAATAACCTCCTAAGTGTATGAGAATAAATTACATTAGAAAATTTAATTAATTATGAGAATTCAATTAGAGATGAACCTTGAAAGAAAGACTAATTTTAAGTAAGAATTCATAATAAACCTTAAAAATGTATTAATTTATTTAATTTCAATATTATGATATTGTAGGTCCATGTGAGCGACCAATATTCGTGTTAATGCTTACTTTGGCCAATTGTGGTGTATTGTGAAAGAGTATGTGATGATGATAATACCCGATTATGCATGGAGTCTGTATGCATCATAAATGTCCGTTTGGACTGTGTTAAGGCCGAGTTGCCTAGGAGTTGAACACACCTTTGTGCGGGTGTGAGTAGACTAGTGTAGGTCTATTGTTGACCATGGGGGCATTGGGGTGCGGGTACCCCGCAATGGACAGTTGGTAGCTCTTCTGTCCGTGGGCCAGATCGATGCAAACGTACCAACGATCCTGACTGGGCACTGTCCTATATCGTGATCTAGTGTATACTATCTATACAATGCCATGATGTGCACGTGGATAAACTGATAAATTATAGCACTTTGGCCGCGACCGCCGAGTTGCAAACATGTCTCCTGATCTTTCTCTCCGACTGTTTGTGTCTAGCTCCATAGAGTAGGATTCTGACTTTGTATGCATGTGCATAGTGGGTCCATGAATTATCTGGCATTTATTATTATTATTATAATTAGAACTATTGTATTACTGATATATTTAACTGCCTGGAACTACTTGGTTGATTATTACTTCTACTTAATGTTTATTATCATTATTACTGTCAAAAATGCTATGTGGGCGATTCGCGCCGTTTTGTTTCTTGTTGCTATAATTGGTAATGATGGTAGGATGTCTTACCTCTTCCCTATCTTTTTATTATTTCCCATCTATATATTGTGTTCCATCAAAGATGACAGCAAAAAGGGCGAAACTCCCGATTTCCCCGACTTCTGGCCTGCTCGCGACTAGCATCTACTGTGAATCATAGAGGCACACATGCACGAATTTCTAGGTGATGTGCGCCTGACTTTCCTTGGAGGGCCGAAATACTGGCACATCAACTTTAACTCCGAGTGCTGCGTCTACCTGGGAGACGTGTCGATTGCTTTGGCCTGGAGGCGTCATGAGCCGCCGACCTTTACTTGCTGCATCAGCCTGCATTTGGAGTTTTATCTACCCATACGGGAGATGTGGGGTGACCGCTACTACACCCCGCAGGAGGACTCTTATGATTCCACAGCTCGGGCCCCGTCCCGTAGCTCTGTGGCTCCTATGGAGGTTTCCTCGGATGAGGAAGACCCCGAGGAGGTCCCCAAGGATGACCTCTCAGAGGATTCTGATATGATTCCTCCTCATCTGAGAGACTGATATTGCTGGTAGCTACTGATGGCTGCCAGTGTTTTTATTTTGGGGGCCTGATGTCTTTTGTTGTGGGCTATATATTTTGATATCTTAGGGATGTGTATGTATGATCCTTTGGGGCAGGTATAGTTTTACTTTTTGGTATACCAGGATTTGTAACCAAATAATTTGATAAATATATATATGAATATGCAATGTTAATTCCAATGTATGCTTTACTTTTGTTTGCTCTTTATTTCTATTTATGTTTCACATCACCGTGTTTATTCATTATTATTATTATAAATATATATATATATATATATATATATTCGCCAATTTAATTACATGTTTATAATCAAGTAAATTTATATCATATAATAAAGAACCTGGTCTTAACTTATATAAATTTTATTTTCGCATTGTAATTGACAATGTGATGTTCCCTCCCAAAAAGGGGCGTTACATTAAGTTGGTATCTGAGCCCTGGTTTATGTTTCTTTGGGTCTCGTGATTGAGTCTGTCTTGTTTATGCTGTGTGTTCTCTGAATAGTAAACGCAAAGGTGTATTGTTTGGTATTCCTAATAGATGTGACTGACTTTTCTATGTTTTCAGTTAACCCAATCTGAGAAAGTAAGATGGCGCGAAGGGAAGACATGGCAGCAGCTATAGCGGCAATGCAGAGGATGGCTGAGGCCATCGCACAACAAACTAAACAAACTGCTCAGCAGTAAGAGAGAGTTGCACAACAACAAGAACGAGCTGCTCAATAGCTCGAGGCTACTACAGATGCTCAGAACTTGGCAGAGTTTCGACGCCACAACCCTCCTCAATTTAAAGGAGAATTTGATCTGAACAAGGCTAGTCTATGGATCAAGGAGTTAGAAAAAATCTTTCGGGGGATGAACTGTGCTGAGGACAAGAAGGTGACCTATGCAGCTTTTATGCTTGTGGGCAATGCTGAAAACTAGTGGAATGGAGTGCAGAGGATGCTGGAAGCTGCGAACCGCGAGATTACTTGGGGCTTATTCAAGGAGAAATTCTTGGATAAGTATTTTCCTGCAAGTGCAAGACACACGAAGGAGTCAGAATTTCTAAACTTACGACAAGGGAATATGACCGTTAGTGAGTATGCGGCCAAATTTGAAGACTTGTCACAGTTTTCAACATACTCTCAAGATCAACCAAATGAAGCATGTAAATGTCACAGATTCACAGAAGGACTGAGGTACGAGGTGAAGAAGGCTGTAATCACCCTGAAGATCAAGGAGTTCTCAGAACTGCTGGATACTTGTTGTTATGTAGAGGCTCTGGAGTAATCTAGAGATACGAGGAACAGAAACTTTGGGCCTACGAGGTTCCAGAGAGGCGGCGGTAACAATTCTAACCACTTCCAGAAGAAGTCGTATTCTCGACCAATGGGAAATCAGCAACCATGGGTGGAGGCTCAGGTGGAGGTTCTACTGGGAACTGGACTGGCCAGAAATGGCGTATCCTTTTAAATGCATGAAGTGTGGAAAAGACCATCTCACGAGGGACTGTACCATAAAGGGAGTCATCTGCTTCAGATGTGGCAAACCTGGCCACGTGTCCCGAGATTACAATCAGGCGAAGGCTGAACCTTCGATTAATACTACGAGAGCCAAGAAACCACAAGCTGGAGGGCGAGTTTACACTATGAGCGGAGCTGAGGCCTCCGAATCTAAAGATTTGATACAAGGGGAAGGCACCATAGAAGGTAATCTTTTAACTATACTGTATGACTCTGGGGCAACCCATTCTTTCATATCATATGACTGTGTGTAAAGACTTGGTCTACCTGTGTCGTCTTTACCTTTTGACTTAACTGTTTTTACCCCTACTGATAAACCGGTAGTTACTACCAAAGTCTATTTAATTTGTCCATTGATTGTTGAAGGTCAAACCTTTTTGGTCGATCTGATCTGTTTACCCCTTTCCCAACTAGATATTATCTTAGGGATGGACTGGTTGTCTTCCAACCATGTTCTGTTAGATTATTCCAGAAAGACCATAATTTTTCCCATAGATGAGAATTCTAGATTTTTGACGACCAACCGAGTTCAAGCTCTCTTGAAAGAAGGAGCTCACGGATACATGTTACTATTTTCTTTGAAAGTTGAGAGCGAGGTTGATGTGAACATAATTCCAGTGGTGAATGAGTTTCCCGAAGTCTTTCCTGAAGATGTACCTAGTTTACCATCGGCTCGAGAGATAGAGTTTGCTATCAACCTAGTATCGAGAGTTGGTCCCGTGTCTATAGCACCTTATAGAATGGCACCGACAGAGTTAGCTGAGCTCAAGAAATAGCTAGAAGAGCTTTTAGAAAAGCAATTTATCAGACCAAGTATGTCCCCGTGGGGAGCACCAGTACTGTTAGTTCGCAAGAAGGATGGCACATCAAGATTGTGTGTGGACTATCGGCAGCTGAACAAAGTGACGATCAAGAATAAATATCCATTCCCAAGAATTGATGACTTAATGGATCAACTAAAGGGAGCAGCCGTGTTTTCAAAGATCGATCTGCGATCTGGGTATCATCAGATACAAGTGAAGACGGAGTATATACCTAAGACAGCTTTTCGTACCCGATACGGTCATTACGAGTACCTTGTGATGCCGTTTGGTGTGACGAATGCACCATCTATCTTTATGGCCTACATGAACCAAATCTTTCGTCCTTACTTGGACAAATTCGTTGTGGTCTTCATCGATGGCTTTCTGGTATACTCTCAAAATCAGGAGGACCATGCTGAACACCTCAGTATAGTTCTTCAGATTCTGAAGGAAAATGAACTGTATGCCAAACTGTCAAAATGTGAATTTTGGCAGGAAGAAGTTAAGTTTTTGGGTCACGTGATCTTGAAGGATGGGATTGCAATGGATCCATCAAAAGTGGAGGCAGTGTTACAATGGGAAAGGCCAAAGTCAGTGACGGAGATTCGTAGCTTCGTGGGATTGGCAGGATATTACCGGAGGTTCATTGAGGGATTCTCCAAGATTGCAGGACCACTGACACAACTCACAAGAAAGAACCAAGCTTTTGAGTGGACTGACAGCTGTGAGCAGAGTTTCCAAGAGTTGAAGGATCGGCTGACTACCTCGCCAGTGTTAGTGCTACCTGATCCGAATGAACAGTTTGAGGTGTATTGTGACGAATTATACCAAGGACTAGGATCTGTACTTATGCAGCATGGAAGAGTAGTGGCTTATGCTTCGAGGCAATTGCGGGTGCACGAGAAGAACTACCCGACGCATGACTTGGAGTTAGCAGCTGTAGTTTTTACTCTAAAGATATGGAGGCATTTTCTCTACAGAGCAACGTTCAATATCTTCAGTGATCATAAGAGTTTGAAGTATTTGTATGATCAGAAGGAGCTGAACATGAGGCAATGAAGGTGGCTAGAGTTCCTGAAGGATTATGATTTCTAACTTCTGTATCACCCTGGCAAGGCAAATGTTGTGGCAGACGCTCTAAGTAGAAAGATGATCAGTGTCTCTGCCCTGATGATCAAGGAAAAGGATATGCTAGAGCAGGTCAGAGATGTATGGTCTTTTATGGAGTTAGAACTAGGGAAGATCTGCATGAATATAGTTACCATATCAAGCGAGTTGATGGATGACATAAGGGAAAAGCAGAAAGTTGACAAGTTCTTGGAAGAAGTGAGAGAGCAAATGAGGCAAGGCGATGAAACAGCGTTTGCGGAAGGAGCAGATGGAATTCTGAGATTTCGTGGGAGAGTCTGTATTCCGCGTGACCAAGAACTCAGAGAATATATCATCAACCATGCTCACACAAGCCAGCTGAGTATGCATCCGGGCATAACAAAGATGTATCAAGAGTTGAAGAAGTTGTTCTGGTGGCATGGAATGAAGAGTGACGTGACTAGACGTGTATCAACCTATCTGGTTTGTCAGAAAGCTAAAGTGAAACATCAGAGACCAGCGGGATTGCTGCAACCGTTGTCTATTCCTGAATAGAAGTGAGACAGTATTGTGATGGATTTTGTAGTGGGTTTGCCAAGGACAAGAAAAAGGTCATGACTCAATTTAGGTAATTGTGGACCAACTCACGAAATCAGCACATTTTCTCCCAATCAACATAAGATACAAACTGGAGAGACTGACTCAGATCTATATTAGAGAGATTGTCAGACTGCACGGTGTGCCTACGAGTATTGTTTCGGATAGGGATCCAAGATTCATTTCACAGTTCTGGAAGAGTTTACAAGAAGCGTTAGAGACAAAGTTACGTCTGACTTCTGCTTATCACCCACAGACCGATGGTCAATCAGAGAGGACAATCCAATCTTTGGAAGATTTGCTTAGGGCTTGCACCATAGAACAGACTAGAAATTGGGATGACATTCTATCGTTGATAGAATTCACCTACAACAACAGTTATCATTTGAGCATAGGGATGGCACCCTATGAGGCTCTGTATGGATGACGGTGTCGAACACCTTTGTGTTAGTACCAAGACGGCGAGTGCCTTACTATTAGACAAGAGATTATGCAGCAGACAACTGAGAAGGTTAAGATGATTCAGGAGAAGATGAAGACGGCTCAGAGCCAACAAAAGAGTTATGCAGATAGGAGAAGAAAGCCTCTTGAGTTTGAGGAAGGTGAGCATGTATTCTTGAAAGTCACACCTACGACTGGGGTAGGCCGGGCCTTGAAATCTAGAAAACTCAATCCAAAATTCCTTGGACCATACCAAATCATTCGCCGAGTAGGTCCTGTAGCCTATCAAATAGCCTTACCTCTTTTCCTTTCAAACATTCATAATGTTTTCCATGTGTCACAACTTCGAAAATACCTTCCTGACCCAAGTCATGTCATAGCACCGGATACAGTACAATTAAAAGAGAACTTAACTTATGAGGCGTCTCCTGTAAGAATCAGGATAGAAGGATAAAGCAGTTGAGAGGCAAGGAGATCTCATTAGTGAAGGTAATCTAGAACAAGGTGACTGGAGATGCAACCTGGGAGCTGGAAGACAAGATGAAGGAGCAACACCCATAGTTATTCTAAGGTATACAAATTTCGAGGATGAAATTCCTTTTTAGAAGTGGAGTGTTGTAACACCCCGAAAATTGTTTATTTTATCATTTACCATCATTTTATAATATTTTTAAAATTTGGAAAATTTTGTGAAATTTTTAAAAATGCTGAATATTTTAATATATTTCTCGTTTTGCATGCGCACTGAGCAGAATCAGTCAAACGCTCCAGAAAATTGTTTGTTTTGTGATGAATAGTCATTTTTCCATATTTGGGATTTTTAGGAATTTTTGTGGATTTTTCTTAAAATGTCGAATATTATAGTATATTCTTGTTTTCCCTGAGGCTGGTAAACCTTGAACTATCAACGTGTCGATGGGGGATCTTACTAAACCCGAGGCCGGGCACAGTACGCAAGGTTTGCATTTTTTGAGATTTTATCTGATAAATAAAATCACTGTATCATAAAATCATCTGATGAATAATAAAATATTATTTTCATCAACTGTAACTTTTATTCACTGGGAAAATAATTCTAACAGTGTAATTAATCATCTGTCAGATGTATTTAATTAAAGAGACAAGCTTACTATGCACTTTATTAAGAATTGTGCAAAGCTTCTCGAGGAAGCTTCAAAAAAGCTTCTTAGAAATTTCCTCCAAGCTTCCAAAGGAAGCTAATCACTCCCTCTCTCCTCTCTCCATGGTCACGGCAGCAGCACCCAAATAGGGGGAAATTTGTGCTTTTCACTTAATTAACTATACTACACCAAATTCAAACACCCAAAAGCTACCACCTTTATTTCCTACGCACTTTCTCTCTCTACCTTCATCTTTTTCAAGATTTTTTTCCTCATTCTCTCTACCAAGGCTCACGGCCACCACTCCATAATGCCCTTATTCATCACAAAATTTTCATCCAACCCCATTTTCTTAATCCTCTCCCTCTCCTAAACACTTTTCTAATTGGTGGTTCTTTGAAAATCCATCATTTTCACCATTTTCTTCAAGCTTCAAGCTTAGGGTTCTTTGGGTAAGTTCTTGATTCTTCACTTTCCTTTCCTTATTTTCGTTTCTATGGTCTTCCTTGTGACCACCCATGCTTTATTTTTTGAGCAATGGTGCTATTTTAATGAGTTTGAAATTTTAGGATTCTTGGAGGAACCAAATCCAAAATTCCAAAGGGCTTCAAGCGGAGTTCTTTGTTTGTTCTTCACTTAGGTAAGAGGAAGACACTCCTCCTCAACCTTTATTAGCATTTAAAAACCTTGTTTGTGATTGATTGTGAGAAAACCCTATTGAGGGTTATTCTTTGTTTGCATGATTAGTATGTTTGCATGTTGTTTATAATGTGTTTATACTATTAGATTGTTTGTTTGTGTATATTGATATATTGGATTGGATTAGAATGCCTGAAATGGAAGAAATTGATGTTGGATTTTCCCTTGGGTGGCCACGGTTTTGAGGCCCAAAATTTGGGGTTCTTTGTGAACAATTATAACAATTAGAATTCATAAGTAATCAAGTGTACATTATGTAATTAATGAAGAGAAAAATTTGATATGTATCCGTGTATCTGCTTGAGTGAGATGTTTAGGATTTCAATCAAGTATCCAACCCTTTGTACATCGTGAATCCTAATATTTACAGGTAAACTATGAAAATAACTGACTCCTAAAAATTAGACACATATACAGCAGTTGTGTGTCACATATTCGACACATTACCTTGCCCAACTTTTGACAAAACCAACTTCTAACCATTTAGCACTTTCGTCGGTTCAACACGAGAGAAACTTCTCCAATGTCAATATCCATCGAATTAGAATTTCTGACCATTTAGTACTTTCGTCAGTTCAACACTTAGAAGATTTCTCCAACGTCAACTGTAACACCCTCCTTAGGGCATCACATTTCCGACTCCCAACTCATAATCTGAAAAGAAGTTCGCACAAAGTTTGAGTTATAAAAGATGAATTTCAAAATTTCTTCTTTACTGAAACGTAAATTTATTGAAAATATTAGGTAATATTGAAAATCATATTTTAACTATTCATTAGGTAATATTGACACCAATTAATATCATAATTTAAAGAGAAATATAAAATTATCAGACTTATTTTTTTAACAGTAGCAAACCCCATGATGGGTCCTACTTAATAGCACGGTACAACACTAACATTAAATCTTAACATACTCGTTCCTTCTCTTGCATCAAGTTGATGCATCAGAACTTTACTCTCTGTCTACCCGGCACATCTTCGAACTTGAGACAGTCACTTTTCAATGTTTCCATCAACTCTGAGTATCTACCACTCGTTATGTCTAAGACAACTCATTCCTTCTACTGTATAATTTTAACAATACAGACAAAGCAAAACAATATAACAAAGAGGTGAGATCACCTACACCAATACCAGTATGGCGACAGGAGATAACACAAACAACAATATCATACAGGTAGATCATACCATAATCATGCTATCAGCATTAATCAACTATCATCATCTAATCATTTATCAGTTCAATCATCATCCAAGTACTCAAAACAATTGTCATAGCCAATATTCCTAAATTAATATATCATACAGATATAAATGCTCAGATTTATGCATATGCACAAAGACTCAATTTATCAAAAACAACTCCATGGAGGTTTTCACAATTTCGAGAAGAATATTCTGGTTAATTGTCAGCCTTAGCCCAAAGACAATCTCCCAGTTGTTGAAATGAATTGTGTTCTTGTCGGGTATTGTCAATGCGTTGCAACGGACTGCATCGCCAAATGGCACAGGGTACTCGTCAACTGTCCACTGGTCGACCGCCGCGCCTCGACGCCCCCAAGATCTATCATAGACCTCACTATCAATTCTCATTCCCTCTTCAACCACAAGGGCCATAATAGCTATTAGCTATATTTTATACAATGCACGAATATATCAGTGCAAGTCCAACCCCAAAGGGCCAAATCTTTTCAATTTCATTTGTTCAATGTAATCATATGTTTCAACGCATATTTTTCCAATGCACGTATAATGCACCAAATCCAATCATAGACATATCTTTCCAATGCATGTATAATGCACCAAATGCCAATCACAGTCAAAACATGTCATTTTCTCACACAGCATCCATATACTGGTTCTATAGTATTTATACTGTATTTTCAATAGGAAAATCATATTATCACATTTTCATAGTTATAAAACACTTTCGTCGTGTTTTCACAAAATTGCGCAACATTTTCATTTCGTTTTCACAATTCCAAAACATTTCTGTTATGTTTTCACAATTCCAAAACGTTTCTTTTACATTTTCACAATACCGTAACACTCTTGTTACGTTTTTAAAATTTCAAAATGTTTTTATTACGTTTTCAAAATACTGCAACTCTTCTGTTGCATCTTTAAATCACGTATTAAAATTTTTAACATTTTTCTCAATCGCATAAAAATATACATTTCTCAAATCGCGTAATGATTTTCTATCATTTTCAAAATTGCGTAACTTAAAAATCATTCTTTTAAGTCGTGTAAAATATTTTCCATCATTCTCAAAATATTTAAAACACTTTCCAAATCACATAACGATTTTTCGTCATTTTCACAATCACGTAAAAATATTCTATCACTTTTAAATCACATAGTGATTTTTTAACAATAGTTCAAATCACGTAAAATATTCTCTCATTATTTAATCACGTAGTGATTTTTCAATAATATTTTCAATAGTGTAAAATATTTAAACGCTTTCCAAATCACATAGAAATATTTTAATATTTTTCAAATCACATAGAAATACGTTAACATTTTTCAAATCTCGTAGAAATATTTTAATCGTATTTCAAATCATTTTAAGATACGTAAAATATTTTTTCAACATTTTACAATTACACAAAATATTCCTCAATATTCCAAACATTATTTTGGACTTAAATAAATCAATATTAATTTCAACACATTCTTCAAATTGCGTAGCTTAAAGATCACGTTTTTAAGATACATAAAACATTTTTCATCACAATTTCATCACAGAAAATATTTCTTAGCCTTCGAAAATTACTTTTTAACTTTTCTCAAAATAATATAACTTTGTATTTTATTTTTCATATTTTCGTTATTCAAGAAAATCTTTTTTCACATTTCTTAATTCAAGAAATCCTTTTCCAAAATATAATTCACAAAATCACTTTTCCATTGATATAAATCAACGTTTCAAAACTTAACATTTTCTAACGTACTTCAAAACTCAAAAATAAGTTATACGTTAGTAGATTTTCATAATACCACTATATTCTTCATTTTTCACAAATCATTTCCAAACACAACCTTCTTCAAAATAAATTGAAGTTCGAAAACATTTTCATTTACAAAAACTTAATTTCTTAAGTGATTAAAATGCTCTGATTCCCTTTTCAAATTCCTTGTATTAAATCAATTATATTTTCACTTGAAAAATTACTTTGTTTCATCAAAATCTAGGCATTATAAGCCTTCAAAAATGTGGACATGACTATTGAAAATTATCAAAATATTTTTCCTTCTAAATTGATATGGTTTTATACAAACAAAATCATTAAAATTTTATTTTCAAAACCGAAGTACCAATGGTTATAAAAAACCAAACCCATTTGTTCAAATCCTTTTTCACTTTCTTTACAAATCCTTTTTCACTTTCTTTGCAAATCCTTTTTCACTTTCTTTGCAAATCCTTAAAATCAATGTTTGCCCGTTTCATTCAAAACTCATATTTAGAAAAACACTTAGGATCTTTTTACACTTCAAATCGCGTAAAAATATTTTACTGTATTTTCAAATACTTAGAAATATTTTATTGTATTTCAAACCACGTACTTTAAAAATTATGTTTTTAAGATACGTAAATAATTTTTTCATCACAATTCCATTATAGAAAATATTTCTCATTCTTCAAAAATTCCATTTCCGCTTTTCTCAAACTAATATGACTTTATACTTTATTTAACACATTTTCTTTACTCAAGAAAATCTTTTTCCACATTTCTTTACTCAAGAAATCCTTTTCCAAAATATAATTCACAAAATCACTTTTCCATTGATGTAAATCAACGTTTCAAAACTTAACATTTTCTAACGCACTTCAAAACTCGAAAATAAGTTATACATTAGTAAATTTTTAAAATACCATTATATTCTCCATTTTTCCCAAATCATTTCCAAATCAACCTTCCTCAAAATAATATAACTTTATACTTCATTTAATATATCTTCTTATTCAAGAAAATCCTTTTTCACAGTATATTCCACAAATTCACAATTTCATTGAATTAAATCAACGTTTCTAACTTTAAAAATTACTAGCGCTTTCCAAAATTCAACGGGATTTTAACAAAAATAAATTCTTTTTAAAACAAATTGAGGCTCACTTGCAACCTCTCTTTTCCATTTACATAAAAATTCATTTCTCAAGTGCTAAAATACTCTGATTCCCTTTTCAAATTCCTTGTATTAAATTAATTATATTCCCATTTGGAAAATTACTTTGTTTCATCAAAATCAATGCATTACAAGCCTTCGAAAACGTGGACATGACTATTGAAAATTATCAAAACATTTTTCCTTCTAAATTGATATGGTTTTACACAAACAAAACCATTAAAATTTTATTTTCAAAACCAAAATACCGATGGTTATAAAAACCAAACCAATTTGTTCAAATCCTTTTTCACTTTCTTTACAAATCCTTTTTCACTTTCTTTGCAAATCCTTGTTCACTTTCTTTGCAAATCCTTAAAATCAATGTTTGCCCGTTTCATTCAAAACTCATATTTAGAAAAATACTTAGGATCTTTTTACACAAAATAAATCAATAAAAATTCCTCAAAGACCGTATTCTTGTTCTCTTAAAAAACAAACCCTTTGTTTATTTTTCATACTTTTCAAATCATCCATTTTCATTTTTCATGAAAATATTAATTTGTGAACACCTATTTTGAGGTGTCTTGGCCAAAATTCACTAAGTTCTAGGGACCAAAAATTAATTCCCTTGTTCTTGAAAAATTTCAACATGAACTCTAATTTTTTTTGGAGCTCAAAACCGTGGCCTCCCCCTTGGCCTTTGGAGCCAAAAATCAATTTCCTTTCCACCATCAAATCATGGCATACATATACATATTTAAATATATATCACAAATATGCCATAATCAAAGCAATAAATCATGCAAATCATACCAAACATAGGCAAATAATCAAAGCACATAAACACCCACAAATTATTACATGACCATGGATATGAATCCTCACAGGGATTCACCATCCATCAAATATAAAACCATCTCTCACCACCATGCTTGGTTGGTGAGATGGATCTCCCTCTTACCTCTTGAAGATCCTTAAAAGCTTCTTGATTTGCTTCTTTTTCCAAGTCCTTCACCACCAAAGGCTTCTCAAATACAAAACAAAATACATAGAAATCAGTATACTAAGTTTGATTAAGAGGAACCATGGATCAAACATGATTTAGAACATGAAAAAGAGAGAAGAAATGAAGTTTCCTTACACTTCACATCAAAAACCCAATAACTTTGATCTTGAAGAAAGTCTATGAAGATGAATAATTTAGAGAAAGTCTCCAACATGAAAGTTGCTTAGAATATCATGTAGATTCAAGATCTATGGTTGGATTAAATTAAACAAACTTGAAGGGTGGTCTTAGGGTGGTTGACCGAATTCCTCACAAGAAGGAAAACATAAGCTTTTTGATCTTTAACTTGAAGGACAAGGTTGTAGATGATAGAATTTTGAGAAGTTCCTAACATGAAAGTGTTTTGAATTGATGAGAGGATTCAAGATATGTAATTAGATAAAATTATGAAAGATTGGAAGTGGTTTTATGGGTGGTGACCGAATAGCTCAAAGAAGAGAGAAGATGGTGTTTCTTTGTATTTGTTCTTGGTGTTCTTGAACAATTGGAAGAGAGAGAAGAGAGAGAATGGTCTTTGTGTTGCTAAGTGTGATAAAAATAAAAATAGAAGGCTGAATTTGAAGTGGGCAGCCGTAGGAGTGAAAGAATAGAGAGATAGAAATTTATTTAGTATAATTGAAGGCTATCACATGCATGCACATGGTCTTCACATGGTTTAAGTCACTAAATGGCATCCATTGGTCATAAAAGTCCATTCAAGAACCTTGGAGAAGCTCTCCAAGCTGCATGACCGTGTGGCTCTTCATAGGATTAGGGACTTAATTGTTTTCAATTAAAACCTAATTGTATTCTAATTAATTAGTTAATTAATTAGGTCTAGTTTCTTAATTTCACTTAATTAACATTCTAACTATATAACTAATTAATTAAACATATTATGGCATATATCATAGTCTCTAAATAAAATTAGGACATTCAATTAGTAATTAGATTATCACTAATTAATAATTAGATTAGTTCACTTAGCTTGTTAATTAGGCCATTAGATTAACCAAATTAGGATTAATTAGTTACTAATCAAATTCAAGCTACTATTGTTGACTTCATCTTTTTCTTTGGTCTAAAAAGCCTATTCAAAGTTGTCTCCCCTCTAAACACTCTCCTAAGGATGCAAACAAATCAATAATGGTCAAGAATGATGTAATATTGACCATTACAAGTAATAATGGTCATCAAATCACCTTTAGCTCCAAAATACTACAAAAACCGTCCCCTCCTTGCATTATGCATGCAATAATATTGTCATCTGTTACCAAGTGGCCTCAATACTCAAGAGGGGGGGTGAATTGAGTAGTTAAAAATAAGTTCACAAATCTTTCGCAAATCGTTTGACAATCAATTTTCGTTGAAGCTATTGAATGATCAGAGATAATTGAATAGATGAGTTAAGCACTTTTACTAATGAACGTAATAGTCAAGGAGACAATATCCAAATAAAACAATGAAACAGTGCACAAGGATAAACAGAGAAGAGTTTAGAGAAACAAACACAGTCGTTTATCCTGGTTCAATCACTACTCCACTTGTGATCTACGTCCAAATCCCAAGCAACACCTTGAGATTTTCCACTATATCTTCAAGCTTCAATGGGTGCTTGAAAAACCACTACAACCTTGAGCACTCAACAAGATGGGATACCTCACCCAAAAGCTTGAGCCTCTATTTTCCAAGGGATACCTCACCCTTACAATACTTGAGGGATACCTCACCCTCACTAATCAGAAAGTATAAGATTGAAATAGAAGAAACTCTCTCTAGAGCAAGTGTTTACAAATTGAAGCTCTAATATGCTCTCAAGGATTTTTCACGTTTTTAGTCGAAAACGAGCAAGAAATGATTTTAAGAATTGATTCACGTTTTGAAGTATAATGATCAGTTTTTGGTTCAAGGTCAACCGTAAACAAAGACCCAACTTGGGTATTTATAAGTTTCTCAATTAATAGAGCCGTTGGAGGTAGTTGGGCATGCATTTAATGCATTTAATATAGCCGTTGGACCTTGTCAGGATGCGTGTAATCGATTACATATCTCAGGTAATCGATTACATTATTGTTCCAACGTTTTAACTTTCTGGGCTCTGTGTAATCGATTACATTCTTGAGGTAATCGATTACATGGCTTCTGACTTTGCTTGTAATCGATTACAATGCTCATGTAATCGATTACATGACTTCTGACTTGTTGTGTAATCGATTACAATATCTTTGTAATCGATTACATGGCTCGTCGAACATGTTCTTTGAGTTTCTGGGTTTTGTGTAATCGATTACATATATTGTGTAATCGATTACATTTCTTGTCGAACGTGTTCTTTGCCTTTCTGGGCTATGTGTAATCGATTACATATACTATGTAATCGATTACATGGCCTCTGACTTTCTTGTAATCGATTACATTGTTCAGGTAATCGATTACATGCTTTCTGTTTGATGTGTAATCGATTACAAACATTGTGTAATCGATTACATTTGCCTTTGAACACATTTTTCAAGTCCAATAACTCTTGTAAGTCATTTCCAACACCTCAAGGTACTTGTTTAAACATAAATCCTTTTAAGAGTGTTAGATTTAAAATTGAAACTCAGGTTTTATTGAAAGCCATGTTTATCTTTGAAATTTCCTATTTATTTTTGAAATCATATATATTGAAAAACCATTTGAGAAATCTTGAGAGCATTTAACATTAATGTCCTAATGACTATTTAAACCTTCTCGTCTTCTTTCTTTGATCTTGATTTTTCCTTTTGTGCTTGATCTTCTCTTTTGCTTTTGTTATCATCAAAAACCTTTCGACATGTCTTAGAGACATAAGCATTCACATTCTCCCCTTTTTGATGATGACAAACCGATCATAGGAAAAAGAAAGAGTTTTTGCATTTGTATATCATAGTCATTTAGTTACAATCATCCCCCCGAGGAGATTATGCATGATATTGGGTTAGATTTTGCATATGAAACGCTTAATAACTTAAAAGTTCAATAACTCCCCGTACTCATGCAACCTTAATTACATTTCATTTTTCCTTCAATAACTCCCCCGTACTCATGCAACCTTTTTTCCTTATTTTCTCCCCCGTTGGCATTATCAAAAAGACATAAGCATTAAAAAAAAATGGACAGCATGTCAGTTATAGTTCATGATTCCCAATTGTTTGCCATAACGAAAAGCCACTAAGATCACCCAAGCAATATTCCAACAGACCAACCATTCAAAGTGAAAACACGTTTATGTATTAATAATCGATGTACAAAGAAACATGTCACAACCAAGAGGCAATAATCAAAAGATAACCATAAAGGTATACCAATTTTATATAATCGAGTTAAAAAAAAAAAAAAACAAGGCGGAAAAACAAATCAAGGCATAAGGCCGGGATCACTATCGTGTCCTCGCTATCACAAAAGACATCACCCGCCGGATCCGCACAGAGTCTCCTAGATCAATGTCATCATCGGCCGGGCATAAGATCGTCGTCGAATCCGAAGCTCCTCATCATCGCCAGGAACTCCAGGATGGACCAAATAAGGAAATGGGATCCTGAGGGGCGGAGGATGTGGGGGCAGCAAAGCAGCAGGACTCTCAGAACGGGAGGTCCACGTAAGAGGGATCGAATGGAGGCAAGCTCCTGGTCCGAGTAGTCCATCCTCGGCTCAAGGTGGTCGATCTTTTGCTCTATATGATCCATGCGCGTGTTGACGTTGGCGCTCGGGTTGCGCATCTCTTGGAGCGAGAAGATCAAGAGAAGCCGGAGCAGGAGCAGAGGCGGATCTTGAGCCCCCTCATCATCACCGTCTGGATCGTGATGGATATGGCCAAATGTGCCATGAGTAATGTAATGCCACCTATCCTCCATCTTGTAGAGCCGAAGCTTCTTCGAGTATGCACCAATTGATTGGGGTCCCTTGGAGCCGGTGTCCTTGGACTCTTCTTCGGCCAATGAAATGCGACAATACTCAAGAATTGTGGTGACTAACATGTGCGAAGGGGAGAGCAGAGTTCTTCTTTTTCTTGATGTCTAGCATATGTTGTAGAATGTAGTATCCCCGCTTGATTGGGTGCCCCGTGGTCATTGCCCATAATGCCACTACATCGTCCCGAGGACTTGGGAGTAATTTCCTCCTCTGGGAATCAATCCACGAACCAAGAGGTAGTGGAGGACCCCGTTTTCCATAGTGAGGCCGGTGGCCATTATTCTCGCGTCTAGGATCACCGGGGAGGTGGTAGCCACCCTAATCAAGGAGAGAAGAAGAGCAGCCTTGTGCTCAAACTCATGCCCCAGACTTTGGCATTTCCACGTAACCGGGCTCCATCGAGTGAGCTTGGTGAGCCTATACCATTCTGTCATGGTTAACTGATTTGTTGCTTTTTCACCTCGAAATGATGCAATTATCCTCAACCTTCGTGTTAGCATAAAACACTCGGACAAGGTTAGGGTAGATGGCTTTCTCTATACTTAGGAATCCCAAAGAAGCCTAAGTGTTCTATTGTCCTAAAGCTCACTAAGGGTTCACTCTCACGAAGGTGATGGGTAGATACACCGGGAGAGATGATCTTGCGAAGCCGGAAGTTCTTCCCGAACAACTCGGCTTTCTTTACGGTGGAGAAGTGCCTCGTGAGGTCCAACCCGTAGATATTTCGTGTAGAGCCACCGAGGAACTTCCAACAAGCAGCCCCCTGTTCTTGGGCGCTTCGAGCGATGGAAGGATTCAGCCATTGATGAGAGAGAGAAGCACGGGTTGAGTGGTAAATTGTTGGGGATGAGTGAGGAGAGAGAGGGGAAGAAATTAGGTTAGAAAAGTGGAGAGGGTGTTCGTGGGAGAAGATGGGGAGATTTTGGATGAGGGATTTGAGGAGATTTGATCGGTGGGTTATGTGGAGAGGGGATTTCCGAGATTGAGAGAGGCGAAATGATGAGTTTTGATGGAAATTTGAGTGAGAAATGAGAGGTTTTGAGATCTGAGGTGCGTGGGTGCGAGAGGAGAGAACGAGGAAGATGAACAGGGCCAAACAGAAATGACCACTACGCGCGTCAGGAGCCTTTTAAAAAACCCTGTGTAATCGATTACATTGAGTGTGTAATCGATTACATGCATTCTGGTGGGTGTGTAATCGATTACATTTTTGGTGTAATCGATTACATGCTTCCTGGTAGGTATGTAATCGATTACATTTTTAGTGTAATCGATTACATGATTTCTGGGAACCTTGTAATCGATTACATAGATGATGTAATCGATTACCTGAGTTCTGAGTTGGTTGTAATCGATTACAAAATGTGTGTAATCGATTACATGCGTGATGAACTCGTAATCGATTACAAAGGCATTGTAATCGATTACCAAGCACTCTTTAACTCGATTTTGCGCTTCCAAACAACATATAATCAATTTTAATCCACCCAAAACAGTTTTAAAGCAACTCAAATCAATTCAAATCATCATCCAAGCATGTAGATTAATCACATTATGATTCAACTAATATAATTGATCATCAAAATTATCATGTTTACCAAGAATTTCACCCTTTTTGGTGATTTTTGAGGCTGTTGAATTTCACCCTTCTTGTCAAAGTTGGACATGAGGGAGCACCTGCAAAATAATTTGGGGGAAACCTCCGACGCTCAAGTTAGTATGGGATTCAAATATATATAATGAAAATTCAGAAATTGTGCAGCAGTGTGGCATAATTATGCAGAAAAACGCAAGCTTAGGCTTTTGTTTTAGGATTATGCAGCAAATATTCAATTTATGCATGAATGGTCCAATATACCCAGTTCGTTTCTAATGTAGAAAAATGCTTCTTTTGCAAGGGGTTTGGTGAAAATATCACTAATTGCTTAGTTGTTTCAACAAATTCAAGTATGCAATCACCTCTTTGAACATGATCTCTAATGAAATGATGTCTTATTTCAATATGCTTAGTTCTAGAATGCAAAATGGGATTTTTTGACAAGTTAATTGCACTAGTATTATCACATTTTATGGGAATGTGATCAAGCTCAAGACCATAGTCCAAGAGTTGTTTGTTTCATCCAAAGGACTTGAGCACAAAGAACTCCCAACATTTAACATATTCACTTTTCAAATTGTGGATAATGCCACACTATTTTGTTTCTTCTTGTGCCAAGAAACTAGTGAGCTTCCTAGCAAGTGGCATGTCCCACTAGTGCTCTTTTCGATCCATTTTGCATCCAAAGAAAAATCAGAATCGGAATATCCAATAAGACTACATGAGGCACCCTTAGGGTACCATAAACCCATTTGTGATGTGCCTATTAGATATTTCATTATTCTCTTAACAAAGACTTAGGTGTGATTCCTTAGGATTAGCTTGATATCTAGCACACATGCATACACTAAACATTATATCGCCTACTTGCGTTGAGATAAAGGAGTGAGCCAATCATACCTCTATATTTTGTAATTTCTACTTGATTTACCTCCTTCATCCTTGTCCAAATAGCAAGAGGTGCCCATAGGAGTAGCCATATGCTTGGCATTGTCCATTCCAAACTTTTTGAGCAGCTCCTTGCAATACTTGGATTGGCTTATAAATGTTCCTTCTCTTGTTTGCTTGATTTGTAGACCAAGGAAGAAGTTGAGCTCACCCATCATGGACATCTCAAACTCACTTTGCATAATATTTGAAAATTCTTTACAAAGAGAGTTGTTAGTAGCTCCAAATATAATGTCATCAACATAGATTTGAACTAGAAGAATGTCATGCATTTTGTGTTTTATGAAAAGAGTGGTGTCAACTTTACCTCTAGAAAAGCCTTTTTCTAAAAGAAATTTGCTCAACCTTTCATACCAAGCTCTAGGAGCTTGTTTCAAGCCATACAAAGCCTTTTTCAATTTAAAAACATGGTTGGGCATTTCAAAGTCCTCAAAACCAGGAGGTTGTTCTACATACACCTCTTCTTGTATAAAACCATTTAAAAAGGCACTTTTGACATCCATTTGATAGAGTTTGAAATCCATGATGCAAGCATATGCAAAGTAGCATTCTAATGGCCTCTAATCTAGCTACGGAGCATAAGTTTCTTCATAATCTATGCCTTCTTCTTGATTATATCCCTTAGCTACAAGCCTAGCTTTATTTCTTATTATTAAACCCGTTTCATCAAGTTTGTTCCTAAAGACCCATTTGGTGCCAATTATAGGATGATCATTGGGCCTTGGAACTAATTCCCAAACTTGATTCCTCTCAAATTGGTTTAGTTCTTCTTGCATGGCCAAGATCCAATGCTCATCGTTAATGGCCTCATTTATGTCTTTAGGTTCAACTTGAGAGACAAAGGCTAGATGATTACATGCATCTCTAAGTGAGTTTCGAGTGATTACCCCTTTTGATACATCACCTATCACCTTGTCAAGAGGATGATACCTTGAAGTCCTCCATTCCTTGGGTAGATCCGAGATTTTAGAATTTTCTTGCCATGAGTGATCAAGGAGTCTCTCTTCTTTCTTCTTGGACTCTATCTCTTGATTTTCCAAGTGCGTCTTTGCCAAGATTTCTGCAACATCATCAACAAGTTCCTTTCTCGGCACATTTGGGTTAGTTTCATCAAATGCAATATGTATGGATTCTTCTATGGTCATAGTTCGTTTATTATAGACTCTAAAGGCCTTGCTATGGATAGAATAACCAATGAATATTCCCTCATCAGATTTTGCATCAAACTTCCCCAAGTTATCCTTTCCATTATTCAAAACAAAGCATTTGCATCCAAAGACATGAAAGTGTGACACATTAGGTTTCCTTCCTTTGTACAATTCATATGGGGTTTTCTTTAAAATTGGCCTTATTAGGGCTCTATTCATAACATAACAAGCGGTGTTAACCGCATCATAAAAAGTACTTAGGAAGATTGGCCTCATTGAGCATAGTTCTTGCCATTTCTTCTAAAGATCGATTTTTCCTTTCTACAACACCATTTTGTTGTGGTGTTCTAGGGAAAAAAATTATGCTCAATGCCATGTTCATCACAAAAGTTTCAAATTCATGATTTTCAAATTCACCACCATGATCACTTCTTATGGATGCAATACAAAAACCTTTTTCGTTTTGGATAACTTTGGCAAGTTTTCTAAATGATTGAAAAGCATCATTTTTGTGAGCTAAGAATAATGTCCATGTAAATCTAGAAAAATCATCCACAATTACTAATGCATAGTAATTCCCACCAAAGCTCATAGTTCTAGAGGGTCCAAAAAGATCCATGTGCAAAAGTTGTAAAGGTCTAGAAGTTGAAACTATGTTTTTAGCCTTGAAAGAGACCTTTACTTGTTTTCCTTTTTGACATGCATCACAAAGTTTGTCTTTTTCAAATTTGAGCTTTGGAAGACCAATTACTAGTTCTTTAGAAACCAATTTGTTTAAGTGATCCATGTGAATGTGAGCAATTCTTCTATGCCATAACCATGAATCATTTTCTCTACTCATAAAGCATTTAGCATCATTTGAGGAAATGTCATCAAGACTAATCATATATATGTTATTGACCCTATGACCAACAAACTTAACTTGCTTGTCATCCTTTCCCTCAATTATACAACAAGAGGAGTCAAATATAACTCTATTTCCTTTATCACACAATTGACTAATACTAAGTAAATTATGTTTAAGTCCTTCAACAAGTAAGACATTATCAATAGATGATGAAGGGATCTTACCAACTTTGCCAATTCCAAGAATCTTCCCTTTGTTGTTGTCACCATATGTGACATGACCATGTTTCTTGTGTGTAAGGGAGGAGAACTTGGAGCCATCTCCGGTCATGTGCTTGGAGCAACCACTATCAAGATACCAACTTGAGCTCTTGGTCTTCAAGCACACCTACACCACACATTCAAGATTTAACTTTTGGTACCCAAATTGTTTTGGGTCCTTGTGTGTTAGAATTAGGTATGGTGCCTTTAGGGACCCAAACCCTTTGATTCCAACCTTGGTGTTTATGTTCTTTCTAACATTGCAAGTGGATGCACTATGCCCTTTCCTACCACAATGAAAACATTTAACAAAGGGGCTACTTGAAGTTTTTGAGGAAACAAAGAAATTCTTATAAGATTTTTGATGGTTGTTTGGATTAAATCCTAAACCGGCTTTTTGGAAAACACATTTTTGTCTCCCTAACAACACATTCAAGTTGTCTCTTCCAAAAGTGAATTTTGCAAGAGTGTTGTTCAAGTCTTCAATTTCTTTTTCAAAAGCTTTGCATGATAGACAAGGTAATGATATGGATGCATTTTCATGTGAGGAACAAATCATGCATGATGAATTAGCATCTATGAGTCCTAAAGTCTCATTTTCAATTTTAAGTTCATTTATCTCCTTGGTTAAAGCAGAAACTTTCTTTGTCAATAGGGAGATTGTTTTATTGGAAGACAAAATCATTTTTGTGAGCCTCAAAGATTCATCATGCAATTCTTGAAAGGCATCTTGTAATTCATCATAAGAAGGTGGAGGTTCTAGGTTAGAAGAGGTTACCTCGGTGTCGCTTTCTCCACTTTCTTCTCCTTGAGCCATGAGGCAAAGATGGGCTTCCTCATTTTCAGAATCATCGGAAGAGCTTAAGTCATTGTCCTCCCAAGCTATATATGCTCTTCTTCCTTTCTTTTCCTTGGAGGGTCTTCTCTCAAACTTCTCCGTCTTCTTGAGATATATAGGACACTCCATTTTCATGTGCCCCGCTTTTCCACATTCATAGCATTTTGGAGGAGTGGAGGATCCTTCTCCTTTGTGATATGCTTTCTTTTGAGGAAACGGTGGTCTTCTTTGAAATCCCTTTTTCTTCAAGAATCTTCCGAATTTTCTCACAAGGAGACTAAGATTCTCCTCACTTAGCTCAATATTTTCAGCATCCTCTTCACCATCTTCATCATCATCTTCAAGTATGGGAGAGGTGGCCTTGAGTGCAATTCCTTCTTCTTTTTGTCATGTTCTTCATTTTGATTGAGCCTACTTAGTTCCAGCTCATGCTCTTGAAGTTTTCCGAATAGGGTGGCTAGAGACATGGTTGATAAATCTCTTGATTCCGCAATCGCAGTTACCTTGGGTTGCCAATTCCTGCTTAGACATCTCAAGACTTTGTTAATAAGATCCTCATTAGGAAATGTCTTTCCCAATGAGATGAGATGATTAACAATATGAGTAAATCTCTTTTGCATATCTTGAATACTCTCACCTTGGTTCATTCTAAACAATTCATATTCATGAGTAAGAGTGTTTATTCGAGATCTTTTTACCTCACTAGTGCCTTCATGAGTTACTTGTAGGGTATCCCACATTTCTTTTGCGGTCTTACAGGTTTGACACCCTAAAGAATTCATCATACCCCAAAGATGTGGTGATGATGTTCTTGGCTTTCAAATTATATTGAACCTTCTTTTTATCATCATCGGTCCAATCACTTCTAGGTGTATTAATTGTCACACCATCCTTAGTTTGTGTAGGGACAAAAGCACCATTTTCAATCATTCCCACACATCTAAGTCAATAGCTTCAATAAAAATTTTCATCCTTTCTTTCCAATAGGCATAGCCATCCCCATTGAAATAAGGAGGTCTATTTATAGAAGAACCTTCATTTGAAAAACCATTTGAAGCCATCACTTCTCTTGAAGCTGCTAAGCTCTTTATACAAGAGTCTAGCTACGATACCACTTGTTACCAAGTGGCCTCAATACTCAAGAGGGGGGTGAATTGAGTAGTTAAAAATAAGTTCACAAATCTTTCGCAAATCGTTTGACAATCAATTTTCGTTGAAGCTATTGAATGATCGAGATAATTGAATAGATGAGTTAAGCACTTTTACTAATGAACGTAATAGTCAAGGAGACAATATCCAAATAAAACAATGAAACAAAGGCACAAGGATAAACAGAGAAGAGTTTAGAGAAACAAACACAATCGTTTATCCCGGTTCAATCACTACTCCACTTGTGATCTACGTCCAAATCCCAAGCAACACCTTGAGATTTTCCACTATATCTTCAAGCTTCAATGGGTGCTTGAAAAACCACTACAACCTTGAGCACTCAACAAAGATGGGATACCTCACCCAAAAGCTTGAGCCTCTATTTTCCAAGGGATACCTCACCCTTACAATACTTGAGGGATACCTCACCCTCACTAATCAGAAAGTATAAGATTGAAATAGAAGAAACTCTCTCTAGAGCAAGTGTTTACAAATTGAAGCTCTAATATGCTCTCAAGGATTTTTCACGTTTTTAGTCAGAAAACAGAGCAAGAAATGATTTTAAGAATTGATTCACGTTTTGAAGTATAATGATCAGTTTTTGGTTCAAGGTCAACCGTAAACAAAGACCCAACTTGGGTATTTATAAGTTTCTCAATTAATAGAGCCGTTGAGGTAGTTGGGCATGCATTTAATGCATTTAATATAGCCGTTGGACCTTGTCAGGATGCGTGTAATCGATTACATATCTCAGGTAATCGATTACATTATTGTTCCAACGTTTTCAACTTTCGGGCTCTTTATAATCGATTACATTCTTGAGGTAATCGATTACATGGCTTCTGACTTTGCTTGTAATCGATTACAATGCTCATGTAATCGATTACATGACTTCTGACTTGCTGTGTAATCGATTACAATATCCTTGTAATCGATTACATGGCTCGTCGAACATGTTCTTTGAGTTTCTGGGTTTTGTGTAATCGATTACATATATTGTGTAATCGATTATATTTCTTGTCGAACGTGTTCTTTGCCTTTCTGGGCTTTGTGTAATCGATTACATATACTGTGTAATCGATTACATGGCCTCTCTGATTTTTTTGTAATCGATTACATTGTTCGTAATCGATTACATGCTTTTGTTTGATGTGTAATCGATTACAAACATTGTGTAATCGATTACATTTGCTTTGAACACATTTTTCAAGTCCAATAACTCTTGTAAGTCATTTCCAACACCTCAAGGTACTTGTTTAAACATAAATCCTTTTAAGAGTGTTAGATTTAAAATTGAAACTCAGGTTTTATTGAAAGCCATGTTTATCTTTGAAATTTCCTATTTATTTTTGAAATCATATATATTGAAAAACCATTTGAGAAATCTTGAGAGCATTTAACATTAATGTCCTAATGACTATTTAAACCTTCTGTCTTCTTTCTTTGATCTTGATTTTTCCTTTTGTGCTTGATCTTCTCTTTTGCTTTTGTTATCATCAAAAACCTTTCGACATGTCTTAGAGACATAAGCATTCACATCATCTTTTTCAAGTCATTATTTGAAGTATTTCTAGCCATTGATTAATTCAATGGTTAGGATTTAGGTAGACTTTTGATTTTTAGAAAACTAAATCTAGGCCATTGGATCTTTCTCCTTTAAATCCTAGCCATTAGATGTGTCTCCAAAATAAAGGGTCAAGATTACTCCTTCTTACTTTTAATCCAAGGGTTATAATTAGTCATAGTCTTTTTAGAAGACCAAATCTCCACCCTTGATTAAATCCAAATCCAATGGTCATAAATGGTCCTTGTTACTTTTTAGGATTAAATCTCCACCCTTGATCAATTCTAAATCCAATGGTTGTAAATGGTCATAGCCACTTTATATAACCAATTTTACACCGTTGATTAAATCTACGGTTGATATTGAAGCCTTCCTAGCTAAGTTTATTCTCACACCACTGATTAAATCAATGGTGATTATCCAATGCTTCTTTATTAAGTTTGTTTCTTAACCGTTGATTAAATCAATGGTTAATATTCAAACTAAGTATTCTCATCCAAGGGTACAAATCAAGTCAAGTCCTCTTTGTTGACTACGCAGTATAATTTTTTATTATTTTTATCTGCTATAACCCTACAAATAATATTTTTACTATATTTTTATCGTCCGATAATTAAATACGGTACAAAATACAGTAACAAAAAATTATAAAAACTGTTTCCAGATTCAGGTTTAGTAAGATCCCCTGTCTCCGTCTAAACAGTACAAATTTTTCTATTCATAAAATTTTTTTTCACTTTGCGGGACCCACTTGGGCCCACGTATGGCCACCTAGGCCCACATAGGACCACCTGAGCCCACATATAGTAAAAAAAATCATAATCATCTACAAAAATCACAAATATTAGAAAACACACAAATATCAAATCAGATCACGTAAAATAATTAAAACCTAACGGTAAAAATTAAATTACGTAAAGTTTTCCCCGGCCCGAAAATTTTTATTTTACTGACTCAGAGTAAATCACTCAAAACGATCAAATACGCTGACAGAATAATCAAAATAATTTTACAGCATCCAAAAATTACTAAATAGTAAAATTCTGTTAACTGTCAAAATTACTGTTTACAAGATAGGAAATTTTGGGGTGTTACATCAACACCCATCCGTCGAATTAGGATTTCTGCTAATCTTCTAGTATATTCGACAACTTTATACATCATTCGACAGAACTGACCTTCTAGTATATTCGACAGCTTTATACATCATTCGACAGAACTGACCTTCTAGCATATTCGATAGCTTTATACATCATTCGACAGAACTGACCTTCTAGCATATTCTACAACTTTATGCATCATTCGACAGAATTGATCTTCATTCGACAGAACTTGACTTTTAGCCATTCTTGTCAAATAATGTTTTCCTATTAACATTGATTCTGTCAAATTGTAACTTAGCCATTTTTGTCACTAAATCACATTATGGCTGACATCTTTCATCATTCTGTCATATTATTCTTCGTCGAAAGGTAGCCTCACATTCGTACACTAGAGGCATTTTCTCCATCGAATCCAAAATTAAAATTTATCACCTAACACCTAGTGATTAAATTAATGGTAATAGGATGCAAGGATTAGTAAATTGGAAAATTTAATTGTACTTTGAGATTTATAAATTTTAAAGAACCAAGAATGGAATTTCTATAAGACTTAGGGAAAATTTTAATTAGGGCAAGAATAAGAGAGTGTGAGACTTTGAGATCTTAGAATAACCTCCTAAGTGTATGAGAATAAATTACATTAGAAAATTTAATTAATTATGAGAATTCAATTAGAGATGAACCTTGAAAGAAAGACTAATTTTAAGTAAGAATTCATAATAAACCTTAAAAATGTATTGATTTATTTAATTTCGATATTATGATATTGTGGGTCCATGTGAGCGACCAATATTCGTGTTGATGCTTACTTTGGCCAATTGTGGCGTATTGTGAAAGAGTATGTGATAATGATAATACCCGATTATGCATGGAGTCTGTATGCATCATAAATGTCCGTTTGGACTGTGTTAAGGCCGAGTTGCCTAGGAGTTGAACACACCTTTGTGTGGGTGCGAGTAGACTAGTGTAGGTCTATTGTTGACCATTGGGGCGTTGGGGTGCGGGTACCCCGCAATGGACAGTTGGTAGCTCTTCTGTCCGTGGGGTAGACCGATGCAAATGCACCAACGATCCTGACTGGGCACTGTCCTATATCGTGATCTAGTATAGACTGTCTGTACAATGCCATGATGTGCACGTGGATAAACTGATGAATTATAGCACTTTGGCTGCGGCAGCCGAGTTACAGACATGTCTCCTAATCTTTCTCTCCGACTATTTGTGTCTAGCTCCATGGAGTAGGATTCTGACTTTGTATGCATGTGTATAGTGGGTCCATGAATTATCTGGCATTTATTATTACTATAATTAGAACTATTGTATTACTGATATATATAACTGCCTGGAACTACTTGGTTGATTATTACTCTTAATGTTTATTATCATTATTGCTGTCAAAAATGCTTTGTGGGCACTTCGCGCCATTTTGTTTCTTGTTACTATAATTGATAATGATGGTAGGATGTCTTACCTCTTTCCTGTCTTTCTATTATTTCCCATCTGTATATTGTGTTCCATCGAAGACGACGGCAAAGAGGGCAAAGCTCCCGATTTCCCCAGTTTCTGGCCTGCTCGCGACTAGCATCTACTATGAATCATGGAGGCACGTATGTGCGAATTTCTAGGTGATGTACGCCTGACTTTCCTTGGAGGGCCGGAATGCTGGCACATCAACTTTAAATCCGAGCGCTGCGTCTACCTGGGAGACATATCGATTGCTTTGGCCTGGAGGCGTCATGAGCCGCCGACCTTTACTTGCTGCATCAGCCTGCGTCTGGAGTTTTATCTGCCCATGCGGGAGATGTGGGGTGACTGCTACTACACCCAGCAGGAGGACTCTTTTGATTCCACAGCTCGGGCCCCGTCCCGTAGCTCTGTGGCTCCTATGGAGGTTTCCTCAGATGAGGAAGACCCCGAGGAGGTCCCCAAGGATGACCTCGCAGAGGATCCTGATACAATTCCTCCTCATCTGAGGGACTGATATTACTGGTAGCTACTGATGGTTGCCAGTGTTTTTATTTTGGGGGCCTGATGTCTTTTGTTGTGGGCTGTATATTTTGATATCTTGGGGATGTGTATGTATGATCCTTTGGGGCAGGTATAGTTTTACTTTTTGGTATACCAGGCTTTGTAACCAAACAATTTGATAAATATATATAAATATGCAATGTTAATTCCAATGTATGCTTTACTTCTATTTGCTCTTTATTTCAATTTATGTTCCGTCACTGTGTTTATTCATTATTATTATTATAAAAAAAATATTTGCCAATTTAATTACATGTCTATAATCAAGTAAATTTATATTATATAATAAAGAACCGGGTCTTAACTTATATAAATTTTATTTCTGCATTGTAATTGACAATGTGACGTTCCTTCCCAAAAAGGGGTGTTACAGTTGTAGCTTTGGATCTTAGGTTTCATTTGGGTTTGGGTTTCCATTGGACCCCTATAACTCAAGATATGGGCTAATGAGTGCGCAGAGGTCAAGCTGTCAGGATTAGCATTTTGGCTCTTACTTCAGCTTCAATTTAATTTATCCAAACGTGTGATTGACCTCTTGAGGTCTTCACGAAACTTGTAGATATTTGTCTTTGCTTTTCTAAAAGACCAGAATTACACTAATCAAATACTTGAAACTTATATTATAGCCAAAATATTGAACACTGCTCAATAGACAATTCAAGACCAATTCATACAATAATTCCTATAATGATCCAATTAGGGCCAATATCATAAAATGTGACAAAATCAAATCAATTAAGCTAAATTGAACCTTAAGACACCTAGTGAGAGGATCATTAAATGAATAAAATATATTACTATAACCACTAAGATGTATCAAGACTTGAAGAAGTTGTTTTGGTGGTCCGGTATGAAGAGGGTCATAACTGAGTTTGTGTCTAGGTGCCTAACTTGTTAGAAGGTCAAGATAGAAAACCAGAAACCCTCTGGACCTCTTCAATCTTTAGGAATCCCTGAGTGAAAGTGGCATCATATCACAATGGATTTTGTGATGGGCTTGCCTAGGACTCAGTTAGGATTTGATGCAATATGGGTTGTAGTGGATATACTAACAAAGTCTGCCCATTTCATACCTATTAGAGCTAACTACTCCATGGATAGACTTACCCAGTTATACCTTCAGGAGATAGTTAGGATGCATGATATTCCCCTTAGTATAGTTTCTGATAGAGACCCTAGATTTACATCTAGATTTCAGGGAACCTTGCATAAAGCTTTTAGAACAAAGCTTAGTTTGAGTACAACATATCATCCATAGACTGACGATCAATCGGAAAGGATTGTCCAAACCCTTGAGGATTGATAATCATATATTTTATACATTAATAAACTCTTACTTTTAGTTATTTACACTCTCCATGTACTTAATTTATTGGGCTTGGTCATGTTCTGTAAGTTTAAACTCAAATTAGGCTTAATTGATTTTTTCAGCATCATTGAGGTTTGACACTGTTTCTATATTTCAGTCATATCTTGAGTTTTAGATGTCTAAAAATTATGTATTTTGCCTTGTAGGAAAGATAAGAGAGAGCTTTACAACTTTTATGAAGAGCTCTAGGGTAGAATCAGACATCTAATAGAGCTAATTGAGCATGGAAGTAAGAACACGAGTTCAGAGACCCTTTGAGAATGTTTTGTCCATTACTTGAGTTGTAGACCTCCAAATGACATGGGGTTTGGTCCCAATTACTTATAATGGACCCAGATTTGTAACTAATGGGATTCTAATGATGTGAGACCAAAATAGGAGTTAGTTTATAGCTATAGAAAGAGAAATTCGAGATCAATTTTTTATTCCACACTTTTCTCACCTTCTCTCTCTAGATCTAGATTTTTCTCTCTTTTTCCTTCTTCTTCCTCAAGCTCCTTCGTGGTGATGGCCATGGAGGGCTAAACTTCTGTAATCAATTAGGATATTCTTGAAGAAATTATGGTTTGAATTCTTGAGATCTTTGTTCTGTTTTTGTATTTGAATTGCAATTGGATGCATGAAGGGTGATTCTGTTTATATTTGATCTGATTGGATCTTGATTTAAGATTGAGAATTGTGATGAATTTAGGTTGATTGATCTAAATTAATCATAGAATTAAAGAGGTTAGGTTACTGATTTGTGCCTAGGTTAATTGAATTCGAAGATCAAATTAACATAGATCCTAACATAAATTATGCGATTGCAAATTTGTGTGTCAATTGTTAATTGAATTCTAGATGATTGTCTAGTATAAATTCTGGATTTGATGCAGAGATTTTGGTTGAATCCAAATTAACCATTCAATTGCACTTCAAATGTTTGTTGAAAGATCTATGATAGAATCAACCCAATTTTGGATAGGTTTATGAATTGATTGTTCCTTTAATTGAATTTCTCTCACTTTAATTTTGTTATTTTCATATTCTGAATTCTTAAATCCTTTTCCCTAATTTCAGCTTGATTTGATTAAATTACATTTATAATCCTTGAGAGACGATCTAGTATTGTTTCCTATGCTACAAGCCATAGGCATAACTCAGTTGTAATTTTGATTGAGTTCGGCACTCGTCAAAATTTTGCCGCCGTTGCTGGGGATTGTTAGGTGCAATCTAATTGTATTAAATGACCATACTAACTCTTTTTCTCACAAACAATTAACTCTTGTTTAATCTATAACTATTGCATTGCATTCTGTTGCTGATCATTGGTTACAATTTCATTGGCTTTTGTTGCCGGTGATCATTCTTTTGATGCCTTTATTAATAATTTCATTGCAAGATCTCACCCTCAGTGTCATTGAAGCATTTTGGACGTGTTCTTAACTGCCTACCACCATTTCATTCCCAGCTAACATTTTTTCTCCTAGTTCTAATTTCTTTTGGTGCAGGGGAAAACTAGTGCTGATTTGACTGTGGAGTTTGGAGCTGAGACTTGGTCCTCAAGGTTAAACCATCATTTTGAGTAGAGTGATCTCTTAAGGATCATCTACTCAGATTATAGCCAAATTCATTTTTCTTGGTAGACCCTAATATCTGCAGTCACAACAGTAGCCCAGATATGATCCATTTTCTAATACTTATAACCCTAGATGGAGGGATCATCCCAACCTGAGATATGTGAATTCTGGTCAGTAACAACAGCCCCAGCAATAGTAGCAATAATTGAGATACCAACCACCCTCATTCAGACAGCAACAACCTGTGAAGCAGTCTATCCAAGCCACTCCAGCTGAGCCATCCTTAGAAGATTTGATGACACAGATGGCTACAAACAACATTCAGTTCCAGCAGAATGTCAATGCCACCATTCAAAATCTATAGACTCAAATTGGGCAGTTGGCAACCACTGTGAGTGAGCTGAAAAGTCAAGGGTCGAGCCAATTCCCTTCACAAACAGTTAATAACCCAATAGGCAATGTGAGTGCGATTTCCTTGAGAAGTGCCATAGAAGTTGATGGTCCTAGTTTACCACAACCAGAGCTGCCAGTGTAACCAGAAATTGACCAGAAACAGCAAAGTTCGCACAAAATAAATAGCTCAGTCCAGTTCGTCACACAGAAGAAATGCGTAGAGATTTTAGACTTGACCATTCCACTACCTTTTCCAAATAGGGTCATACAATCCAAGCAAATAGCTCAAGCAGAAATGGAAAAAGAAGTCAAGGAGACATTCAGGAAGGTGGAAATCAATATCCCCCTTGTTCTGAAAATCGGCAAGTGCACCAAATCGCAAAAAGTAATAAAGTAGTGAAAAGAGAATCGTCCCACGAGGATTATATTGCCAATTACCAAATTCATTAAATTAACACTATTTAAGCTAATCAAAAGATAGAAGTTGGAAAAAGTGAAAATAAAGATAATTAAAAGAAAGTAATTAAAACTAAACAAAGTAAAATCAAACAATTTAACAAGAGATGAAATCAATAATAAGAAAGTGTTAGGGTTCAGACTTCACTTGAACTCTTTCAAATGCACTTCTAAATATTGGTTTAAAACATGTTCTATTTCAATGATTCATGGTCAATTCCCAACATTAATTAATACCCAATCCCTTGATATATTAATCCTCTTACGCTGATTGAAATTAACTAATCCCTTAGTCTAACTCTAATTAGAAAGGCATTATCAAGCATGAGGGAATTAAAAGAAAGACCACATAACCCACAACGTCTATCCCTAGCGATTGCAGAAATTATGGTGTTTATCACAAGTTCTAGGTTCATGCAAATTTTCCCAAATCATACATAAACCCAATTTATCATTCCCAAATTGATCAAGTTTAGAAAAGCATTAAGAACAGAGATAAACACGTAAATCATGAGATAAAAACATGCATTAAACCCATAAAAGAAATTACATCATCAAAGTATCAAGATCCGTCGTCCCCCTAATGAGGGGAAGTTAGTTACACATAGGGAAAGAACAAAACAAAGAATAGAAGACGACAAACTCCATTGATAATTAGTGGAAAGATTGAAGAGAATCCCTAATCTTCAAGTCTTGATATGCCCACACCAAATTAGGATTAAGTTGTCTTGACGGCTGCCGCCAAGTGTCTAAGAGTATGTAAAAAGAAAAGTGTGAAAAGATGTGTTCAATTTGGCAAAACTTTCTTTTTTATAAGAATTTCACGCTGCTGTTACGCGTCCAGCGCTCAGGCGCTCATTCTCCAGCGCTCAAGCGCTCAGTCACTCAAGTAACGGTGTAGTATTCGCAACCAGTGCTCAAGCGCCCACCGCCAGCGCTCAAGCGCTAGACTAGCGCTCAGGCGGTGGGATTCTAGCGCTCAGGCGCTCAACGAGCTCCTGACTTGATTTTTCAGCTTTTCTTCATCATTCAAGTGTCCAGTTTTTTCATATGCAAATACCTAACAAAAACACATAAAATCACACAATTAAAATATAATTTAGAATAACTAAAAATAAAAGAAATTTGAGAACAAACTCAATCAAAAAGATTAAAAGAGGATGAAAACCCAAGATTTTGAACCGTAAAAATATGAATTTTTACAGGTTCATCACTCCCCCAAACTTAAGCTTTTGCTTGTCCTCAAGTAAAAGAAAATCAAAATAAAACAAAACTAAAACTCAAAGCAGACTCAAACATGGCAATACTGGGTATTAAAAATAATTCATATCCTCAGAAACTGCTTCACAATCTAATTCCAAAGTATCACACATGAACAATCTAATTATCACATCGTCTCTCACATGCAACTCTTATGCACAAATGACTTCCCAAAAACATGAATGAAAGACCCAATCTCCTCATAGAGTACAAGCCCAAATGAGTTTATAAAACAGCAAATACACATCAAACCCACATCCATAAGGTTGTTTTTCATCTCTCTCTCCACTAATGTAAACAACACATAACCAAGGATCAAAAGGGACTTTATAAGCTTGTAATGTAAAGCCAAGGGTATGGGTTAAGAAAGAACTGGTAGGAAAATGAAAACAAAAGTTGAGATACAAAATTATGCAAATTTCAAAATTCAAGCCTCAAAATATAAGACAAGTGCAAAATGGAGCAAAAGAATCAATACAACATTCATCATTTTTTTTTCTCTTTTTTTTTTCAACAACCTCCACCCCCAAACTTATTTCTTTGCAATACTTTGGGTGGACTTTTTCTTCTTTTTTTTTTCAATTCCCTTTTTTTTTCAAAATTTTCAGCTCCACAAAACTTTATGCACAAAAATAAAGAAGACTTGAATAATAAAATAATACAAAATCTACACTCAACAGAGGTTATGTAAGAGAGAATTTTTTTTTCTTTTTTTATTTTCATATGGGTATGGAAAAAGGAAAATGTGGGTAAAAGAAAAGAAATAGAGGCCAAACAATAACAAAGCTGCAAAAGGGACATAGGGATAAACTGTGTATACAGGTTGACTTGAAAGGCTCAAACGGTCCAAAGAAGGCCCTTATCATTTCCTTAATCATGCACTGCCTAGGATTTCGCCTCAAGAGAGAATCAAACAACTTCTAGATGCAAATCATCCACACACATACAATCTCATAAACTTTCTCTAAGCTTGACATGCATGTATAATCCAAGGTCTATCAATCATAAAGATGGAAAGAATATATATACACAATTGAAACAATAGAGATAAATGCAACTCATAAATTCTCATGTACTATCCCAAGAAATCAGATCAATCCACAATTCAAACAATCATTGGATATTCAATTCAACACATCGGCATGCACAAAATGACTCAAAACATAATAGGAATGATGATGACAAAAAAAACAAAAAGAATAAATAACAAAATGAATTAAATGCAAGAAAGGAAAAAAAAACTCTTTTCGGCGGTCGACAACTATATACATCCCCTTACAAAGGCTCCGAACTCAGGGAGGCACCTAAGCCGACTCAACATTAGCAAACTTCAAAATAGAAAAATGTTAGTCAATAAAATAAGAAAATAACAAAATAAAAACAAAAACAAAAATAAAAATAAAAGAGAAAAGGAGAGAAAATTCGGGTTGCCTCTCAAAAAGCGCTTGTTTAACGTCATTAGCTCAACGTTGCCTTTTTAATTAGTCATGGTGGCTTGAAGCAAGAGAAGTAGGATGACATTTTTCTTTTATCAGCTCGTTGCCTCCACACTCTGTCACTACCTTTTGAATCCCCACAAGTGTTAGGAACTTGACTTGAAATAGGATGTTTATGGAAAATGGGAGGTCCTTTCTCTGTCTCAGCAATCTCAAATATAGGAGGACCTTTCTCCTTTTCATCGACAATCTTAGGAGTGAGCAGATTCGCATTAATGGGCAAAGAAGAGTTCTTACCATCAAACCCCTTTTGAAATGTACCTTGAATGCAATTAACAGGGGTATAAAGATCTGATGTTGGGGCAGACCTATTAAAAATATTTATAGTAACTTGATCTCCATCTACCCTCAAAATAAGTTCTCCTCTAGGGACATCAATTAATGCTCCTAATGTAGCTAGGAATAGTCTCCCCAGAATTAATGGAATGTCAACATCCTCATCTATATCCAAGACTACAAAGTCAACTGGGAAAATAAATTTACCAATCTTCACTAGTAAATCTTTCACAATACCATATGGATGTCTGACTGATCGATTTGTTAATTGAAGAGAAACCATGGTAGGCTTAACTTTATCAATTCCCAGCTTGCGCAAGATAGACAATGGCATCAAATTAATACTAGCCCCTAAGTCACATAGAGCTTTCTCAACATTCAGCTTTCCAATGGTGCAAGGAATATTAAAACTTCCTGGATCTCTCAACTTTGGTGGAAGTTTCCTCTAGATATTGGCACTGCACTCCTTAGTAAGTGCTACAGTCTCATCTTCTTCCAACTTCCTCTTCTTAGAGAGCAAATCTTTCATGAACTTCGCATATGAGGGCATCTGCTCAAGTGCTTCAGCAAAAGGAATATTTATATGCAGCTTTTTGAAAACATCTAAGAACTTGGAAAACCGCTTTTCTTGAATCTCCGTTCTGAATCTTTGAGGGTATGGAAGTTTAGCATAAAGTGAAGGATCAACCACTTCCTTCTGCTCCAACTCTTTCTTTTTTCTCTGCACTCCCTATTGTTCCTCTTTAACTTTTTCAATACAGCATTCTTGAGTTGAAACATCCACAATAAGAACATCAATTTTTTAACTTTCTGCTGAATCAGGTGCTTCTTTCATTTGTCTTTCCAAAGTCTTACCACTTATCAGTGTAATTGCATGACATTGCTCTTTTGGATTGACTACAGTATTACTCGGTAAACTACCTGGAAGTCTTTCTTGAAGCTGTTTGGCAATTTGCCCCACCTAATTCTCAAGACTTCTAATTGCCGCCTCATGATTCTTATAATTGGCCCTCGACTCTTCCATAAAAGCTGAAGTCTGTTGCACAAAAACTGAGGTTTACAAAGAGAGTTTCTCCACTATAATCTCTAGAGGAGACTTCTGTTCAGGCTGAGCATTCAATGGTACAGCTTGATTCTTCCAAGAGAAATTAGGATGATTCCTCCAGCCTGGATTGTAAGTATTAGAGAAAGGATTACCTTGTGGCCTCGAAGGGTTTCCCATATAATTCACCTGCTCTGGAATATTAGCAACTGAATTTCCAGCCTCACATTGCCCATTAACATGGTTACCTCCACAAAAATCGCAAGTCAGACCTTAATAATTAACTGCATTCACCTGTAAATTACCAACTTGCTTAGTAAGGTTGACAATGTGTTGCATGATAGTCTGATTCTGTGCAAGTATAGTATCAACAACACTAAGCTCCAACATTCCCTGTTTAACTGCTGCTCTCCCACTAGGCAACTGATATTCATTGATAGCTATGATCTCAAATAGTTCTAGAGCTTCTTCAGGAGTTTTAGTATTTACAGACCCACCTGCAGATGCATCAACCATTACTCTAGTAGGATGACTCAACCCATTGTAAAAGATCTGTACTTGTTGCCAAATCTCAAAAGAATGGTGAGGACATTTTCTAAGAAGCTCCTTGAACCTTTCCCATGCTTCATAGAGTGATTCTCCCTTATTCTGAGTAAAGCAAGCAATCTCACTTCTTATCTTCACGAACATGGAAGGAGGGAAATACCGAGTGAGAAACTTACTAACCAAATCATCCCAAGTAGAAATGCTTCCTTGAGGCTGGGCTTGTAGCCAGCTCTTGGCTTTATCTTTCAAGGAAAATGGAAAGAGTCATAACCCTATGGCATCATCACTAGCTCCATTATACTTAATAGTATCACAGAGCTGCAAGAAGTTGGCAATGTACAAGTTTGGATCTTCAGTCTGACTTCCCCCAAACTGATTCTGCTGCATCAGCTGTAGAAGAGCTGGTTTAATTTCACAATTGTTGGCCTGAATAGCAGGGCGCACAATGCTGGTCGAGATACTTTCAGCAGATGGAGTAGCATAGTCAGCTATAGTGCGTCTTCTCTGTGCAACATTATTCTCAGCCATATCTTCTTCTTTTGCAGTTTTCCTTTCTTCTCTAATTACTTTTCTGATTGTTCTTTCTGTCCCTGCTATCTCTGGATCAAAAAGTAGCTCTTCCGATTCCAAAGACCCTTGCATAAACAAACAAGAAACAACCAGAGTGAAGCAAAGAGAACAAAAATAAAAATAAAAATAAATGACGTTAAAGAAATAAAAGAAAAATAAAAAATGGAAAATAATTATCTAAAATAAAATAAAACAAACGCCTAAATTAGTGCTCTTTTAACTACTAATCGATATTAGCAATTAATAATCCCCGGCAACGGCGCCAAAAACTTGTTGTGAAAATCGGCAAGTGCACCGAATCGTAAAAAGTAATAAAGTAGTGAAAAGAGAATCGTCCCACGAGGATTATATTGCCAATTACCAAATTCGTTAAATTAACACTCTTTAAGCTAATCAAAAGATGGAAGTTGGAAAAAGTGAAAATAAAGATAATTAAAAGAAAGTAATTAAAACTAAACAAAGTAAAATCAAGCAATTTAACAAGAGATGAAATCAATAATAAGAAAGTATTAGGGTTCAGACTTCACTTGAACTCTTTCAAATGCACTTCTAAATATTGGTTTAAAACATGTTCTATTTCAATGATTCATGGTCAATTCCCAACATTAATTAATACCCAATCCCTTGGTATATTAATCCTCTTACGCTGATTGAAATTAACTAATCCCTTAGTCTAACTTCAATTAGAAAGGCATTATCAAGCATGAGGGAATTAAAAGAAAGACCACATAACCCACAATGTCTATCCCTAGCGATTGCAGAAATTATGGTGTTTATCACAAGTTCTAGGTTCATGCAAATTTTCCCAAATCATACATAAACCCAATTTATCATTCCCAAATTGATCAAGTTTAGAAAAACATTAAGAACAGAGATAAACACGTAAATCATGAGATAAAAACATGCATTAAACTCATAAAAGAAATTACATCATCAAAGTATCAAGATCCATCGTCCCCCTAACGAGGGGAAGTTAGTTACACATAGGGAAAGAACAAAACAAAGAATAGAAGACGACAAACTCCATTGATAATTAGTGGAAAGATTGAAGAGAATCCCTAATCTTCAAGTATTGATGTGCCCACACCAAATTAGGATTGAGTTGTCTTGACGGCTGCCACCAAGTGTCTAAGAGTATGTAAAAAGAAAAGTGTGAAAAGATGTGTTCAATTTGGCAAAACTTTCTTTTTTATAAGAATTTTACGCTGCTGTTACGCGTCCAGCGCTCATTCTCCAGCGCTTAAGTGCTCAGTCACTTAAGTAACGGCATAGTATTCGCAACTAGTGCTCAAGCGCACACCGCCAGTGCTCAAGCGCTAGACTAGCGCTCAGGCTGTGGGATTCTAGCGCTCAGGCGCTCAACGAGCTCCTGACTTGATTTTTTAGCTTTTCTTCATCATTCAAGTGTCCAGTTTTTTCATATGCAAATACCTAACAAAAACACATAAAATCACACAATTAAAATATAATTTAGAATAACTAAAAATAAAAGAAATTTGAGAACAAACTCAATCAAAAAGATTAAAAGAGGATGAAAACCCAAGATTTTGAACAGTAAAAATATGAATTTTTGCAGGTTCATCACCCCTCCTGGATGTAATCAAGCAAATTCCAAAGTATGCCAAATTCTTGAAGGAGCTGTGCACTCGTAAGAGAAGGTTGAAAGGAAATGAGAAAGTGAGCATGTGAAGAAATGTTTCTGCCTTGATGCAACCAAATATGCCCCCTAAATGCAAGGATCCTGGAACATTCATCATTCCTTGCATAATAGGCAACAAGCAATTTCCTCATGCAATGTTGGATTTAGGTGATTCGATTAATGAGATGCCATAATCAGTTTTTGAATCTCTGCGGCTTGGAGAGTTGAAGCAAATCAGAGTAATAATTCAGCTGGCAAATAGGAGCACGACTCATCCTGTAGGAGTGCTTAAGGATGTTTTGGTAAGGGTAAATGATTTAATATTTCCAGTAGATTTTTATATTCTGAACATGGATGAGGAATTTGCATGTAGTCAGCCGCCATTGATTTTAGGTAGATCCTTTTTGAAAACTGCAAAAACTAAGATTGATGTGTATGCTGGTACCTTTTCCATAGAATTTGGGGATAACTTAGTTCAATTCGATATCTTTGATGCCATGAAACATCCTTTAGAAGAGCATTCTATTTTTCAGTTAGATGTCATTGATTTACTTGTTGACGATATGTATAATGATATGCTAGCTGAATTTCCTGAAATTGTGGGACTTTTAGATAATGTTGATTTTCCTAGATGTTCTGGATGTGATGGGACTAGTATGTGTGCTGCATGTTCTAAAATTTTTACTGTTGTGGGAAATGCTGATACATGTTCAAAATTTTCTTATTCTATAAGTTATGATCATGCTGTTTTAGAATATTGTACACAGATTACAGGTGATGCTCCAGTTAAATCAGTAGAATTAATTTCTTCAACCAGCTTGATACCTTTAGTGCAGCAACTACCTACCCTTGAGTTGAAGGCCATTGAAGAATTTTCAGAAAAGGGATAAGAAGAGCATCGGATGGAAGTTACTACTATGGTGGATTTTGTTTTTGGATCATGGTCCAACATAAACAAGGAAAATGAAGTTGATTAAGTACACATATTGTATTCTAGTAGTGCAGACATGGAAATTAAGGAAGGCCAATGGGACCCCGGTGGAAGCTCTCCTACTTCAAGTCATGTTTCCAGTCATGTTTCAAGCTTAACTTGGTCTCGGTTATTACACTTCAAGCAATGGGACCCTGGTGGAAATCTCTTCAATTGATAAGGATGTTTCTTTTCTTTCCTTTTCCTTTATTTTACTTGTCCTTCATTAATTGATAATTTTGATAGATGTTATTTTTCTTTTAAGCTTTACAATGAGGACAATGTCAAATTTAAGTGTGGGGGAGGAATGTTAGCATTCTATTTTTGTTGTTGTTTGCAATTTTAATGTTGCTATTTATTTTTTTATTTCTATGTTGCTATTTATTTGTTTCTATTTCTCTTTTCATTTTTTATGTTTCTCTTGTTTCTACTATTTTCTCACATTCTTGATTTTTTGTTAATTTTTTGCTATTATTGATTTACTCGTATTTCTATTTTTTGCTATTTATTTTTTTTTGCTACTGTTTCTATTTTCTGTTTTAAATTCTATTTTTTGTTTTAAAAAAATCATTTCTTTAATTGCTTTCTAATGATGCTTTGAGATTTGTGACGTTTATGAGTTTGAAGCAATTAAAATTCAAAGGTTTATAGCATGATTGAATAAATTTTCTTCCTTCTTAAATTTGACATGCTTGGATTTGGATGTTTAATTGGTGAATTGCGTTTGATAGATGCATACTTTTTGACATTTTTAGCTTATTGGTGGATTTAACATTTGCACCATTCTCTTCTTTCTTGTGTGATTTTCACTCATGTTAATTAATCACTCTAGAACTTGCTTTGATTCTTTTTGAGGCTACATTTTCACTTGCATGCATAAACATGATTAAGGTCTTCTTTCTTTTATTAGCTACTTTAGCCAAATAGCCAACCTTGCATTATTTTCCTTTGATTAACCCCCTTGAGCCTATTTTCCTATTCTTTGTCTTAGCTCATTATATGCCTTATGTGAAAAATCATGTTTTTTACCTTACCTTAGGGAATGGGAGAGCACTAGTTCATTTTCATTGGAGGAGCTCTTTTGCTTGTGGGTAATTAATAATTCAAGTGTGGGGGTTGTATAATTTGATGTGCAATATGCAAGGTGTTTGGTGAAAAAAAAAGAAAGAAAGAAAGAAAAAAGCCAAATGAAAGAAAAAGAAAAAAGAAAAAGAAAATATAATGTAAAAAAAAAAAGAAAAGGAAAAGGTTGTGAAAGGAAAGAAAAAAATAATAAAAAAAGAAGAGGAATATGTAAAGAGAATGTGCATTATATGGATTTTGGGGGATGAAATGTCATGTTTGTCAATTGAGTTCCTTCCCAATGCTCTTTTATTCTCTTGGGTGTTTAACTTGTCATATCCGTATTATTTCCTTCCCTTACCTTGGCCCCATTACAACCTTGAATAAAGTCCTCTTGATTTTTGTGTCCATTTATTTGAGTAGTGGAGAAGTAGAAGATAAGTAAGCTCATGGTAGTGCAATTTTCATGGGTTGATTTGAGTGAAATACTTACCTTGTAAACACTTGAGGGATTGAGAGTGTATCTTGTGAGAATCTATCATTCTTGATTTATGCTTTCCAAATTGAAGATACCTTGTTTATTTGTTTGAGATGTGAAGAAATTGTACCTCATGAATGCTTTGTTTCCTTAAATCTTTGGTTCTCTTCTTGCTTGTAGACTTTTACATTCTTCAATGTCATTGGAATTTGAATCTTTTAAAGTTTTTAGCTTTTGATTTTTTTTGTCTTTCTTTGTTCCCTAGTTTTGGTCTTATATGATTTGCCCAGGAGTGCAAAAAGCTAAGTGTGAGAGAATTTGATAATCATATATTTTATATATTAATAAACCTTCATTTTTAGTCATTTACACTCTTCATGTACTTAATTGATTGGGCTTAGTCAGGTTTTGTAACTTTGGGCTCAAATTGGGCTTAATTGATTTTTTCCACCTTCATTGAGGTTTGACATTATTTTTGTATTTCGGCCATATCTTAAGTTCTAGATGTCTAAAAATTATGTATTTTACCTTGTACAAAAAATAAGAGAGAGTTCTAACTCCTTCATGAGAGATGTAGGGTAGAATCGGACATCTAGTGGAGCTAATTGGGCTTGGAAGTCAAAACATGAGTTCAGAGACCCTTTGAGGATGTTTTGTCTATAACTTGAGTTGTAGACCTCCAAATGGCATGGGGTTTAGGCCCAATTACTCATAATGGACCCAGGTTTATAACTAATGGGATTCTAATGATGTGAGGCCAAAATAGAAGTTAGTTTATAGTTGTAGAAAGAGAAATCCGAGATCAATTTTTCATTCCACATTATCCTCACCTTCTCTCTCTAGATCTAAATTTTTCTTTCTTCTTCCTTCTTCTTCCTCAAGCTCCTTCGTGGTGATGGCCATAGAGAGATAAACTTCTGTAATCAATTCAAAGATTCTTGAAGAAATTGTGGTTTCAATCCTTGAGAACTTTGTTCTATTTTTGTATTTGAATTGCAAGATTCTTCTTCTTCTTCCTCTTCTTCTTGATCTTGAATGCATGAATGATGATTCTGTTTATGTTTGTTCTGATTGGATTTTGATTTAAGATTAAGAATTGTGATGAATTTAGGTTGATTGATCTGAATTAATCACAGAATTAAAGAGGTCAGGTTATTGATTTATGCCTAGATTATTGAATTCGAAGATCAAATTAACGTAGATCCTAACATAAATTATGCGATTGTGAATTTATGTGTCAATTGTTAATTGAATTCTAGATGATTGTCTAGTATGAATTATGGATTTGATGCACAAATTTTGGTTGAATCGAAATTAACCATTTAGTTGTACTTTAAATGTTTGTTGAAAGATATATGATAGAATCAACCCAATTTCAGATAGGCTTATGAATTGATTGTTCTTTTAATTGAATTTTTCTCACTTTAATTTTGTTATTTTCATATTCTGAATTCTTAAATCCTTTTTCCCCAATTTCAGCTTGATTTGATTAAATTGCATTTACAATCCTTAAGAGACGATCCAGTGTTATTTCCTATGCTATAAGCCATAGGCATAACTCGGTTATAATTTTGATTGAGTTCGACACTCGTCAAGGATATGCTAAGAGCATATATGGTAGAGCAGAAAGGGAGTTGGGATAAGTTCTTACCCTTAATGGAGTTTGCCTACAATAACAATTATCAAACCGGCATAAGTATGGCACCGTATGAAGCACTTTATGGTAGAAAGTGTAGGTCCCTTTTGTGTTGGTATGAGGTTAGAGAGAAAACCATCCTAGGACCTGTGTTAGTATAGCAGACCACAGATCAGGTTATTATGATCAGGCATATGTTGGTTAGAGCTCAAAGTAGGCAGAAGAGCTATGTTGATAAAAGGAGAAGACCCCTAGAGTTCAGTGAGGGAGATCATGTTTTCTTGAAAGTCACTCCTACAATTAGAATTGGTAGAGCATTGAGAACACGAAAGTTGAACCCTTGTTTCATTGGTCCCTACCAAATCCTATGGACCCGTAGCTTACCAAATTGCCATTCCTCCCAGTTTGTCAAACCTTCATGATGTCTTCCATGTGTCACAGCTTAGGAAGTACAATCCAAATCATTCACATGTCATAATAAATGAATCTGTGCAATTAAGAGATGATTTGTCTTATGTTATGCGATCGATGATGATCATGGATAGAGGAGTCAAAGAGCTTAGAGGTAAGCTAATTCCTTTGGTGAGGGTGCTTTGGGATGGTGCTAGTTTTGAGGAGGCGACTTAGGAGTTGGAGTCCCATATGTAGTAAGACTACCCGTAGTTGTTTATTTGAGGTAAGCAATTTTGGAGACAAAATTTAAAAAAAAGGGAGAAATGTAACATCCTCTTCATCATGTTAGACTTGTAAATAGTTACAAAGGTAGCTTAATACTTGCTTAACATGTCTGTTTATTTTTGTGATAATCTGAGTTAGTTTAGACACTTTGTTACAAATCGAAAGGTGAAAAATTGCTTAAAATGACTCAAATATTAGCATAAATGGCTTAGCTTATGAAAATAGATGTGGATAATTTATTTCTAAGTCACAAATGTGTATTCTGTGATGTGGTTAAAATCTGAGAATAATCAGAGTCAGTTTGGTATTTTTAGGCATACTAGTTGTGTGTTTGAGTGCTAGATTGACTAGTTACAGATATGAAAAATTATGATACTGGTGAAACAAATTTTTTAATGAATCTTAATATTTATTTTAAATTTGTTGGAACTTAGAAAATTTGATTTAGCTAAATCTAAGTAGTTTTAGTAAATCAAGAAGTATCAGTATTGTATCAAATGACCATAAGCCCTCCACAGTTTTCAGCCTCTTTTGTTGACCCTTATTTCATGATATTTCAAGCTTTTCTCTTGTTTCTCACTCACTCTTTCACGGCTGGAAAAATAGAAATAGCAACATGAGGAGAACAAGGAGAAAAAGAGAAAAGACAAGAGGGAGAAGAGGAAAGAAAGAAGAGGAGATCAAAGGGGAAAGGCAAGCTTGAGGACTTGTGTTCATCTTCATCATCTTTGTTCCAAAGGTAGGGGTTCTTAAGCTCAAAGTCTCACTTCTTTCTCAATTTAATGTTTTGGCATATTGAGGTTTGATATGTCAAAATGAAATTTTGTGGTATTTTGAGTGATTTTCTTGCTTGGATAAGTTTTAAGTGTTGTTTATGACTTGGTCATGTAAGAGTTTGGATTAGAAATTGAAAACTCTCCATTTGGACTATTAAGGCTCAAAGTGAGGAATTTTGGGGTTTGGATGAGTGATTTGGTTTATGGATCCAAATTTGATGAAATGAATTAGTGTTTTAGGTTTTGCTCATGTTAGTGAACTTGTTAGGGACTTAAAATCACCTAGAAACTAAATTAGAGTGGCTGAATTTCATTTTTTGCGCCAATGGAATAGCGCACAAATTTACAAAATTCTACAGATTTGTTACTAGGCGTTCAATGCTCAAGTGCTCAGTCTTTGCGCGCTCAAGTGCCCATCGCCCAGCAGAACAGGGCAAGCGTATAGTGTTAGAGCTCTTAAGCGCCAAAGGGGTAAGTGCTCAAGCGCGCAATGACTATAGTTATAACACCCCAATTTTTGGGATAAGTACGATATTGTCCCAAATGTACTGTTTTATCATTTCTGTGAGTTATAAATTGAATTTGACTGTTTTGTGAGTGTATTTGACTGTTGTGTGTGATTTGCTCTGAGTCAAGAAAATATTAATTTTCTGACCGAAAAAATCTTATTTTAATTATTTGGAGCTGGGAGATCTTACTAAACCCAATTTCGATTGATATATATATTATTTTTTAATTTTTAGAATTTAACTGTGTAATAAAATAATTTTATATTATTATAATATTATTTTATTTGACAGTACCTACTGTCTCAAAAATAGTAGAAATCTGCTTCAAAATGACCAGGGACCCTAAAAAGATTGTGGGACCCACGTTTAAAGTAGCAGTCAACAATTTTGACTGGACTAAATTTTGAGCCAATAAGAATCAGTCAACGAAAGTGGCTTGAAAATTCTAAACCAATAAGAATTGGTCAAATAAAGAAGCATGGACTTCATTAAGGACCATTGGATGTAAAGCTTGTTTTAGATGCCTTTGATCATAACCGTTGATCAGATCAATGGTGTGATAAGAATCCTAATTAAATCACTAAGTGATATCCACCTTAGATTACATCAAGGGCTAGGAGTTAAAGTTAAAATCAATGGATAGGATTGAGTCAACAATAATGGCTTGATTAGTTATTAAGTAGCTAATTAAACCTAACTTAGTTAACCTAATTGCCAAATTAAGAAACTAAGTAAACTAACCTAGTTATTAATTAGTTATAATCTAATTACTAATTAGATATCCTACTTTTATTTAGAAGCTATGATGTATGCAATTATATATTTAATTAATTAGTTATGTAATTAGAATGTTAATTAAATGTAATTAGGAAACTTAACCTACTTTATTAGCTAATTAATTAGCATGTAATTAATCTTTAATGGAAGTCAAACAAAGTCCCTAAATCCCTAGGAGCCACACAGCCAAAGAGGGCAATTCACCATGTTCTCCATTATTCTTGAACCATCCAAGTGACCATTGCATGACCAAGTGTGACATAGGTCATGTGCACTCAAAATTGTGATATTTTGGTTTAAGTAAATCTCTTAATTTTCCCTACAAGCCATTCACGGCAGCACCCTTCCATTTCACTCTCAAATTTTCACTTTTACACTCATCAAAAACTTAGCCTAATATTCTCTCAAAAATTCCAAGAACCCAAGCACACTTTTCTTTCCATTTTCTCTCTCAAGTTCGGCCTCTCACCCTAAATCCACCATCTATCTTCTATAATTTTTCTTCTTAGCTTTTCCTAAACCTAAACAACATCCTAAGCACTTTTTCTTTAGAAGGTTTTGTCAAAAACCTACTCCTTCTACTTCAAAATCCAAGCTTTTGTTTACTTCCCTAAAGGTAAACTTTGGTTTTTATAGTTTAAAATTTAGTTTGTGATTTTCTAAACCATGATTGTTCCATGGTTTATCATTATGAAGCCTTGTTTGTGATTTTGCTAATTGTTTAAGAATTTTAGGGATTTGTTTTGGAATCTATACAAAAATCAAAGGAGAGGAGGAGACTTGAGGTCCTTGTCTTCAAGAGGTAAAAGGGAGATTTAATCTCATCAACCTTGTGTGGTGATGAGAAAATGGATTGTATGTGTGTGAAGAATCTATAAGGATTCATTTGTGTGGTTGATTTTAATTACAAGTATGTCCATAGTTTTAAAAATATATTGCATGTGTTTATAAATGTATAATTATTAAAGTAGGATGTGAATAACATGTAAGGATTGCATGAGTGTTCCAAAGAACACAATAGAGGCTCACGACTTCTCTAAGAAAAAGAGAACCAAAATGTTCTCAACCATTTTTCTAAAACAATGATTAATGAATCTAAGTAAAACGATGAGAATTGGCCAACATGCCATTTAGTGTACATTTGGATTCCAAAGTTATTTTCTAAGGTAGGTTAAGTAACTAATCTACAAAAGAAATTGATTCCAACGAATCTTTGAGAAATAAAATGAATAAACTTAGTTTAGAATTCTAAAGTAGCAGAATTTATTATAAGTAAGAATTAAAGAGAACACTTGAAAAATACTAACGTAGAGCTCACTCTCTGAGTTTTGAAGCGCGTTAGCAAGTTTCAGGGTGTAAATAATGGTTAAGGTTAAAATGAATAGTATTTAGAGAAAGACGTAGAAAATACTATATACTGATTTTCTAGGCAAAATGCTGCCAAAATTTACTGAAATCAGACAAATAAAATGAAAAAGTACCATAGTATGTTTATAACGTATGAAAAATATTCTACGTAGTTTAAAAGTACTAGAAATAGCTTACACATATTTGAAATAGTGATTTTTAAGCTATACAGTTAAGAAAATGATATAAAAATCTTACGCGATTGAGAAAATAATTTAAAAACAACACGCAATGTTCAAAAATGTCAAAATATATTTACGCAATTTAAAAATGTTTATAAAAGCGACGTGATTGTGAAAATGTGATAAAATTTCTACACGACTAAATGGAATAGTGAGTTTTACTGTCTGTTCAAAGTAGTGGACCCGGAGATGTTGAGTGATAGTACTGTTAAGTGGAGACATACTATATTTTGGAATATTGAGACTAAGTGTATTTTCATAATTATAATTCTTGATCTTGCATTTAGAGTGTTGTCAATTTAGTTGAAAATTGGCGATTGATTGACGAGATGAATTACACCGTGTTGTGGGTGTGATAAGCGTAGTGTGGTTCATTTATTGAACTTGGAGGCACTAGTGTGCGAATGATTTCACATGTGGACAGTGGGTAGCTACTTTGGGCCGTGGTAACGAGTAACGCACTAATGATCTCGACAAGCACTATTCTTAATCGAGATCTTGTGGAGACTATTTAGTACAATGCCTGTAGTGCACGATATTTTGGACTGTGTACTGCTACACAATGTTTTGGACTGTGGGCTATAGACACGACGTTGGACAGTGTAATAGTTTGGTTAGGCAGCCTGAGGTACTAATGGTTCTTTGCAGATCATTCTCTCTAATATCTGTGTTTAGCTCCATGGAGTAGGCACGAGTCAGTGTGTGTTATCATTCATTATCTGCATTTTAATGTTTACTATAATTTGTGATAAAATGTATGATGTACTAATTTGATGGTATGTATTACTGTGATATTTGTTTGTATTATTATTTTCTTTATTGCCATGCTGGTAATGATGTAGATTGTCTCACCTTTCTATATATATTTCTCTGTATTATTATTATATTCCGTAAAGAGTTTGAGGAAGAGGAAGAGGAACAGCCTCTTGAGATACAGTATCCGGACGAACGCCAGCCGAGTGAGCAGTGCGAGGACGGCGAGCCGTTAGATCACCCTTATCATCAGGATTGATCTTGAGATCATGACGTTGCCGAGATTCTTTGGGTTCGTGAGACTTGATTTTCATGGAGGTTCGGAGGCCTGGCGACTGCATGAGGATAGAGGATCAGTAGTCTACGTGGGATGTCTAACTGTGTCTCTATGTAGAGAGTTTGATGGGGAGATTATATTTACTACTACTCTATATTTATATCTTGAGTTGCCTTTGACTCTTAGGCATTATTAGGGAGGGATTTTTCATGCGCCTAGTGAGCTTAGTAGTGAGTCAACAGCACGGACTCATGTCCGTAGACCTGTGGGACCTCCAGGATTTCTGTCATTCAATGATCTCTCTGAAGATGATCCATCAGAGGGTTAGAAAATCTTTGAGGTGCACTTGGGCAAGTTATGTTTTAGTATTATGCTGACATTTTACTGCTTTGTTAAATATTTGTAGTTGTAAATTATTTGTAAACTTAAGACAAAACTCATATGTATATTATAGGTGTGATTATGTTTTATGTTATTTTGTGTTTCGTGTTATTTTATTTAATGTTATCAAGTATAAAAAGGAAAAAATTTACAACTCATATTATTTATATACCAAATGTTTTACAACTTAGGTAAGATTTTATTTTATTGCATTAAAATGTGACATCCCCACAAGGGTGTTACAATAGTAATGCGCCCTAATACCTGTAGCGTGCTCAAGCGCTTAGTCCTTACGCGCTCAAGCGCTAAGATAGGGCAGGGGCTGTTTTTAGCATTGTGATGCTAATTAAACTCCCTACTTTGTGGGATCATTTGTGCAAGTCTTTTAGGATGTAATGAGACACTTTTGGAGATATTTCTTAGAGAGAATTATCAACTTGCATATGTGAAAAGTTTGGGAATTCTTAGACATTCAAAGTTAGAATGCCTAAGTTAGTGTTTAGAACCTTGATCAACGTGAGGTTGATTTCTAATTCACTTGTAAAGTGATTGTGTGATGTTCTAGATACTGTTCAGCTAGTAATACGAATCTTACTACTTTGTTGGATAACTGAGGCTAAGATTCCTATGTTCTAGTGTTTTAAAATGTGACTTGGATATCTGGTTTTTAAACTTGGTATTTGTTGATTTCCTATGTATTGTGACCTTAGATGGTGTGCATAACCATATGACTTGAGAATAATGTATTGGTTCTGAATTCTCCTTGCATTTATGCTAGTATAGTCAAGGTTACCAATATGAGGGTGGAAGTAGTACTTTTACTTTGGTGAAGGGAAAGTGTCTACCTATTACTAAGTGGGTTTAGGCTTTTAGGTTTATCCTACTTTGTATATACAAGAAACAGAGGTTTCTGGGGAAAAAATAAGTAACTTGTGTTTTCAAGATTTAAAACCTGCAATGGCATTGCATAATCGTAATATTAGGATATTGTTTGAGCATAATCATACCTTATACCATAAAGCATTGCATTATTGACAATTGTATGGACAGTTGTCTTGCTTGATGGATTGGTTGCTTGTTTGATAGTATCTTAGAATTGTATGGGTGATTCTTTGATATTGTTGATTATCGTTTAATTGTTTACACCATGTGTATTTACGTTTACAGTTGATTTATTTGTTATAAATGATTAACTGCTAGTCTTGGTATGCGTATACTAAGAAATTATGATTTCTCACCCTTGTATGTTCCATGTAAATCTATGTGAAGAGCCTCCAAAGGGAAAGGGCAAGAAAAAGAAGAAGCAGAAGACTTAGTTTAGTAGCTTTATTTCTTTTTGCATCGACTTGTATTTATTTATTTTGCTGAATAGTTTGTAAAAGGTTTATGTATTATAGTGTGGCTTGTTAGCCAATGATGTATATATATGATCTTTTTTATCTTCGTGGCTCTCTATAATGACTATATAGGTTTTCATGGATTTTGTTTTTATGCATTTTAGAAAGTGACATGCTTAATATACTTTATCATAGAATATACTGCTTATTTTGTGATAATTTGTATTAAGATGTTACAAACTGAAGTATTGGTCTTGACACAATTATGGTATCGCTAGGGTGGACTAAGAATCCACAACTTGTGGTGTAGTTGACTCAACTAGTTATAGTACAGCCAAATTCGGCGGTCAATCCAAATGGCATCACTAGAAATGGTAGCTAAGTCCGCCACCACCCTATGACAAGCCTTATAATTTCATTTCACCTATCACACAGCAAATTGTATTGGTGCCGATAATTTTTCAACCAGTAAATCAACCTTTAATGCCAGCAACAATGTCGACAACAGTTAGTGTTTTGCGACCGACAATGGTCGAGTCAAACATTTGCTCTTAAGTATCTTCATTGTGCTAACATGATATTTGTAGAGCTTTCTTGTTAGTAATAACTTTTTTAGGTCTAAAAGAATTACAAGGAAGCTTTTGGATGATTAAAGAAGGCTAAGAAGATAAAATTCTGACTTGAGAGAGTTCAAGATGCATTCTGAGAAAGTTCTTGAAGAACTTGAGAGAGTTCAACCTACGAAGATTGTGAGAAAGTTCAAGAATGAGAGGATTCTCCATAAGGACCAAATGAAGAGCAAATCAGAGTTAAAAGGAAGTTTTCATCATCCAAGTTATCAAGATGAAACATGAAAATGATGATGGAATCAAAGATCAAGAGGTGTTGAGAAACTTCAAGCTTGAGAGAGTTACTGAGAAGGTTAGCTGGTATGATGTAACATCCTCCTATCCTAATAATGTTAATCAAGGTTATAGAAACTCAATATTATAAGTATAAGTTGGATAATAATTTTAGTAATCTTTTGGATTAGTTTGAGCCTAATTCTATAGCACTGAATGTGAAGAATAGCTAATAATTTAGGTAAAATGGCTGATATGATAGAAATAAATATGAAAAATATATTTCTAAAGCATAAATAGTGGGAATGAGTTGCAGTAAATTTTTAAGGATCGAATGAATTAGTTTGACATTTTTAGTAATACTAAGTGAGTGTCTAAAGGCCAAATTAAATAGAAAAGTAGCTTAAAAATTATGAAATTTAGAGCAAATGCTAAAGAGAGGATCAAAGTTAATTTGGAGATAAAGGCAGATCAAAATGAATATTGATAAGCTTCCTAATTCAATTTCATAGGTTTAATTGAACCAAGAAAAGAACATTGAAGTTTAGCGAATGATAAAGTGTATAGGAATTGTTGAAGAATGAAGAAATTGAGAAATGAATAGAATCCTAGAACTTTCTATAATACCATTGAAGGTTAGAAAATTCAGTAAAGGAATGTTAAGATATCCTTACGAGATACAAAGTTTCAGCATTTCTTTATTTCCTTCTATTTTCTTATGCTCCACTGCCATTCTCTCAGTTTTTGTTATCACTTTGTTCTTTGACTTTTCCCCATTTCTCTTATTCTTTCACACATGCACACAGCAGAAAAGAGAGGAGAAAACGATGGAAAGGAAGACAATCTAAAGGAGAAGGAAATAAAGCAGGAAGAGGAAGAAAGAAAAGAAAGAAAGAAAGAGAAGGGAAAAACCATCCAAGTAGGTTGAGGTAAGGGTGATTACTTCTCTATTTTTCTTCATTTTTCTGTGTATTCCAATATGGTTGTTAGATTGAAAATGAAATTTGTTCAGGTTTCTAATAATTTGTATTCCATAGATATGGATTTGGGTTTGAATAGATTGATTGTTGATTTTGATTGTTGTTTTACCATAGAAATGGTTGAGAATGTTCTTGAATGTTTCCAAATGATATTGAGATCATTGATGAGCTTAGAAATGTCCTACAATTGTGATTGTTATGGTTGGAAATGGTTTGGAAACCATCATAAAAATAAGGCACGCACTCTGGTGCATTAGCACCCAGGCACTGGAGTATGGGCACCCAAGCGCTCGGTGCCCAAAATGTGTTCTTTTGGTTGCTGCGCGCTCAGCGCCAAGGCGCTAGTTATGGAGTGCCTAAGCACCAACCGCAATAGGAGAAACTGTATTCTTGTCAAAACAGATTTTTATGCATGTTAGGATCCCATATGTATGTCTTTTAAAGTATGTTAAGATACGATTTGTGGAATATTCCCTTTGTATTAGGGTAATTGTATTGGAATGACATTACTCTTGTGAAATATGAAATTGAATTTTATAAATTATGAATTTGAGAATATGCTCCCTTAAGTCATTAAGATTGAGCTTGCATTGAATTTGAGAATTGAAGAATAGTATTCTGAATGTGTGTTTGATTTATCTGTGCTCCCATAATTTGAATTTGTATTAAGAATTAGAATTAGATAATTTTCTTGAATGGGAAGGTAATTAGTGCATGTTTTCCCACTCAGTATCCTTCGTTTTTATGTGAACTATGCTTCATTTGGTATAGCGGATTTTGGAGATGATCCTGTATGAGGGTAGGGTATTCGAAATTCTATTAGAATAATAGAGATAACCTCTTGTGAGGAAGGGGGATCCTGTATTCTTGAATAAGTTTCTCATTGTATAAGTATAATCCTCATGTTGTAATTCCCTCATATGATACTAGTGGTAGTGTGAGGCCCTGATTCACCCCCTACCATGAGTATATAGAACCTGAGCTATATGAGATAGCTTCCATCCTTGTGATACTTGAGATATGGGTTCTGTGGGATAAATGAGTATTTGAATAAGCACTGAAATTTTAAATGAATTTGTATGTCATGTTATGACTTGAATATGCATTTGAATCTTTGAATGAATTTGGTATTATAGTATCTGTGTTCGGAAACAATTCCTGAAATTATTTGTGAATGAAATTTATATTGTTTGTTAATGGATGTTTTTGGAAACTATTAAATGGAATTTTGTTGCAGGAAGAAAAAGGACTAGATTTGGCATTTTGCCACCTTTCTATTTTTGTATAAGTATATATTTAACTTGAGTTTTCAAAAGAATGTATTTTCCCCCGAAACAATTGGAATTATTATGATGACACCTTTTTCATAATAGAATCTACTGAGAATTAATATTCTTATCCCATTTCTGTTTGTATTCCTTGATAATTCCAGGATCGGTATTTCCAACGCAATGGCCCAAGCAAAAGATAATATTTGTTTTAGATTTAGACTTTTGTATAATGAGTGTATGGAAAATGCCTTGAAGGCATATGATATGTATTTGTACTATAATGTACACTTTGTATAAACATCCCTTTAGTATATGTACATTATTTCACCTGTCTAGGTTCATATTTTTATATATCATTGTAAAGTATATATGAAGTTTTTGTTATAAATTTTGAGTAATAACAGTAAGGGCATTACATTTTGGTATCAGAGCAGATCATCCTGTTGAGCTGAGGTATGGACTAGCTATGCTTTAAGCATGGTGTTATGCATTAGTCTTGTCTTAGTGATGAGATGCATAGGTAGAATTGCATAACTGCCTTGAGTTTGTATGTTTATAGTTAACTATCACACTATTACATAATATCGAACTTGATCAACTCAATATATAATGTGTTGTGCGTACTGGAAGCTATGGCATCAACCAGGTGCACTCGTGGCTAAGGTAGAGCCCCTACTGGAGATAGGGATAATACTCCAGATATGTTTGAGGCTATTAGAGACATAGCTACTGTAGTTAGAGAGCAAGCAGCTATGACTAACAGGATATTAGAGGAAATGTGAGTCAATGCACAACCAGCACCAGTGCAAAATGTGGCTTTGGTGGAAAATTAGGATTTTCATGATCTATCTAAATTCAGAAAGGCCAATCCTCTGCTGTTTCAAGGCGAATATGATCTTGCCAAGGCAGAGGTTTGGTTAAGGCAGTTAGAGAAGATTTTTGGGGTAATGAGGTGTGGAGACGATTAGAAAGTGTCTTTTACTTCCTACATGTTAATGGGGGAAGCTGAACATTAGTGGAACGATGTTAGAAGGTTAAAGGAAGCAGCTGGTGTTCAGGTGACTTAGGAAGTGTTCAAAACGGCCTTTTTGGATAAATACTTTCCAAGGAACTTGCAAGAAGCAGAAGAATTAGAGTTTCTAAAATTGGAGGAGGGAGATATGTCAGTGGGACAATATGTTGCAAGGTTTGAGGAGCTATCAAAATTTTCTTCTTATTTCTAGTATAATCCGGATGAAAATTGGAACTATATAAAGTTTGAAGATGGATTGAGAAATGAAATAAAAAGGATGGTAAAACCTTTGGTGATCAGAGATTTCCAGACTTTGGTAGAAAGATGCCGAATTGTGGAGTTAGTTAGTCTGAAGTCGCAATAAGAGTATAGACAGCAAGGATCTTAAAAGAGAAAGAAGAGAGATGACAAGTTTAAGAAGAATGGACAATAGCCAAGAATCAACAAGATAAAGGAAAACAGACTCAAATAGAATCTTATGGACCAGCATGTTTAAAATATGGGAAGCAGCATGAGAGCAAACCTTGTTGGGCAAACTAAGTGAAGTATTATACATGTGGATAGAAGGGACACTTTGCTAGGAGTTGCCCCCAGAAATAGGCTGCACTACCACCTCCTCCTAGACCTTAAACCAGAGGAAGGGTGTTCACTCTGAGTGGCAAGGAAGCAGCTCAATCTTATGATCTAATTCAAGGTAAGTGCATAGTTAAAGGTAATCTTTTAACTGTGTTGTTTGATTCGGGAGCTTCCCATTCTTTCATTTCTTATGAATGTGTAAGGATGCTAGATTTACTTGTTTTTGAACTTCCCTATGACTTAACAGTTTCTATTCCCACTAGTAAACTGATATCCACTTCTAAAGTATGTCTAAATTGTTGTGTAACTATTGAAAATAGAGATTTCTTTATAAATCTCATATGTCTACCCCTTGTTGATATAGATATCATTCTTGGCATGGACTGGCTATCAGCAAACCATATTGTCTTAAACTATTCAAATAAAGCTCTAGTGTTTTTATTTGACACTTCTTCCATGAACTCTTCTTTTGAATACCTAAATGCTAATCAAGTTATCAACCACCTAGTAGAAGGAGCTCAAGGCTATGTTTTCCTCTTTTCTTTGAATTTCGAAAGTCAGCAAAGTTTAAAAACTATACCTGTGGTGAGGGAATACTCGGAAGTGTTCCTGGATAAAGATAGTAAATTATCACCTAAGAGGGAAATAGAATTTACCATAGACTTAGTACTAGGAACCGGGCCTATTTCTATAGCACCTTATAGGATGTCCCCTTTAGAGTTAGCAGAGTTAAAGAAGCAAATTGAAGAGTTGTTGGATAAGAAGTTCATTAGACCCAATGTATCACCATGGGGAGCCCCTGTGCTCCTGGTGAAAAAATAGGATGGCAATATGAGATTGTGTGTGGATTATAGGCAACTAAACAAAGTTACCATTAAGAATAAATACCCATTACCTAGAATTGATGATTTGATGGATCAGCTAAGAGGTGCTACTGTGTTTCCAAGATTGATTTAAAATTTGGATACCATCATATCTGACTTAGAGAAGAAGATATCCCTAAGATTGCCTTTAGAACTAGATATACGTATTATGAATATCTTGTAATGTCTTTTGGTTTAACTAACCCACTAGTTGTATTTATGGACTATATGAATAGGATTTTTAGACTATACCTTGATAAGTTTGTTGTTGTCTTTATAGATGATATTCTCATTTATTCAAAGACAACATAGGAACATGAAGCACATCTTAGGTTGGTTCTAGAAATTCTGAAAGAAAATAAGTATTATACTAAGTTGTCAAAATATGAATTTTGGATGAAAGAGGTGCAATTTCTAGGACACATGATATTCAGAGATGGAATATCCATAGACCCTAGTAAGGTAGAGGTATTCTTACAATAGGAGAGACCATCCATTATAATTGAAATTAGGAGCATTTTGGGTTTAGCAGGGTATTATAGAAGGTTTATTAAGGGCTTTTCCCAAATAGCTTTACCTTTGACCAGATTGACCAGAAAGGGAAGTACCTACAAATGGACACAAGAGTATGAAAATAGTTTCCAAGAACTAAAAGAGAAATTGACCACAACTCCTATTTTAGTAATTCCAAATCCAGAGGAAAACTTTGAGATGTATTGTGATGCCTCAAGAAAGGTGTTAGGATGTGTTTTAATGCAGAACGATAGGGTAGTTGCTTATGCTTCCAGACAACTGAGACCCCATGAAGAAAACTATCCAACTCATGATCTGGAATTAACAGCAGTTGTTTTTGCCCTGAAGATTTGGAGACACTACTTGTATGGTGTAAAATTTGAGGTCTTTAGTGATCATAAAAGCTTGAAATATTTGTTTGATAAAAAAGAATAGAATATGAGACAAAGAAGGTGGATGAAATTTTTAAAATATTATAACTTTGAATTGAGGTATCATCTGGGTAAGGCTAATATTGTGGTCGATACACTAAGCAAAAAACTTCTGCATATGTCCCATATGATTATACAAGAAATGGAATTGTTAGAAAGTTTCAGAAACATGAGTTTGGCAGTAACTGTGTTGCCACATGGTCTCTATTTGAATAGATTAGAAATTCAAAATGAATTAAGAAATCATATTAAAATTGCTCAAGAAGAAGATAATGAATTGAAAGAAATAAGTGAACAAATTTTGCTAGGGAAGAAAAAGGAATTTAGAAAGGCTCAGGATGGGACGATTATGTTTAGGGATAGATTGTGTATCCCAAGAAAAGCAGAAATTAAAGAAAGGATTCTAGAAGAAGCCCATAAAGGTAAGTATGCCATCCACCCTAGAACAACCAAAATGTATCAAGATCTCAAGAAAATGTTTTGGTAGTCAAGTATGAAAAAGGATATAACAGAATATGTATTCAGATACTTAGTATATAAAAAGTCAAGATAGAGCATAAAAGGCCTTCTAGTCCTTTGCAACCTTTAGAAATCCCAGAATGGAAGTAGGAGAGTATTTCAATGGACTTTGTGACACGATTGCCTAGAACCCAGTTAGGTCATGATGCGATTTGAGTTATAGTGGACAGGTTAACAAAGTCTGCACACTTTTTGGTAATAAGAGCTAATTATTCATTGGATAAGTTAGCTCAACTGTACATCCAAGAAATAGTGAGACTACTTGGTGTTCCCTCGAGTATAGTATATGAAAGGGATCTTAGATTCTCATCTAGATTTTTGGGAGCCCTGCAAAAAGCATTTGGAACTAAATTGAATTTCAGTACAACTTATCATCCGTAAACAAATGGACAAATTGAGAGAACTATTTAGACCCTTGAAGACATGCTTAGAGCTTGTGTGTTAGAACAACAAGGTAGCTAGGATAGGTTCTTATCTTAAGTGGAATTTGTCTACAATAATAGTTATCATTCTAGCATAGGTATAACACTATATGAAGCTTTGTATGGTAGGAAGTGTAGGTAACCTCTATGTTGGTATGAAACAAGAGAACAAACTATCCTAGGCTTAGAATTAGTACAACAAACTACTGAGCAAATTAGAAGGATCAGGGATAGGTTTTTAGTTGCCCAAAGTAGGAAGAAAAGCTATGCAAACGAGAGAATAAGACCTTTCGAATTTGAAGAAGGAGAACATGTGTTCCTTAGAGTCACTTCTATTATGGGGGTTAGTAGAGCCATTAAAGCCAAAAAGATTAATCCTCTTTTTCTCGGTCCTTTCCAAATCTTAAAAAGAATTGGACATGTTACTTACCAGATTGCTTTGCCACCCAGCTTGTCAAATGTTCATAATGTTTTTCATGTTTCCCAACTTCGAAAGTATAATCTGGATCCTTCACATATCATAGAAAATGAATCAATACAGTTAAAAGATAATTTAACTTATGTAGTTAAACCTGTGAGGATCATGGATAGAGCAATTAAAGAGCTAAAAGGGAAACAAATTCCTTTGATGAAGGTATTGTGGGATGACGGTAACTCAGAGGAAGCCACGTGGGAACTTGAATCCAACATAGCATAAAATTTATGAAACTTTTCAAATAAGGTAAGCAAATTTTAAGGACCAAATTTATAAAAGGAGGGCAGGGAGAATTGTAACATCCTCCTACCCTAATAATGTTAATCAAGGTTATAGAAGCTCAATATTATAAGTATAAGTTGGATTGTAATTTTGGTAATATTTTAGATTAGTTTGAGCCTAATTCTATAACACTGAATGTGAAGAATAACTAATAATTTAGCTAAAATGGCTGATATGATAGAAATAAATATGAAGAATTTATTTCTAAAGCATAAATAATGGGAATGAGTTGCAATAAATTTTTAAGGATCGAATAAATTAGTTTAACATTTTTAGTAATACTAAGTGAGTGTCTAAAGGCCAAATTAAAAAGAAAAGTAGCTCAGAAAATTATGCAATATGGAGCAAATGCTAAAGAGCATATGACAGTTAATCTGGAGATAAAAGCATATCAAAATGAATATTTATAAGCTTCCTAGTTCAATTTCATAGGTTCAATTGAACCTAGAAAAGAACGCTGGAGTTTAGTGAATGATAGAAGTGTATAAGAATTGTTGAAGAATGAAGAAACTGAGAAATGAATAGAATCGTAGAACTTTCTATAATATCATTAAAGGTTAGAAAATTCAGTAAAGGAATGTTAAGATATCCTTAAGAGATACAAAGTTTCAGGATTTCTTTATTTCCTCCTATTTTCTTATGCTCCACCGCCATTCTCTCTCAATTTCTTATCACTTTGTTCTTTGACTTTTCCCCATTTCTCTTATTCTCTCGTGCATACACACAGAAGAAAAGGGAGGAGAAAAAGAGGGAAAGGAAGACAAGCTAAAGGAGAAGGAAATAAAGCAGGAAGAAGAAGAAGAAAGAAAAGAAAGAATGAAAGAGAAGGGAAAGGCCATCCAAATAGGTTGAGGTAGGGGTGATTACTTCTCTATTTTTCTTCATTTTTCTGTGTATTCCAATATGGTTGTTGGATTGAAAATGAAATTTGTTCAAGTTTCTCATAAATTGTATTCCATAGATATGGATTTGGGTTTGAATAGATTGATTGTTGATTTTGATTGTTATTTTACCATGGAAATGGTTGAGAATGTTCTTGAATGTTTCCAAATGATATTGAGATCATTGATAAGCTTAGAAATGGCCTAGAATTGTGATTATTGTGGTTGGAAATAGTTGGAAACCATCAAAAAAATAGGGGACGCACTTTGGTGCATCAATGCCCAAGCGCTGGAGTATAGGTGCGCAAGCGCTCGGTGCCCAAAACGTGTTCTTCTGGTTACTGCCCGCTCAGCGCCCAGGTGCTGGTTATGGAGCGCCTAAGCACCGGTCGTAGCAGGAGAAATTGTATGTTTGTCAAAATGGATTTTTATGCATGTTGGGATCCTCTATGTATGTCATTTAAAGTATGTTAAGATACGATTTGTGGAATATTCCCTCTATATTGGGGTAATTGTATTGGAATGACATTACTCTTCTAAAATATGAAATTGAATTGTATAAATTATGAATTTGAGAATATGCTCCTTTAAGTCATTAAGGTTGAGCTAGCATTGAATTTGAGAATTGAAGAATAGTATTCTGAATGTATGTTTGATTTGTCAGTGCTCCCAGAATTTGAATTTGTATTGAGAATGAGAATTGGACAATTATCCTTGATTGGGAAGGTAATTAGTCCATGCTTTCCCACTCAGTATTCTTTGTTTTTATGTGAACTATGTTTCACTTAGTATAGTGGATTTTGGAGATGATCCAGTATGAGGGCAAGGTATTCAAAATTTTATTAGAATTCTGGAGATGACCTCTTGTAAGGAAGAGGGATACTATATTCTTGAATAAATTTCTCATTGTATAAGTATAATCCTCATGTATTAATTCTCTCATAGGATACTAGTGGTAGTGCGTGGCCTTAATTCACTCTCAACCACGAGTATATAGAACCTGAGTTATATGAGGTGACTCCCATCCTTGTGATGCTTGAGATATGAGTTCTGTGGATAAGCGAGTATTTGAATAAGCACTGAAATTTGAAATGAATTTGTATGTCATGTTATGACTTGAATATGTATTTGAATCTTTGAATGAATTTGGTATTATAGTATCTGTATTTGGAAACAACTCCTGAAATTATTTGTGAATGAAATTTGTATTGTTTGTTAATGGATGTTTTTGGAAACTATTAAATGAAATTTTGTTTTGGGAAGAGAAATGACTAGATTTGGCATTTTGCCACCTTTCTAATTATGTATAAGTATATATTTAACATGAGTTTTTAAAAGAATGTATTTTTCCTCGAAACAACTGAAATTATTATGATGACACTTTTTCCATAATAGAATATATTGAGAATTAGTATTCTTACCCCATTTCTATTTATATTCCATGATAATTTCAAGATCGATATTTGCAGCGCAATGGCCCAAGCAAAAGATAATATTTTGTTTTGGATTTAGACTTTTGTATAATGAATGTATGGAAAATGCCTTGAAGGCATATGATATGTATTTGTACTATAATGTACACTTTGTATTAATAATTACATATTTGATACATTAATAAACTCTCATGTTTGGTCATTTACACTCTCCATGTACTTAATTGATTGAATTTGATTATGTTTTGTAAGTTTGGACTCAAATTAGACTTAATTGAATTTTTTAATATGATTTACATCTTATACTGTTTCTATATTTGGACCATATCTTTGGTTGTATATGGTCTTTTTAGGTGATTCTAGTTTCATTTGAAATATAAGAGAGAGCTCTACAACTTTCATGAAGACCTCAAAGACCTAATCACACGATTGGATAACTCAAATTGGAGTTGAAGAAAGAACTAGGGTGCTGATCCTGACAGCTTGACCTATGCATACTGTTCATGACATAGCTTGAGCTATAAGATGTTAAATGGGCTGAAATTTTGATAATTAATATTTAAGACCCAAATATACAACTTTAATGTTGAACACTTTTTCAGAATCTGAGGTCTAATGGGTTATATTGGGCTTGGAAGTTAGAACAGAGGAGCTGTCGTTGGGCCTGAGTAGTAGGCAATAATCAGACCATATCTTGAGTTGTAGGAATGCTTTTGAGCTCAAACCAACGGCATTTGAAAGTTAAGATCAATGCCTACAATTTCATGAAGACTACTTGGTGAAAAAATGACAAATGCAATGACTTCAGAGCTAAATGATTTCAAAAATAAAGAATCTCCATAATTTTTCACTCATCAAAAGTCATTTAGTATTTTTCACTCATTTTCTACTCATCCACTCACTCATGACTCAGCCCCTTTGTCATTTTGTATCCCTAATCCTCTATAAAAGGGAGCCTTGGCTGATCATTTAGAAGTCTTGGTGTTAGATACCAAATTCATGCTATTTTATTATTAGATTATCTTGTTGTAGTTTTCTTTTGTTCTAAATTGAAGTTATGTTCTTCTTCTTCTTTTTCTCTCTTCCTTTCTTCTTGTCTATGGGTAACTAAGTTTCATTTTGCTTGTGTGAAAGGGTGAAGCTCTTAGTAATGAAATAAGGTTAGATTAATCTCTTTCTTGTACTTAAATGATATATTATCAAGTGGTCATTATATTTGTTGTATTTTGTTTCCAATCAATTTAGAAACCCTCCTTGTAAAGTGGAGTTCTTGATTTGTTGTAGACAAGAGATTGACACAATGAATGCTTAAACTCATTTACAAGTATTGGTGTTAGAAACTTTCCTTGTAAAGTGGAGATCTTGATTTGTTGTAGACAAGAGATTGACACAATGAATGTTTGAACTTATTTATAAGTATTGGTGTTAGTAGATAATTAAAGGAACCATAATATAACTAATATAATTTTTAAAGAACTTTAAATGTTGTATTTTTCGATTGGAACCTCCGTTATGTGTGGATTCTAATTAAGTTATAAAAGAATTAATCTTATCCTTAATTTATTTACCAAGACTGAATCTCCTAACCCAAGCAATTCCTTTTTATTTGTGACTAAGTTTTTATCACTTTTATTGTTGTGACATAATATTTACTTTACGCCAAAGAATTTTTCTTCATCAATTCCCTGTGGATCGACCTCGGACTCCCGAAAATTTATTACTTGAGACAACCTGCACTTGGGTTTGCAACTTTTAATCCGCATCAAGTTTTTGGTGCCGTTGCCGGGGACTTAATTTGAAGAACAAATTTAATGATGTAAATATTTTGTATATAGATTCTACTCTTTTAATTTTTTTTGTACTTACTAACGTACTAACTTAGTGGGGGAAACTCTCCCTTTTATTTTATGTATTTTACTTTCTGCACTTTAAATTCTCAGTAATTTACTTTTTACATTTTATTTTCTCGTATTTTATTTCTAATTTTCTAACTTACTAACCTACTAACCTTTTTTATTTTCTTGCTTACTAACTTACTAATTATCTAACTCTCTTACTAACTATCTAACTTTTTACTTTATCAGCTATCTAACTTTTTACTTTACCTACTTCTAACATTTTAATTTATCTGCATACTAACTTTTTAATTTTTCTGCTTATTAACTTATTTGGTGGCTGGTTTATACCACACCTTTGTTAATATTTATTTACTAAGTGTTAATATATATTTGGTGGCTGGTTTATACACCATCCTTGTTAATATTTAATGGCAGGTTTATACTGCCTACTTGTACATTTTCTTTTCTACTTTATGTCACTTATTTATGCTTAATTGATATCGTGATTTAAATTCTGGTTGTTTGGTTAAAGTTAATCCTAGTACTTTACATATTGATTTGTCTGAATCACAATCACACACATCAAACACAATGGCTGAAAATGAAAGTGTGTATGATGAACATGAAAATCAACCGTTGTGAACCATGCGTGAGTATTTGCAACCATCTCGAAATTCTAGTCCATCATGTTTTATCTTTCCACTCAATGCTAACAATTTTAGATTCAAGCCAGGTATGATTTCTTTACTTCCTAATTTCCATGGTTTAGAACATGAAAGCCCATATTTATATCTAAAAGAATTTGAGGAAGTTTGTACTGCTTTTCATGATTAAACTTGCACTAAAGAGGTTGTTAAGCTTAAATTGTTTCTTTTTTTTTAAAGATAAAGCAAAAACTTGGCTTAACACTTTGAAACCAAGATCAATTGGCACATGGCAAGAAATGAAAGGTGAGTTTTTAAAGAAACTTTTTCCAACACATAAAACCCATGCTTTGAAAAGACAAATCCAAAATTTTTCCAAAACTCAAATGAAGCATATTTTCAAAGTTGGGATCATTTTAAAGCTTTGTTAAATTCTTGCCCACATTATGGTTTTGAAAAATGGCGCACTATAAGCTTCTTTTACGAAGGGTTAACACCCGAAACTAAATAATTTGTGGAAACAATGTGCAATAGTGAGTTTCTTGATAAAGAACCTGAAGAAGCTTCAGACTATTTAGACCATTTGACTAAAAATTCTCAATCTGGGCATGGTACTAATCCTTCTGAAAATTCAATTAGATATAACCTTGCAAATTCTAGTAAAGGAAAATATCATCTTAGTCAAGAAAAAGATTTAAATGCTAGGTTTGCCAATTTGGCTAGAAAGGTTGAAGCTATGGAATCAGGAAAAGTAAAAGAAATCAAATTTGTGTAAAATGAAGAAATTTGTAGCATTTGTGATGAATTGGAACACTCAACAAATGAATGTCCAAAATTTTCTATTTTTAAAGAAGTTGTGCATGAGTAAGTAAATGTAATGAACAATTTTAAAAAGTTATTCACTTCTTCTTTTTCAGATACATATAATTCGGGATGGAGAAATCACCCAAACTTCAGTTGGAGGACCAACAATCAGGCACAATTTATGTAACCACCACCTCCTCAGGCACAGCAGGACTCTCAAAATTATCAAGGATATGCACCCTATATCCCACTGTATAGGAAAAACCTTGAAGCAACATTGTATGCATTCATGGAAAAGCAAGAGGCCATTAATAACCAAAACACTCAAGCCATGATTGACATAAAAGGAACTCTTGCTAAACTTTCTTCTGCACTTGTCATTCACGAGAAAGGAAAATTTCCCTCTCAACCTCAACCAAATCTGAAGGGTCAGTACAGCCTAAATAAGGGTAGTTCAGAAAGCCAACAAATAGATCAAGTCCAGTCAGTGATAACTCTTAGGAGTGAAAAAATTGTTGAAAAATAAATTCCTGAACCTTGTGAGAAAAATGATAGGTCAAGTTCCAAAGATAAGGAAGAAGTTGATAAGCCACCTAGTCAAAAGGAGACTAAACCCTCGCCTTCACCCCCATATCCTCAAGCATTAAACAATTCAAGTAAAATGAATCATAACAGTGATATTTTTGAAATCCTTAAACAAGTGAAAGTCAATATTCCTTTGTTAGATGCTATTAAACAGATTTCTTATTATGCCAAATTTTTGAAAGACTTGTGCACTGTTAAAAGGAAATATAATGTGAAAAAAATACATTTTTTATTGAACAGGTAAGCTCCATTATTCAGAACAATAATGCGTTAAAATATAAAGACCCTGATTGTCCTCCAGTTTCATGCATTATTGGTGAACATAAAATTGAATGAGCTTTACTTGATCATGGTGCTAGTGTTAATTTGCTTCCATATTCAGTTTATCAGCAATTCAACCTGGATGAGTTAAAACTAACTTCTGTAACTCTTCTACTTGCAGATAGATTAATTAAAATTTCAAAAGGAATAGTGGAAGATGTGTTGGTACAAGTTGATAAATTCATATATCCTATGAATTTTATTGTCTTGGAAACTAAACCTATGGAAAATAGTAGCAAGTCAATTCCTGTTATTTTAGGTCGCCCATTTTTGGCAACATCTAATGCTTTGATAAATTGCAGAAATGAAGTGGTGAAGCTAACATTTGGAAATATGACACTGGAGCTTAATGTTTTCAATATGTGCAAGCAACCGCAAGAAGTTTATGATGGAAAGGAAAAAATTGAAGGGATTGAGGCCATTATAGATTATCATCTTCAAATCAGGAGTTCTTCTGACCCATTAGAAATTTATTTAATTAATTCATTTAATTCAGCTGCGTAATTAAATGATGATGTTTCTGAAATATGCTCTTTGCTTGACTGTACACAGGTAATAGAATACAAAGAATGGAAGTCGAGATTTGAAGAGCTAAAACCCATGAATGATGATACCCATAAAGAAGTACCCACATTGGAACTAAAGTCATTACCTGCTGGGTTGAAGTACACATTTTTGGGAGAAGAACAAAACTTTTCAGTGGTAATTTCCTCATTCCTGACCAAAGAACAAGAAGGTATATTGATAAAAGTACTTAAAAGGTATAAAAGTGCAATTGGATGGATAATAAAGGACATAAAAGGTATTAATCTATTATTTTGTACACATAGAATATATTTAGAGGATAATGCAAAGCATCTCAATAACCACAAAGAAGATTAAATCCACACATAAAAGAGGTAGTTAGAGCTGAAGTTCTTAAATTACTTGATGTTGGAATTATCTATCCTATCTCTAATAGCCAGTGGGAAAGCCCTACACAAGTTGTGCCTAAGAAATCTGGAATAACAGTGGTTGAAAATGAAAAAGGTGAATTAATACCTACCCGAGTCTCATCTAGTTGGCGTATGTGTATTGATTTTAGAAAATTGAATGCAGCCACTAGGAAAGATCATTTCCCCTTACCATTTCTTGATCAGATTCTGGAAAAAGTAGCAAGGCATCCCTACTATTGTTTTCTTAATGGTTATTCAGGGTATAATCAAATACCAATTGCGTTAGAGGATCAAGAAAAGATGACTTTTACGTGCCCCTTTGGCACTTTTGCATATAGAAGAATGCCTTTTGGTCTTTGTAATGTTCTGACAACTTTTCAAAGATGCATGTTAAGTATTTTCAGTGACATGATTGAGCATTATTTAGAGGTTTTCATGGATAACCTAACAGTTTTTGAAAATTCTTTTGAAAATTGTCTTGATAATTTGGAAAAAGTTCTTAAAAGATGCGAAGAAAAAGAATTTATGTTAAGTTGGAAAAATTGTCATTACATGGTTACCTTAGGAATAGTGTTAGGTCATGTGATATCTTCTAAAAGAATTGAAGTTAATAAGGCCAAAGTTGAATTAATTGTTCATTTGCCTTCCCCAAAAATAGTCAGAAAAGTTCGTTCCTTTTTAGGACATATAAGATTTTACAGAAGATTCGTTAAGGACTTTAGTGCCATATCTAGACTATTATGTAATCTTCTAACAAAAGATGCACCATTTGATTAGACCCAAGATTGTCAGAAATCTTTTGAAAAATTAATCGATCTTTTGACTTCTACTCCTATCATCCAATCCCCTGACTGGTCTTTGCCTTTTGAGTTAATGTGTGATGCTAGTGATTTTGCTGTTAGTGCTATTTTAGGACAGAGAAAGGAAGGTAAGCCTCATGTAATTTATTACGCAAGTCAAATATTGAATAGTGCATAAATGAATTACATCATTATTGAAAAAGAACTACTTACTGTAATTTTTGCATTGAATAAATTTTGAGCTTATTTAATTAGTTCTTCCACTATTGTTTTCACTGATCATGCTTCTGTTAGATATTTAATGTCTAAGCAGGATGCCAAACCTAGGTTGATACAGTGGATCTTGTTGCTTCAATAATTCAACATCACAATAAAAGACAAGAAAGAAGCCAAAAATATTGTTGTAGATCATTTGTCTAGACTTACAATAGGCTCATCTTTTGATAGCACACCTATCAATGATTCTTTTCTCGATGAATTTTTATTTTTTGTCAATTTCATGCCTTGGTTTGCTAACATTGTCAATTTTCTTGTAACAGGTAAGATGCCCCCTCAATGGACGCATCAAGACAGAAAAAAGTTTTTGATTGAGGTGAAAATTTTCTATTGGGATGACCCATATTTGTTCAAATATTGTCCTGATCAAATCTTTCAGAGATGTGTACCCGATAGTGAGGTAAGTAGTGTCATTAAATTTTGTCATTCAGAAGCATGTGGAGGTCATTTTTCTTCATAGAAAACAGCTGCAAAAATCTTGTAGTGTAGATTTTATTGGCCCACATTATTTAAGGACAGCTATATTTTTTGCAAAAGTTGTGAAAGTTGTCAGAAATTGGGTTCCATTTCTAAAAGAAACATGATGCCTTTGAACCCTATCATTGTCATTGAAATTTTTGATTGTCAGGGAATTGATTTCATGGGTCCATTTTCATCATCATTTGGATTTGTATATATTTTGGTTACAGTTGATTATGTCTCAAAATGGATTGAGGCGATTCCATGTCTACACAATGATCACAAAACTGTTATGAAATTTTTAAATGAAAATGTTTTGAGTTGAATTGGAATATCTCGAGCTATCATCAGTGATGGGGGAAAATATTTTTGTAATAAACCATTTGAATCTTTAATGAAGAAATATGACATCACACACAAAATTGCTACCCCTTATCACCCTCAGACAAGTGGACAAGTAGAATTAGCAAATAGGGAGAATAAACAAATTTCGGAAAAAATGGTTAACTCAAATCGTAAAGATTGGTCTTTAAGATTAAATGAGGCACTTTGGGCTTATCGTACTGCTGTCAAAACATCTTTAGGCATGTCACCCTTTCGGTTAGTCTATGGAAAACTTTGTCCCTTGCTTGTAGAATTGGAGCATAAAGCATTTTAGGCCATTAAAGCTTTCAACTTAAATCTTGATGATGCTTCCAAGTTACGCAAATTGCAATTGAATGAACTTGAGGAATTGAGAAATGATGCATATGAAAACTCAAAAATTTATAAAGTTAGAACAAAAACTTTTCATGACAAATCAATTTTGAGAAAATCTTTTGAAATTGGTCAAAAAGTTCTGCTTTATAATTCTCGTCTTCACCTATTCCCTGGAAAATTGAGATCTAGGTGGATTGGTCCTTTTATTGCCAAACATGTATATCCTCATGGGGCCATAGACATTGAGAACCCTAGGAATGGTAATGTATTTAAGGTCAATGGACAAAGACTCAAACCATTTCTGAAACATCAAGTTGTTGAGGTAGAATCCATCTCCCTTTCTAATCCTTGTTATGAGTAGAATTTATTTTAATTTTGTTTCTTTCTTTTTTGCAGTTCTTTGTGTTCCAGTTAAGTGGCAGATAATAGTACTCTGTGATTCTCAAGTCGGTTTATTTTTCAATTTCCCATAATAACTAATTTCTTCTCATTCAAAATGGATGTCATTCTCTCAAATCTAAGAAATCATTTCCCTTCTGTTCCTAAAAATGCTCTAACCAAAATCTACAAAGCTAGGTGTGAAAGATTGAGACTGTTAATGTACAAGGGCATCCCAGAAGATATACACTAGATAATCGAAGTAAAGGTTTGTTTAGCTGGTGAATCTTCAGATTCATTTGTCCCATACATGCCTGGTCTCGGTAAAAGTTCATTTTCAAAAAGGAGAAGAGAAAAAAAATACAAGTTTGTTACAAATGTGTATGATGGAATTGCAACACGCGATGTCATTCTTTGGGAATGGTTTTCGTAAATCAAGAAGATAAAATTTACTTTATCAAGAATGGACTAAGTAAGGAGTCATTAGATGATATCTTATTGATTCTTGAGACGCATTATTGTGGAGTTGTGCATCGTGAACTTCTTAGTTGTTGGAATCTCTTTAAGGACGAGCAAAAGTGTTACAATCTTGGGAATCTGACTCAAGAAGACCCTGTTTACCAATTTATAAGAAAATTGGATGGGAAGCTTATCCTCGACTCATAGAAGGCGTTTAAGTCGTTTCTGGACGTGAAACCAGAGGAAGATGTGAACCACAATCACAACAACTTGTATATATTATCTTGTACATTTCTTTAAAAAAAAAGAAAAAAAAGAAAAGAAAAAAAAGAAAGAAGAAATAAATAAAAAAAGGAAGGCAAAACTTTGGTTGTACTTAGTTTTTAATTAGATTAAGAGCCCCTGCCAGCGGCAGTCCCGTCATTGACTCGGGTGGACCATCACATGCCAGTCCGTAAATAAGGTTCATGTGCCATGCTCTGTAGAGAGCCGCACTCCACAACCCAATGTTCACCATCTAGGCACTATGGAGTTGATGGACAGGTAGAAGCGTCACACTTTGGTTATTAGTAAGTAACCCGCGGCTGCCAAAGCGTATAAAGCATCTGAGCTTGATCCTCTCTTTTATTCGAAGGGGCTCTCAGCGCCCTGGGATGGGGCGTTCTGGATCTTGGACATTGCAGGTTTCAGATTTTAGCATCTTTGTTGATGTTACGAACCTAAGTGTGAGCTCTCCATGTTTTAGACCCAAGATGGAAACTCACGATGGTTTCTTTATTCTCTTTTCTTCAAACAAGCAGGAGGGAGAAGAATTCCCAGATTAGTTAAGCCATCTTGGTATTACTGCACTTATGATGAGCAGTATAAAAATATGCCTTGAAACCTGTACATAAAGGTATGTCATCATTTGTTATTATTATTTTATCTTTGTATGATTTTGTTGTATTTTAGTTTTGGGCGAGGTCCTTCAGGGGTTTCTAGACTTCTTTACCCTGATGGTTTTCTTGAAGTAAAAAAAAATTAAAGAAAATAAATTCAAACTTTTCTGACAATAGCCAACCTACCCATACAGAAGTTATTATTACCTTTTCTATTCTCTTTCCTATTTAAACACTCTATTTTCTGCACTTCTTATAACTCATAATCATACAAAGAGAGTGTACGTGTAGAAATGGAGGGGGCTTCTTCTTCAGTTCATAAATTTACAAGTATCTGTGTATTTTGTGGGACAAGTTATGGGAAGGGTTTAGAGTTTGTAAACACAGCAAACATTGTTGGTAGAACACTTGCTGCAAGGAACATTCGTGTAGTATATAGGGGAGGTAGCATTAGGTTAATAGAGGCTGTATCACTTTTTGCATTTGTAAGAGGTGGTCAAGTTTTAAGTGTCGTTCTTGAACCTTTAACTCGAAGGAACATCATTGGAAAGACAATTGGACTGGAAATTCCAGTATTATCTATGCATGGACGAATGAAGGCAATACTTGAAAACTCTGATGCATTCATTGCCTTACCTGGTGGTTTTGGTACTTTAGAAGAAGTCTTTCAAATTGTCTCTTGGGCCCAACTGAACATCCACCATAAACCCATAGGTTTGTTGAATGTTAATAATTTCTTTGATAATTTGTTATCTTTAGTTGACCATGCTGTGGAACAGAAATTTGTCATACCTTCGGTAAGACAACTCATTATCTCTGCTTCCACTGTTGATGATTTGATTGATATTTTGTTTATGAACTTGATTCAGTAACAGCTCAGATATATTGGTCAAAAGGAAGCGGTGAGGGAAGCAGTATGAAAAGCAAGCCATGCCAAACACTCCAACAATTTTAATAATTACAAGCTTTGGTCTTATTCATCGTACTTTGTTTTTGTTTAAATTTGTGTGAGGTTTCTCTTTTCAGTAATTGCAACAACAGGTACTATTTTCTATCTTTTACCTATCTATATTTGACATTGAGGACAATGTTGTGATCTAGTTGGGGGAAACCATAGTTGTGTAAAAAAACAAAAAAAAAGATCTAAAAAAAACCAAAAAAAATTAGGAAGTGTGTTTATTAATATGTTTGTTGTGTTTATATATTTGTCAGTAATTTATTAACAACAAAAGTAATTAGGGATGACAGAGTAAGGAGTAAATTATTTATTTTTGAGACGCATCAAAATTGGTGGCAGAGTAAGGAGTAAATAGGCAGATAACTAGTTTGTGTAGAAGTAGTAATTTAAATTTAGGAAAATTTACTTGATTGAGTAAATTGTCTTCTTTCTTAAAAATCACATGCTTGGTTATGGATGTTGAATTGGTGGACTGAGAATGATAGAATTATACCTTGTGAGATTTGGAGCCTATTAATGAATGGATTGAACATTTGTATTATTCTCTTCTTTCTTGTATGAATCTCACTATGGAATTGTTACTTTAGAACTTGTTTTGATTCTTTTTGAGATTACATTTTCATATGCATACATAAATATGGTTGAGACATTTTTCTTGATATTGCTACTTTAACTAAATAGCCAACCTTGTATATTTTTTCTTGCTTAACCCCTTTGAGCTTATTTAAACATTCTTTGTTTCAAACTCATTATGTTCCTTAAAAAAAAGGAAAAATCATGTTCTTACCTAGCCTTAGGGAATAAAAGAACATTATCTTTGTCATTGGATGAGTTCTTGAACAAGTGTGGGTGTGTGTGTACAGAATGGTTGGTAAAAAAATGTATATATTATGTTCATCTTAAAAAAAACAAAAACAAAAACAAAAATAAAAAAAAATTAAAAGAAAAAAATAAAAAAAATGTATGTAAATAAGGGTCAACAATGCAATAAAAGAAAGGAAAAGAATATGTAAAGGGAATTTGTATTAAGTGGAGTTGGGATGAACTTTCATGCTTGTTAATTGAACTCGGCTTTCATACTCTTTTATTCTCTTTGGTATTTAACTTGTCATATCCATATTACCTTCTCCTTTACCTTGGCCCCATTACAACCTTGAATAAAGTCCTCATGACTTGTGTGTGCGTGTGTTCTGAGTAGTGGAGAAGAAGAAGATAAGCAAGCTTATGGTAGTGTAATTTTCATAGGTTAAATTGAGTGAAATACCTACCTTTTAAACACTTGTGGGATTGAGAGTAAATCTTGTGAAGATCTATCATTCTTGACTCATGCTTTTCAATTGAAATTTCATTGCTTGTTGATTTGAGATGTGAAGAAATGTTACCTCATAAATGTTTTGATTACTTGAATGATTGGTTGCTCTTCATTCTTAAATATTATTAGAAATTGAGTCTTTTAGAGTGTTTAGCTTTTGAGTCTGTTTCATTTTTTGTTTTGTTTTGGTCTTGTGTGTTTTACTCAGGAGTGCAAAAAGTTAAGTATGGGAGAATTTGATAATCACATATTTGATACATTAATAAACCCTCATTTTTAGTTATTTACACTCTCCATGTACTTAATTGATTGAATTTGGTTATGTTTTGTAAGTTTGGACTCAAATTGGACTTAATTGAATTTTTTAGCATGATTTACGTCTTATACTATTTCTGTATTTGGATTATATATTGGGATGTAGGTGGTCTTTTTAGGTGATTCTAGTGTCATTTGAAAGATAAGAGAGAGCTCTACAACTTTCATAAAGACATCAAAGGCCTAATCACACAATTGGATAACTCAAATTGGAGTTGAAGCAAGAACTATGATGCTGATCCTGACAGCTTGACCTATGCGTACTGTGCATGATATAGCTCGGGTTATAGGATGTCAAATTGGCTGAAATTTTGATGGTTGATAGTTAAGACCAAAATCTACAACTTTCATGACGAACACTTTCCCAGAATCTAAAGTCTAATGGGTCATATTCGGCTTAGAATTTAGAACATAGGAGTTGTCGCTGTGCCTGAGTAGTATGCAGTAATCAGACCATATCTTGAGTTGTAGGAACACTTTTGGGCTTAAACTAATGGTATTTGAAAGCTAAGATCTAGGCCTACAACTTTGATGAAGATTACTCGGCGAAAAATGACAAATGCAATGACTTCAGAGCTAAATGATTTTGGAGACAAAGAATCTCTATAATTTTCCACTCATTAAAAGTCATTTGACATTTTTCACTCATTTTCCACTCATCCACTCACTCATGACTCATCCCTTTTATCATTTTGTATCCCTAATCCTTTATAAAAGAGAGCCTTGGCTGATCATTTGGAAGCCTTGGTGTTAGATACCAAATTCATGCTATTTTGTTATTAGATTATCTTATTGTAGTTTTCTTTTGTTCTAAATTGAAGTTATGTTCTTCTTCTTCTTTTTCTCTCTTCTTTTCTTCTTGTCTATGGGTAACTAAGTTTCATTTTTCTTGGGTGAAAGGGTGAAGCTCTTGGTAATGAAATAAGGTTAGATTAATCTCTTTCTTGTGCTTAAATAATATATTATCAAGTGGTCATTATATTTGTTGTATTTTATTTCCAATCAATTTAGAAACCCTCCTTGTAAAGTGGAGTTCTTGATTTTTTGTAGACAAGAGATTGACACAATGAATGCTTGAACCCATTACAAGTGTTGGTGATAGAAACTCTCCTTGTAAAGTGGAGATCTTGATTTGTTGTAGACAAGAGATTGACACAATGAATGCTTGAACCCATTTATAAGTGTTGGTATTAGTGGATAATTAAAGGAACCATAATATAACTAATATAAATTTTAAAGAACTTTTAATATTGTATTTTCTGATTGGAATCTCCATTATGTGTGGATTCTAATTGAATTATAAAAGAATTAATCTTGTCTTTAATTTATTTACTAAGAGTAGATCTCCTAGCCCAAGCAATTCCTTTTTATTTGTGACCAAGTTTTTATCACTTTTATTATTGTGATATAATATTTACTTTACGTTAAAGAATTTTTCTTCATCAATTCCCTGTAGATCGACCTTGGACTCTCGGGAATTTATTATTTGAGACAACCTGCACTTGGGTTTGCAACTTTTAATCCGCATCATGTATAAACATCCTTTCAGTATATATACATTATTTCACCTGTCCAGGTTCATATTTTTATATATCATTGTAAAGTATATTTGAAGTTTTTGTTATAAATTTTGTGTAATGTACTTACTATTATTTACTATGGTGTAATTCTGGATATACTATTAGTAATAATAATAAGGGCGTTACATATGAAGCTTGAGAGAGCTCTTGGGCAGGAACTTAAATAAAGTGCACTGACTTAGCATAAACAACAAAATAATGGCTACTTGCCACAAGAAGGATAGATAACCATTGTAAGCCTCTGATAGTTTCTTTTCGCATGCTATAAAATGCTCCAAGCTTGAAATTAAGATGGTTGAACCATTGAAGGACAATTTGAGAAATATTAAAGCTCATACATAAAGAACAACTATCTCACCTCTACCTACTTTATTCTGAAACTTTTGAAATCCTTAGTAGGCGTGTTGTAGTAGGCGTGTTGAAGGTTCTGCAAAACTGAGTTTATACACTCTTTAAGTGATTTCGAGATCTACCCACTTATATCAAACACTTAAAACTATCCATGATTGTTGAGTGTTGTTGGTGAGCTTGTGGGTTATGCAAGACACTTGTAAGCTTAGTAAAGCTGATTATAAGCTTAGTAAAACTATCCTAGAGGTCATGTTTGATGTTAGAAATGATTATTGATTATCCATGTACTCGATGGTTAATAAATTGATTGTCCATGTACCTGATGGATATGATATTGATTATGGATATTATAATGATTATCCATGTATCCAATGGATATTATAGTAACTACCCATGTACTTGATGGGTATTGAATTGATTGTCCATGTACCTGATGCATATGATATTGACTATGGGTAATAAATTAATTATCCATGTACCTAATGGATATGATATTGACTATGGAGGATAAATTGATTATCCATGTACTTGATGGATATGATATTGACTATGGAGAATACATTGATTGTCCATGTATTCGATGGATATGGTATTAATTATTGATAATATATTGACTATCCATGTACCCGATGGATATGATACGATCTATGGATAGTGTAATGACTATCTATGTACTGGATGGAAATATATTAACTATCCTTGTACCTGAAGGATGTTATGGTGAATGTCGTTGTACTCGAAGGATAATATCTTGGTCATCCTTGTATCTGAAGGGAGTTATCGCGACCGTGATTGCGGCGAAAAAAATAGCTCATAGGATTTTAGAAAAAGAAATTGGAGTTGCCACCAATTTTATTTAAATTAGGAAAAATTGAAAAACCCTTATTAGAAAATGGTCTTTGAGAACCAAATTGGATTCGGGAGTCGGTTATGCTTAGGGAAGGGTGGAAACTCAATCCCACGGCATCCCTAATGCACCCGTCCTAAGACGGTACCTTAAGTCAATTGTGCAAATTCTTGATAATATCAAATATATCTATTTTAATTACTCCTCTTTTTTGAAAAAAAAAGCAATGTAACTATTTTTTATTTTTTTATTTTTATTTATTATTAAAAAAAGCAAGAAAGAAAAGAAATAATCAAATTGTGAAAATTTATTTTTGGCTTGACAAAATAAAGATTTTGCTCCTACGTATCCTCAGGTGCGATGAAGAACTAAAAGTCACGTAGTTCTTTAAAAAAATAATTGATTGGTTGATTTTAATTAAAAAAGATTTAATTTTTAATTTTAAAAATTTTAATTAACAAGTCGTCGCGACTCAGTTAATCAAATTAAAGTCTGAGTAGGTGAAGTTCGGCATCATGCTAGAGACGTCACCCATTAAATCATCAAGTTGTTACAACTCGATGATTATATTGTATTTTATTTTAAAAAGATTTTAACTATTTTTTAATATTTTTTATTTTTTTATTTTTATCTTTTTCACTTTTTTTATAAAAAAATTTAGCCCATTAAGTTAAAACTCATTACTCAAAACCATTTTTCCCAAAAAAAAAAAAAAAAAAAAAAAAACAAAAGCTTTACAAAAAACATAGAAAAGAAAAAAAAAAAAGCAGTAGCTTTACAAAAAAAAAAAGTAACTTTACGAAAAGGCGAGCAAAGGGGACAAAAAAAAACTACTTTACGGAAATAAGAAAAATGGTGTATTTATTTTCTTTAAAAAAAAATTAAACTAAATAAAAAAGCAAATAATAATAAATAAAAAAGAAAGCGGATAAAATAACAATAAATAAAAAAACTAATCAGAATTAATGAGGATAACTTTATCACTTCGTTTTCCACGAATTTGAAAATCTTTTGTCCTTTCAATACCAGAAGCGACAACCTCACTATGCAAGAACAAAAAATCCCACCTTTCCTTCAAATCTTAGTTTTATAAACACATATTTCATTATTCCTCTCAAGTCAGATTTCTCTCTCTTTTCCTTGTATTCAACTCTAGCTCTTTCTGAAAATTTCATTTCCCCTTTTCTTCTCTTCGAAATTTATGAACCCTCCAGCACCAAGCTTTGGTATTTATAGAGCTCCTTCCTGATCTTCAGGGGCTACGACTCTTCCCTCTTACGTGCCAAGCAAGATTGTCGTGGGTGAAGAGAGCACAGTGAAGTGAGTGGAGCCTGTGTGTGTGTAGCAAGAGGTGACGAAAATGGTTCAAAGCTTTTTTTTTACCTCTATCTTTGCAAAAAGGTGATGCAAGGGAGTGGGGGTGCTTCCTGACATCGATGGTGGTGTGTCGGAGGTTCTTGGGAGTTGAGCGGTGGTGAAGCGTGGGTTTTGTTTGGTCCAGATGTGGAGGTCGAGGTTGGGGTCGTGTCTCACGGTCGGAACAGCACTGGGTTGCGGGTCGGATGGTGACGGCTCGAATCTGGTGGTGCGGAGTCGAACCTACTCTAGTTCTACAGGTGGCGGCTCGTGTGGTGGTGAGTTTGGGTTGTGGGGGATTGTGTAGTGTTTAATGGAGGAAGGTGGTTATGATGATAGGTAAAGGGTATTGGATTTTGTGGAGTTGATGAAGGTAGGTTACAGTGAAGGTTGATGGTGGAAGGGCTGCGTGGAAAGTAATGGTTTCACATGGAGGATGGTTGAAGGGTGGTGAAAGGTTGATCAAGATAATAGAGGTTGGGTGTGAGGGTGAGTCACGGTTAGAGCTTGGAGGAAGGGTGAATGTGTTGAGGTGAGGACGAAAATGAAATTGTCTGAAGGTCGTCTCCTCTAGAAAGCCTCAATCTCTTCTCTGATTTTCGTCCTCTGTATTTATAGAGGCAAAATTCTTTCCTTTTTTTTTTTACCACAGGAGGACTTCCTCTACGTTGTGTTGCAGCCTTGGATGCAGAGCTTGAGCCTTGGTGCGCCGTCTGGAGAGATTTCAGAGGTTGAAGCTCGGGTCTCACTCTGATTTCCCTTTTTGTGTTTCGTCTCTGCTCCATGTATTCCCAAATTCAAATGTTTTTCTTCTTATGCTGTGTGATTTGACCAAGGTGCAGGGGTGACTGACAGGGCTTTGAGCCTTGTGAAGTATCAGAGGTTGAACCAGGCTTGAATCTCTTCTGAGTTTCCATTTTCATGTACTTTCTCTCTACTCCTTGCAAAATCTTCATTCTACTCCCTGTAACTTACCCAAAAATGGGATTCTCGTGGATTGAGCTCCACAGACCACATAGTGGCAGTGATCCATGTCAAGGTGTTGCAGGAGCTTCAGTCTTCTCATACGCGCTTGTTCAAGGTGTTACAGTGGTGGTTGACAGAGTTTTGAGTAGAGCTAGGCGTGGCTTAGGGCTTGAGGTGGAGAGGAATGGGGCTAGGATTTGAGAATGGTGAGAATTGCAGACCCTGGGGCTAGAAAGTTGTAGTAGGTGGAGGAGGGGGCTGCTAGGGTTTGGAAAAAAGAAGGGTAATAAGAATGGGTATTTGGGTCATGGGTGGATCCGGGTCATGAGGTGGATCCGGGTAGATGAGTAAGCCCAATGGACCCAAGCCCAAACCTCTCCCTTTTCCTTTTTTTTTTACTTTTATTTATTTTCATTACTTTTTATTATTAGTTTTTTTTTATTATTGATTAATAGAAGCAGAGTTAATTTTTTTTTATCGGTCATTCATAACTATATTTTATTTATTTATTATTTTTTGGTCTGGATAAAATTGGGTGTTCACAGTTGCCCCTCTTTACTTGTTTCTTACTACATACTAAGAATAACCATAGTTTTCCCTATTATTGTTGTAAGAAACGAATAAAGACGTGAACTTAAATTTTGTCCAGCAAAACATGAGATGATGTGAATGGACAAGGTAAAGACATCGATTGAACACAAGTGAGCTAAAACGTGGATTTACGAGTTGTCGTAACATCGTTAATCCCACCAAGGTGAAACTTAGCGTAAAGTCAGAGACGTCACCGCATTGTCAATAGGCTGTCACAGCTCAGTTGACGTTTATTGATTAAAAAAAAGTCTCTTTTTTACTTTAAATGACCTTGGGTGACTTTATGACTGAAAATGGTAAAAGATAGTGGGCTTGGCCCGGAATTTAAAAGACAGTGGGCTTAGCCTGAAATTTAAAAGACAGTGGGCTTGGCCTGAAATTTAAAAGATAGTGGGCTTGGCTCGGAATTTAAAAGACAATGGGCTTGACCTAGAATTTAAAAGACAATGGGCTTGGCCTAGAATTTAAAAAGACAGTGGGCTTGACCCGGAATTTGAAAAGACAATGGGCTTGGCCCGGAATTTAAAAAAAATAATGGGCTTGGCCCAAAATTTGAAAAGACGATGGGCTTGGCCCGGAATTTGAAAAGACAATGGGCTTGGCCCAGAATTTAAAAAAAGTGGGCTTGGCCTAGAATTTAAAAGACAATGGGCTTGGCCCAGAATTTAAAAAAACAATGGGCTTGGCCCGAAATTTGAAAAGACAATGGGCTTGACCCAAAATTTAAAAAGACAGTGGGCTTGGCTTGGAATTTGAAAAGACAATGGGCTTGGCCCAGAATTTAAAAAGACAGTGGGCTTGGCCCATAATTTAAAAGGATAGTGGGCTTGGCCCAGAAAGATTTTTTGTTTCTATGTTCTTTTATAGTGAAGCTTGGCGCAAAAGCCAGAGATGTCACTTTTCACAAGTTGTTGCGGCTTATGGAAAGATGTTGCAATGTTCATTCCTGTAACGAAAAAACTAAAGATCATATCAATAGATCAAAAATATTATGCCAAAACATTTCTCTTGTATACCCAATGCTAATTGCTTCCTCAAAAAATTTTGATTCGTCAAACCTGGGCGCAGGCTCTCGCAAACTAAGGCTTATCAACTTGTTTCAAGCTCCTTGGGATCTTTGGATATTGGGGTAACTTTACTTCTGAGTTTGCTCATCAAGCACACAGTTTCCCTCTTAACATTGTGGATTGCATTGGGAGCTTTTCTTGCCTCGTTTAAACCTTCTGACTCATTCTTGATCTAACTTATTAGTTAGAGGATTGCCATTAAATTGTTAAATCAATGATACTAAATTTATATTCCCTCTTATCAAAGCATTTTGTAATAAACATATATGACTTCACAAATATAAAAGAAAGGAACATGATAAAGAGAGATGAAGAATAAAAGAGAAGAAAGGAAAGTATTTTCATTGATTTGAATGTTCACAAGCACGTAAAGACAAATAGTACAAAAGGATGATACAAAAGACAAGGTGAAAAGCAATTGCCCCAGTTAGGATTCCTTTCTTCTCATTAGATAGGTCCTAATTCTCAGATGGATATTACAACCACCAGTGACACAAGTTCTCTTCTATCGATCACTGCTTAAAATTGCCCAGATTTTGTCAGTATCACAAATTCTCTTCCATCGCCACTTAAAATTGCCCCAGTTTTTTTTTTTTTGCTATCTGGGTGAGCCTTTCAGGTGACATCTCCTAGGAGAGCCTTTGCAGACTTTAAATTTTTTACCTAATTTAGATGTCCTAACTTTTGCTTAGGCTGCCCTCGCGGGTTTTTCAACCTAATGGGCTATTTTTTTCTTTTTTTTTCTTTTTCTTTTTCTTCTTCTCTCTCTTTTTGTTTAGGCATAGAACTTTTTGACTGCATCAGCATTTGTCGGTCTTGGCAATTCATTTTCGTCCATATCTGTTAAAACTAAGGCTTCTCTAGAGAATGTCTTCCTAATAATATATGGCCCTTTATAACTCGGTGCCCATTTTCCTCGGGCATCCTCTTGGTTTGGAAGGTTTTTCTTTAGGACCAGGTCACCTGCTTAGAACTCCCTAGGGTGCACTTTCTTGTTGAAAGCTCTTGCCATTCTTCTTTGGTATAGTTGCCCATGACAGATAGCTTTTAATCGCTTTTCTTCAATCATGTTTAACTGCTCATACCTAGTCTTTACCCATTCTGCTTCTTCTAACTCGGCTTCCATCAACACTCTTAAAGATGAGATTTCGACCTCTATGGGGGAAACCGCTTCCATACCATAGACCAAGGAGAATGGTGTTGCCTCAGTGCTAGATCAGATATTAGTGCGATAAGCGTGGAAAGCATAGGGGAGCATCTCATGCCATTCTTTGTAGTTGACCACCATTTTGGCTACTATCTTCTTGATGTTCTTATTTGTTGCTTCTACTGCACCATTCATCTGGGGTCTGTAAGGAGCAGAATTGTGATGCTTGATCCTAAACCTCTCACATAGATTCTTGATTTCTGCGCTATTGAGATTAGGGGCATTATCTGTGATAATCCTTTCTGGAATTCTATACCGACAAATGATGTTTACCCTCAAAAATTTAAGGATAACTTTTTGAGTGACTTTAGCATAGGAAGCAACCTCTACCCACTTGGTGAAATAATCAATTGCTACCAGGATAAACCTATGGCCATTGGAAGCTTTCGGGTTTATTGGCCCAATAACATCGATTCCCCACATTGAAAAAGGTCAGGGTGCCACTATATTATGCAAAGGGATGGGTGGTGCATTAATGCGGTCAGAGTATGCTTGGCATTTATGACACTTTTGAATATATTCTATGCAATCAGCTTCCATAGTGGACCAGTAATAACCATATCGTAGGATCTGTCGAGCCATCATGATACCGTTGGCATGTGTTCCACATATTCCCTCATGAACTTCTGTTAAGATGGTGAGAGCCTCCTTAGCTTCTATACATCTGAGGAGTGTGCCATTATAGTTTCTTTTGTACAGTGTTTCCCCGTTCAAAAAGAAAGCCATGGAAAGCCGACGTATGCTCTTTTTGTCAGTCTCATTTGCCCCTGATGGGTATTCTCTGAACTTGATGTACTGCATGATATCATGGAACCAGGGCCGGCCATCTTCTTCTTCCTCAACATTAGAGCAATAAACTGGTTCGCTTTCTGCCCTTATTTGGATGGGTTACACATTAGCATGAATATTCAGATTGGTCATTACAGCCAAAGTAGCCAAAGCATCTGCGAATTGGTTCTTATCTCGAGTCAAGTGCGAAAAAGTGATCCCTTCAAACTTCTCGATCAATTGCATCATATATTTCTGGTATGGAATCAACTTTAGGTCCTTAGTCTGCCATTCCCTGTTCACTTGATAAATTATTAGTGCTGAGTCTCCATATACTTGTAGTTCTTTCACTCCCAATTCTATTGCAATATTTAACCCTTGAGCACAAGCTTCATACTCTGCAACATTGTTGGTGCAATCGAACTCTAACTTGATGGCTATTAGGTATTGCTTCCCACTTGGTGAGCTGACCACTGCACCTATGCCGCTCCCATACATGTTGACTACTCCATCAAAAAACATCTTCCATTTATCTTCTTCATCTGAATCTTCTTCTTCAATTGCTAAAACATCCCCATTAGGGAAATCAGACGTCACAGGTTGCTTGTAATTGAGTGGGTTCTTACCTAAGTGATCTGCAAGTACGCTCCCTTTGATAGACTTTCGAGTTATGTGCTTTATGTCAAACTCAGAAAGAACCACTTGCCATTTGGAGACTCGTATGGAAACATGAGGGCTTTCAAATATGTACTTTATCGGGTCCATTCTTGAGATAAGCCAAGTAGTATAGTACAACATGTACTGCCTCAACCTTCTAGACATCCATGCTAGTGCACAACATGTTTTCTCGATTGCCATTTAGCGAGACTCGCATTCATTAAACTTTTTGCTCAAATAGTAGATAGCCTGTTCTTTTTTTCTTGTTTCATCATGTTGTCCTAACATTGCTCCCATGGATGTCTGCAACACCGTGAGTATAATATCAAAGGACGACCAGGTGTAGGTGGTACCAAAATAGGAGGACTTTGCAAGTAAGCTTTTATCTTCTCAAAAGCTTCCTGATAGTGTTCATCTCATTCTCCTGGTTATTGTTTCTTTAGTAGCTTGAAGATTGGCTCGCAAGTGCTGTTCAGGTTGGCTATGAACCTAGCGATGTAATTCAGTCTCCCGAGAAAGCTTCTTACCTCCTTTTCAGTCTTGGGAGCAGGCATCTCTTGTATTGCTTTGACTTTATCAGGGTCCACTTTGATTCCTTCTTTGCTAACGACAAAACCAAGCAATTTTCCAGTTAACGCACCAAAAACACATTTTGTCAGGTTTAGTCTCAACTTGTATTTTCTAAGTCTTTCAAACAACTTTTGCAACACTACCACATGACTTTCCCCTTCTTTGGACTTAGCAACTATGTCATCCACGTATACCTCAATTTCTTTGTGCATCATATCATGGAACAAAGTAACCATGGCATGCTGATAGGTGGCCCCAGCATTCTTCAATCCAAATGGCATGACTGTGTAACAAAAGATTCCCTATGACGTGACAAATGTGGTCTTCTCTTTATCACTCGTGTCCATAGGAATCTAATTGTAACCAGAATAACCATCCATAAAAGAGAATCTATGACCTCTTGCTATATTATCGACAAGGACATCAATGTAAAGCAATGGGAAATTATCTTTAGGGCTAGCTTTATTCAAATCCCTATAGTCCACACATATCCTGAATTTTCCATCTTTCTTCGGAAAGGGGATGATATTTGCTACCTATTCTAGGTGCCTTGATACTTCTAAAAATCCTGCTTCCAATTGCTTGGTGACTTCCTCCTTGATCTTTAAAGACATTTCAGGGTGCATTCTCCTCAATTTCTGCTTTTTCGCCTCAACATTAGGGTATAGCGAAATTTTGTGGGAAGCTATGCTTGGATCCAGCCCTGGCATATCTCGGTAAGACCAAGCAAATACATCCATGTAGTCTCTGAATAACTTGACCATGCTTTCATGTTCTGGGTTATCCACTAACCTTAACTCCTTCTTGTCTTCATCGGTTCCCATATTGATCACCTCTACTTCTTTCTCATTCAGTATGAAGTCTCTTTCTGACCTTTCTACTAATTTGGCAAACTCTTCAGTGGCGTTCCTATCTTCATCTGAGTCATAGTTATCTATATCCATCATTGAATAGGAATCCATCCTTGAGCTTTGAGGAATCCTTTCATGGGACAATGCCTTTACCAAACCCAAATCCCTAGAAAATTTATTTATGCCCGATTGGAAACAGAAAGAAAAAATGGTAATTGGACAAGGCTAAGCAAAGGCGCAAATCAAAGATAGAAAAGAACTAAAGCAGTGAATCAACTGATAAACATATAAGTTCATTACATTGAAACTTCGACAAAAGATAACATGAGCAAAGAATCATACTGGAAAAACACACAAGTTCATTGCATTAAAGCTTCGACAAGAGTTAACATAAATTCAATATTGCAAAAGTCTAAGATAACATCATGACTAAACAATTACTTTATGATAATCACATCCATTAACGCCTCAGATCGCCAATTGTTCAGAGGTTTCAAGTTGACAGAAGGCTGGATAACATGGTCTTCTCTAGAGTCTTCGTCTACATTGTTAATGATTAGCTGGACCTGATGATTGGAGGTTCTATTGATAACCTCGGCAGGGATGGGGAATGTCTCCTTCAGATGAGGAATCGTCTTTTTCACTTCATTCTCCCTTTTTCCTTCATTAAGAACCAAATTGTGCTTCATCATGCCTTCCAAAGGTGCCTCATATCCCAGACCATACAGTTTTTGTTCTCTGGCAGGGTGATCATAGACTTGGTTCCTTGCAGCTGAATTTCTAAACCTTTTCCGGCTTGGTTACCATTATTGTTCATGATGCGAGTCACAATTTGATGAACATCTTTAGAGGATGACTCATCCTTCTTTGTCTTTGATTCCACCAACTGAAAACTGTGTAGGAAGTTTTCCACCTCCAGCCCTATGTTTTCAACATAAGGCACTAACGTAAGCTTCATCAGTAAGATTTCTTCCTCTCCTAGAATGGTAACCAAACATCCATTTTCAATGTATTTCAGGCATTGGTGCAGGGTCGAGGGAACAACACCAGCAGCGTGGATCCATGGTCTTCCTAAAAGTATAGTATATGTAGGCTCAATATCCATTACTTGAAATAACACTTGGAAACAACTCGGGCTTATCTCAAGTGGAAGGGTCACTTCTCCCAGAATTCCTCTTTTCCTTCCATCGAAGGCTCGCACTGTCATTTCTTGAGGCCTAAGGTCTTCTACACTTATAGCCAGCTGGGACAAGGTTGTCCTCGGGAGGATGTTCAAGGCAGAACCCCCATCAATCAAAACCTTTGCGACTACATACCCCTGACATTTCAAAGTGATATGCAAAGTACGTGGGTTATTCCCTATTGAATGTACCACTTCTTCCTCTGAGAAGGGGATCACATTGATGTGCCTTACTGGGTTTACCATGTTCACTAAGCTTTCTGGGGTAACATCCGGCTTCACATAGGCTTCAGCACTCTCTACAGTGCTTTGCGATGAAGTTCAGAATTCATGATGAGTGACAAAAGAGAGATCAGAGCTGGAGTTTTTCTGAGCTGTTCTACCACATCATACTCACTTTGCTTCATGATTTTTAGGAATTCTATTCATCATCTTCTTTTATTTCTATGAAGCCTGCTTTTGCTGTCCCGGTCTTATCTTCTTGCCCATAGCACCTACCGCGTCTTGTGATCCCTCCTATGCCCACGACACTTGACACTGCTTGTGTAGGCTCTGTTATCTGAGCAATAGGGGTTAAAGCGGTTTGTCCTATATTACTTTGCGTCTTTACCTTGACATCATACTTCCAAGGCACAGCATGTGTATCACTATAGGGAAAAGGTGTAGGCTTCTTTATCGTTATGACAACTTTTAGAATCTGGAACTTCAACAGTACGTGGTAGTTTAAGGACTAGACGCTCCACAATATCTATCTCTTTTACGAACCCTCTTGCTTGAGTAATATCTATTACACCCAAAGCCATGAATCCTTGCACCCGAGCTTTAAACTCTTGATAACCCTCAATATCGTGCCCCTTCTCTATATAGTATTCACAATAAGCTTTGGTATCATATTCAAATCCTACATCACCCAAGGCTACTGAGGAACAATAGCCTGCTTGGACAAGACCTTGGAATATTAACTTCATAGGAGTTTTGACATCTGCTATGTTTTGAAGTCCTTCATTCACTTTTTCTAATGCGTTTACAATTCATTTCCCATGATTTGGAATTGGGTTGCTAGTAATGCTAGGTCCCTTCTCCTCTTCAAAGTCTAGCTTTTCGCAGGAAATCAATCTCCTCACTATGGTTTTAAATACTTCGCAATCTTCGATTGAGTGTCCTAGGTTATCCATATGGAACTTGCAAGTTACGTTAGGATTGTACCAAGCTGGAAATGGGGGCACCATGGGGCGAGAAGGAACGCATGCAACCAAATGTGCATCGAACAACTATTGAAACAAATCAGCATTGGGGATTGGCAACTTTGGAAAAAGGGGTAGATTCGATGGGGGTCGAGCATACCCTTGGTTTCCTAAATTTCGAGGTGCGGGAGGACGATTGGTATAGACGGGACGTGGTGAGGGAACATTGTTAACTTGGTATGAAGTTTGGTAAGTTGGAAAAGCGGGTGAAGGGGCTTGATAAGAGGGGTATGGCTGTGGATTACGAGGAAAACATGAGTTTTGTTGATGCGCATAACTGACTTTTGGTTCTTTCTTCCTTGTTGGTGCCACCTTCTTAGGAAAAGTGCTCTCTGTATTTCCAGTAGGTAATTTTCCTGCTTTTGCAAGATTCTCAATCCTTTCTCCAGCCGAAATTAGATCAGAAAAATCTCTGTAGGCAGCATCTGCCATCAGCCCGATAAAAGGTGCTCCTAGGGTCCCCATAAAGTACGAGCTTATTTCTGATGGAGTCAATGGTGGTTGAACTTGGGCTTCTAACATTCTCCATCTTTGAGTGTATTGCTTGAAAGTTTCGTCATTCCTTTTTTGCATTGCCCGTAGTTGTTCTCGGGTAGGTGCGGCGTCGATATTGAATCGATATTGCTCCAAGAATAGACTTGTCAGATCATCCTAACAAGAAATCTTTGAATGGTCAAGTTGCATGTACCAATCCAAAGCCGACTCGGTTAGGCTCTCATGGAAGAAATTAGTTAGGAACTTTTGATCCCGTGACCAAATGGCCATTTTGGTGATGTAAGTCTTCAGATGAAACTTTGGATTGGTGCTTCCATCATACTTTGAGAAGTCTAGTATTTTGAAATCTTTGGGAATATTAACTTCAACCTCAGGGAACAGTTCATCGATTCCCACTAAGCCGTACAGATTAGGGCCTTGAATGGCTTTAATTTGCTCTTGCATCTTTCCAATCAATTCATCTCTTAATTTTTCTTTTTCTGAGTTGTTGTTTAGGAATATTTTCACTGGCTGTTCATGAGTGACTTCTACATTATTTTTCTCCCCTTCATGATTTTCGTTCATGGAATCACCCTCTTCATTCACATTGTTGTTTGCATTTGCATTTGCCCTAGTGCCGACAGATGCTCCATTTGTTGTTCTAAGGGTCTCAGTTAACTGTCTCAGTAAATCTTCGACCATTGATTGTCCTTCTGCCATTGCATTGATTCTTCCTCTCATTTCATCCATCTCTTGACTTAAGTTTCTTTCTGAATTTGACATCTCTTACAGCCTAGTTTGCGACCTAGTTTCGTAGGCCCAGGTTTGTGCGATCTGCATTTTCTGAGGACGAGCAATGGTTCAAAGTTTTTTTACTTGAAAATGGAAAAATTATTATTATTATTATTATTTTAGAATATCAGTGATTGTGTTCATTATTTGTTAGAGGACCGTTAGTGGTTTTATGCCAAGTAGATTTGAAATGAGTATCTTTGATCTTTGTTTGTTGTGATTATTACCCAGAACGTCTCGTTCAAAAGTATTAAGTCTCCAGTGAAATATGGGATCAAAAAAATGAGTGCCGAAATAAACATACTTCATTCATTCTACTGAAAAGATATGACAATACATTGCTTCTTAGATGAACACAACATGACTTAACCGAAGAAAACTATTCCCTATCTGAATAAGCCTTAGCCATCTGTTTCATCTGCCCTATAAGGTTCTTACAGTACTCAATGAAATCACTGATTTCTACCAGTGTTTCAAAAGGATTGACCATCTGATCAGCTTTCTTCAAATGATATGGAGTATCCGCAATTGCCGAATTAGCCAAACATGCCAACTTTACAAAACGACTTATCCAAAAATGGACTTCCTCCTTCTATCCATTGATGTCCCCTTTTTGTTGTTCCACCTGATCCATTAATTTTTTCATATTTTCCTGTTCTTGTTGCAATGCTGCCTCATATTTTGCAACTATCTCTTTCATGTGAAGCTTCTTATTTTTAATCATGTCTTCATATCGCTTAGATGCTACTCCCATCTGCTACCTCATTTCTTCTACCAGCTGCATTGCATCGCTTTGGGTTGCTTTGGCACTCTTGAGCTGCTCCCTAAGTTGTTGGTTTTCAGCCATGGCCCTGTCCCTTTCTTGCCTTCGGACCCCTAATTCCTTGTTTGCTGCCCCTAGACAATGTTTGGTTTTTAGCATGTAATCATGTTTTGCCTTCATCTTTTTATTAGCCCATTCAAGAGTATGGTCTTTTCAGCATTTTCTCGCTTTAAGGTCGCACATGCCTGGCGGATCTCTCTCAACTCAGCTTCTATTTTTTCCTTTTCCTCTTCCATTTTCACAAACCTTGCTTTTATTTCTTTCATCTCTTCATTCTCAATCACGACCAAGGCTAAAGGTTCACCAACCATAAGGGTTGCCTGGGTCCTGAATGGTAACTTGATTTTCTGAACTCTGTCCTTAACCCATTGGCGATAATCTTCCTTGGCTGCACAACTTCTGACTCCTAGTTCTTTTCCTTTTCGGATGTCTTTGTCCCAAGCACTTCAGACCTCCTGAAGTGGTTCAGTGTTTTCCGTATCCACATAGTAAAGAACAAAAGAGGTTATTTGGACTTCTGCAGGTGGCCCCATCATAGGATAACCGAGTTGTCGCTATGCCAAGACTGGATTGTAATTAATACATCCTTATGTACCCATGAAGGGTACGTTTGGAAACCTTTCGCACTGGTAGATGATAGTTTCTACATTTTTCCATCAAGGATACCATCTTATCTGCTTTTCTTCTAATTTCGCGAAATGGTCCGCCCATTCGCGACTATTCTTAGTGTTCAACTGGTGCATGTTAAAGTCAGCGATAGGGCACTCTGCTTTGTATGATCTATTGAAAACATGAGCTGTGAGCCAAACATACAACACCAGCAAGCAGCAGAGGATTCTTTTACCATTCCTTTCATGACAAAAGTTCAGGGTAGAGTAAACATCTACGAGAATGGCTAGGACAGGGTTGTCGGTATAGAACTTGCAGGAAAGGAACACATTGATTGCTGCATAATCCATATAGTCATCAATATTAGGGAACAAATGTGCAAAAATCGCTCATAGGATTTTAGAAAAAGAAAATGGAGTCGCCACCAATTTTATTTAAATTAGAAAAATTTGGAAAATCCTTATTAGAAAATAGTCTTTGAGAACCAAATTGGATTCGGGAGTCGGTTATGCTTAGGGAAGCGTGGAAACTCAATCCCACGGCACCCCTAATGCACCCGTCCTAAGATGATACCTTAAGTCAATTGTGCAAATTCTTGATAATCTTAAATATATCTATTTTAATTACTCCTCTTTTTTGAAAAAAAAAGTAATGTAACTATTTTTTTTATTTTTTTATTTTTATTTATTATTAAAAAAAAGTAAGAAAGAAAAAAAATAATCAAATTATGAAAATTTATTTTTGGCTTGACAGAATAAAGATTCTACTCCTACGTATCCTCAGGTGCGATGAGGAATTCAAAGTCACGTAGTTCTTTAAAAAATAATTGATTGGTTGATTTTAATTAAAAAAGATTTAATTTTTAATTTTAAAAATTTTAATTAACAAGTTGTCGCGACTCAGTTAATCAAATTAAAGTCTGAGTAGGTGAAGTTCGGCGTCACGCTAGAGACGTCACCCATTAAATCATCAAGTTGTTACAACTCAAATGATTATATTGTATTTTATTTTAAAAAGATTTTAACTATTTTTTTAATATTATTTTATGTTTTTATTTTTATCTTTTTCACCTTTTTTATAAAAAAATTTAGCCCATTAAGTTAAAACCCATTACTCAAAACCATTTTTCCAAAAAAAAAAAAATAGAAAAAAAACAAAAGCTTTACAAAAAAAAAGAAAAAAGAAAAAAAAAAAAGCAAAGAGCTTTACAAAAAAAAAAAAAAAGCAACTTTACGAAAAGGCAGAGCAAAGGGGACAAAAAAAAACTACTTTGCGGAAATAAGAAAAAGGGTGTATTTCTTTTCTTTTTTTAAAAAAAATTAAACTAAATGAAAAAGCTAATAATAATAAATGAAAAAGAAAGCGGATAAAATAACAATAAATAAAAAAACTAATCAGAACTAATGAGGATAACTATATCACTTCATTTTCCACGAATTTGAACACCTTTTGTCCTCTCAATACCAGAAGCGACAACCTCACTATGCCAGAACTGAAAATCCCACTTTTTCTTCAAATCTTAGTTTTACAAACACATATTTCATCCTTCCTCTCAAGTCAGATTTCTCTCTCTTTTCCTTGTATTCAACTCTAGCTCTTTCTGAAAATTTTATTTCCCCTTTTCTTCTCTTTGAAATTTATGAACCCTCCAGGACCAAGCTCTAGTATTTATAGAGCTCCTTCCCGATCTTCAGGGGCTATGACTCTTCCCTCTTACGTGCCAAGCGAGATTGTCGTGGGTGAAGAGAGCACAGTGAAGTGAGTGGAGCCTGTGTGTGTGCAGCAAGAGGTGACGAAAATGGTTTAAAGCTTTTTTTTTTTACCTCTATCTTCATAAAAAGGTGACGCAAGGGAGTGAGGGGTGCTGCTTGACGTCGATGGTGGTGCGTCAGAGGTTCCTGGGAGTTGAGCGGCGGTGAAGCAGTTCAATGGGTTCCGTTTGGTCCAGATGTGGAGGTCGCGGTTGGGGTCGCGTCTCACGGTCGAAACGGCACCGGGTTGTGGGTCGAGTGGTGACGGCTCGAATCTGGTGGTGCGGAGTCGGATCTGCTCTGGTTCTGCAAGTGGCGGCTCGTGTGGTGGTGAGTTTGGGTTGTGGGGGATTGTGTAGCATTTAATGGAGGAAGGTGGTTGTGATGATAGGTAAAGGGTATTGGATTTTGTGGAGTTGATGAAGGTGGGTTACGCAGAGGCGGCAAAATGGGCCAACCTGTCCCGACCCGCCTCAACTCGCTAAAATGCGGGGTGGGGTGGGTTGGCCCGTTTTAAAAAATGAGTTGGAAGAGCTAACCCACCCCGCTTTAAGGCGGATTGGCGGATTAGCCCGCATAAAAGATAAAATGGAAAAAAGTAGATAAGTTGGCGGGTCAACCGGCTTAACTCGCCTAAAAAAAAAAAAAAAAAAATTATATAAAAAATCAATAAATACTATAACAAAATAATAAATAATAATGGTAAAAAATTACAAACCACATATCTAAAATATAATTTTTAAAATAGTCTAATTAAATATTCAAACATAAAGTATATAACATCAAAGAGTTTTTCATTTATAGTATTACATATCATTTTTAAAATAAAAAAAAAGAGTCAACTCTGAGGCTGGCTGTTACTTCCGCTTAGCTTAACCCGCGGGTTATGCGGGGCGGGTTATGCGGGTTGAAAATAAAATATAGGTTCAATCCTTGAACCCAACCCGTAAAAAAATAGTGGGTTGGTGGGTTAACCCAACGGGTTGAACTCGTTTTGCCAGCTCTAGTTACAGTGAAGGTTGATGGTGGAAGGGCTGCATGGAGAGTAGTGGTTTCACGTGGAGGATGGTTGAAGGGTGGTGAAAGGTTGATAAAGATAATGGAGGTTGGGTGTGAGGGTGAGTCATGGTTGGAGCTTGGAGGAAGGGTGAATGTGTTGAGGTGAGGACGAAAATGAAATTGTCTGAAGGTCGTCTCCTCTAGGAAGCCTCAATCTCTTCTTTGATTTTCATCCTCTGTATTTATAAAGGAAAAATTCTTTTTTTTTTTTACCACATGAGGGCTTCCTCTGCGTTGTGTTGCAGCCTTGGATGCAGAGCTTGAGCCTTGGTGCACCGTCTAGAGAGATTTCAGAGGTTGAAGCTCGGGTCTCACTCTGATTTCCCTTTTTGTGTTTCGTCTTTGCTCCATGTATTCCCAAATTCAAATGTTTTCCTTCTTATGCTGTGTGATTCGTCCAAGGTGCAAGGGTGACTGACAGGGCTTTGAGCCTTGTGAAGTATCAGAGGTTGAAACAGGCTTGAATCTCTTCTGAGTTTCCATTTTCGTGTACCTTCTCTCTGTTCCATGCAAAATCTTCATTCAACTCCCTGTAACTTACCCAAAAATGAGATTCTCGTGGATTGTGCTCCACAGACCACACAGTGGCAGTGATCGGTGTCAAGGTGTTGTAGGAGCTTCGGTCTTCTCATACGCGCTCGTCCAAGGCGTTACAGTGGTGGCTGACAGAGCTTTGAGTAAAGCTAGGCATGGCTTAAGGCTTAAGGTGGAGAGGAATGGGGCTAGGATTTGAGAATGGTGAGAATTGCAAACCTTGGGGCTAGAAAGTTGTCGTAGGTGGAGGTGGGGGCTGCTAGGGTTTGGAAAATAGAAGGGTAATAAGAATGGGTATTTGAGTCATGGGTGGATCCGAGTCATGGGGTGGATCCGGATAGATGAGTAAGCCCAATGGACCCAAGCTCAAACCTCTCTCTTTTCCTTTTTTTTTACTTTTATTTATTTTCATTACTTTTTATTATTAGTTTTTTTTATTATTGATTAATAGAAGCAGAGTTAATTTTTTTTATCAGTCATTCATAACTATATTTTTTTTATTTATTATTTTTTGGTCCAGACAAAATTGGGTGTTCACAGGAGTTATATTGAATACTCTTGTATCTGAAGAATAAGAATTTATGATTTTGTTATGGGGAAATATGTAATTATGATCTTGTCATAGGGAGCTATGGCTCCTGTATGAATTATGTTTGAACAAGATAATTGATAACAATGTTAGAGAGGATTATAGTGTAGAATCTGGAAGTATGGTAATACATTTGAGATAGCTTAATACATGAGCTTATCATAGATTAAATTCTGGATATGATATTGAGATATTATGTTGGAAGTTGATGATTACTTGGATTATACAAATGATTTTGTTAAATGATATAAAATGAATCTCTATTTCGAGAAGAGAAAGGACTAGATTTGACTTTAGTCACCTTTCTACTGATTATATTTTAATGATTTGAAATGATTTTCCCCTGAAATAGCTGGAATGATTATGATGACATGTTTTTAAAACTCTTATTGAGAATCATGAGATTCTCACCCCATTTCCTTGATTTCCATAATGATTTTAGGATGACCTTCCTACTGATCATAGAGGTGTTGGGAATTGTGGATCAAAATATCTCGCAGCGGAATAATAGGATTCCCACACAGGATCCATGCGAAAAGTCCATAATCTGAGTTTTTAAAATTTACCTCTTGAAGCGTGATAAACACAAGCGAGGTGAATCACCAACACCGTAATAGCGACGATGTTTCTGCGGTATCCACACGAACAGACTTGCAAAAGGAGTCACGCCTCTGTTTCGCGGTGCTAGCTGCGAATAGAAGAGAAGAACCTTTCACTGTCTCTCACTCACTTTCTTAGGTGCGGCTAGGGTTGTGATGTAACATCTATAGCAGCCCCCTTAACAGTACTATTTATAATAGTGGCTGCCTTAAGTGAGTGTGAGCAGTAGCAAGGTAAGCCGTGCAAACCCTAAAACCCATTTGTCATGAGTTAGGCCCACAATTGAATCCGAGTCCAACTTGGATCCTTATTGCTCCAATTTAGTCTGTTCTAAGTGTGCGACCTGCAGTTTCTCATGACGTTGGTAGTAATATTAAAATCTCATTTTAATATTACAAACAAATGAGCGGTATCTAGCAACACATCACTGCTACCCAAGTAATGAGAATGTCGTGATTTGACATAACCTATTCGTGACCAATGTTTCCGTGTCGTTTAGTCCCTTTGTCAAGATATCTAGATTGAACACAAGGCATGGAATGCGTCACCCTTGTATAGTCCAATCATTCGTTTCTCGATACTCGAGTAGACTTTGTAACAATAAATGAGATCAATATCTCATATTGACTTATTTGAGCATGGCCATGCATTTCGCAGCCTCACTCAATCGGGGGCCCAAGATATCGCTCTGTTATGTAGGAGTGACAAATTCCATCTAGGTCACTCACATCCCTCTCATGATTTGCGGTATGTCCAATAACCAACTTTATAATCACCTTGTTACGATGACGTTTGATGGCATTAAAACACACAACTCCTCATGTAGGAATTGTAGTGATTTCAGTCAAAGGACCACAAACACCATTATCACTATGAGAATCGCTTATGACACTCACGTAACAATCCATGTAGCGTTCTCATGGTGGGTCACCCAATACATCATTACTCTAATATGTACCAATGTGAAGACTTGATATCTCATATCCATGACCCGTGAGATGCGGTCATCGCCTCTACACATACTAGTCTCAATGTATTATTGTTGTCCTAATTAACAATAATACTTGACTAGGGACATTTAAGAATAGTGTTGTAACCAAAAGGATCTCACGATCAAGTCATCCACTTGATGTCCTATGGCATCAAACTTACTATTCTAAGGACTTTATTATGTTTATCAAAAAAGAACACAATAAATGAAATGCCTCATATATAAAATAGCATAATAGAATATATGTATATACAGAAAATGTATTAGCCTCTAGGGCATACACCAACAAGAGGAGAAGAAGAATCTGAGCTTATAGAAGATTTGTTTCTTTTGTTCTGATATTGTACATGATTGTATATGTTTTTGTGCCTTAGTGGCCTATGATGTATTTGGTGTACCTTGATATACTATTTGTATATGATTCAGTTCTACAGATATGTATTATGTACTTATGCTTCAAGCTCATATTTTGTATATTATATATGTACTTCTTCAGAAAATTTGATATTGATCTAAGTGACGTACTCTAATATGATTGCTAATGCATAATTCTAGATATGTCATTAGTTTAAATATTAGGATGTTACATTTTAGTATCAGAGCAGTTCATCCTATTAAGCCTGGGTATGGATTAGCTATGCTTTTAACATGAATGTTATGCATATTCTTATCCTTATACTGAGAAGTATAGATAGAATTGCATGACAATCTTGTGTATGTATGTTATGGTTACTGTTACACTATTACATGACTATTGAGTCTGATTAACTCAATATGTAATGTTGTGAGTGTACAGGAGACTATGACATCATCTAGGCGTACGTGAGAAGATAGAGAACTTGCCAATGATAATATGGCAACTATGATGGAAATGCTTAGAGAAGTGACAACAACTATGAGAGAACAAAGAGAAATGACGGCAGTGATGCAAGAGCAAACTGCAATTACAAACAGAATATTAGAACGAATGTGAAACAACCGACATTTACAACAAGAGAATGAGGCATAAGTCCTGAGAAATTGAAATTTCCATGATCTTTATGAGTTCAGGGAGACCAGCCCTCCATCATTCCGAGGAGATTATGATCCTGCTAAGGCAGAGAAATGGTTGAGAGTTAGAAATTTTTTTTACAATGATGAGATGTACTGATGATCAAAAGGTGTCCTTTGCTTCTTTCATACTTAAAGGGGAAGCTGAATGTTCGTGAAACGATGCTAGAAGGATGAGAGAAGTTGCTAGAATTCAGATAACTCGGAAAATATTTAAGACGAATTTCTTGGATAAATATTTTTAAAGATTTTACAAGAAGGAAAAAAGTTGAAATTTTTGAAATTAGAACAAGGAAACATGACAAAGTGAGACTAATCCGAGAAATTTTTTATCTAAGAAACACTAATCCGAACCAAACAAAGTGAGACTTTGTGGCTTGCCCCACTGGAAGCCGATACAAATGGTAGTGAGTTGCAGAAGAAGACCTATTCTCTCAACCTTAATTAGATTGTTGGATAGGCACAAAGATTTTGCGATTGCTTTCATCATGTTGTCTTGAAAGAGTAATAATGTTTTATCTTTATATAATTGATAAATTTATTCCTACATCTCTCTCCTATTTAAGTGCACTGTAACTCTATTACAAAAAAAAAAAACCAATTTGCAAAAAAAAAAGTCATATTTTATTAGCTTGGACATTCCTTTAATGAATTTTGTAGAGTATCATCATCACCTTTCCGTTCCACAAATAATGATGGAAAGACTGCGTGGTGTCACGTTATTTACAATTTTCGGGGTGTAATAATACTATAATAGTAATAATCAACCTAGTGTGCTGACCTTTTCGAGTGTCTCTGTCTTTCTTTGCTACCTTTTCAATTGTTTCATGATGTTATAATTGAATTAGGAAAATATTTTATTTTTTGGTGCATACATTCGCATTCCAATCAGAAAATAAATTTAATGTCTGCATGACTTGGGATAGCAGATTAGCAGTGACAATTAAATTTAAAATTCTTTCCAAGGTAAAACTGCAGTTTTTGCGATTGCTTATTTTATATTTTAATGACTCTCCGCGTTGCTTACATGTCAAAATCTAGGTAAATACTAAACTTTTTTCTAGCAGCACAAACTTAAGGATAGAATCATACAATAATATTATAACAATGTTTCTTATATAATATATTTTTATACATCTCCATTTACACCATTTTTTTTAGAAAACGAGAAAGAAAAATTCACATATTCTTTTTTCTTCTCCTTTTTTTTTCAAATATTTAATGTTATTTATGTACATTACATTTGTTTTTATACGTAAGAGATATAAAAATGTAGTTTATGAATAACTTTGTTGCTTCTCATAAAGGAAAGGTATAAAATGAAAATGATAAAAAAGTGGTGCATGAGTGCCATTAGAATTAGGAAAATGTTCAATTTATCCCTTTAACTTAAGATTATCTGCGTGCAACTTGATCATTAAACTTTTTAATATATGCTTAAGTTCTTCCTTTTGATTTTTTGTCAAGCTCTACTAGAAATTTTTATGCTTAAATTACGCGACTTTTTCTTGTATCAAATTTCTTGAAGAGAAAAGTTTAATTTACTCCCTTCAACATATACACTTTTGGTCGTTAAACTTTAAAAATATAATTTAAACTATTAGAGTTTGACAAAATATCAAATAGAAAGATAAAAATGCATATATTATAAAATTTAGGGGCCATATTACATATTTTTAAAATTTGAGAACTAAAATACATATTACCCAAAGTTAGAGAGACAAATTAGTGTGTGTTTGGGATATTTATAAAAATGTGATTATTTTAATAATTGATTATTGTATAAATTTTTTTATTATAATCGATTATAAGAAAAAAAATTTATATTTAGATATGTTAGTTGAAAAATGATTTTAAATTAATCTGTTTCATTTGAATAATATAAAAGAAATCATTTTTATGTATCAAATTATTAAAATAGATATACAATAATAAAAAAATTATTTAATTAATTAAAAAATTATTTAATTAAAAATAAAATAATATTTATATTTTACTATTAAAAATAATCTCAACAACTTTTTAAAATAATGCTCAAAATTTAACTTTAAAAAAAAATTGTTGATGGACTGAATTTTTGCATCAACAACTTGATATAAAATCCAAACATACTCATATTCTTTGCAACAACTTTTTCACTTTTTAAATCTGTTCCAAACATGTCTTAGACTTTTCTCATACAATTATTGATAATGTTAAGAGGAAACAAAAAGCCAAAAGTAGAACCTAACTTCAACTTTTTGATAGGATATATGGGTGGTGGGTGGTTGTCATTGGGTATGCCAACCAGTGGCAAATGACTTTTGACTTCAACATCTTCATCATATTTACACGTCATTTTTGAAATATAATTCTTACATAAACTGGATTTAATTCCTGCTCCTGCATTCACATGTGTGTAATTTACGTACAATGAATAAATTTTATTTAAAAGTAGTTTAAAAAACTATAGGAATAATATACAATATAACTTCTATAGAACTAATTACGAGTATCATATTCTTGAATATTGGTAGCACACTACATCAATAAAAATGTGATACATGGACATGCATAATTATACAAGTCTTTGAATTAAAAATAAATTATTATTAAATTAAATTTAGACAATTATAAAATTATGGAGAATATTATTTCTAGTGTATATAAAAATTTTCTCATAATATGCTCAGGAGAAAGGTTTGAAGAAAGGGAGGAGAGTCCGACGGGTCAATTTAGCATAAGACAAGTATGTGATCTATAAATAGACATACGATGATAAATTTTAATTTTAATTATGTCAATTACAAAAAATCAAATTATAAGAAATATTCTTCTAAATTTACTAATTCTTAGCATGAATAACATACTTTTTGTCAGATGAAAGAAAGAAATTAGTCAATTTGAGTGAAAAAAGAAGAAGAAACAAAAAAGAGAAGGCTCAAATAGTCAATTATTGCGAATAACATTCTTTAGTGAGGCGAACAGAACATTTTAAGGTAAGCCTGATGGAAACGCCAAAGGTTATATGGATTTTTTCAACTAATAACTTGTTAACTATATGGAAAATTGTAAACCAAAAACAGCTTGAACTTAACAATTTAAATCATATTGCAAACTTTTTGGTCTAGGGAAGGTTTGGGAAACGTTCTGTTTGTTTATATTTTCTATATGCAGCGTGTTCAAGTTTGCAGAATTGACCAGGCGATGCTGCTGAATGCTAGTTTTGGTTGCATTATTTCAAGTAACAGGTATAAAAATTCAATCCAGCAAATCGCTAAACCCACCTATAACGGCTATCGGGCTATGTTCATTTGCACGCAATAGATCATGGGTAAGTCTAACGAGATTGCCAAGAGAGGCAAGCTTAATACATTGTAAACCTATTTGAGCGCTCAAGCTAATTTGAGCTCAAGGTAAGGGTGGACAGAAAACGTCCTGGCCTAAAAACCCGGCCCTGGCATGAGGTGTTGGACTACGATCTGATCCTTTATTTAGACCATGTGCATGGGCCATCTAACCTGGTATTATATAATTCTTTTTAAAAATATTTCCCAATACATTATGATATTTTCTCGATTACCAGTTTTTGATAAAGTATTATGACTTTTAAAAATTTTAGCTATCATGTGCTTCACTTATAATGCAATTGTCAGGAATTGAATCGAATCTTGGCAAGAGCAAAAAGTAGTAGTAGCTACAAGCATATTTAAAAGAGTGGCACGAAAATAATTACATTACAAAAGAACGTATTTTGTGTGTCTAAACCCGGGCCAAACTAAACTCAAACCACAATATGGTTCGGGATTGGGCCATGAGACTTGACCTAATCAAATTTTCAGGCTGGGACTGAGCCAAGTTCTGCCTGTCCCAACACAGCACTTATGCACCCCAAATTCTAGGCTTCTCAGCTCATGTAACCTTTTACCTTCTTAGGCTATTTTGCTTTTCTTTGTTTTTTGGGAGATTATTTTGCACAAACATGCCAAGAAAGTGCAAAATCTATGATGCTAAAAAATAATTAATTGAAATCAAATTATTATTCTGTTTGTATAAACAAATAACGTTTGTCATAGCATCAAAGAAATGAAACCACTATCATGTCCTGGTACCGACCTGTGTCTATGTGCACGTTAGAAAAAAAATTTACACGCACAAACAATAAATCAACTCTCGGAATCTCTTGTTAACCTCATTAACCTTTGGTCACTAATATCAACAAACATTACACGCTCTCCAGACATTTGTTTGATCAAGTTCAGCAACACCAAAGTAAGCAGTCCAGTTCTGTAGAACTTATATGCAAGTTCAGGATTTTTTTTTCTACTTCTTAATTATTTCTTCCTTTATTGGCAGGGGCATGGGGCTGGAGTAGGGTAGTTTGTGGGAATGGAGCTGACAGATAAACCATTAAATCCAATGTTATGAACAAAGAAGTTAAAAATCCCATTAGTCAGAACCACTATCAACATAAATGCAAAATTATAGCATCCGCTTTTTAGCATGTTAGACTAGTTTATGGTTATAAAAGTAGTATAACACTTATTTAACATGTTTGTTAATTATTGTGACAAACTGAGTTAGTTTAGGCACTTTGTTGCAACCTAGAGTGTGAAAAGTAACTTAAAATGACCCAGATAATAATATAAATGGATAATTTGAGGAAAATGAATCTAGAGCATTTGTTTCTAACTCACAAATAGGTGTAAGAGGATGTAATTAAATTTTGAGAATAATCAAAGTTAATTTGATATTTTTAGGCATACTGGTTAATTTGATATTTTTAGGCATACTGGTTGTGCATTTAATGCCCAATTGACAAGCAGTAGATATAAAAAATTATGATAATAGTGAAACAACATTTTTAATGAATCCTAATATTTATTTTAAAGTTGTTGGAAGTTAGAAAACTTGATTTAGCTAAATCTAAGTATTCTTAGCAGATCAGGAAGTATCAGTGTTATATTTAAGTGAAACAAGTCATGAAACGACAACCCCTGTATTTGACTTAAGTTTCCTGATATTTCACTCCATTCTCATCTATTTTTAGGCATCTTCTCTCTTGAAAAATAGAAGGCACAACAGTAGCCAAGGGAAACCAAGAAAGGAAGGAAGAGAAATCTAAGGAGGAGGAAGAAAGGAGTAAGAAAGGAAAGGCTCAAGCTTGAGATTGATCAACCTTCATTACAAAGAGCTTGAGGTAGGGGATTCTAACCTTTAAACTTCACTTTCCTCCATTTTTCTCTATAATTGAAGTTAGGTCACATGAATAGTAAGAAATGGATTTGATGAGCTAATTTGTGTTCTTGGCTTGGTTTATAGTTCCAAGTGTTGAGTTGGGGAGTTTATAGCTTGTTGGATGCATGGTAACTTGTTTATGCTTGGTTGATGTCCATGGGCCACCTTGAAGAACAGGTTGGTAAATGGAATTCCTTTGCTTGATTGAGTTCAAATCCATGAGTGATGAGTTGAATATAGTGTTTAATAATTCTAACATGTTTAGAGACCATGATTAGGGTTGGAAAATACTTAGAATCCAAGATTGGAAGGTTAAAAACATATTTAAAACTAATGGAACAATGGCTCAATTTCTGCAGAATGTTCTGTAGTAGGGTCATGCCTAGGCGCAAGATTGCCACGCTTAGGTGTGGACTGAGAATTTTCAGTTCAGGATCAACTAGAGAGTGCCACGCCTAGGCGTGACAAGTTCATGCCTAGGCGTGAGATAGGGCACCATCCACGCCTAGGCGTGGGAAAGTGGCGCCTAGGCGTGGGTTCCAGGAATTTTCAAGAATATTATTCTTGATGTTTTGAGGTTCCCTACTAGTTGAGATCATTTATATATGCTTCCTTAAGTGCATTAAGACACTTTCAGGGATATTTCACAAAGGGAATAACCACCTAGTGTATAAGAACAAGTTAGAGTTTTTAAGCTTTTGTAGAGTTAAGAATTGTTTGAAATTGAGTATTAGTTAAGAGTTGGTTTCTTTACTAGTTAAAGTTGAGCCATAGTACAATTATCCGAATTAAGGGAGTGAGTGAAACCCCTTAACCTTACAAAGTAGTGAGTAAAGCTTTTTGTTAAGGAGGTAATTGGGAGAGGAAAGTGTTGGTACAACACTTTACCTAGGACAAAATAGTGAGCTAAGCTATTTGTCAAGTAACATGAGGAATATGATCAACCTTATGTAAGTGTAGTAAAGTGAGGTAAACTTACTAACACAAGCCTTAGGATGAGTTAAGTCCTAAGTTAGGCAATGAAGCGAGTTAAGCAATTTGCCAAGTTTAGTTGGTATTATACAGTTGTATGGGCGATTGTGTAATATCGTGATAGTTTAAGTTTCTATACGTTATACAGTTGTATAGGCGATTGTATAATTTTGATATAGATTATGTTTATTTGCAATTTATATTGTTGAATGCCATGAGATACATGTATATTACTGAGAATTTTTAGGTTCTCACCCTTTTCTATGTTTCCAGGGTAAAAGCAGGTCTAGACCCTAATAAGGGGGTAAATGAGCTGAAGAAGGAGCAACAAGACTAGATAGTTTCTTTTTTTTTTTTTAAGTTTTTGTTGTATAAACAACTTGTGTATATTTTACTTTGAGTAATAGTTCTGTTGTTGTATATATAACACTATGCCCTTTTAGGCTTTTGATGTATATATGTATGACCTACTTTTATCGTGGCTCTCCATATTTAATTGTTTGATTATATGGGATCAGTATGTTAGTAAGAATAGAAGTAATACGATTAATGCTTTATGTCTTGTATATAAGTTATATCGAGATAATTGTATTAGGTGTTACAAAAATGACTTCAGGAATTTGTCAACTTGGAATATACAATATGTGACACCCGGGGCCGACGAGGGCGGGGAGTGGTCGCCGGTGCAAAAGATGAAGCACGGACAAGGAGCGGCTCCTGGCAGACTTCTAGGTGGAGGGACACATGAATGAACTGAATACACACTGAAATAAGAGGGATCCAGAGATTGTGCAGGTATGGGATTGCATAGTTGAGGATGGATTAAAGGAATTGATTAGCACCACCCATATCAACAAGATGCATCTTCTTTTCGGGAGCCAAGAACATAAGTACTCCATAGTTAACCGTGCTTGACTTGGGGCATTTGTGGGATGGGTGACCTCTTGGGATGTTTCCTAGGATGTGTGTGAGTGAGGACAAAGCACGCTGAAAAGACTCGTGTTGGTTTGTAGGGACACTCATCGATCCTACAGGCAGTTTCGGGACGTTACAAATGGTATCAGAGAGGGACCTCTCCCAGTACAGTGTGGTTCAGGGACGAACCATGCGGAAGCTAGTGGGCATGTGACACTCAGGGCCGACGAGGGCGGGGAGTGGTCGCTAGTGCAAAAGACGAAGGAGGACAAGGAGTGGCTCCTGGCAGGCTTCTAGGCGGAGGGACACATGAATGAACTGAATATATACCGGAATGAGAGGGATCCAGAGACTGTGCAGGTATGGGACTGCATAGTTGAGGATGGCTTAAAGGAATTGATTAGCACCACCTATATCAACAAGATGCATCTTCTTTTCGGAAGCCAAGAACATAAGTGCTCCACAGTTAAACGTGCTTGACTTGAGGCATTTGTGGGATGGGTGACCTCTTGAGAAGTTTCTTAGGATGCGTGTGAGTGAGGATAAAGCACACTGAAAAGATTCGTGTTGGTTTGTGGGGACACTCATCGATCCTACAGGCAGTCTCAGGATGTTACACAATTCCCATTAACGAATGATCCACGATAACTTATTGTTGATCCACTATAACTTTATGAAAATAATCAAAATATACAGAAGGAAATAAACCAATAGAATGTTCAAGACTTCCCTTTAAGAAGATAAACCATGCATGGAGAATAACAGGTTTAGTCTTCGCAAATGCCCTCCAACTCATTTCCCTCACCCCTTCCCCAGGTCCCATTAGGGGCCATCTGGAGACTCTACTGGGGGACCTCTCCATTAGATCCATAAGGTGGGTCCTAGACCTTACCAAAACAAAACTTCCCTTACCTTAGGTGGTTAAACCTTAGATGTCCAACAAAGAGGTCCAAGAATTGTCCCATTTTCCCACTACTCATTCCAACTTTCAACCTGCAACAAATTAACCCAAAATAAAAAATTCACTACAAGAAATTCGGAGATTATCATTGGCAATGTTAGTTGGAAATTTTTTAAAATCCATCGAAAATCCAAAACAAATTTTTTGCTGGATTTGAGTCCTTAGAAAAACATTAGTTAGAAAACAATATCCGCTAGAATCCACCAAAAATATTGGCAGATAGAGCCGTCGGAAACAAAAATACAACCTGTCAGATCACACTATTTTCTAGTAAACCAATCTGTCATAAATTTTTGATGCACACTTCACTAGAAATATTAGTTTTTTCCAGAACATTTTACGGCAGAATATCCACCAGAATCAATTTATAAGTCACTCTGAATAATTCAAGACTTCACTGCTATACTCATCTTTAGTCTTTCCCTAACAGTGAGGATGATGACTATAATACCCTGAAAAACATGTTAGGCTTGTATATAGATATAAAGGTAGCCTAATACTTGCTGCACATGCCTGTGTAATTTTGTGACATTCTGAGCACGTTTAATCAATTTGTTGTAACACTATATGTGAAAAATAGTTGTTATTAACTCATGAAGTAGCTTAAACTGCTTAGTTTGTAGAAATAAATATGAAAAATTTGTTTCTAGGTCACGAATATGTAGAGGATGATGTAGTTAAATCTTGAGGATAATCAGAGTTAGTCTGACATTTTTAAGCATGCCGAGTGCGTGTTTTAATGCCAGATTGACTAGTCGTAAATATGAAAAAATAGGGAAATGGCGAAACAATATTTTTGATGAATCTTAGGATTTATTTGAAACTTGTTGGAAGTTAGAAAATTGGATATAGTGAAATCTAAGTATTTTTAGCAGATTAGGAGTTTTGGTACCACTTAGTGGTTGTCTATAAGAAGCCAATTTTGACTTCTTTTCTTAATATCTCACGAATGAAGGCAGAAAAAGAAGAATGAAAAGAGAAAAGAGAGAAAGGAAATCGAAGGAGGAGAAGAAGAGAGAGAGGAAGGGAAGAAGAGGAAGAAGTGGGAGGAATCAAGTGGAGGCTTAGCTTCATCTTCAAGACCTTGAGGTAGGGGGAGCTTTGCTCTTGACACTTTCTTTTCTTTTGTTCATCTTGTCCATGAGATGGTTTGATGTGAGGAATAGATTTATGAGTGTTGTTCTTTGTTGTTTTATACTTGAATCTTGTTGTAGAACTTGAGAATGACATGTTTTTGATTTGTAGTATGCTTGGTGATGCATTTTTCATCCCTTGAACACTTATAACCTCACTTGAGTTAAGAGAGGGGTTTTCGATTTTTAAGGTGATGAATGATGCATTAATCCATGTGGGAGTGTTTTAAAGTTTGTATAAGTGCTGCAATGATTTTATGGACCTTGTGAGGTGTTGGAAATCATTTAAGATGGAGGCTTGAGTGGTTGGAAGGCCACTTGTTCCCAATGGAATAGTGGCTACCTTCTACAAAATTATATGTCATAGGGTCACGCCACGGCGCGACTGAGAACCACGCCTAGGCGTGGGTGAGGCAGAGAGTAAGGCACTAAGGTGTGACACAACTGCGCCTAGGCGTGGGTGAGGTAGAGAGTTAAGCGCCAAGGCTTGACAGAATTGCGCCTAGGCTTGGGTAAGGCAGTGAGCTGGGCACCGAGGCATGATAGAGCTGCGCAGAGGCGTGACTTCTAGACTTGAACATGGAGTTTTGTTTGATGCAATGGAGCTTCCTATTGTGTAGTTTCTTCTTTTATACTTCTCAATGTGTGATGAGACTCTAATAAGGGTATATAATAAAGTGAGAATAAGATGAATCAAATTGATTTGTAATGTTAATGATTGTGAAGTAATTAGACATATGATTATATATATTATATTTGTGTTTGTTGAATGATGTGAGCCTCACATTTGAGGATAATCTATGCTAGGTAAGGTCGACAACTTCCTTCCTATTATAGTGATGAGTTGAGGATGGACTTCCTCTCCTTCATTATTCTAGCAATTGAGGTGGGATTTTCCCTATTTGTTAGATATTATCCTAAATGAAAGGTAGTTGTGGAGGGATTCCCTACTATCGAAGGTGATCCTAAATCATCATAGCATAAGGACGCACAACTCCCTCCCTATTGTGTGTTTCTGAATCTTGATAGCGTGAGGACATGCAGTAGGGCCCTATTGAGGAGTAGTTGAAGATGGTTATTTCTTCTTTACTCTTGGATTTGCATGAAGCGTGAATTTTCAGAGTGGTTGAGGTGATAGATTCCCCCTACTACTTCTGATGACTTTGAGGATGGATTCCTTGTTATTGTTGAAGACTTTGAGGATGGATTCCTTGGTATTGGAGAAGACTACTTGAACAAGTTCCACTGCTTGTTCAAGGCTCATGGAACTGGGTTCCTTTGCTTTGTTCAGGGTTCATGCATATCTTGACATTACCATGGATTTGGTTTCCCATAAATGGTAGCATAACAATACTCATTACATATTTAAGTTATTGCATAGGCATGAACATAAGGTATAATTTGGCATAACATGGCAATTGTATGGGCAATTGCGTATCTCTGAGATGGAGATGTTGATTCTGTGAGTGTGGTGATTACTTGAAGACTATTTATGGAAATGAGTTTTCTATACAACTTATAAAACGAGAATCTATTTTGGGAAGAGAAAGGACATGGTTTTGGCTTTTGTCATCTTTCTAGTTTATATATGTATGTGGTTTGACTTAGAATTTTATTTTTCCCCAAAATAGTTAGAATGATTGTGATGACATGTTTTATGGATTTAACTACTGAGAATATGTGATTCTCACCTTGTGTGTGTGTTTCCATGATGATTTCAGGGAAGAGGACTTGTGTAAAGTGAAGAGGATGCAAGAACTAGAAGCTTAGAATAGTGTTACTTTATAGTACTTTGTGTTACATGTATCTTGTGCCTTGAGAGGCCTAGTTTGCAAATTAAGTAAATATTATACTTGTGAGAAATACAAATATTGTGTATTATGTATTCATTATGTGGCTCATATTTTATGTATATACATAATTGTTATATTTGAAAATGCTAGTTAATAGGAAGTAGCATGCTTGAATTTAACTACTGTGGTATAATACAGATTATACTATTGTTGTTAAATTTGGGATGTTACAATGACTCCAATAATATCATTTTCAAGTGGTTGATATGATCGAAAGATTGCATGGTGAAAACGGTTACACCTCTTATGATGATGAGAAAAAGACTATGTCGAGATATAATAAAGGAAGGGAAAAAAACATTGCAGATTATAATAATAAATTTACACTATTTTACGAAATAATTTTACTTGCAAAAAGAAGCCTCATAATGGAAAAGCCAGGGAACAAGAAGAAAACCAAAAGGAAACAAATTTTTTGAAAAAGAATGATGACACCAATGATAATGAGATTATACCAGAGTATCATGGAGAGGAATATCCTGACAATATTATGTGATCAACATTGTTAGAATTAGGATAGTTGAAAGGGTAGCCCCAATACCACTGCTCTTCCAGGTGGCACAAGAAACATGCATCTGCTTACAATCATGAAATGATTTTTAAAGAGGACTAGAAAAAATTTAATATCAAGGGGATTTGAATAAATGTAAAATTAGAATTTAGTGAGTGATGATAATAAGTGAGACATATATACTTTTCTTATTACTTATAATACAATACGAACTTAAGGAAAGACTATTCAAATTCAATATATCAGTATAAAATCTAAGAGTGTCAGTATGAAAAAAATGTCAAATTTCTTTTGAGCTCCAAAATTGATCACACTCGTGTTTGAAAGATTTTTGTGTTTGTTTCTCTTCTGATGAACTAGGATACCAATCTTGCTCGCTACAATTTTAGAAGCAACCTTTTTCCACACAATATCCATTGCAAAATATATTGATCATCATCATTGTCTTCAACTGTTAAATATAAATTTTTTTTAACATTCTTACATACACTTTTCTATATAGTCGATGATAGCTAAGTCTTACAGAAGTCAACTCATATGTTTTTACCAATTTGGAGACCATACAACTTCTCTAATCCAAAGAGGTCTCTAGATTGGAGAAGGCATATGGGTTGACCTTTGTATGATGTGGTTGTCATCAAGCGCAAGGAAAAGTGCAAGAATGCTAAGAAAATTTGAATAATTAACTATTGAAGACAGGAATGATGATTAATGTAATTCGTAAGGAACATTACATACAAAAAGTCGTACTTCCTAAATTGCTGCCAACATTTCTATTCTAGCTCACCAAGAGAGATCTAATACAAGATTCTTTTAACACAAGTGAGAATAATGAATTAAAGATCAAAATAAATTTTATTTTTTCATGACACTAACGCTCCTAGTTTCTAAACTCATTCATTAAATATGAATAATCTTCCCTTGAGTTCCTACTGTATTACAAGTAATAAGAAAAATACATATACTCCACTTGTCATCACAATCATTATCAAAGCCCTAATCTTAACTTCATCTAAATTCTCCTAACATTGATGAATGTAAAAATACACACATCTTTGGGTTTATTTATTAAGATTTTTATTTAATTTTTATTTAATTTTAATTATTTTATTTGAGTTTCAGATAATTTTCTCTTCTCCTAGTCTTTTATTAATATTCTAATTTTCAGGATAAATCTAGAAGATTTGGATAAAATAAGGAGATGTTGAAGATATAGTTTTGAAGAGATCTTATCCAATAGTTTTGAAGAGATCTTATCCAAGTCTTATGTCTCATCCAAAGTCCCAATTGGGTGCGAAAACTTGAAGATAATAATAATTGAAGATTGGGTAAGGATCTTTGAAGAGCAAGGAGTTTGTTGCAATCTCAGATTCAACTCATATTTCCAGCAGTAGCAGCCAACAACTTTGAGATAAAGACCTCATTGATCCAAATGGTCCAGTAGTCTCAATTTGGCGAGTTACCAACTGAAGATCCTAATGAGCATTTGGACGAGTTCTTGTAATTGTGCGACATGTTGAAGATCAATGGAGCTACAATGGATGCTATTAGGCTTAAACTATTCCCTTTTTCTCTTAAGGGGAAGGCAAAGAAGTGGTTTCATTCTAAGGTTCCAAATTCCATTACATCTTGGGAGGAAATGTTATAAGCTTTCTTGAACAAATACTTCTCATTGGGTGAAACAATCAAGCTTCGTCATGATATCACCACATTCTCCCAAAAGGAAGACGAATCGCTTTATGATGCATACAAGCAATATAATGATCTCTTGCGACATTGTCTACACCATGGCCTTGGAGAGTTCGTTGTCATGCAAACATTCTATGTTAGACTAATCCTTTCTATAAAGGCAACTCTTGATGCCACAACTGACAACACTTTGATTGAAAAGACTCTGGTGGCGGCAAAGGGTTTGACTATGGAGGTTGCTTCTGTAACGCCCTAAGCATAAGTACCCCACTACTTCCCGAGACCTAAGTTTAAGAAATTAACCCAAGCACGTCATATATTACTCTAAACCAAGCTAAAAGTGAACACTTTTAATACACACACACACACACACACACACACACACACACACACACACACACACACACGATTATCCTTAATTATAAATTATTTAAACATACTACCAATAAGCTTTGTGAGGGATTATTCTGCTTACACTATATAAGCAAGGTCGATTGCCTATCTATTTACAAGTTCACTTATTAAGATTACTATACCTTCATTAGTTCCATTTTAAATACTCATGAGTCCTCTTTGGAGAACTTTGGCAGGTATAGTCATGTAATCGAAAACTAACAGCTCAGCTCTACCCAGTAAACAAGATAGTTAAGATACTAAACTTATACATGCATATTTCCATATATAAACTAATGTGCAAGCATTAGTACCTACACTTATATTGTCCTCAGTTTGGCCTCAAGCCATACATACATGCATCAAAAGTAAAAGTACTAAGGCTATGGGCATCAGTGCCCATACATCAGAACTACAATCATCCGAATCAGTTTCTAAGTCAACTACATAAAAGATGTACCGATAGGCATACATATATCTACTATACATACATATATCTAACATGGTACACTATACAACATAAAAAATAACATATCCTAGGTGTAGCCTATCACAAAAGAACAGTCCTCCAGCAGCAATGTCAAGCAGGTGCAAACAAGATGATGAGCACTTGCAAGGAACTTATGTATAACCTCACACTCATGTAGGCTATATACGAGTTAGTTGTTGGGTCATACACCTACCAGAACTCCGATGGCTCCTAGTAGATCAACAACAACGACGTCTTTAGTTTGTAACAGAAGGGGTTGGAATACAATGGAAACACAAATCGGGTGAGAATTTTAAGAATTCTTAATAATACTAACATACAACTGTCATAATGATGATTCCAGTTGTTGCGGTGTTTTCACAAACATTTATCGATAATGAACTAAGTGGCGTAAGCCAAAATAGTTAACTATCCTCAAGGCAGAGGTTCATTTTAATAGTACAATCAATATAAATTATCGTTCTGATTTATAAATAAATCAATAAACTATTATACAACAATCATAAGGATAATCCCAAAGCACAAGATCATTCACAAAAATTCCTAAGAAACAATTATTCACAACCAGAATAATACAGAAGTCTAAAGCAGTGAAATAGAATCATGTCTCCAATGCATAATGCAATGCAGTGCAATGAATGTTTCTATTTAATTAATGCAGTGCCACATCATGATTGCTTTAATATACCTTATAGTGCTAATTTTTATCAATTCATTATCTCATTAGATCATTCATGTGGGATCCCAAATCCACATAATGAGTAAGGAGTCATCTACTTACCGTTTAAACTTGGTGATTACCTATTTTTCAGGTTGAGTACTCATCCTTTACATGATTGCACTTGATCACATAGCCCTACCCCCATAACTAGGGCCTCACCCATAGTGGGGAATAGTGTAATTGGCCATTGACCCATGAAGTTTTTATTTTGATGATAACAAACATAAAAATGTTGCAAGATCAAGTCTAAGACCTTCAAGAATAGCTTTAGGACTTAGATCATTATGTAAAGGTATAAAGTGGTTTATACTAATGCTCTACAAAACGTTTTTCAAAGAAACCAAATAGCACATATGTTTTCAAGGATTCAAAATGGTCTTTGGTTTCCAAAGAAACAACCATTAAGTGCCCAAAAGCTTATAAGATTATTTGGAATCAATTGGCAATGTTTAAAAGTTATATGAAATGATTTTCAAATGCTTATTCGAATAAGGGTCTCCATATTCGAATAACCAAAGTCAAAGAAGCCAAGAAATCCATTTGGGTAAGCATTATTCAAATAAAGCCCTGCTTTATTCAAATAAGGGTTCAAAATATGCTTGGGCGCTTATGGGTTATTCGAACAACCAGTTGTTATTCGAATAACACATTTTTCAGAAAATAGGTTTTAAAAGGCTTATTCAAATAACATGAGTGTTATTCGAATAACACGTTCCAGAGAAAAAATGTGAATGTGATATTTAAAGCTTTATTCGAATAACAAAAATATTATTCAAATAAGAGCTTATACCAGAAATAGAATTAATGGCTAGTTATGAAGCATTTAATGCTCCAAGAAACCTCCCAACGACTCTAATCTTCAATGGACTATAAATACAAATTGTTGGGCATTTATGGAGGTTAGAGAATCAATTTGAAAACCTTGGTTGAGAATTAATACGAGCTTTCAAAGCCATTTCATTAAATATTCTATTTTTGAGCTTCAAAGTGTGAATACAAATACCCATTAATCTTCAAGTTATATATCACTCTTTGTGTGAGCTAAATTCATTTCAATCTATTTGTAAGCACTTTGAGAGGGTGAAAGATCCTTTGAGAAACTTAGAGCCTTCTACACAAGAGGCGGATGATTCTTGAAGTGTAGGAAGAGCTCAACTATTGTAAAGTATTTATCAAGCACCTTGTGAAGCTTGATTATAGTGAAAAGTCCTAGGTGGATGATTCTAGGGACCGGATGTAGATCACAAGGGTGATTGAACAAGTATAAATCTTTGTGTGTAAATTTTTTTAACCCTTATCTCCTTACATTCAAGCTTATTTATTGCTTTTGCATACTTGCTACTTGTTCTTCCACTCATTCATTCTATTTAAGTTTATGTATTATCATAAATCCATTCAACTCAAAGAAAATAGCTTCAAAGAAAATCAAACGGAGCTTGTTTGTGAAAAATTTTAAAATACTTAATTCACCCTCTTCTTGAGTCTTGAAACCACTTGGTAACAAGTGGTATAAGAGCTAGACTCTTGTTTAAAGAGCTTAACAGCTTCAAGAGGAGTGATGGCTTCTTTTCAAAATGTTTTACTTGAAGGTGCTTCAATCAATAGGCCCCCAGCTTTTAATGGCACTAGTTATACCTATTGGAAAGAAAGAATAAAAAATTTTCATTGAAGCTATTGATCTTGATGTTTGGGATGCCATTGAAAATGGTCCCTTTGTGCCTACCAAGTTTGTTGATGGTAAACAAGTTGAAAAGCTAATAGCTAAATGGACAGATGATAATAAAAAGAGAGTGTAATACAATATTAGAGCCAAGAACATCATCACCAGTGCTCTAGGGTATGATGAGTACTCTCGCATTTCTAATTACAATACAACACAAGAAATGTGAGATGCTCTTCAAGTCACCCATGAAGGAACTAGTGAGGTGAAGAGGGCTAGAATAAACACTCTCACATATGAGTTATTTAGAATGAATCATGGTGAAAGCATACAAGATATGCAAAAGAGATTTACTTACATAGTTAATCATCTTGCCTCATTGAGAAAAACATTTCCAAATGAAGATTTGATTAACAAGGTTTTATGATGTCTAAGTAGAGAATGGCAGCCCAAGGTGACAGCCATTACAGAATCAAGGAATCTTGCAACCATGACTCTTCCAACACTCTTTGGGAACCTACAAGAGCATGCAATAGAATTATCAAGGCTTCACCAAAATGAAGATGTTGATAGAAAGAAGATGGGTCTAGCACTCAAGGCCTCCTCATCCCACATTGATGAAGATGATGATGAAGATGAGGTAGAGGACTTGGAGATGAATGAAGAGACCTTTAACCTATTGGTTAGAAAATTTGGAAGGTTTCTTAAAAAGAAAGGAAATGGGAGAAGACCACCCTTCCCTCCAAAGAAGAACTATGTAAAGAGTGAAAGCTCCACTCCAACTCCTCCCACTTGCTTTGGATGTAGGAAACCTGGCCATATGAAGATGGACTGCCCTCTAGGCCAAAAGAAAGAAGAAAAGTTTGAAAGAAGGCCCAACAAAGAGAGTAAAGGGAAAAGAGCATATGTGGCTTAGGAGGACAATGACATGGACTCCTCGGATGAATTGGAAGATGAAGTAGCCAACCTTTGTCTTATGGCCAAAGAAGATCTTGAGGTAGATTCTCAAACCCTTGAACCTTAACACTCTTATGATGAATTACAAGAAGCCTTTGAAGAATTGCATGAAGAGTCCTTGAGACTTGCAAAAAAGATTTCATTGTCAATAAAGACAATTTTTTTTTTTAAAAATCAAATTTCTGTTTTAATAAAGTAGAGAAATTGAAATTAGAAAATGAAACTCTTGGGTTAATTGATGCAAATTCCTCATGCACTACTTGTTCTTCACATAAGGATGCTCCTTCTTCATCCTCTTCATATAGTTCATGCCTATCCTTAGAAAAAGAGATTGAAGATTTGAAAAATATTCTTGCTAGATTCACTTTTGGTAGAGAAAACTTGAATATCATACTTGGAAAATAAAAATGTGTATTTGATAAAGCCAAATTTGGCTACAATCCTAAGAAACAACAAAAATATTACAAGAACTTCTTTATTTCTTCAAGTATGTCAAGTAGTCCTTTTATAACTTGCTTTCATTATGGAAGAAAAGGACATAGTGCATCTATATGTAGAATTAGAAATCAATAACATGTTGGACAAAAGAAAATATGGGTTCCAAAGGGCTTTTTGCCCAAAACTAACACCCAAGGACCCAAGAAGGTTTGGGTACCTAAAACCAAAATCTGAATATGTTTTGTAGGTGTTCTTGAAAGCCAATAGCTCAAATTGGTACCTTGATAGTGACTGCTCCAAGCACATGACGGGTGACGGCTCCAAGTTCTCCTTTCTTACACCTAAAACACATGGTCATGTCATATATGAGGACAACAACAAAGGAAGGATCCTTGGAGTTAGAAAAGTTAGTAAGAATCCCTCTACTTCAATTGATAATGTCTTATATGTAGAAGGACTCAAATATAACTTGCTAAGCACAAGTTAATTATGTGACAAGGGAAATAGAGTTATCTTGGACTCTAATTGTTGCATACTTGAAGGTAATGATGATAAGCAAGTTAAGTTTGTTTGCCATAGAGTTGATAACATATATATCATAAACCTTGATGATATTACCTCTTAAGATGCAAGATATCTTATGAGTAAAGAGAGTGATTCATAGCTATGACATAGGAGAATTGCCCACATTCATATGAATTAACTAAACAAACTTGTTTCTAAAGATTTAATTGTTGGGAATTATGGATACATCACGTAGCGAAAAAATAGGATTCCCACCAAGGATTTATGCAAAAAAGTCATAATCCGAGTTTTAAAATTGTTTACTTGTTGAAGCGTGATCAAAGGAAGTGATGTGAATCACCAACACCGTAACAGCGATGATGTCTCTGCAGTATCCACACGAACAGACTCATGAACGTCCAACGTTCACAAAAAGGGAGCCTCATATCTCACACACAGTGCTAGCTGCAAAGAGAAGAGAAGAAACCTGTCATTCTCTCACTCACTTTTCTGTAAGTGCGGTTAGGGTTCTGTAATGTATGTCTTACCAACCCCTTTAGCAGTACTATTTATAATAGTGACTGCCTTAAGTGAGTGTGAGTAGTATCAAGGTAAGCTGTGTAACCCTAGACTCATCTGTTATGAGTTTGGCCCATATTTAAATCCGAGTCCAAATTGGATCTATTGTTTCAATTTTAGTCTGCTCTATGTGTGTGACCCTACAGGTTCTCATTACGTTGGCAGTAATATTAAAATCCTATTTTAATATTATAAGCAGTGAGTGGTATCTAGCAACACATCGTTGCTACCCAAGTAATGAGAATGCTAGTGATTTGACATAACCTTTCAGTAACCAATGTTTTCGTGTCATTTAGTCCCTTTGTCCAGATATCTAGATTGAACACAAGGCATAGAATGCGTCACCCTTGTATAGTCCAATCCTTCGTTTCCTGATACTCGAGTAAACTTTGTAACAACAAAAGAAATCAATATCTCATATTGACTCATTTGAGCATGGCCATGCATTTCGCAGTCTCACTTAATCAGGGGGCTCGAAGATATCGCTCCTATTATATAGGAGTGACAAATCCTATCTAGGTCACTCACATCCCTTTGCATGATTCGCGGTATGTCCAATAACCAACTTTATAATTACCTTGTTACAAATGACGTTTAATGGCATTATAACACACAACTCCTCATGTAGGAATCGTAGTGATTTCAGGTCAAAGGATCACAGACACCATTGTCACAATCAGAATCACTTATGACACTCACGTAACGATCCATGTAGCATTCTCATGGCGAGTTAGTCTAGTACATCATTACTCTAATATGTACCCATATGAAGACTTGATATCTCATATCCATGACCCATGAGATGTGGTCATCAGTCTATTACATACTAGTCTTAATGCATTATTGTTGTCCTAATTAAAAATAATACTTGACTAGAGACATTTAAGAATAGTGTTCTAATTTTATCCAATAGGATATCACAATCAAGTCAACCACTTGATGTCCTACGACATCAAACTTACTATTCTAAGGACTTTATTATGTTTATTTAAAAAGAAAACAATAAATGAAATACCTCATATATTAAAATTAGCATAATAGAATGTATGTAAATACAAATAAATGTATCAGCCTCTAGGGCATACACCAACATTAATAATTGGTCTTCCAAAGCTCAATTTTGAGAAAAATAAACTTCGTGATGCATTTCAGAAGGGTAAACAAGTAAAGGTCTCTTTAAAAGCTAAAAATGTTGTTTCTACTACTAGACCTTTACAACTTTTGCACAAAGATCTTTTTAGACCATTAAGAACTATGAGTTTCGGGGGTAATTACTATGCCTTTGTGATTGTGGATGATTACTCTAGATATACATGGATTCTATTCATTGCTTATAAGAATGATGCCTTTCATGCATTTAGAAAACTTGCAAAGTGTTATTCAAAATGAGAAAAATTGTAGTATTGTATCCATAAAAAGTGATCATAGTGGGGAATTTGAAAACCAAGAATTTGAAATGTTTTGCAATGAAAATGACATTGAGCATAATTTTTCTGCTCCTAGAACTCCACAACAAAATAGAGTGATTGAAAGAAAAAATAGATCTTTAGAGGAGTTAGCAAGAACTATGCTCAATGAAACAAACTTTTTTAAGTATTTTTGGGCAGATGCGATTAGTATTGCTTGTTATGTTATAAATAGGGCTTTGATAAGGCTAATTTTAAAGAAAACCCCCTATGAACTATACAAAGGAAGGAAGGGGATTGAGCCTTAGATAAGCTTACACCATGTGACATAGGCAAGAGTCCTTTCTTGGATTTATGCATGTGAAATCGTCTTAACACTTTGTCTATGTATGTACTATAACTTAGGCCAAGCAGTCTCAGTGATCTATCTCTATAGATCCTGATACCTAACATATAGGTGGCTTCGCCCAAGTCCATCGTAGAGAAGCAGTTCCCTAACTAAGTCTTTACAGACTGCAGGGTAGGGATGTTATTTCTGATAAGTAGTATGCCATCTACATACAATACTAGAAAGACAATAGTGCTTCCACTAACCTTCTTGTAGACACAAGATTCTTCTTCATTCTTGATGAAACCAAACTGTTATATTGTATCATCAAAATGAAGATTCCAGCTTCTAGAAGTTTGCTTCAATCCATAAATAGATCGTTGCAACTTGCACACGTTTCCAGCATCCTCTGGAGTGGAAAAACCCTCAGGTTGTGTCATGTACACATCCTCAAGAAGATTTCCATTAAGGAAAGTAGTTTTGACATCCATTTGCCAGATTTCATAATCATGGTATGCTGCAATAGCAAGCAAGATCCGAACAGATTTAAGTATCGTAACTGGGGAAAAAGTCTCATCATAGTCTACACCATGAATTTGTTTGCAACCTTTAGCCACCAATCGCGCCTTAAAGGTATGCACATTACCATCCATGTTGGTTTTCTTCTTGAAAACCCACTTGCACCCAATGGGTTTTACCCTCTTCAGGTCAACCAAGGTCCATACCTGGTTGGCATACATGGAATCCATTTCAAATCTCATTGCCTCAAGCCATTTCTCAGATTCTGGGCCAATAATGGCTTCCTGGTAAGTCACAGGCTCATCTTGATCCATGAACAATACGTCACCTTGTTTCATAAGAAATCCATATCTCTTTGGTTGAAGACGTATCCTGTTAAACTTACGCAGGTCTTGTGCTATTAGAGCAGGTTACTATTCCACAATATTTTATGGAGGCTGCTCTATTTCCATCATTGGTTCATTACTACTCTGTGAACCTTGAACTTCTTCAAGTTCTACTTTCCTCCCACTGGTTCCTTTAGAGATAAACTCTCTTTCTAGAAACACAACAGTTCGTGTGACAAACACTTTGCTCTTGGTAGGATTATAGAAATAGTATCCCTTGGTTTCCTTAGGATAACCCACAAAGAAGCATTTATCTGATTTGGGTCCAAACTTATCGAAAACTTGACGTTTCACATAAGCTTCGCAGACCCAAATCTTCATGAAAGACAAACTGGGCAGTCTCCCAGTCCATATCTCATATGGTGTCTTTTGAACCATTTTAGATGGAACACAGTTAAGTGTGAAAGCTGTTGTTAACAGAGCATGTCCCCAGAAGGAGCCTGGAAGGTCTGCATGACTCATCATAGATCAGACCATATCCAACAAGGTCCGGTTGCTCCTTTTAGAGACACCATTCCATTGTGGTGTTCTTGGTAGAGTGAGTTGAGATATTATACCACACTATTTCAGATGATCATCAAACTATTGGCTTAAGTATTGATCTCCTCGATCTGATCGAAGGATTTTAATACTCTTGCCAAGTTGGTTTTGTACTTCATTCTTGAACTCTTTGAACTTTTCAAAGGATTCTGATTTGTACTTTATAAGATATACAAATCCATATCTACTGATATCATTCGTAAATGTAATGAAGTATTGAAAAACGCCTCTAGCGAGTGTGTTTAGCAGCCCACATGTGCCACTACGTATAAGGCCTAAAAGATCACTTGCCCTTTCATCTTGTCCAATGAATAGGGCCTTTGACATTTTCCCCAATAAGCAAGATTCACATATCATATGATTCGAAATCAAACGAGTCTAAGAATCCATTTTTATGGAGTTTGGAGATGCGTTTCTCATTTATGTGGCCCAAACGACAATGCCAGAGAAAAGTTGGGTTTAGATCATTTGATTTAAACCTCTTTGTATTTATATTATGGACAGGCATTTCGAGATCAAGGACATAAAGTCCATTACTCAATTGTGCACTACCATAAAACATATCATTTATATAAATGGAATAACATTTGTCCTTTATAATAAAAGAAAAGCCTTTCTTGTCCAAACAAGAAATAGAAATGATATTCTTGCTAATAGCAGACACAAAATAGCAATTCTCTAACTCTATTACAAGCCTAGTGGGCAAAGATAACAAGTAAGTCCCTACAGCTAATGTAGCAACCTTTACTCCATTTCCAATTCGTAGGTCGATTTTGCCCTTCGTCAATGGTCTACTGCTCTTTAGATCCTGCACATTTATACAAATGTGAGATCCACATCCAGTATCTAATACCCATGATGCAAAAGTAGATAAATTGACTTCTATAACAAAAATACCTAAAGTGGAGGTCTCACTTCCCTTTTTCTTCTTGAGCTCCTCCAGGTACTTGGCACAGTTCCTCTTCCAATGTTTGGTCTGACCACAATGGAAGCATGTACCTTCCTTAGCCACTCTGCCCAGCGCCCACTGGTTTCAAGCCAAAAGTGCTGGGCTTGGACTTATCCTTGCCTTTGCCCTTCTACTTGTCCTTGGGCTTTTTCTGCTGTTTCTTTCCCTTATTGTTTTAGACCATCATTATGGCCTTTCCCTTGCCTTTGTTTATGTTTTGCTCAACAGTTCTCAACATGCCTAGCAGCTCTGGTAGTGATTTGTCAATTTCATTCATGTTGTAGTTTATGACAAATTGACTAAAACTTTTCGGCAACGATTGCAGACTAAGTCAGTGGCCAACTCTTGGCCCAACAGAAAACCAAGTCTCTCTAGGTTTTCAATGTACCCAATCATCTTGAGTACATGAGCACCAACAGGGCTTCCTTCTACCAGCTTGCACTGAAACAGTGCTTTAGAGACCTCGTATCTCTCATGCCTGGCCTACTCTTGATAGAGCTTCTTAAGGTGTACGATCATATCGTAGGCATCCATGTTCTCGTGTTGTTTTTGGAGCTCAGAGTTCATGGTGGCTAGTATTAGACATCCGATGTCCAAGGCATCATCTTGATGCTTCTTATAAGCATCATTTTCAATTCTAGGGGCATTAGCAGTAGGTGGCTCAGGAATAGGTTGTTCTAGAACATACAACTTTTTCTCTTGCTTGAGGACAATCCTCAAATTCCTGTACTAGTCTAGAAAATTCGTTCCAAACAACTTGTCCTTTTTAAGGACGGATCGCGTGATAAGTTACTTGATGTGTTTGTTACCATGGTAATCTATCAATAGAAATATGTAAAAAATAAGTATCATGCCATAAACATATTTAATGAGGTCTTTTAATTAAATATGTCTCCCACTATTTTATTCAAGTCAATGACCCTCAGCATTGACTCAAAAAATTTCATCGAAAGATTTCCTAGTGGGCCAAGAACCATATTTCACCTAGTTATGAGTCAGTTTGGCTGATCACCTAAAATTCAGTTATTTAGGTAGGAAACACTTTTCCAATTACATCACATATAACTCTTGGATAGTTGGGTGCATAACACTTATTCTAATCCATCTAATGGTCTAAAGCCCAACTCTATGCCTCTAAGCCTTTAATCCTATTGAAATGACCTAGTTAAGTCAAACCCAATGGTTAGCAGTTGGATATTACCCTTATCCCATCGCATCTTACTAATATAGATAAAGGCATCCTGCTTTGGTAGACCTACACTTGATTGATACTAGTCTTGATGAGTACCACACATTGGAAGGCATCACATATGACTTAATATTTGCTTTGAGGGATTTTTTTTCATTATTATTAGATCTCACCATTTATTAAACTGTTTATCATACCATAAACATTATCCATGCATCTTATACATATAAAGCATATAATAAAAGTGACATGGTTGTGGCCCCCTATGAGAGTAGCATTAACTAAGCCAGCTTCACCAAGCATCTCCCACCAACGTCCTTACTTGATGTCGTCTTCTTGCCTCCACATCAAGATTACATTATATAGAAACCTCTTTTACATTCGAGGGGAGTTAGGTGAGAAGAGAATGTACAATCAGAATGTAGATAGAAAGGCACGACACACAGGTCGTTTTTAAAATAACCAAAATAGCATAAAAGGAAGACTAAGGCCATAACCATGCACTATGCATCACAAAGAACATACAAACTCAAAACAATAATACATTATTATTTAGTGAGTCATAAAAAATAGAATTAAATATCACGCTTTTGAATAACACACTACCCAAAAAATTGAACCAAAAACAAGAGCTGAATCTCTTGTGCCTCTCTTGATGGCTAGAGTATCAACACTTGAATCCTAAACCCAAAAACACATGAACGCTTCCTGCACCGTGGGGAACCCTTGTGCCATTGTTTAACATTTGAACCCTTGTGCTTCCTTGACAGCTTGACATCAACACTTGATGCTGTTGCCACAAAACAGGAATAGGGTTTACAAAACCCTTTGCACTACACCACTTGTGCAGAAACAAGGATTCCATAACCCTTGCTGCCGTAAACCAAGAACAAGGTTTCCTAAACCCTTGCACCGCGCATTGAGAATAAGGACTCTAAAACATTGTACGTATCACATCATACTAGAAAGCTTCGCAAAAACATACATCTTAATACAAAATGATTTTCATAGAACATATGAACATCTTCATGGGTTTTTGAAAACAACATCACAGTTTTGCATGCAACATATAAAACAGAATATGTTTTTGCAAAGGGTTTCATTCGTTTTTGTGAAATAACATATTAAAGATCATATATTTTATCAAAAATAAGAACAGCAAGCATGTTATCTCATGTAAAATGAAAATAGAAAACTGAATCATGGTTTCGCAAGACTCTCTGATACCACTGTTGGGAATTGCGGATAGATCATGCAGTGAAAAAATAGGATTCCCACCAAGGATCCATGCGAAAAAGCCATAATCTGAGTTTTAAAATTGTTTACTTGTTGAAGCGTGATCAAAGGAAGTGACGTGAATCACCAACACCGTAATAGCGATGATGTCTCTGCGGTATCCACACGAACAGACTCATGAACATCCAATGTTCGCAAAAAGGGAGCTTTACGTCTCTCACACAGTGCTAGCTGTGAAGAGTAGAGAAGAAACCTGTCACTCTCTCACTCACTTTTCTGTAGGTGCGACTAGGGTTCTGTAATGTATGTCTTAGCAACCCCCTTAGTAGTACTATTTATAAGAGTGACTGCCTTAAGTGAGTGTGAGTAGCAGCAAGGTAAGCTGCTTAACCCTAGACTCATCTGTTATGAGTTTGGCCCATATTTGAATCTAAGTCCAAATTGGATCTATTGCTCCAATTTTAGTCTGCTCTATGTGTGTGACCCTGTAGGTTCTCATTACATTGATAGTAATATTAAAATCCCATTTTAATATTACAAGCAGTGAGTGGTATCTAGCAATACATCGATGCCACCCAAGTAATGAGAATGTCAGTAATTTGACATAACCTTTCCGTAACCAATGTTTTCGTGTCGTTTAGTCCTTTTGTCAAGATATCTAAATTGAACACAAGGCATGGAATGCATCACCCTTGTATAGTCTAATCCTTCATTTCCTGATACTCGAGTTGTAACACCCCAAAATTTACAGTTTCTTAGTAATGTCTGAATTGTACTATTTTGTGTTTTCTGTGAGTTGTAAATTTATTTTGACTGTTCTGTCACTATTTTTTATCTTTGTGTGTAATTTACTCCAAGTCAGGAAAATAATAATTTTTAGGCCGGGGAAAATCTTTACTAATTTATTTAGAGCCAAGGGATCTTACTAAACCCGAATTCGAGAGATACGTTATCCAATCTTTTAATTTTTAGAATTTATCCGTGAAATAAAAATATTTCACATTTTTATTTTATTGGACAGTATCTGCTGATTTGCGAGCATTAGTTTCTGCCAATTAGGTAATAGATTCTGTATCTTTTGTCTGTCGGATAATAGATTGGGAAAAGTCTTCTGACTCATAATTTTGATGAATCAATAGGAATTGGCCAATATAAAATGCTAGACTTTTTTAAACTAATAAGAGGTGGTCAACAAAAATGGTTGGACTAGTTAGTTAAGAAACTAGATAACCCAACTAAGTTATCCTAAAAGCCTAAGTAGTAACTAAATGGAACAAACCTAGTTTGCTAATACTTAGAGTCCATAGTTACAAGTAGGATCTAGAGTCTTCTAGAATGCATGACATAAGCTTGTAACTAAATAGTTAGTTATGTAACTAGATGAACTAACTACCTAAACTAAGTGTAACTAGGAAACAAATTAAATAAAAACTTGGTTAGCCTTTCCATTGAGTTACACGGCCACTAAGTGGTTCTAGGGTGTTCTTGAACAATCTTTATGACCAAAGGATGACCATTTGATGACCTAGGCCATGTGAAACCATGTGAAGCCATGTGATTAATTTTTATCTTGCTAAACAAGCCTTAGTCTTCCTTTCCACGCAACTACACGACCATGCATGTGAAATATAGGCTATTTTCATTTCATTTCCAACTCTTTGTGACATAAACACCTTTCATCTTTTTCTCTCTCTTCCAAGAACTCCAAGAACAACCAAAGAACTTCATCTTCTTTCTTCTTGAACGTTTCGGCCATCACACCCCAAACTAACCTCCACTATCCTATAATTTCAACCAATATCATTTTCTAAACTAATACAAGATTCTACACTCACCTAGTTCATCTTCTAAGTACTTCAAAATCAAGTCAAGGTTTTCCACTCCTAAAGGTAACATCTTGATTTCTTGTTCCTAAGTTTAATTCTTGAGTTTCTAAACCATGATTGATCCATAGTTTTTTATTTTCAAGCTTTGTTTGCGACACTAGTTTGGTTTAAGCTTGTTAGGGTTTCTTGAGGGTGCTTCACAAAATCACTAGGAAGCTATACAAGAAGAGTTTTTGTCTTCCTTGAGGTAAGAGGGATATTAACTTCATCAACCAAGTGTTGGTGGTGAGGGAATGACTTTGTTTGTGGTGAAAAATTCATAAGGATTTATTCACTTATATGGTTTAAGCTTGCTTTATTTGTGGTGATTTTTGGTTGGTATGATTTTGAAGCATGTTGATTATTGTATATGGCATGATGTGATTATGTGATAAGGATGATGTATGAAGGTTCCAAAGAACCTATGAAGGCTCACGACCATAACACCATAAAGGTAGCAAAATGTTTTAATTTATTTTCCTAATCATGAATTAAATGATTTAAAAACAAGAAATTGGATTAAAAGTTTTTGTAAAGAATAAAGTGATGGAAAGTAATTAATTATGATTTATAAAACATATAGGGTAATTCAGCCAACATGCCTATTTTTGATATCCTAGATCCAAAATTATTTTACTAAGTGTAGACTTAGGTATTTGATAAGTAGGAAATTAATTTGATAGGTTTTTTAAAATTATAACAAGAAAGTAAATTAATTTTTAGAATTAAAGAGGCAAAATTAGGTTATGAAGTAAGATAAAGTTTAAAACTTAAAATTTACTGACGTATAGCTTACCATTTGGGTTTTGAAGCATGTTAGAAAATTTCGAGCTGTAATATCTAAAGTAAATCAAAGAAATGTAATTTTGTGAGAAATGATAGAAAATGTTACTTAAAGGATTTTTTTAATAGTAAAATATAGTAGATAAAGATAAGATAATTATTTATATGAAAAATATTAAAGAAATGTCACTTGTTCTCAAAATAGTGATTTTTAAGCTATTAGATTAAGAAAATGATTTAAAATTGCTTCGTGATTGAGAAAATGTTTAAAAATTACTATGCGATTTAGAAAACGTTTGAAAATATTTCTGTGATTATTAAAACGTTAGAAAATACTTACACGATTTGAAAACGTAAGAAAAATGTTTCGCAACTGTGAAAATGCGATAAAATATTTACGCGATTGAGAGTAGCAGTAGTTTGCTGTCGGGCTATTGTGATGGGCCCGGTTATGTTGGAAAGTGATACCTGTAACACTCCTCAATTTAATAACCACGACACAATCGTCATTATACCACGGTCACTAAATTTTGGTGTGTTACAACTCAAATAACCAGATTTCCAATTCCAACCATTTTACATATAAAGAAATTATAAACCATGAATGAAATATGTTTATTGAATAGCTCCCAAAATACAATTACATAGTGAAAAACATCAAATAAATATATGTATATATAATGAATACAAGGTACTATTAACATGAAAAACGTAGCACTTACATACAAAGAATGACAAATGATATGAACCAAAACACTAAAGGGTAAGTAGTAACCTCGGGATAGGTACTACCTGTGGACAGAGCCACAACCCCTATATACTATGGAACGTTCGGTGCTCGTTTGACCCACTAGGCATCAATGCCCCTAGGAAGCTGCAGGTGTAGATGGGTGGATCACAACGCCCCCAAGCCAGCGACACTGTCACATAGCCCAAAAAGCCTTGGAGACGTGCCACTATGATCCCAAAAGCAGGTGTTAGTCGAAGTCAGGCCAGAATCTCGGAAACTTGTGGACTTCACTCTCTTCATTGACGTCTTCCATGAAACATAGATACAGACAGAAATACAGGAAAGAGGTAAGACATTCTACATCATTACCTATTATGGCAGTAAAGAAACAAAACGGCGTATGACGCCCACATAACAATTCAATAATAATAAGCAATATTAAAACAGATAGTGAAGAGCTTGGCAATTACAAGCAGATACAAAAGTAATAAGACAGCAGTTTAAGTTTTTCATATGAATAAGTAAATATCAAATGATATGGTGACTCACTATGCACATGCATATGATACCAACAATCCTACTCTATGGAGCTAGACACAAAACATTCGGAGAGAATGATCAGGAGATATGTCTGTATCACGACTGCCGAGGCCTTTAAGTGCTAAAATTCTCAATTTATCAAAATGCGCATCATGGCATTGTACAAGACATTCTACACAGATCTTGATATAGGACAATGTCTCAGTTCGGGTCGTCGGTGCGTTTGCATCGGTCTGCCTTACGGACAGAAGAGCTACCAACTGTCCATTGCGATGTACCCACACCCCAACATCCCCAAGGTCAACAAATGACCTACACTTATCTATTCGCACCCGCACAAAGATGTAATTCAACTCCTAGGCAACTTGGCCTTAACAATAGTCCAACAGACATTTTCAATGCATATTCTAATCATGCTTATCATGACAAACTATGTCAATCAAGCTTCAATGCATGTGAATTCAATACATATATGTACATTCATATATGAAATCATAATCATATCATATCATGTCTAGAATTACATGTCATATCATTTAACAACAAGGTTTGATCCCATTCACGGATCCACATCAAACCAATAACAAACTTTTAAGGGTAAACACAACCCCATCCATAGGTATGATAAAAGTTAAACCCTAGGTTCATTATGTTTCTCACAACCTCACCCATACTCATGTTCTTTCTTTATTCCGAAATTATTCTAAACTATAAGGCAAACTATCATTCTTGGTTCTTTTCATTTTATGAATCCCTAATCAACTTCTAATCATTCAATTTATTATGTTTAATAAGTTCATTTTAGTGCTAAAGCATCATAATGAGTGCCCAAGGAGACCGGGGGTCCCTAAGTGACTAGAAAAGTCCAAAATCCTTCACTGTCCTAATTACACGGCTTGAGGAGAGTACACAGCCATAAAACCACAGCCTGCCCAAAATACACGGCTGTGTAGCCATACACGGCCTAGGCCGTGTATGCCTCTGGAGTTTCTGTTCTGGGACGCTGGAGTACACGACCATGTACGATCACATGGCCTAGGCCATGTACTCCTCTGTAAACGCAAAAAATCACCAGAAACCAATCCAACCTTCATACAATCCAAGATCTATCAACATACAACTCAATCCTACCATTCAAACAATCAAAATACAACCAAAATAACTCAAACAAATGGGTATCCCATAAATAGGTTCAACCCCATCAACACAACAAAGAGTTCCTCACTACCAAAATGGGTTGAAGAGGAGTGATCTTCCTCTTACCTTAGTGAAGAACAAGGAAAACAAGCTCCTTTTGTCCTTGAAATTTCGTGCTTCACCACCTCAAAATCCTTGGGTGTTCAAATCCAAAAATCAAGATCAAAGAGTAGAAATGGCATTCATAGTCACCAAAGTGACCATGGACCACGAAAATGAGTTGAAAAAAGGAAGAAAGTTGAGAGCTTTACCTTAAAGCTTCAAGCTTTGGAGTTGGGCTGCCAACCACGAAAATGGAAGAGTCAATGAGAGTTCCACAAAGAAGAAAGCTTGAAGATGGTGATGGATAGCAATGGTTTAAGTTAGCTTGAGCATGGAAAGCTTGAAAATCAACAATGGAGTGTTTGTGTGTGGGAGAAGAGAGGAAGAGAGGGAGAGAGACCTGCGTGAATGAGAGAAAATGAGGGAATGGAATGGGATGTTTCCCTTCCCCAACCATGCAGCAACATAAGAGAGGAGAGAGAGAGAAGTGGTTGGGAGGAAGCTTCCTATAAGTTTCCCATGAAGCTTCCTTGAGAAGCTTCGCACGTTTCTCAATAAAGTGAAGTGTGGGGTCACTTACGTGATGTCATAAAAGTAACTAAATAGAAATAATCTACTAGAGCTATTTCTTAGTAGACAAAAGTTACAGTTAGCGTAAATAATATTTTATTATTTCTCAGATAATTAATTATTCTGTGATTTTATTTATCAGATAAAATCTCATAAAATATAAATCTCGTAAACTGTGTCCAACCTCGGATTTAGTAAGATCCCCCCTCGATGTTTTCATAATTCACAGTTTACCAGTCTCAGGGAAAATATTTTGTTTTCCTGGCTCTGCTCAGCGTGCACGCAAAATGAGAAATATATTAAAATATTCAACATTTTCAAAAAATTTCACAAAAATTCTCAAAAATAAAAATTATTAGAAAATGACTATTTATCACGAAACAATCAATTATCGGAGTGTTACACTGACACTGCTCAGTGTGCACGTAAAATGAGAAATATATTAAAATATTTGACATTTTTGAAAAAATTTAAAAAAATTTCCAAAAATCATAAATATTATAAAATAATTATTTGTATTGAAATAAATAATTTTCAGGATGTTACAACTCTCCTCTTCTAAAAGGAATTTCGTCTTCAAAATTCATCATATCTTGGAACAAACGCGACTATGTTTCTTTCATTTTGTCTTCTGGTTCTCATGCTGCATCTCCAGCTGCATCAATCCAAATCACCGGTACTAAGGTTACCTCCGTTCATTGAGTACCTTATATTAATGGGCAAAAGCGTGTTGACGTCGTAGGCTGACCAATAAAAGATTCTACGCCTTTTGAGTCTTCAGCCATCCAACAGCCAACTCTCCAAACAACTGTACATTACTAAGTGGCTCTATCGAACTTATTCTCCTTACTCACCGTAGTAGACAAACTAAGTTTTGTTTTCTCCTTAAGGCATCTGCTACGACATTCGCCTCTTTCAGGATTGTACTAAAATGGAAAAATTAAAATTTTTTGAAACTTCTAATCATTGTCTTTGCATCATATTTCAACTAATTCCGATCAATCAAAATACTTCTGACTCTTGAGATTACTATAGACATTAAAAATTTCTCCTTGTAAAAAATGCTTCTAGACCTTCAATGCAACTACAAGGCTAACACTGAGTTAGTATAAGGTAATCCTTCTCATGTGCTCTCGATTGTCTCAAGGCATACGTTACGATTCCTTCTACTCCGATCAAGCACACGTTCTAAACTTCCAATGCGAAGCCTCACTAGGCATCCTAAAAGGTTCGTTGGGATTAGGCAGAATCATCTTTAGTGCAGAAATCGAGTGTCTCTTCAATCCTCAAAAATATTTTCTTATATGCATCAATCCTACAAACTTGACTCTCATGCATGAGTTAGACGAGAAGTCTTGCCATATTGGAAAATTCTGTGACGAGTCTCCCGTATTAACCAACTAATCCCACATAGTGACGAATCTCCAATACAGTCTTTGATCTTTTCCATTGAAGAACTGCTCCAACTTTTGACGGGTCTCCAATAATTCCTTCTTTTAAAGATCACGTGACTCAAAAGTTAAATTACCTCAAACCGAAATTCGCACCTGGACAGCTTCTTGCGTAACTCTCATTCTTCTTTAGAATTTGAAGAACAACACGACAAGTTTGTCTCAATAGGGAAGAAAGATCTTGTTCGTGTAGTCGATGAGTACTACTAAAGCGTTCATTACATGGGACGACATTACAAAATACTCATGGTGTTCACAACACGTCAGAGAAAGTTGTTTAGAAAAGAAGAGAAAAAAAAATCTTCTACCTTTGAGCGAACTCGACGATAACCGGAACGCAAACTGATCTTGGAGAAAACAGCGGCTTCCTTTGGTTGTTTTATTAAGCCATCTATCCTCGATCTTAATAGAGAACGTCACATAGGGTATGTTCTTTTCTAATTATACTACTTTCGGCACTGATCTATCTGATGAAGAATATTGTAACACCCTTGTGGGGATGTCATATTTTTAATGCAATAAAATAAAATTATATAAAATTCTTACCCAAGTTGTAAAACGTTTGGTACATAAATAATATGAGTTATAAAATTTTTTCTTTTTATACTTGATAACGTTAAACAAAATAACACAGAACACAAAATATGACAAAACATAATCACACCATAATATACATATGATTTTGTCTGAAGTATACAAATAATTTGCAACTACAAATATTTAAAAAAATAGTAAAAAGTCAGCATAATACTAAAACATAACATGCCCAAGTACACCTCAAAGATTTTCTAATCCTCCGATGGATCACTCTCAGAGAGATCATCGAATGACAGAAATCCTAGAGGTCCCACAGCTCTACGGACATGAGTCCGTGCTGTTGACTCATTACTAAGCTCACTAGGCGCATGGAAAATCCCTCCCCAATAACGCCTAAGAGTTAAAGGCAACTCAAGATGTAAATACAGAGTAGTAATAAAGATAATCTCCCCATCAAACTCTCTACATAGAGACATAGTCAGACGTCCCACGTAGACTACCAATCCTCTATCCTCACGCAGTCGCCAGGCCTCTGAGCCTCTATGAAAATCAAGTCTCACAAATCCAAAGAATCCAGGCAACATTATGATCTCAAGATCAATCCTGATGGTAGGGGTGATCTAACGGCTCGCTATCCTCGCACTGCTCACTCGGCTGGTGCTCGTTCGGATACTGAATCTCAAGAGACTGTTCCTCTTCCTTGATAACTCCATAGAATGCAGTTATTTGTGCCCTATCTCTGTGCTAGAACGAATGCTTTGTCCTTGTTTAAATGCATATTTGGAGGGTTTTGTGCTTATATTTGTCATATTCTGATTCTAAGCCTTTTTGATGTGTTATTGTGCAAAAATGAGCTTTAATTGTCATTGATTAAGTAGATTTATGTATGTTACTGATTTAGTGTTTTCTCTATGTTAGGAAGGGCTCCAAACAAGGTCAAATATGGAGTAATTGAGCTTAAAGAGGAAGAGGAAGCCAAATTAGGCATTTCAGTGGTCAACGCCGTGGCGCAAGGTGTTGTGCGCCGCCGCGCTGAGAGCATTTTCAGCATGCCATACTTGGACCCAAGGCCTCAGCGCCGCGGCACGCATATGTGGGGGCCGCGGTGCTGAGGTGGTAGTTGAGCCTATAAATAGATTTTATGCATTTTTCTCTCAGTTCTGGCCATTTTTGGGCCATTTCCATTTTCTCCTTTTTTAGGTTTTCTTAGTCTTAGGTTAGTTTAGGTTAGATAGTTTGGCTAAATCTTTATTTCTGGTGGATTAGAGGCAATGATCAAAGGATTGAAGGAGGATTCAAGCTTCAGAGACAAATCAATGAGTTTCCTTTCTCTTTCTTCCCTTTCTCTCTTCTCTTCCTTATCTGTTGTATAGCTAAGCTTTGTTTAGGAATACTTTGAATCCTTTTATATATATTAATGATGTGTTTTTCTCTAAGTTTGTGTGGATGTTCGATTATGGTTCAATCATTATCTGAGTTTAATGCTTGTTGTTGGTTGACCTCGATTACATGTTTCTAATATTGACAAATGAACTAGACATAGAGATTTGTTGATATGGATATGGTATGATTGATGTATGTTCGGCGAGTTCAATTGGCTTGGATGAGTTGATTCGTTAATAGGATAGAAATATACCTATTAGCCATGTATAGTGTGTGATTGAGAATAGATCGTTCATGAGTGGATCTTGGATCTACCAAGGTTGATTAACCTAGACATAGGCTTTTGACTAATGAAGATTCTCAAGCTAACCTAATCAATGCATTTGTGTTTATGAGGGGAATGACATGTTGTTGATAGATGTAGGGGGTGAAGGAGGATTTCCTGAAACCTAACCGCTTTTATGTTTATTGCTTTGGTAGATTAGATTTAGTTTAGTTTATTATTTTCTTATTTTTATGTCCTTGTCTAGAATTGATTAAGCTATTAGTTGGTACTTTGCTTTATAATCGAATATCCTCGTGGGAATGAACTTTACTCTGTATCTGTATTACTTGAGCGATCCGTGCACTTACGGTAGCAAAAACAAGTTTTTGGCGCCGTTGCCGGGGATAATTTTTATATTGCTAATATCAACAATGAGTTTGATTAGTTCTAATTCAAGTTGTATATAATTTGTATATAATCTATGTTTCATTTTTGTTTTGTTTTAGTTTCAAATAAGAAGCCGGGTGATTTCAATCATACGAGGCCCTTGAGGGAATTTGCGAATCTTGAAAGGATATCCTTGGATCAAGTTCTTGAAGACTCATCCGTAGAACTTCAATTTTGGTGACAAAGTCCTACTGGGACTATAACTCAGGCCTTTCATGGGAGGGAAGCCCATGTTTATGTTCTATTCCTGTCTTTACTTTATGCATAAATAGGTAGTATGTTAATGTGTTTATGTTAAATATGTTAGCATATTAGTATGTTGTGTTTTGTTAATATGTTAGTGTATATTTGTGTTAGTATGTTAGTTTAGTTAGTTTTAATATTTGTTAGTTATGCTTTAGTTATATTAGTATTTGTTTGTTTATGTTTTAAGTGTTGTTTGTGTTAGTTTGTGTATAGGTTAATATGTTAATTAGGTTAGTTTAATGTTTTTGTTTGTTTTAAAGTTTTAAGTTTGTTTTAGGTTTTATATAGGTTAATATTATGTTGTTTTTGTGTTTAATTAGGTTTGTGTTGTACATTTTTGTAATTTAACTTTTTGAACAAGTTTTGTTGCAGCTAGAGACCCTTTTGAGCTAAATCCAAGAAGAAAAGCGTGTTTGTCGCTAAATTCAAGCAAATTAGGTAGTCACGCCCATAACGCCAATGGCGCAAGTAAGTAAGTGAGGCCATGCACTAGATGGGGCATTTTTTTATAGAATTCTGTAGCTTTTTGTGAGCGCCGCGACCCAGGTATAGGGGCGTCGCGGCGCTGATCCCCTTTTTTTACTTTTTCTATTATTTTTCTATTTTTTAATATTTAATAATGCTCAGTACTAGTCTCAGGTTCCTTATAGACCATGTTCATTAAAAATACATTTCATTTTAGGTTTGGGGGAGTATCTTTACATGTTTTATTACTTTTATGCTTAATGTTAACATGTATTAGTATTTTGAGTATGCAGTGGTTTTAGTCATCATATTTTCATTATTATATCTTGTTTTGACTATCACTGATGTGCTGATGACAAGATTTTCAATTTTCAACTTTATGTAAATGATGTTCTGCATGCTTGAATTGCGAAAGTTGAATCTATTTGAATGCATGACATGTTGCAAGAATGCTAGTGTTGATTTTGGTTATCCATGATGTGAAAGGTTGCTATTTGCCCCCTTTTCAGTGAAACCTTATATGATCTTGAAGCATGTGAAACAGTTTAGTTACTTTTGATGTATGATTTACATCTCACTTAGATACAAGTGTTACTTTGAAAATGATAAGAGTGCAGGTTTTGAGAATGTTTATAGATGTACGTGTAGAGTTTTGATTATCCTAGAAATTGTTTTTGAACTCTCTTGAGGCGAAATCCTAGGTTGTGCATGATTGAGGAGATGATTAGGGCATTGTTTGGACCGTTTGAGCCTTAAAAAGCTTACCTGATATGTTGATATCCTCAGGTCCTATTTTGAGGCCGTATACTGTTTGGCCTTTTTTTTTTCACCACCATTATGATCGTTAACCTATTAACCATTCTAATGCATGTGAAAGCATTGCATTTTCTTCCTACCATCAATGTTTGTTGAGTACATGGTATACTATTTCTTGAAATGAGTCTGATGATTAGGGGTTAATGAATATTCAATTCAAAATGAGCTTGAAAGAACCAGATGCAAAACAAAGAAAAAAAAAGTAATGCTTTGCAAAATAAAGAAAATCAAAAGAAAAATATGAAAAGAAAAGAAAAGCAAAGCTTAAGTAAAGAAAAGTTTGAAAAGCATCGAAAATGGTTCTGGGAAGTTTTATGATTTCACTTTTGAATACCCTGCTAATGTAAATTAATGACTCAAGTCTTGAAGTAGTATGTTGTGTGTCTCAATGTTTGTATTGTATCTTTCCCGTTCATTTCTTTCGCCCATACCATTGGCCTTACATTATAAGCTTATTAAGTCCTTTTTGATCCTTAATCTTGTGTGATCTACATTAGTGGAGAGAGAGTTGATTTACAATCTTGTGGATTCTATGAATCATATGCATGTATGCTTGTAAACTTATCTGAATATGTACGACTTGATTAGGTGAAGTTTGTCTTGCATGTTTGTGATAAATGTGAATTGCATGAAGGGTTGTCTAGATTGATAGCATGTTAAGGATTGTATATGTGTGGAACTATTTATGGGGCATTTGCACTTTTTGAGGATTGCTGCAACCATTACACATTAGTATTTGTTTTTAATTGGAAAAAGAAGATTGAAATATTGTTAAATGTTTAAGTGATTTACTTAGTTTTATTTTATTTTGCTCGAAAACTAGCAAGACGTAGGTTTGGGGTGTGATAATTCCATAGAATGCAGTTATTTGTGCCCTATCTTAGTGCTAGAATGAATGCTTTGTCCTTGTTTAAATGCATATTTGGAGGGTTTTGTGCTTGTATTTGTCATATTCTGATTCTAAGCCTTTCTGATGTGTTATTGTGCAAAACTGAGCTTTAATTGTCATTGATTAAGTAGATTTATATATGTTATTGATTTGGTGTTTTCTCTATGTTAGGAAGGGCTCCAAAAAAGGTCAAATATGGAGTAATTGAGCTTAAAGAGGAAGAGGAAGCCAAATTAGGCATTTCAGTGGTCAATGCCGTGGCGCACGATGTTGTGCGCCGCGGCGCTGAGAGCATTTCAGCATGCCATACTTGGACCCGAGGCCTCAGCACCGCAGCCCAGATGAAGTGGGCACCGTGACGTAGTTAGACCAACCATGTGAGCGCCGCGGCACTGAGGCGGCAGCTGAGCCTATAAATAGATTTTACACGTTTTTCTCTTAGTTCTGGCCATTTTTAGGCCATTTCCATTTTCTCCTTTTTTAGGTTTTCTTAGTTTTAGGTTAGTTTAGGTTAGATAGTTTAGCTAGATCTTCATTTCTGGTGGATTGGAGGCAAGGATCAAAGGATTGAAGGAGGATTCAAGCTTCAGAGACAAATCAATAAGCTTCTTTTCTCTCTTTTCCCTTTCTCTCTTCTCTTCCTTATTTGTTGTATAGCTAAGATTTGTTTAGGAATACTTTGAATCCTTTTATATATATTAATGATGTGTTTTTCTCTAAGTTTGTGTGGATGTTTGATTATGGTTCAATCATTATCTGAGTTTATTGCTTGTTGTTGGTTGGCCTCAATTGCATGATTCTAATATTGGCAAATGAACTAGACATAGGGATTTGTTGATATGGATATGGTATGATTGATGCATGTTCGATGAGTTCAATTAGCTTGGATGAGTTGATTCGTTAATAGGATAGAAATATACCTATTAGCCATGTATAGTGTGTGATTGAGAATAGATCGTTCATGAGTGGATCTTGGATCTACCATGGTTGATTGACCTAGACATAGGCTTTTGACTAATGAAGATTCTTAAGCTAACCTAATCAATGCATTTATTTTTATAAGGGGGATGACATGTTGTTAATAGATGTAGGGGGTGAAGGAGGATTTCCTGAAACCTAATCACTTTTATGTTTATTGCTTTGGTAGATTAGATTTAGTTTAATTTATTATTTTCCTATTTTTATGTCCTTGTTTAGAATTGATTAAGCTATTGGTTGGTACTTAACTTTATAATCGAATATCCTCGTGGGAATAAACTTTTACTCTGTATCTGTATTACTTAAGCGATCCATGCACTTGCGGTAGCAAAAACATTCCTCTTCCTCAAACTATTTACGAAAATATAATAATAATATAGAGAAATACGTATAGAGAGGTGAGACAATCTACATTATTACCAGCATGGCAATAAAGAAAACAACAATACAAACAAATATCACAATAATACATATCATCATATCATATACAGTACATCAAATTAACATATCATACATTTTATCACAGATTATAGTAAACGTTAAAATGCAGATAACGAATGATACACACACTGACTCGTTCCTACTCCATGGAAGTAAACATAGATATTAGAGAGAATGATGCGCAAAGAGCCATCAGTACCTCAGGCTGCCCAACCAAACTATTACACTGTCCAACGTCGTGTTTATAGTCCATAGTCCAAAACATCGTGTAGTAGTACTTGGTCCAAATACATCGTGCACTACAGGCATTATACTAAATAGTCTCCACAAGATCTTGATTAAGAATAGTGCTTGTCGAGATCATTAGTGCGTTGCTTGTTACCACGGCCCAGAGGAGCTACCCACTGTCCACATGTGGAATCATCCGCACACTAGTGCCTCCAAGTTCAATAAATAAACCACACTACGCTTATCACACCCACAACACAGTGTAATTTATCTCGTCAATCAATCGTCAATTTTCAACTATATTGATAACTCTCTAAATGGATGATTAAGAATTATAATTACAAAAATACCCTTAGATTCAATATATTATCATATTTACAAAAATACCCTCAGTCACAATATTCCAAAATATAATGTCTCCACTTGACAGTGCTATCTCTCAACATGTCCGGGTCCACCACTTTGGCTTTACAGTAAAACTCACTGTTCCATTTAGTCGCGTAGAAATTTTATCGCATTTTCACAATCACGTCACTTTTACAAACGTTTTTAAATCGCATAAATATATTTTGATGTTTTTGAACATTGTGCAATGTTTTTAAATCATTTTCTCAATCGCGTAAGATTTTTAAATTGTTTTCTTGATCATATAGCTTAAAAATCATTATTTCAAATATGTGTAAGCTATTTCTAGTACTTTTAAACTACATAAAATATTTTCCTTACGTTATTTACATATTATAGAACCTTTTCATTTTATTTGTCGTATTTTAGTAAATTTCGGCAGCACTTTGCCTAGAAAATCCTTAAATGGTATTTCCTACGTCTTTCTTTAAATACTATTTATTTTAACCTTAACCATTATTTACAACTTGAAACTTGTTAACGCGCTTCAAAACTCAAAAAGTGAGCTCTACGTTAGTATTTTTCAAGTGTTCCTTTATTTCTTGCTTATGATGAATTCTGCTAATATAAAATTCTAAAACTAAGTTCATTCATTTTATTTCCCAAAGATTCATTGGAATCAAATTCTTTTGTAGATTAGCTACTTAACCTACCTTAGAAAATAACTTTGAAATCCAAATGTACACTAAATGGCATGTTGGCCAATTCTCATTGTTTTACCTAAATTTATTAATCATTGTTTTAGGAAATGGTTGACAACATTTTGGTTCTCTTTTTCTTGGAGTAGCCGTGAGCTCCTTTGTGTTCTTTGGAACACTCATGCAATCCTTACATGTTATTCACTTCCTACATTAATAATCATATATCTGTAAACATATGCAATATATTTTAAAGCTATAAACATGCATACAATTAAAATCAATCACAAATAGGAAAGCATTAAACAACCACATAAATGAATCCTTATGGATTCTTCACACACATACAATCCATTTTCTCATCACCACACAAGGTTGATGAGATTAAATCTCCTTCTTACCTCTTGAAGACAAGATCTTCAAGTTCTTTCCTCCTTCTTTTTGTATAGATTCAAAACAAATCCCTAAAATTCTTAAACAATTAGTAAAATCACATATAAGGCTTCATAATGAAAAACCATGGAACAAACATGGTTTAGAAAATCACAAACTAAATTTTAAACCATAAAAACCAAAGTTTACCTTTAGGGAAGTAAACAAAAACTTGGATTTTGGAGTAGAAGGAGTAGGTTTTTGACAAAACTTTCTAAATGAAAAGTGTTTAGGAGATAGTTTAGGTTTTGAAAAAGCTAAGAGGAAAAATTATAGAAGATAGGTGGTGGTGTTGGGTGCTTGGGCCGAAAACTAGAGAGAAAATAGAAGAGAAAAGATGCTTGGTGTTCTTGGTATTTTGAGAGAATATTAGACTAAGTCGTAGGTGAGTGAAAAAGTGAAGAACAAGAGTGAAATGAGGAGGTGCAGCCGTGAGTGAGTTCGTAGGAGAGATTGAGAGATAAGCTTGGATAGTAAATATCCTAATGTGTTCACATTTGCATGGCACATGGCCTATGTCACCAACTTGTCATGCAATAGTCACTTGGATGGTTCAAGAAGCTTGTGGAACTTGGTAAAATTGCCCTCCTTGGCGATGGGGTGTCTAGGGGAATTAGGGCTTAATTTGATTTCAATTAAAGCCTAATTGCATACTAATTAAATAGCTAATTAATTAGGTTAAGTTTCCTAATTACACTTAATTAATATTCTAATTACATAACTAACTAATTAAATATATAATTGCATATATCATAGCTTCTAAATAAAATTAGCATATCTAATTAGTAATTAGATTATAACTAATTAATAACTAGGTTAGCTTACTTAGCTCCTTAACTAGGTAATAAGATTAACCAAATTAGGTTTAATTAGCTAATTAATCAAGCCACTATATTTGACTCAATCCTAACCATTAAATTTAACTTTGTTTCCTATCCATTGATCTAATCTATGGTGGATATCACTTAGTGATTTAATTAGAATTGTTCTCACACCATTGATTTAATCAACGGTTATGATCAAAAACATTTTAATCAAACTTTTCATCTAATGGTCCTTAATGAAGTCCATGCTTCTTTATTTGACCATTTCCTATTAGTTTAGAATTTTCAAGCCACTTTCGTTGACTGATTCCTATTGGCTCAGAATTCAGTCCAGTCAGAATCGTTGACTGCTACTCTAAACGTGGGTCACAGAGACTTTTTAGGGTCCATGGTCATTTTGAAGCAATTTCTACAGTTTTTGAGACAGTAGGTACTGTCAAATAAAATAATATTATAATAATATAAAATTATTTTATTACACAGTTAAATCTTAAAAATTAAAATATTAATATATATCACTCGAAATTAGGTTTAGTAAGATCCCCTAGCTCCGAATAATTAAAATAAGAATTTTTCGGCCAGAAAATTATTATTTTCCTGGCTTAGAGCAAATCACACACAACAGTCAAATGCACTTACGAAATAGTCAAATTCAATTTATAACTCACAGAAATTATAAAACAGTACATTTAGGACACTATCGTACTTATCCCAAAAGTTGGGGTGTTACAACTCTCCCCTACTTATAAGAATTTCATCCCCGAAATTCATCGTACCTCAGAATAGTTGAGGGTATTGCTCCCTCATCTTGTCTTCTAGCTCCCAAGTAGCATCTCTCGTTACATTATTCCATATTACCTTTACTAGCTCAATCATCTTCCCTCGAAGTTGTTTCACTCTCCTGTCCTCAATCTTAACAGGAAGTGTTTTATACGTCAAATTATCCTTCAGTTGCACTTCATCTGGCTGTATAACATGCGTTGGATCGGGAATATATTTCCTCAGCTAAGACACATGAAATACATTATGTAGATTAGATAGAAAAGGTGGTAAGGCTATCTGGTAGGCTACAGGACCTATCCGATGAATAATTTGATAAGGCCCTATGAATTTAGGAGTAAGTTTTCTAGATTTGATAACTCTTCCGACACCAGTCGTAGGTGTTACTCACAAGAACACATGCTCCCCTTCTTCAAATTCAAGAGGTCGCCTCCGCTTATCAGCATAGCTTTTTTGTCTACTTTGAGTCGTTCGCATTTTTTCTTGAATCATTTTCACCTTTTCCATAGTCTGCTGCACAAGATCAGGCCCAATAGTCATACTTTCCCCATCCTGATACCAACACAAAGGTGTTCGACATCGTCATCCATAAAGGGCTTCATAGGGTGTCATCCCTATACTTTAGTGAAAACTATTATTATAGGTGAATTCTATCAAAGACAGAAATTCATCCTAACTCCCTTATTGTTCTAACACACAAGCATGCAACAAATCTTCCAACGACTGAATCATTCTCTCTATTTGACCATCAGTCTGCGGATGATAAGCAGAACTCAATCGCAATTTAGTTCTCATAGCTTCTTGCAAACTTTGCCAGAATCTTGAAGTAAACCTTGGATCTCTATCAAAAACTATACTTGCGGGTACACCATGAAGTCTAACAATTTCGCTGATGTATATTTGGGTCAATCGTTCCAATGAATATTTAATATTGATCGATAAGAAGTGTACTGACTTCATAAGCCTATCAACTATGACCCATATAGAATCATGACCCTTCCTCGTCCTTGGTAATCCGGTAACAAAATCCATCGCGATATTATCCTATTTCTACTCTGGAATAGTTAAAGGTTGTAACATACCGGTAGGTCGTTGATGTTCCACTTTTGCCTTCTGACAAACGAGACAAGACGCCACACGTTCTGCTATGTCTCTCTTCATTCTTGGCCACCAAAACATCCGCTTTAAGTCTTGATACATCTTAGTCATGCCCAAATGCATACTCAAATTACTAGTATGAGCCTCATCCAAAATTGCTTTCTTAAGATCGGGATCATCCGGTATATAAATTCTTCCTTCAAATCTTAAGATTCCATCAGATCCTTCCTCCACCGTCGCCTTATGCCCTTGCTTCAAAAATTCCTTTTCATTTTGCAAAAACGAATCCTCATCCTTCTTTTCTTGGATTACTTCCAGCAAGTCATTCAAAACTACAACCTTACTTAGACGAATCTTTTCGGGTACCAATTCCACTGACAACCATAGATCTCTAAATTGATTAATCAGCTCCTCCTCCTTTATCATCATTGTAGAAACACTAACCACCTTTCTACTCAAGGCATCCGCCACCACATTCGCCTTTCCTGGATGGTATTGAAGCTGAAAATCATAGTCCTTCAAGAATTCTAACCGTCGCCTCTGCCTCATATTCAATTCCTTTTGATCAAACAAGTATTTTAAGCTCTTGTGATCGCTAAAGACATTGAACATAGCTCCATATAGAAAATGCCTCCACACTTTCAATGCAAAAACTACTACAGCTAGCTCCAAATTGTGCGTTGGGTAATTCCTCTCATGAACCTTCAATTGTCTTGAAGCATAAGCTACCACATTCCTGTTTTGCATTAACACACATCCTAACCCTTGGTAAGAAGCGTCACAATACACCTCAACAGATTTGTTAGGATCTGGTAAAATTAGCGCTGGTGCAGTCGTCAATCTCTTTTTTAACTCTTGGAAACTTGCTTCACGTTCCTTCGTCCAATCAAAAGCTTGACTCTTCCTTGTAAGTTGTGTAAGTGGTCCAGCTATTTTAGAAAAACCTTTAATAAACCTTTGGCAATATCCGACCAATCCAACAAAACTCTGGACCTCAGTCACTGTCTTAGGCCTTTCCCACTGCAAAATGGTCTCCACCTTCGATGGGTCTACCGCAATACCTTCCTTGGAAATCACATGGCCTAGAAATTGAACCTCTTCCAACCAAAACTCGCATTTTGCCAACTTCGCATACAGCTCCTTTTCTTTCAAAATCTGGAGGACTATACTGAGATGTTCAGCATGCTCTTCTTGACTTTGAGAGTAGATCAGAATGTCATCGATAAAAACAATGACAAATCTGTCTAGGTACGAACAAATCCTATTCATATAGTCCATGAATATTGCAGGAGCATTCGTCACTCCGAACGGCATCACCTGATATTCATAATGCCCATAACGAGTTCAGAAAGCTGTCTTAGGTACATCATCTACCTTGACACGAATTTGATGATAACTTGATTGCAGATCTATCTTAGAGAAAACGGCGGCTCCCTTCAACTGATCCATCAAATCATTAATCCTTGGAAGTGGATACTTATTCTTTATCATAACCTTGTTCAGCTGACGATAATCTACACAAAGTCGAGATGTTCCATCCTTCTTCTTGACTAGCAGTACTGGTGCTCCCTACGGTGAAACACTAGGTCGCACAAACTGTTTCTCCAACAGTTCTCCAATTGCTTTTTCAACTCTACCAACTTTGCAAGTGACATTTGATATGGTGCAATCGAAATAGGACCTGCTCCCGGCACCAAATCGATAGAGAACTCAATCTCTCTTTCCGGTGGCAAACCGAGTACATCATCAGGAAAAATCTCTGGAAACTCATTGACGACAGGAATAACGCTCACATCTTTCTCACACTTAACTTCTAAAGAAGATAGCAACATATATCCCTAAGCTCCATCTCGCAACAATGACTTGACTTTAACGGCAGTCAAGAATCCAGAACTTTCTTCCTTAGGAAAAACTATGATTTTGCTTGCACAGTCTATTAGGATATGGTTAGAAGATAACTAATCCATTCCTAATATTATGTCTATCTCAATAAGAGGTAAACAAATTAAATTGACTGAAAACACACAATCCTTTATAATGATAGGACAATTCAGACATATTTTGGATATAACAATAGGCTTGGCAGTTGGCGTAGAAACAATCAATTGAAAACTCAGAGAAGACATAGGCAGTTTCAACCGTTCCACACAATCATATGCAATAGAGGAATGCGTTGCACCCGAATCATATAGCACAGTCAAAAGATTACCTTCATTGACACCTTCCCCCTGAATAAGATCTTCCGATTGAGAAGCTTCAGTTCCGGTCATTGTATATACTCACCCTCCAGATCGCGGCTGAGTAGCACGAACATTACTCACAGCAGGCTTCCTTTCCGGCTGAGTGTAATCCCTAGAAATATGTCTAGGTTTTCTGCAATTGAAGCAGATCGTTCCTCTAATCGAACAACGCGTAGATATATGGCCATTCTTTCCACACTTAAAACATCTTGGCGTAAACGCCACATTTTGACCAGCTCTGTTACCACTAGAACTTCCCCCAGCAGACGGACGTTGAGGCTGACTTCCCGATGGTCTCGATTAAGGCTTACGCTGAAATCGGTTATTGCTGTTGTTGCCTCCTCTTTGGAACCTAGTTGGTCCAAAGTTATGATTTCTGGGATCTCGTGACGGTTCCAACTCCTCGAGTCGTCGACAGATATCCATTAAAGCAGGAAATTCTCTCATCCTCATAGGTAGCACTACTTGCCTCAGTTCTACCCTCAGTCCATCCTTAAACTTATAGCATTTCCATATCTCATCAGATTGAATTTGAAAATACCTTGAGAACTGTGACAAGCTCTCAAACTTAGCAACATACTCCCCAACAGTTTACCCTGACGCAAACCAAGAAATTCCATCTCCTTGGCATGTCGGGCACTACCAGGAAAGTACTTCTCCAGAAATACTTCACTAAACACCTCCCAAGTGATTTCAGTCCCTTCAGCTTGCAATAATTGGCGGGTTCCTCTCCACCAATTTTTGGCATCTCCTCTCAACATAAAAGTAGCATACGTCACCTTTCTATTCTCTGCGCATCCCATTCTTTCAAATACCCTTTCCAAGTCTTGGATCCAAAGACTCGCCTTCTCGGGGTCAAACTCGCCTTTAAACTACGGCGGGTTGTTGCCCCTACACTCAGATAAATTTAGGGCATCAGCAGTTGCATCTTGCTGTTGAGCTACTCGTTGATTCTGTTAGGTAATCACTTCTGCCATTCGCTGCATAGCTTCAGCAGCTGTAGTCATTGGGTCCACATTTCGTTCCACATTTGCACGCGCTCTTCTTCCACCAAACATCTTCTTTCTTCAACAAGACAAAACAAAGTCAGTTGTAACCTTTCAGAAACAAATCATAGAGAATCACATAACACAAGCAAAAACAAACCCAACCATAACCCTAAAAGACTCTAACTTGGGCTCTTATATCAACTAATGTAACACCCTTGTGGGGATGTCACATTTTTAATGCAATAAAATAAAATTATATAAAATTCTTACCTAAGTTGTAAAACGTTTGGTACATAAATAATATGAGTTGTAAAATTTTTCCTTTTTATACTTGATAACGTTAAACAAAATAACACGGAACACAAAATATGACAAAACATAATCACACCATAATATACATATGATTTTGTTTGAAGTATACAAATAATTTGCAACTACAAATATTTAACAAATCAGTAAAAAGTCAGCATAATACTAAAACATAACATACCCAAGTGCTCCTCAAAGATTTTCTAACCCTCCGATGGATCACTCTCAGAGAGATCATCGAATGACAGAAATCCTGGAGGTCCCACAGCTCTACGGACATGAGTCTGTGCTGTTGACTCACTATTAAGCTCACTAGGGGCATGGAAAATCCCTCCCCAATAACGCCAAAGAGTCAAAGGCAACTCAAGATGTAAATACAGAGTAGTAGTAAAGATAATCTCCCTATCAAACTCTCTACACAGAGACACAGTCAGACGTCCCACGTAGACTACCGATCCTCTATCATCACGCAGTCACCAGGCCTCCGAGCCTCCATGAAAATCAAGTCTCACAAACCCAAAGAATCCAGGCAATGTCATGATCTCAAGATCAATCCTGATGGTAGGGGTGATCTAACGGCTTGCCGTCCTCGCACTGCTCACTCGGCTGGCACTCGTCTGGATACTGAATCTCAAGAGGCTGTTCCTCTTCCTCTACCTCAAACTCTTTATGGAAATATAATAATAATACAGAGAAATACGTATAGAGAGGTGAGACAATCTACATCATTACTAGCATGACAATAAAGAAAATGACAATACAAACAAATATCACAATAATACATACCATCATATCTTATGCAGTACATCAAATTAATATATCATACATTCTATCACAGATTATAGTAAACATTAAAATGCAGATAACGAATGATACACACACTGACTCATTCCTACTCCATGGAGCTAAACACAGATATTAGAGAGAATGATCCACAAAGAACCATCAGTACCTCAGGCTGCCCAACCAAACTATTACACTGTCCAACGTCGTATCTATAGTCCACAGTCCAAAACATCGTGTAGCAGTACACAGTCCAAATACATCGTGCACTACAGGCATTGTACTAAATAGTCTCCACAAGATCTTGATTAAGAATAGTGCTTGTCGAGATCATTAGTGCGTTGCTCGTTACCACGACCCAGAGGAGCTACCCACTGTCCACATATGGAATCATCCGCACACTAGTGCCTCCAAGTTCAATAAATGAACCACACTACGCTTACCACACCCACAACACAGTGTAATTCATCTCGTCAATCAATCGCCAATTTTCAACTAAATTGACAACTCTCTAAATACATGATTAAGAATTATAATTACAAAAATACCCTTAGATTCAATATATTATCATATTTACAAAAATACCCTCACTCACAATATTCCAAAATATAGTATGTCTCCACTTGACAGTACTATCTTTCAACGTGTCTGGGTCCACCACTTTGGCCCTAAAGTAAAACTCACTGTTCCATTTAGTCACGTAGAAATTTTATCATATTTTCACAATCACGTCACTTTTACAAATATTTTTAAATCGCATAAATATATTTTGATGTTTTTGAACATCGCGTAATGTTTTTAAATCATTTTCTCAATCGCATAAGATTTTTAAATTATTTTCTTAATCATATAGCTAAAAAATCATTATTTCAAATATGTGTAAGCTATTTCTAGTACTTTTAAACTACATAAAATATTTTCCTTACGTTATTTACATATTATGGAACCTTTTCATTTTATTTGTCGTATTTTAGTAAATTTCGGCAGCATTTTGCCTAGAAAATCCCTTAAATGGTATTTCCTACGTCTTTCTCTAAATACTGTTCATTTTAACCTTAACCATTATTTACACCTTGAAACTTGCTAACGCGCTTCAAAACTCAGAGAGTGAGCTCTACGTTAGTATTTTTCAAGTGTTCCTTTATTTATTGCTTATGATGAATTCTGCTAATATAAAATTCTAAAACTTAGTTCATTCATTTTATTTCCCAAAGATTCATTGGAATCAAATTCTTTTGTAGATTAGCTACTTAACCTACCTTAGAAAATAACTTTGGAATCCAAATGTACACTAAATGGCATGTTGGCCAATTCTCATTGTTTTACCTAAATTCATTAATCATTGTTTTAGAAAATGGTTGACAACATTTTGGTTCTCTTTTTCTTGGAGTAGCCGTGAGCTCCTTTGTGTTCTTTGGAACACTCATGCAATCCTTACATGTTATTCACATCCTACATTAATAATCATATATCTATAAACACATGCAATATATTTCAAAGCTATAAACATGCATACAATTAAAATCAATCACAAATAGGAAAGCATTAAACAACCACATAAATGAATCCTTATGAATTCTTCACACACATATAATCCATTTTCTCATCACCACACAAGGTTGATGAGATTAAATCTCCCTCTTACCTCTTGAAGACAAGATCTTCAAGTTTTTTCCTCCTTCTTTTTGTATAGATTCAAAACAAATCCCTAAAATTCTTAAACAATTAGCAAAATCACATACAAGGCTTCATAATGAAAAACCATGGAACAAACATGGTTTAGAAAATCACAAACTAAATTTTAAACCATAAAAACCAAAGTTTACCTTTAGGGAAGTAAACAAAAGCTCGGATTTTGGAGTAGAAGGAGTAGGTTTTTGACAAAACCTTCTAAATGAAAAGTGTTTAGGAGATAGTTTAGGTTTAGAAAAAGCTAAGAGGAAAAATTATAGAAGATAGGTGGTGGTGTTGGGTGCTTGGGCTGAAAACTAGAGAGAAAATAGAAGAGAAAAGATGATTGGTGTTCTTGGTATTTTGAGAGAATATTTGACTAAGTCTTAGGTGAGTGAAAAAGTGAAGAACAAGAGTGAAATGAGGAGGTGCAGCCGTGAGTGAGTTTGTAGGAGAGATTAAGAGATAAGCTTGGATAGTAAATATCCTAATGTGTTCACATTTGCATGGCACATGGCCTATGTCACCAACTTGTCATGCAATAGTCACTTAGATTCAAGAAGCTTGTGGAACTTGGTAAAATTGCCCTCCTTGTCTGTGGGGTGTCTAGGGGAATTAGGGCTTAATTTGATTTCAATTAAAGCCTAATTGCATACTAATTAAATAGCTAATTAATTAGGTTAAGTTTCCTAATTACACTTAATTAACATTCTAATTACATAACTAATTAATTAAATAAATAATTACATATATCATAGCTTCTAAATAAAATTAGGATATCTAATTAGTAATTAGATTATAACTAATTAATAACTAGGTTAGCTTACTTAGTTCCTTAACTAGGTAATTAGATTAACCAAATTAAGTTTAATTAGCTAATTAATCAAGCCACTATATTTGACTCAATCCTAATCATTAAATTTAACTTTGTTTCCTATCCATTGATATAATCTAAGGTGGATATTACTTAGTGATTTAATTAGAATTGTTCTCACATCATTGATTTAATCAATGGTTATGATAAAAAACATCTTAATCAAACTTTTTATCCAATGGTCCTTAATGAAGTCTATGCTTCTTTATTTGACCATTTCCTATTGGTTTAGAATTTTCAAGCCACTTTCGTTGACTAATTCCTATTAGCTCAGAATTCAGTCCAGTCAGAATCGTTGACTGCTACTCTAAACGTGGGTCCTACAGACTTTTCAGGGTCCATTGTCATTTTGAAACAGATTTCTACTATTTTTGAGACAGTAAGTACTGTCAAATAAAATAATATTATAATAATATAAAATTATTTTATTATATAGTTAAATCCTAAAAATTAAAAGATTAATATATATATCACTCGAAATTGGGTTTAGTAAGATCCCTCAGCTCCGAATAATTAAAATAAGAATTTTTCGGTCAGAAAATTATTATTTCCCTAGCTCGGAGCAAATCACACACAACAGTCAAATGCACTCACGTAATAGTTAAATTCAATTTGTAACCCACAGAAATTGCAAAACAGTACATTTAGGATAATATCGTACTTATCCCAAAAGTTGGGGTGTTACAAATTTGACATGGTTCAATAAAATTTTGGAATGAGCTTCATGGATTCAAATCCAGAAATCTCTTGTCTCAAGAAACACTAAAGTTTGATTAGAACAATTTAACAGGATATGGTTGGAAAATAACTAATCCATCTTCAATTTTATATCTAATTTGTGAAAAAAGTGTTGGTGTATGCCCTAGAGGCTAATGCATTTTCTGTATTTACATACATTTTATTATGCTATTTTTATATATGAGGCATTTCATTTATTGTATTCTTTTTGATAAACATAATAAAGTCCTTAGAATAGTAAGTTTGATGCCATAGGACATCAAGTGGATGACTTAATCGTGAGATCCTTTTGGTTACAACACTATTCTTAAATGTCCCTAGTCAAGTATTGTTGTTAATTAGGACAACAATAATACATTGAAACTTGTATGTGCATAGACTGATGACCACATCTCACGGGTCATGAATATGAGATATCAAGTCTTCACATGGGTACATATTAGAGTAATGATGTACTGGACTGACCCACCATGAGAACGCTACATGGATCGTTACGTGAGTGTCATAAGCGATTCTCATAGTGATAATGGTGTTTATGGTCCTTTGACCTGAAATCACTACGATTCCTACATGAGGAGTTGTGTGTTTTAATGCCATTAAACGTCATCTTTAACAAGGTGATTATAAAGTTATTTATTGGACATACCGCGAATCATGCAGAGGGATGTGAGTGACCTAGATGGGATTTGTCACTCCTACATAACAGGAGCGATATCTTCGTGCCCCCTGATTGAGTGAGACTACGAAATGCATGGCCATGCTCAAATGAGTCAATATGAGATATTGATCTCATTTGTTGTTACAAAGTCTACTTGAATATCAGGAAACGAATGATTGGACTATACAAGGGTAACGCATTCCATGCCTCGTGTTCAATCTAGATATCTTAACAAAGGGACTAAACGACACGGAAACATTGGTCATGGAAAGGTTATGTCAAATCACTGACATTCTTATTACTTAGGTAGCAGCGATGTGTTGCCAGATACCGCTCACTGCTTGTAATATTAAAATGAGATTTTAATATTACTGCCAACGTAATAAGAACCTGCAGGGTCACACACATAGAGCAGACTAAAATTAGAGCAATAGATCCAAGTTGGACTCGGATTCAAATATAGGTCAGACTCATAACAGATGAGTCTAGGGTTGCACAACTTACCTTGCTACTGCTCACACTCACTTAAGGTGTAACACCCTAGCTCTGATACCAACTAATGTAATACCCTAGCTAGAGCATCACATTTCTGACTTCCGACTCATAATCTGAAAATAAGTTCGCACAAAGTTTGAGTTATAAAAGATGAGTTTCAAAATTTCTTCTTTTCTAAAATGTAAATTTACTGAAAATATTAGGTAATATTGAAAATCATATTTCAACTATTCATTATGCAATATTGACACCAATTAATATCACAATTTAAAGAGAAATATAAAATTAACAGACTTATTTTTTTTCTTTTTTTTTTGACAGTAGCAAACCCCATGACGGGTCCTACTTAATAGCACGATACAACACTAACGGAAAACTTTAACATACTTATTCCTTTTTCTGTTCATCTTGATGCATCAGACATCTGTTCCTTTGTCGACACTGCACACCTTTGAGTCCTGAATGTCCACTCCTTATTGTTGTCACCAATCTTAGAGTATCCATCGCCCGTTATGTCTAAGACAACTCGATCCTTCTATTATTTGATTTTAACAGTACAGACACAACAAAACAATATAACAAAGAGGTGAGATCACCTACACCAATACCAACATCGCAGCACAGAGATAACACAAACAGCAATATTATACAGATAAATCATACCATAATCATGCTATCAGCATTAATCAACTATCATCATCTAATTATTTATCAGTTCAATCATCATCCAAGTACTCAAAACAATTGTCATAACCAATAACCAATATTCCTCAATTAATATATCACACAGATATAAATGCTCAGATTTATGCATATGCACAAAGACTCAGTTTATCAAAAACAACTCCATGGAGGTTTTCACAATTTCGAAAAGAATGCTCTGGTTAATTGTCAGCCTTAGCCCAAAGACAATCTCCCAGTCGTTGAAAAGAATCGTGTTCTTCTCGGGTATCGTCAATGCGTTGCAACGGACTGCATTGCCAAGTGACATAGGGTACTCGCCAACTGTCCACTAGTCGACCGCCGCGCCTCGACGCCCCCAAGATCCATCATAGACCTCACTATCAATTCTCATTCCCTCTTCAACCACAAGGGCCATAATAGCTATTAGCTATATTTTATACAATGCACGAATATATCAGCGCAAGTCCAACCCCAAAGGGCCAAATCTTTTCAATTTCATTTGTTCAATGTAATCATATGCTTCAACGTATATTTTTTTTCAATGCACGTATAATGCACCAAATCCAATCATAGACATATCTTTTCAATGCATGTATAATGCACCAAATGCCAATCATAGGCAAAACATGTCATTTTCTCATACAGTGTCCATACACTGGTTCAACAGTAATTATACTATATTTTCAACACAAAATCATGTTATCATGTTTTCATAGTTATAAAACACTTTCACTGTATTTGCACAAAATTGCGCAACATTTTCATTATGTTTTCACAATTCCAAAATGTTTTTGTTACGTTTTCAAAATATCGTAACACTTCTGTTATGTTTTCAAAATTCTGAAACGTTTCTGTTATATTTTCACAATATCGTAAAAATATTCTATTACTTTTAAATCACATAGTGATTTTTCACCAGTACGTCAAATATTTAAACTCACGTAAAATATTTAAACGTAATTCAAATCACGTAGAAATATTTTAACATATTTTAAATCGCATAGGAATATTTTACTATATTCTAAATCGTTTTTAAGATACGTAAATCATTTTTCACCATAATTCTATTACAAAAAATATTTCTTAACCTTCAAAAATTCCATTTCATCCTTTCTCAAAATATTATGACTTTGTACTTCATTTTTCACATTTTCTTACTCAAGAAAATCTTTTTCAAATATAATCCACAAAATTACTCTTCCATTGATATAAATCAATGTTTCAAATCTTAAAATTTCCAAACGTACTTCAAAACTTGAAAATAAGTTATACTTGAGTAAATTCTCAAAATATCATTATATTCTCCATTTTCCCCAAATCATTTCCAAATTAACCTACTTCAAAATAAATTGAAGTTTGAAAACATTTTCGTTTACAAAACTTAATTTTTCAAGTGAGTAAAATACTCTGATTCCCTTTTCAAATTTCTTATATTAAATCAATTATATTTCCACTTGAAAAATTACTTTGTTTCATCAAAATCTAGGCATTACTATTTGAAAAATTATCAAAATATTTTTCCTTTTAAATTGATATGGTTTTACACAAACAAAATCATTAAAGTTTTATTTTCAAAACCAAAGTACCGATTGGTCATATAACAAACCCATTTGTTCAAATTCATTTTCACTTTCTTTGTAAATCCTTTTTCATTCTTAGTCAAAAATCTTTTCCTTAATATATATTTTCTCAAAATCACTTTTTATTGATCTAGTCCTACAAAATCATATTGAGTTGTTTTAATTATTGTTTCTTAACTTTAAATTTCCTAACGTTTTCCAAAACCCAAATAAATTCTTTGTGAGTAAATTTAAGTTACAAACATTTTCTTTTATATTTCTAAATCACTTCTAAAAATTGATTCTTTTTAAATTAATTTGAAGTTCAATACTTTCAATCTTCTTTTTCTTTTATTTATGAAAATTCCACTTCACTTAATTTATAACACTTAATTCCCTTTTCAAAAATCCTTATTTGAAAATTCTTGTATTTCATAGCATCAAAACATTTTTCTAAATTATCAAAACTTTATAGATGGTCATTGGAACCATGAAATATTTTTCTTCTAACTTAAATAAATTCCATTCTTGTTTCTACACAAAATAAATCAATAAAATTTCATTCTAAAATTTGTGTTCATGTTTTCTTAAAAAAAACAAACCTTTAGTTCATTTTTCATACTCCTCAAATCAATCCAATTTTATTCTTCCATAAACATATTAATTTGTAAACACCTATTTTGAGGTGTCTTGGCCGAAATTCTCATTGTTCTAGGGATCAAAATTTAATTTCCTTGTTCTTGAAAAATTTTCACATTGACCCAAATCAAGGGCATCAAAACCGTATCTCTTCCTTGGCCATTGGGACCAAGATCAATTTTCTTTCCATCCACACATCATGGTATACATATATATATTTCATCATAAATATCACAAACATGCCATATACTCATCATGCATATTATAAGTATACTTTCAAAGCCATAAAATCATGCAAAGCATATTAAGCATAGATAAAAATAATCAAAGCATAAGAAAATAAATCAAAGCTCATAAACATACAATTAATTATTACATGACCATGGATTGGAATCCTCACATGGATTCACCATCCATCAAATATAAGACCATCTCTCACCACCATACTTGGTTGGTGAGATGGATCTCCCTCTTACCTCTTGAAGATCCTCAAAAACTCTTTGTTTTACTTCTCTTTCCAAGTCCTTCACCACCAAGGGCTTCTCAAATACAAAACAAAATACATAGAAATTAGTATACTAAGCTTGATTAAGAGGAACCATGGATCAAACATAGTTTAGATCATGAAAAAGAAAAGAATAAATGAAGTTTCCTTACACTTCACCAACAAGAACTCTAGAACTTGATCTTAGTAAAAGTCCTTCAAGATGAAAAATTTAGAGAAAGTCTTCAACATGAAAGTTGTTTAGAATAAGGTAAGGATTCAAGATCTATGGTTGGATTAAATTAAACAAACCATGGAACAATCATGGCTTAGAAAATCATAAACATGAATTTAAACCATAAAAACCAAAGTTTATCTCTAGGAAAGTAAGGTAAAAATGGGATTTTGAAGCACTTAGAGTGGGATTTTGGGAAAACTTTCTAAATGAAAAGTGTTTAGAATGGTGTTTAGCTTTAGGAAATGATGAGAGTGAAAATTATAGGTGATGGATAGTGTATTTAGGTGTAGAGACCGAACCAATGGAGAGAAAATGGAAGGAAAAATGGTTGCTTGGTTCTTAGGATTTTGAGAGAATAAGATGGAGGCTTTTTTTTTTTTGTGAAGTAGAAAAATGATTATGGAGAGTATGACCAAAGGTGCTGCTACCGTGGGAGTGAAAGAATGGAGAGATATGAATTCATTTGGCATAATTGAAGGCTATCACATGATGCACAAAGTCTTCCACTTTGTCATCTTTTTCTTTGGCCTAAAAAGGCTATACAAGCATGTCTAAACATGTCTCCTCCTTCCTAACACTCCAAAACCGTCCCCCCTTCATCATGCACTCCAAAGTTGTCATAATTACTTGCTAATTGATTAGTTAATTCATTAGATTAAGTTTCCTAATCAATCTTAACTAATTTTCTAATTACATAACTAATTAATTAGACATATTATTTCATATATTATAATCTCTAATTAAAATTAGGATATCTAATTAAGAATTAGATTATAATAATTTAACATTTAATTTAGTTTACTTGGCTTGTTAATTAGGCCATTATTTGAAGCATTTCTAGCCATTGATTAATTCAATGGTTAGGATTTAGGTAGACTTAGATTTTTAGAAGACTAAATCTAAGCCATTGGATCCTTCTCCTTTAAATTCTAGCCATTAGATGTGTCTCCAAAATAAAGGGTCAAGATTGCTCCTTCAAACTTTAAATCCAAGGGTTATAATTAGTCATAACCTTTTTAGAAGACCAAATCTCCACCTTTGATCAATTCTTCATCCAATGGTCATAAATGGTCACTTTATATAATCAAATTTACACCGTTGATTAAATCTACGGTTGATATTGAAGTTTGCCTAACTAAGTTTATTATCACATCATTGATTAAATCAATGGTGATTATCCAATGCTTCTTTATTAAATTTATTTCTTAACCATTAATTAAATCAAGATCAAGTCTCCACCATTAATTAAATCAATGGTAGATATCCAAACCACCAGTGTTGACTTAAGCAATATAATTTCTATTTTTATCTACTAAAAATCCCACGAATGAATATATTTACTGTATTTTTATCACCCGATAAATAAATACAGTGCAAAACACAGTACAAGAAATTTTTTAAAACTGTTTTCAGATTCAGGTTTAGTAAGATCCCCTGTCTCCGTCTAAATAGTACAAATTTTTCTATGCGTAAAAAAATTTTCACTTTGCGGGACCCACCTGGGCCCACGTAAGGTCACCTGGGCCCACCTAGGACCACCGGGGCCCACATACAGTCAAAAATTTCATAATCATCCATAAAATCACAAAAATTAGAAAACATATGAAAATCAAGTTAGATTGTTAAAAATAATTAACAGTCAAGAGAAATAAATACAGAAAAAAATTTTCCGGCCCAAAAATTATTATTTTCCTGACACAGAGTAAATCACTCAGAACGATCAAATATGTTGACGGAATAAACAAAATAATTTTATAGTATCCAGAAATTACTAAACAGTAAAATTCTGTTAACTGTCAAAATTACTGTTTAATATATAGGAAATTTGGGGTGTTACATAAGGCAGTCACTATTATAAATTGTACTGCTAAGAGGGGCTGCTAAGATAGACAATTCAGACTCCTAGCCGCACCTACAGAAAAGTGAGTGAGAGAGCGACAGGTTTATTCTCTTCTCTACGCAGCTAGCACTATGTGAGAGACGTGAGACTTCTCTTTGCGGACGTTGGACGTTCATGAGTCTGTTCGTGTGGATACCATAGAGACATCGTTTCTATTACGGTGTTGGTGATTCACGCTTCAAGAGGTAAATCATTTAAAAAAAACTTAGATTATGGCTTTTTCGCATGGATCCTCGGTGGGAATCCCTGTTTTCAACTGCGTGATGTATACACAAAAATTCCCAACAGTGGTATCAGAGCGACTTGTGAAACCATGATTCGATTTTCTGTTTTCGTTTACATGAGATAACATGTTTTCTGTTCTTATTTTTGACAAAAGATATGATCTTTAATATGTTATTTCAGAAAATCGTATGAAACCCTTTGCGAAAACATATTATGTTTTATGTGTTGTATGCAAAACTATGATGTTGTTTTCAAAAACCATGAAGATGTTCATATGTTCTGTGAAAACCATTTTGTATTAAGATGTATGTTTTTGCGAAACTTTCTGGTATGTATGTGATACGTACAGCGTTATAGAATCCTTATTCACAATGCGCGGCGCAAGGGTTTGGGAAATCTTGTTCTTGGTTTGCGGTAGCAGGGGTTATGGAATCCTTGTTTCTCACAAGAGGCGCAGCGCAAGGGGTTTTGGAAACCCTATTCTTATTTTTCGACAGCCGCATCAAGTGTTGATGTTCTGCGGCGCAAGGGTTCCCCGCGGCACATGAAGTGTTCATGTTGTTCAAGCTTAGGGTTCCGCACGGCACAAGGGTTCAAGGGAGGCGCAAGAGATTCAGCTCTTGTTTATGGTCCAATTTTTTGGGATGGGGCACTGCCCCACACCCCGCAAGGGGCAGCCTCCCCTTGACCCCCGGCCGCATACCGGGATGAGGCACTCTCGCCCGCTGACCGGGCAGCGAGACCCCCGTGCTACCTTTGGGTAGTGTGTTTTTTCGAAAGCGCGATATTTTATATCCAATTTATGACTCGTGAAAATAATAATGTATCATTGTTATGAGTTTATATGTTCTTGGTGATGCATGGTGCATGGTTATGGCCTTAGTCCTCTTTTTATGCTATTTTGGTTTTATAAATACGACCTGCGTGTCGTGCCTTTCTCTCTACATTCTGATTGTACATTCTCTTCTCACCTAATTCCCCTCGAATGTAAAAGAAGTTTCTATATAATGTAATTATGATGTGGAGGCAAGAAGACGGCATCAAGTGAGGACGTTGACGGGAGACGCTTGGTAAAGTTGGCTTAATTAATGTTCCTCTCTTAGGAGGCCATAACCATGTCACTTTTATTATATGTTTTTTATGTATAAGATGCATGGATAATGTTTATGGTATGATAAACAGTTTAATAAATGGTGAGATCTAATAATAATAATAATAATAATAATTCCCTAAAAGCAAATATTAAGTCATTATGTGATGCCTTCCAATGTGTGGCACTTGTCAAGACTAGTATCGATCAAGTGCAGGTCTGCCAAAGCAAGATGCCTTTATCTATATTAGTAAGACGCGATGGGATAAAGGTAATATCCAACTGCCAATCATTGGATCTGACTTAACTAGGCTATTTTAATAGGATTGAAGGCTTAGAGGCATGAAGTTGGGCTTTAGTCCATTAGATGGATTAGAATAAGTGTTATTCACCCAACTATCCAATAGTTACATGTGATGTAATTGGAAAGTGTTTCCTACCTAAATAACTGAATTTTGGGTAATCAACCAAAGCTGACTCAAAACTAGGTGAAATATAGATCTTGGCCCACTAGGAAATCTTACGATGGGATTTTCTGAGTCAATGCTGAGGGTCATTGACTTGAATAAAATAGTGGGAGGCATATTTAATTAAAAGACCTCATTAAATATGTTTATGACATGATACTTATATTTTGCATATTTCTGTTAATAGATTACCATGGCAACAAACACATCAAGTACTTTATCATTACGATCCGTCCTTGAGAAGGACCAGTTGTCTGGAACGAATTTTCTAGACTAGTACAGGAATTTGAGGATTATCCTCAAGCAAGAGAAAAAATTGTATGTTTTGGAACAGCTTATTCCTAAGCCACCTGCTGCTAATGCCCCTAGAACTGAAAGAGATGCTTATAAGAAGCATCAAGATGATGCCTTGGACATTGGATGTCTAATGCTGGCCACCATGAACTCTGAGCTCCAAAAGCAACATGAGAACATGGATGCATACGATATGATCGTACACCTTAAGAAGCTCTATCAAGAGCAGGCCGTGAGAGATTCGAGGTCTCTAAAGCACTGCTTTTCAAGGTCAAGGTAGTAGAAGGAAGCCCTGTTGGTGCTCATGTACTCAAGATGATTGGGTACATTGAAAACATAGAGAGACTCGGTTTTCCTTTGGGCCAAGAGTTGGCCACTGACTTAGTCCTGCAATCGTTGCCGGAAAGTACATGCTTGAAACCAGTGGGTGGAGTAGCTAAGGAAGGTACATGCTTCCATTGTGGTCAGACCGGACATTGGAAGAAGAATTGTGCCAAGTTCCTGGAGGAGCTCAAAAAGAAGAAGGGAAGTGAGACTTCCACTTCAGGTATTTTTGTTATTGAAGTCAATTTATCTACTTCTGCATCATAAGTATTAGATACTGGATGTGGATCTCACATTTGTGTAAATGTGCAGGATCTAAAGAGCAGTAGACCATTGACGAAGGGCGAAGTTGACCTATGAGTGGGAAATGGAGCAAAGGTTGCTGCATTAGCTGTAGGGACTTATTTGTTATCTTTGCCCACTGGGCTTGTAATAGGGTTAGAGAATTGCTATTTTGTGCCTGCTATTAGTAGGAATATCATTTATATTTCTTGTTTGGACAATAAAGGTTTTTCTTTTATTATAAAGGACAAGTGTTGTTCTATTTATATGAATGATATTTTTTATGGTAGTGCACAATTGAGTAATAGACTTTATGTACTTGATCTCGAAACACCCGTCTATAACATAAATACAAAGAGGTTTAAATCAAACGATTTGAACCCAACTTTTCTCTGGCATTGTCGTTTGGGTCACATAAATGAGAAACGCATCTCCAAACTCCATAAAGATGGATTCTTGGACTCGTTTGATTTCGGATTATATGAGACATGTGAATCTTGTTTGTTGGGGAAGATGACAAAGGCCCCATTCACTAGACAAGGTGAAAGGGCTAGTGATCTTCTAGGCCTTATACATAGTGATGTATATGGGCCACTAAACACAGTCGCTAGAGGCAGTTTTCAATACTTCATTACATTTACTGATGATTTTAGTAGATATAGATTTGTATATCTTATGAAGCATAAATCAGAATCCTTTGAAAAGTTCAAAGAGTTCAAGAATGAAGTACAAAACCAACTTAGCAAGAGTATTAAAATCCTTCGATCAGATCGAGGAGGAGAATACTTAAGCCAACAGTTTGATGATCATCTGAAAGAGTGTGGGATAATATCTCAACTCACTCCACTAGGAACACCACAATGGAATGGTGTCCCTGAAAGGAGGAACCGGACCTTGTTGGACATGGTCCGATCCATGATGAGTCATGCAAACCTTCTAGGCTTCTTCTGGGGACGTGCTCTGTTAACAGCAGCTTTCACACTTAACTGTGTTCCATCTAAGACAGTTCAAAAGACACCAAATGAGATATGGACTAGGAGACAGTCCAGTATGTCTTTCTTGAAGATTTGGGGCTGCGAAGCTTATGTGAAATGTCAAGTTTTTGATAAGCTTGGACCTAAATCAGATAAATGCTTCTTTGTGGGGTATCCAAAGGAAACCAAGGGATACTTTTTCTATAATCCTACTGAGGGCAAAGTGTTTGTCGCCCGGACAGCTGTGTTTCTAGAAAGGGAGTTTATCTCCAAAGGAACCAGTGGGATAAAAGTAGAACTTGAAGAAGTTCTAGTTTCACAAAGCAGCAATGAACCAATGGTGGAAATAGAGCAGCCTCCACAAAATGTTGTGGAACAGCAACCTGCTCTAGTAGCACAAGACCTGCGTAGGTCTAACAGGATACGTCATCAACCAGAGATATATGGATTTCTCATGACCCAACAAGGTGACGTATTGCTCATGGATCAAGATGAGCCTGTGACTTACCAGGAAGCCATTATTGGCCCAGAATCTAAGAAATGGCTTGAGGCCATGAGATCTGAAATGGATTCCATGTATGCCAACCAGGTATGGACCTTGGTTGACCCACCTGAAGGGGTAAAACCCATTGGGTGCAAGTGGGTTTTCAAGAAGAAAACCGACATGGATGGTAATGTGCATACCTTTAAGGCGCGATTGGTGGCTAAAGGTTTCAAACAAATTCATGGTGTAGACTATGATGAGACTTTTTCCCCAGTTGCGATGCTTAAATCCATTCGAATCTTGCTTGCTGTTGCAGCATACCATGATTATGAAATCTAGCAAATGGATGTCAAAACTGCTTTCCTTAATGGAAATCTTCTCGAAGATGTGTACATGACACAACCTGAGGGTTTTGCCACTCCAGAGGATGCTAGAAAAGTATACAAGTTGCAACGATCTATTTATGGATTGAAGCAAGCTTCCAGAAGCTGGAATCTTCATTTTGATGATACAATAAAACAGTTTGGTTTCATCAAGAATGAAAAAGAATCTTGTGTCTACAAGAAGGTTAGTGGGAGCACTATTGTCTTTCTGGTATTGTATGTAGATGACATACTACTTATTGGAAATGACATCCCTACCCTACAGTCCGTAAAAACCTAGTTAGGGAACTGCTTCTCTATGAAGGACTTGGGCGAAGCCACCTATGTATTAGGTATCAGGATCTATAGAGATAGATCACTAAGACTGCTTGGCCTAAGTCATAGTCCATACGTAGGCAAAGTGTTAAGACGATTTAATATGCATGAATCCAAGAAAGGACTCTTGTCTATGTCACATGGTGTAAGCCTATCTAAGGCTCAATCCCCTTCCACCCAGGATGAGAGGGATCACATGAGCAAGATTCCATATGCATCTGCAATTGGATCTATCATGTATGCCATATTATGTACTCGACTAGACATCTCATATGCTTTGAGCATGATAAGTAGGTACCAGTCTGATCCCGGTGAGAGTCACTGGACTGCTATCAAGAACATCCTTAAGTACTTGAGAAGGACTAAGGATTCGTTCTTGGTATATGGAGGTGAAGAAGAGCTAGTTGTAAAAGGTTACACTGATGCTAGCTTCCAAACCGATAAGGACAACTCCAGATCGCAATCAGGTTATGTTTTTTGCCTAAATGGTGGGGCCATGAGCTGGAAGAGTTCAAAGCAGGAGACAATCGCCGATTCTATCACAGAGGCTGAGTATATTGCTGCCTCTAATGCAGCAAAGGAGGCCGTTTGGATCAAGAAGTTCATTACTGAACTTGGCACTATTCCTAGCATTGTGGACCCAGTGGACCTCTATTGTGATAATAATAGAGCCATTGCACTAGGTAAGGAGCTTAGATCTCACCAACGATCTAAACATATACTTAGACGCTTCCATCTCATTTGAGAGATCATCGATAGAGGAGATGTGAAGATATGTAGAGTACCAACAAATGATAACATTGCTGATCCACTGACGAAGCCTCTTGCACAACAGAAGCATAAGGGTCACACTAGGTCTTTAGGCATTAGATATATGCTTGATTGGCTCTAGTGCAAGTGGGAGATTGTTGGTGTATGCCCTAGAGGCCAATACATTTTCTGTATTTACATACATTCTATTATGCTATTTTTATATATGAGGTATTTCATTTATTGTGTTCTTTTTTGATAAACATAATAAAGTCCTTAGAATAGTAAGTTTGATGCCATAGGACATCAAGTGGATGACTTGATCGTGAGATCCTTTTGGTTACAACACTATTTTTAAGTGTCCCTAGTCAAGTATTATTGTTAATTAGGACAACAATAATACTTTGAGACTAATATGTGCATAGACTGATGACCACATCTCACGGGTCATGGATATGAGATATCAAGTCTTCACATGGGTACATATTAGAATAATAATGTACTGGACTGACCCACCATGAGAACGCTACAAGGATCATTACGTGAGTGTCATAAGCGATTCTCATAGTGACAATGGTGTTTGTGGTCCTTTGACCTGAAATCACTACGATTCCTACATGAGGAGTTGTGTGTTTTAATGCCATCAAACGTCATCTGTAACAAAGTGATTATAAAGTTAGTTATTGGACATACCGCAAATCATGCAGAGGGTTATGAGTGACCTAGATGAGATTTGTCACTCCTACATAACAGGAGCGATATCTTCGGGCCCCCTGATTGAGTGAGACTACGAAATGCATGACCATGCTCAAATGAGTCAATATGAGATATTGATCTCATTTGTTGTTACAAAGTCTACTCGAATATCAGGAAACGAATGATTGGACTATACAAGGGTGACGCATTCCATGCCTTGTGTTCAATCTAGATATCTTGACAAAGGGACTAAACGACACGGAAACATTGGTCACGGAAAGATTATGTCAAATCACTGACATTCTTATTACTTGGGTAGCAGCGATGTGTTGCTAGATACCGCTCACTGCTTGTAATATTAAAATGGGATTTTAATATTATTGTCAACGTAATAAGAACCTGCAGGGTCACACATATAGAGCAGACTAAAATTAGAGCAATGAATCCAAGTTGGACTCGGATTCAAATATGGGTTAGACTCATAACAGATGAGTCTAGGATTGCACAGCTTATCTTGCTGCTGCTCACACTCACTTAAGGCAGTCACTATTATAAATAGTGCTACTAAGGGGGGCTGCTAAGATAGACAATTCAGAACCCTGGCCGCACCTACAGAAAAGTGAGTGAGAGAGCGACAGGTTTATTCTTTTCTCTACGCAGCTAGCACTGTGTGAGAGACGTGAGGCTTCTCTTTGTGGAAGTTGGATGTTCGTGAGTCTGTTCGTGTGGATACCGCAGAGACATCGTTTCTATTACGATGTTAGTGATTCACACTTCAAGAGGTAAATCATTTAAAAAAAACTCAGATTATGGCTTTTTCGCATGGATCCTCGGTGGGAATCCCTGTTTTCCGCTACATGATGGATCTGCAAAAACTCTCAACAAAAAGTAAACAAATCAAATCAATAGAAAAGATTCTGTCAATAACTGGTCATAGGATAATTTAAACAACTTGGCTACCATCAACAAGTTCTTAGTAGTAGAAGTGGAAATAACTTAGTCAAAAGATGGCAAAGATACAAACGACCCTAATGGCCTTATCCAGTCATACGTCATAAAGAAATGGGTTATCCCCAAAATTATACAATGAAGTCACAGGGTTATCTACTGTAGCACAATCCCTCTCTTCATTTCAGTCTTCAGTCTGGGTGGAGGAATTAACTCCCCCTTTCTCGAGAGGTTGTGAAGTGCATACATCTCCAACAGAAGGCTGCGTCCTATGCAAAACACAATTCCTAGCCATATGTCCTGGCTTTCCGCACTTGAAACAAATTATTTCTTCGATCATACAGTGCCTTGTTAAGTGGCCTTTTCCACACTTCTTACATTTTGGTAATGATACCACGGTCGGATTGGATTTACTACCACTCGTACCTCCTTCATGCGTTTGCTGTCACTGTTGTTCCCTCGATCATCGTGAATACGGTTTCTGCTTACGCTGATTGATCTTTCTATTATTCCTCCTTTGGAACTTAGGTAGTCTAGAGTTTCCCCAAAATCGACTTTCTTCCATCAAATTCTGAACCTCGACTTCCAATTCCTATTGCTGTGCGGCCCTCTGATCCTAGTGTGTTGTTACATCACCCATCCTCTGCATTACTCCAGCTGCCGTAGTCGTATCATCATCGTCACTCCTTGCATTCGTACGCCTATGTCTATCCCGAGTCATTTCCTTCCTTCAAGGACAAATAAATCAAAACATATGGAAAGTCAAAAGCAATCAATTTAAACATCATTGTCTCTTTTTGGAAACCAAACACAAAGAGTCACACAACACAACAAGACAAACCTAGCCACCAAACCCAAAGGATTCTAACTTGAGCTCCTTCATTCTGCCTTCTACGGCGTGATCTCCTATAAGTATTTAACTCTCGAGCAGCTCCTCGAACCGAACTTACGCTAGATACTCTTTTCCCAATAGAATCAGTTTTTCAAAACCTCTCAGACGTCTCAGTCCACAAACTTTGCAAGTCTTATTTAACTACCTTTTTTTCTAACTCATTGGCTCAAATAATTCTAGAGGTAACACAGCAAGGGTGTAAATGCAATCAAATCCTAAGCAAGTTCAGTCATATCAGCTGAGCTTCTTTCTAAAAGAACTCTTATTGCCTTAATACGCCTAGGTGAAGTCATAGTTTCTTGTAAACGCAGAACATTACATATTGAGTGGGCCAATACTCAATATCATGTACCTGTGCAACAGTAGCTACCAATATTCAACCTATGGCAAGCCATGCCTTCCTTTCCCAACATCTTAAGCAAGAGACAAGGAAGTACACAACATACAAAGAAACTTCTAACATGTCTAAGCATAATCAGTCCATACCCCGACTCAACAGGATGAACTGAGCTCTAATACCACTTAATGTAACACCCTTCGATTTAATAACCACGGCACAATCATCATTATACTACGGTGACTAAATTTTGGCATGTTACAACTCAAATAACAAGATTTTCAATTCCAACCATTTTATATATAAAGAAATTATGAGCCATGAATGAAATATGTTTATTGCATAGCTCCCAAAATACAATTACATAGTGAAAAACATCAAATAAATATATGTATATTTAATGAGTACAAGGTACTATTAACATGAAAAACGTAGCACTTATATACAAAGAATGACAAATGATATGAACCAAAACACTAAAGGGTAAGTAGTAACCCCAGGATAGGTACTACCTGTGGACAGAGCCACAACCTCTATATACTATGGAACGTTCGGTGCTCGTTCGACCTGCTAGGCATCAATGCCCCTAGGAAGCTGCAGGTGTAGATGGGCAGATCATAACACCCCAAGCCAGCAATACCGTCACATAGCCTAAAAAGCCTTGGAGACGTGCTGCCATGATCCCAAAAGCAGGTGTTAGTTGAAGTCAGGCCAGAATCCCAGAAACTCATGGACTTCACTCTCTTTGTTGACGTCTTCGATGAAACATAGATACAAATAGAAATACAGGAAAGAGGTAAGACATTCTACATCATTACCTATTATGGCAGTAAAGAAATAAAACGGCGCATGATGCCCACATAACAATTCAATAATAATAAGCAGTATTAAAACAGATAGTGAACAACTTGGCAATTACAAGCAGATACAAAAGTAATAAGATAGCAGTTTAAGTTTTTCATATGAATAAATAAATATCAAATGATATGGCGACTCACTATGCACATGCATATGATACCAACAATCTTACTCCATGGAGCTAGACACAAAACATTCGGAGAGAATGATCAGGGGATATGTCTGTATCGCGGCTGTCGAGGTCTTCAAGTGCTAAAATTCTCAATTTATCAAAATGCGCATCATGGCATTGTACAAGACATTCTACACAAATCTCGATATAGGACAGTGTCTCAGTCCGGGTCATCGATGCATTTGCATCGGTCTGCCCCACAGACAGAAGAGCTACCAACTGTCCATTGCGAGGTACCCGCACCCCGACGCCCCCAAGGTCAACAAATGACCTACACTTGTCTATTCGCACCCGCACAAAGGTGTAATTCAACTCCTAGGCAACTTGGCCTTAACAATAGTACAACAGACATTTTCAATGCATGTTCCAATCATGCTTATCATGACAAACTATGTCAATCATGCTTCAATGCATGTGAATTCAATATATATATGTACATTCATATATGAAATCATAATCATATCATATCATGTCTAGAATTACATGTCATATCATTTAACAACAAGATTTGATCCCATTCACGGATCCATATCAAACCAATAACAAATTTTTAAGGGTAAACACAACCCCATCCATAGGTATGATAAAAGTTAAACCCTAGGTTCATTATGTTTCTCACAACCTCACCCAAACTCATGTTCTTTCTTTATTCCAAAATTGTTCTAAACTATAAGGCAAACTATCATTCTTGGTTCTTTCCATTTTATGAATCCTTAATCGACTTCTAATCATTCAATTTATTATGTTTAATAAGTTCATCTTAGTGCTAAAGCATCACAATGAGTGCCCAAGGAGACTGGGGGTTCCTAAGGGACTAGAAAAGTCCAAAATCCTTCACTGTCCCAATTACACAGCCTAAGGAGAGTACACGACCACGAAACCACGGCCTGCCCAAAATACACGACCGTGTGGCCATACACGGCCTAGGTCATGTATACCTCTGTAGTTTCTGTTCTGGGACGCTGGAGTACACGGCCATGTACGATCACACAGCCTAGGCCGTGTACTCCTCTGTAAACGCAGAAAATCACCAGAAATCAATCCAACCTTCATACAATCCAAGATCTATCAACATACAACTCAATCCTACTATTCAAACAATCAAAGTACAACTAAAATAACTCAAACAAATGGGTATCCCATAAATGGGTTCAACCCCATCAACACAACAAAGAGTTTCTCACTACCAAAATGAGTTGAAGAAGAGTAATCTTCCTCTTACCTTAGTGAAGAACAAGGAAAATAAGCTCCTTTTGTCCTTAAAATTTTGTGCTTCACCACCTCAAAATCCTTGGGTGTTCAAATCCAAAAATCAAGATCAAAGAGTGGAAATGGCATCCATAGTCACCAAAGTGACCATGGACCACAAAAATAAGTTGAAAAAGGGAAGAAAGTTAAGAGCTTTACCTTAAAGCTTCAAGCTTTGGAGTTAGGCTGTCAACCACGAAAATGGAAGAGTCAATGAGAGTTCTATAAAGAAGAAAGCTTGAAGATGGTGAGGGATAGCAATGGCTTAAGTTAGCTTGAGCATGGAAAGCTTGAAAATCAACAATGGAGTGTTTGTGTGTGGGAGAAGAGAGGAAGAGAGGCAGAGAGGGAGAAAGACTTGCGTGAATGAGAGAAAATGAGGGAATGAAATGGGATATTTCCCTTCCCCAACTGTACAGCAACATAAGAGAGGAGAGAGAGAGAAGTGGTTGGGAGGAAGCTTCCTAGAAGTTTCCCATGAAGCTTCCTTGAGAAGTTTCACACGCTTCTCAATAAAGTAAAGTGTGGGGTCATTTACGTGATGTCATAAAAGTAACTAGATAGAAATAATCTACTAGAGCTATTTCTCAGTGGACAAAAATTACAGTTAGCGTAAATAATATTTTATTATTTCTCAGATAATTAATTATTCTGTGATTTTATTTATCAGATAAAATCTCGTAAAACATAAACCTCGTAAACTATGTCCAGCCTAGGGTTTAGTAAGATCCCCTGTCAACATTTTTACAGTTCAAAGTTTATCAGTCTTAGGAAAAACATTTCATTTTCCTGGCTCCACTCAGTGCGCACGTAAAATGAGAAATATATTAAAATATTTAACATTTTCAGAAAATTTCACAAAAATTCTCAAAAATCACAAATATTAGAAAAAGACTATTTATTATGAAATAATCAATTTTTGAAGTGTTACATTGACACTGCTCAATGTGCACGCAAAATAAGGAATATATTAAAATATTTGACATTTTCGAAAAAATATAAATTTTTTTTCAAAAATCATAGATATTATAAAATGATTATTTGTATTGAAATAAATAATTTTCGAAATGTTATAATACCGCCAAGAGATGGCGTGTGTATGTGAAATACTGTAAGAATGATGATTGCATGTGTATTTGAACCATATATCATGCATTGAAAAACGTGTCAACTTAATTGGTTAAGGCTATTAATGCCTAGGAGATTGAATTTACACCGTCGTGCGAGTGAGAATCGTGTAGTTACGATATTTAGTGATCTTGGAGACGTCGAGGTGTGGAATGTCATACGTGGCCAGATGGTAGCACCTCTGTGTCGTGGTATTCTATGCAAACACACTGATGATCTTGACAGAGTTACTACTCTTTTTGTGATTGGTTGAGAGTGTTTTGTATGAGCCATGTTGCGCACATTGATATGATATATTAGCACATGATTTGAGGCTGATGATATACAGACATGTACTCCCTATCTTTCTCTCTGAAATTGTGATTAACTCTATGGAGTAAGAATGGGTCAGTGTGTATATGCATAGTTGGTCAACATATTGACATGATAATTATGCTTAGCTGATATAAATATCTGTGATGCGGTAATATAATATGTTGTTATCATATCTGTATATTTACTGTCATTTCCTATACTGCCATACCGGTATTGATGTAGGGGATTTCACCTCATTGCTGTATTATATCTGTTTTACTGTGTATGTTTAATGAAGACCGAGGAGAAGAGGAAGCCAAAAAATTTGTTTACCATCAATGATTGTTTCCTTGTTTGTTGATATGGCGGCAAGGCGCCAAGTTTTGGGTTTTGTCCTAGTCTAGTTCCATGGTGGGACTAATGCTTCGAGGTTTAACTTAGATAATGAATAGTTTGTGTATACCGGAGTCTTGACTTTGAATCTGAGTGGAACCCGTGATGGGATTCTTGTTTTGACTCAGCATGTGTCAGTGCGTTTGGAGTTCACGATGCCTATTCGTGAGCTCTGGGGTGACACTGTCTATACACCACAGGAGGACTCGATGGTGTCTTCGGCAAAAACCCCCGTCAGGTGAGTGATGTACCCGCCTGGGTTCTTTGATGATACAGAGGAGGAGGATCCTTCTAAGGGCCTAAATCCTTCATCTTTAAAAGTTTAGTTTAACAGTTTATGTTTTGATGTACATGTTGTACATATTTATCTTTTTGGAATGTAGTGTATTTATGTATATTATTTAAGAATAAGGTTTGTAATATTAATGTACATTATGGTGAGTTTTGTTCTGATACAAGTTGTACTTATAGTTATTAATTATTTTATTTATTTTCAGTCTTTCTGTAAATAAAATTTTAAAATTAATGTTTTTACAAGATTAAATCTTTTAAAACTTGGGTAAGTTATATTAGGTTTAGTCTTAAATGTGATACCCTACGGTGGGTGTTACACGAGTAGACTTTGTAACAACAAAAGAAATCAATATCTCATATTAACTCATTTGAGCATGGTCATGCATTTCGCAGTCTCACTTAATCAGGGGCCCCGAAGATATTGCTCCTGCTATGTAGTAGTGATAAATCTCATCTAGGTCACTCACATACCTCTGCATGATTCGCGGTATATTCAATAACCTACTTTATAATCACCTTGTTACAGATGACATTTGATGGCATTAAAACACATAACTCCTCATGTAGGAATCGTAGTGATTTCAGGTCAAAGGACCACATACACGATTGTTACAATGAGAATCGCTTATGACACTCACGTAACGATCCATGTAGCATTCTCATGGCGGGTCAGTCCAGTACATCATTACTCTAATATGTACTCATGTGAAGACTTGATATCTCATATCTATGACCCGTGAGATGTGGTCATCAGTCTACACACATACTAGTCTTAATGCATTATTGTTGTCCTAATTAACAATAATGCTTGACTAGGGACATTTAAGAATAGTGTTATAATTTTATCCAATAGGATCTCACAATCAAGTCAACCACTTGATGTCCTACGATATCAAACTTACTATTCTAAGGACTTTATTATATTTATTTAAAAAGAACACAATAAATGAAATGCCTTATATTAAAATTAGCATAATAAAATATATATAAATACAGACAAATGTATCAGCCTCTAGAGCATACATCAACATTAATAATTGGTCTTCCAAAGCTCAATTTTGAGAAAAATAAACTTTGTGATGCATGTCAAAAGGGTAAACAAGTAAATGTCTCTTTCAAAGCTAAAAATGTTGTTTCTACTACTAGACCTTTACAACTTTTGCACATAGATCTTTTTGGACCATCAAGAACTATGAGTTTTGGGGGTAATTACTATGTCTTTGTGATTATGGATGATTACTCTAGATATACATGGACTCTATTCCTTGCTCATAAGAATGATGCCTTTCATTCATTTAGAAAAGTTGCAAAGGTTATTCAAAATAAGAAAAATTGTAGTATTGCATCCATAAAAAGTGATTATGGTGGGGAATTTGAAATGTTTTGCAATGAAAATGACATTGAGCATAATTTTTCTGCTCCTAGAACTCCACAACAAAATGAAGTGATTGAAAGGAAAAATAGATCTTTAGAGGAGTTAGCAAGAATTATGCTCAATGAAACAAACTTTCCTAAGTAATTTTGGGCAGATGCGTTTAGTACTGCGTGTTATGTTATGAATAGGGCTTTAATAAGGCCAATTTTAAAGAAAACCCGCTATTGTAACGTCCCTTTTTGGGAGGGAACGTCACATTGTCATTTACATTGCGGAAAATAAAATATGATAAAGTTAGACCCGGTTCTTTTTATTATGATTAAATTTATCTGGTTAAAGCGGTATAAATAAAATGGTGACTATATTTTTTTTTGTTACGATAATAATTAATAAAATATAGTAACGAAAATGATAAATGGCAATAAAGAGCAAGGCAGAAGTAAAGCATACATTTGATTAACATTGCATATTCATATATATATATATATCAAATCTATTTAGTTACAAAGCCCGATATACCAAAAAGCAAAACTATACCTGCCCAAAGGATCATACATATACATCCCCAAGATATCGAAAATATACAGCCCACTACAGTTAAGACATCAGGCCCCCAAAATAAAACACTGGCAACCATCAGTAGCTACCAGCAATATCAGTCCCTCAGATGAGGAGGAATAGTATCAGGATCCTCTTCAGGATCCTCCGCGAGGTCCTCCTCGGGAACCTCCTTGCGGTTTCCTCATCTGAGGAAACCTCCATAGGAGCCATTGAATGACGGGTCGGGGCCCGAGCAGTGGAAACAAAAGTATCCTCCTGTGGGATGTAGTAGCGGTCACTTCATATCTCCCAGATGGGCAAGTAGAAATCCAGACACACGCTAATGCTGCCCGTGAAGATGGGCGGATCATGACGCCTCCAAGCTAGTGAGATCGACACCTCTCCCTCGTAGATGAATCGCTCGAAATTCAAGTTAATGTACCAATAGTCTGGCCCTCCGAGGAAGGTCAGATGTACATAACCTAGAAATCCACTCGGACGCCCTGCCATGATCCGACACTAGACGCTAATCGCGATCGGGCCAAAAGCTGGGGAAATCGGGAGCTCCAACCTCCTTGCCGTCGTCTTCGATGGGACACACTATACAGGTAGAAAATAACAGAAATACAGGAAAGAGGTAAGACATCCTACCATCATTACCAGTTATATCAGTAAGAAACAAAACGACGCAAAGCACCCACAAAGCATTTTAACAGCAATAAAAATAATAAACATTAAGTAGCAGTAATAAACAACCAAGCAATTCCAAGCAGTTATTTATATCAGTAGCACAACAATTTCAATTATAATAATGAATAAATGCCAGATAATACATGGACTCACTATGCACATGCATGTAAAGTCAAAATCCTACTCCATGGAGCTAGACACAAACAGTCGGAAAGAAAGATCAGGAGACTCGTCTGCAACTCGGCTGCCGCGGCCAAAGTGCTATAACTCATCAGTTTATGCACGTGCACATCAAGGCATTGTACAGACAGTCTACACTAGATCATGACATAGGACAGTGCCCGGTCAGGATCGTCGGTGCATTTGCATCGGTTTGCCCCACGTACAAAAGAGCTACCAACTGTCCATTGCGAGGTACCCGCATCCCGACGCCCCCATGGTCAACAATATGACCTACACTAGTCTATTCTCACCCGCACTACGGTGTGTTCAATCTCCTAGGCAACTTGGCCTTAACAACAGTCCAAAGGACTTTCACAATGCATAAAGACTCTATGCATAATCATGTATGATCATCATTACACACTATTCCACAATATGCCACAATTGGCCAAAGTAAGAATCAATACAATCATTGGTCACTCACATGGACCCACAATATCATAATATTGGAATTAAATAAATTAATACATTTTTAAGGTCTATTATGAATTCTTACTTAAGGTTAGCCTTTCTTGCACGGTTCGTCTCTAAATGAATTCTCATAATTAATTAATTTTTCTAATGTAATTTATTCTCATACACTTAGAAGGTTATTCTAAGATCTCAAAGTCTCACACTCTCTTGTTCTTGCCCTAATTGAAATTACCCTAAGTTTTATGATAAATTTCATTCTAGGTTCTTTAAAATTTATGAATCTCAAAGTATGTCCAATTCTTCCAATTTGCTAATTTTCTATCCTATTACCAATGATTTAATCACTTGATTATTTAAGTTCCAAGGTTACCAAAGTTGCATAATTAAGCCCCAAAAAGGTCCTAGAGGCCGTGGCCTCCCTAGGGAATTAAGTTCCCAATTTTTCCATTCCATTAATTGCACATTACGCACTTGATTAATTAAGTCTTTCACTTGTTACAATTGTTCACAAAGAACCCCAATTTTGGGCCCCCAAAACCGTGGCCATCCAAGAGAGAATCCAACATCATTTTCTTCCATTTCATGCCTTCCAATCCAATCCAATATATCAATATACACAAACAAACAATCCAATAGCATAAACAAATTGCAAACAACATGTAAACATACTAATCATGCAAACAAAGAATAACCCTCAATAGGGTTTTCTCACAATCAATCACAACCAAGGTTTCTTAGTGCTAAGAGAGGTTGAGGAGGAGTGTCTTCCTCTTACCAAAGTGAAGCAAGCAAGAGAAGCCTCCTAGAATTTCCTTGCAATTTCGGATTGGACACCACCAAAAACCCTAAAATTTTAATCTCATTAAAATAGCACCAATGCTTGAAAAATAAGGCATAGGTGGTCACCAAGAAGACCATGAAAACGAAAATGAGTAAAGGAAAGTGAAGAATGAAGATGCTTACCCAAAAATCCTAAGCTTGAAGCTTGAAGAAAATGGTGAAAATGATGGATTTTCAAAGAACCACCAACTAGAAAAGTGTTTAGGAGATGAAGAGAATTAAGAAATTGTGGTTGGATGAAAATTTTGTAATGGATGAGGCACAAATGGAGTGGTGGCCGTGAGCTTGGGTAGAGAGAAGGAGGAGAGAAAGCTTGAAAAAGATGAAGGTAGAGAGAGAAGTGAAAAGAAAAAATAAAGGTGATAGCTTTTGAATTTTGAAAACTTGAATAGATTTGATTAAATGAATTGAAGCACAATTTTGTGCTCCCTAGGGTGCTGCTGACGTGAGCATGGAGAGAGGAGAGAGGAGAGAGGGAGTGCATGGCTTCCTTGGGAAGCTTGGAGGAAATTTTCTAGAAGCTTCCTTGAGAAGCTTTGCACATTTCTCAATAAAGTGCATAGTAAATTTGTCTCCTCAATTAAACACTCTAGAACAGATGATTAATTATACTGTTAGAATTATTTTCCCAGTGAATAAAAGTTACAGTTGATGAAAATAATATTTTATTATTCATCGGATAATTTTATGATACGACGATTTTATTTACCAGCCTCAGGGAAAACATTTCATTATCCCGGCTCCGCTCAGTGCGCACGTAAAACGAGAAATATACTAAAATATTTGATATTTTTCAGAAAAATTCACAAAAATTCCTAAAAATCACAAATATTAGAAAATGGATATTTGTCATGAAATAAACAATTTTCCATGGCGTTTCACTGACTCTGCTCAGTGAGCACGCAAAATGAGAAATATATTAAAATATTCAGTATTTTCAGAAAATTTCAGAAAAATCTCTAAAAATCATAAATATTGAGAAATGACTATTCATGATGAAACAAATCATTTCCGGGGTATTACACTGACTCTGCTCAGTGTGCACGTAAAATAAGGAATATATTAAAATATTCGACGTTTCCGGAAAAATCTACAAAAATTCCCAAAAATTATAAATATTATAAAATGATGATTAATGATAAAATAAATAATTTTTGGGGTGTTACAACATTCCCCCTCTAAAAAGAAATTTCGTCCTCAAAATTTTCATACCTTAGAATAGTTATGGGTGTTGCTCATTCATCTTGTCTTCCAGCTCCCACGTTGCATCTCCAGTCATCTTGTTCCAGATTACCTTCACTAATGAGATCTCCTTGCCTCTTAATTGCTTTATCCTTCTATCCTCAATTCTTACAGGAGATGCCTCATAGGTTAAGTTCTCTTTTAATTGTACTGCATCTGGTGCTATGACATGACTTGGGTCAGGAAGGTATTTTCGCAGTTGTGACACATGGAAGACATTATGAATGTTTGAATGGAAATGGGGTAAGGCTATTTGATAAGCTACTGGACCTACTCGGTAAATAATCTGGTATCGTCCAAGAAATTTTGGAGTGAGTTTTCTAGATTTCAAGGCCGGGCCTACCCCAGTCGTAGGTGTGACTTTCAGAAATACATGCTCACGTTCCTCAAACTCAAGAGCCTTTCTCCTTTAGTCTGCATAACTCTTTTGTCGACTCTGAGCCGTCCTCATCTTCTTTTGAATCATCTTAACCTTCTCAGTTGTTTGCTGTATAACATCTGGTCCAATAGTAAGGCGCTCGCCGTCTTGGTATCAACATAAGGGCGTCCGACACCGCCGTCCATACAGAGCTTCATAGGGTGCCATCCTTATACTCGAATGATGACTGTTGTTATAGGTGAATTCTATCAACGGTAGAACGTCATCCCAACTTCCAGTCTGTTCTATGGTGCAAGCTCTAAGCAAATCTTCCAAAGGTTGGATCGTCCTCTCTGATTGACCATGGTCTGTGGGTGATAAGCAGAACTTAGATGTAACTTTGTCCCTAATGTTCCTTGTAGACTCTGCCAGAAATTTGAAGTAAATCTCGGATCCTTATCCGAAATAATACTTATAGGCACACCATGCAGTCTAACAATCTCTCCAATATAGATCTGGGTAAGTCTCTCCAGTTTGTATTTTATGTTGATCGGGAGAAAATGTGTTGATTTCGTGAGTCAGTCCTTAATTACCCAAATCGAGTCATGACCTTTTCTTGTCCTTGGAAAACCCACTACAAAATCCATTACAATGCTGTCCCACTTCCATTCAGAATAGACAATGGTTGCAGCAATCCCGCCAGTCTTTGATGTTCCACTTTAGCTTTCTGATAAACCAGACAAGTCGATACACGTCTAGTGACGTCACTCTTCATTCCATGTCACCAAAACAACTTCTTTAAGTCTTGATACATTTTTGTTATGCCCGGATGCATACTCAGCTGACTTGTGTGAGCATGGTTGATGATATACTCTCTAAGCTCTTGGTCACAGGGAATACAGACTCTACCTCGGAATCTCAGAATTCCATCTGTTCTTTCCGTAAATGCTATTTTGTTACCTTGTCTCATCTGTTCTCTCACTTCTTGCAAGAACTTGTCAACCTTCTGCTCGCTTGCGATGGTAACTATATTCATGCAGATCTTTCTTGGTTCTAACTCCACAAAAGACCATACATCTCTGAACTATTCTATTAGATCCTTTTCTTTGATCATCAAGGCAGAGACACTGATCATTTTTCTGCTCAAGGCATCTGCCATGACATTTGCCTTGCTAGGGTGATACAGAAGTTGGAAATCGTAGTCTTTCAGGAACTTCAGCCACCTTCATTGCCTCATGTTCAACTCCTTCTGATCATACAAATACTTCAGACTCTTGTGATCACTGAAGATGTTGAATGTCACTCCGTAGAGAAAATGCCTCCATATCTTCAAAGCAAAAACCACATCCACTAACTCCAAGTCATGCGTCGGGTAGTTCTTCTCGTGCACTCGCAATTGCCTTGAAGCATAAGCCACTACTCTTCCACGCTGCATAAGTACAGATCCTAGTCCTTGGTATGAAGCATCACAATACACATCAAACTGTTCATTCGGATCGGGTAGCACTAACACTGGCGAGGTAGTCAGCCGATTCTTCAACTCTTGGAAACTCTATTCAGAGTTATCGGTCAATTCAAAAGCTTGGTTCTTCCTCGTGAGTTGAGTAAGAGGTCCTGCAATCTTGGAGAATCCCTCAATGAACCTCCGATAATATCCTGCCAATCCCACGAAGCTACGAATCTCCGTCACTGACTTTGGCCTTTCCCATTGTAGCACTACCTCCACTTTTGATGGATCCACCGCAATCCCATCCTTCGAGATTACATGACCCAAAAATTTAACTTCTTCCAGCCAAAATTCACATTTTGATAGTTTGGCATACAGTTCCTTCTCCTTTAGAATCTGAAGAACTATACTGAGGTGTTCAGCATGGTCCTCCTGATTTTGAGAGTATACCAGAATGTTATCAATGAAGACCACAACGAATCTGTCCAAGTAAGGACAAAAGATCCGATTCATGTAGTCTATAAAGATAGCTGGTGCATTCATCACGCCAAATGGCATCACGAGGTATTCGTAATGGCCGTATCGGGTACGAAAAGCAGTCTTGGGTATATTCTCCGTCTTCATTCGTATCTGATGATACCCAGATCACAGATCGATCTTTGAACACACCACTGCTCCCTTCAGTTGGTCCATTAAGTCATCAATTCTTGGGAGTGGATATTTATTCTTGATTGCCACTTTGTTTAGTTGCCGGTAGTCCACACTTAATCTTGATGTACCATCCTTCTTGCGAACTAACAGTACTGGTGCTCCCCACGGTGACACACTTGGTCTGATGAATTACTTTTCTAAAAGCTCCTCTAGCTGCTTCTTGAGCTTGACTAATTCTGTTGGTGCTATCCTATAAGGTGTTATAGACACTGGACCAGCTCCCGGTACAAGGTCAATAGCAAATTCTATTTCTCGCGCCGGTAGTAAACCAGGTACATCCTCAGGAAAGACTTCGAGAAACTCATTCACCACTTGAATTGTGTTCACATCAACCTCGCTCTTGACTTTCAAAGAAGACAGTAGCATGTATCCATGAGCTCCTTTTTTCAAAAGAGCTTGAACTAGGTTGGCCGTTAGAAATCTAGAATCCTCATCTAGGGGAAAAACTATAGTTTTTCTTGAACAGTCTAATAGGACATGGTTGGAAGACAACCAGTCCATCCCTAAAATTATATCTAGTTGAGAAAGGGGTAAACAGATCAGGTCGACAGAAAAGATTTGACCTTCAATAATCAATGGACAATTTAAACAAACTTTGGTAGTAACTACTGGTTTATCAGTGGGGGTAGAAACAGTTAAGTCAAAAGGTAAGCTAGACACTGGTAAGCCAAGTCTTTGAACACAGTCATATGATATGAAAGAATGGGTTGCCCCAGAGTCATACAGTACAGTTAAAAGGTTACCTTCTATAGTGCCTTCCCCTTGAATCAAGTCTTCGGACTCGGAGGCTTCAGCTCCGCTCATGGTATAAACTCGCCCTCCAGCTTGTGGTTTCTTTGCTCTTGTAGCATTCATTAAAGGTTTAGCCTTCACTTGATTGTAGTCTCAGGATACGTGGCCAGGTTTGCCACATTTGAAGCAGATAATCCCCTTTATGGTGCAGTCCCTTGTAAGATGATCCTTCCCACACTTCAGGCATTTGGAAGGATACACCACGTTCTGGCCAGTCTAGTTCCCAGTAGAACCTCCACCAAAACTTCCCCCCATGGTTTGTTGCTGATTTCCCGTTGGTCAGGAGTAGGGCTTTCTTTTGGAAGTGGTTAGAACTGTTACCGTCGCCTCTTTGGAACATTGTAGGCCCAAAGTTCCTGTTCCTCGTATCTCTAGATTGCTCCAGAGCCTCTACTTCACAGCATGTATCCAGCAGTTTCGAGAACTCATTGATCTTCAAGGTGATAACGGCCTTCTTCACCTCGTACCTCAGCCCTTCCGTAAATCTCTGACACTTCCAAGCTTCATTTGGTTAGTGCTGAAAGTATGTTGAAAACTATGACAAGTTTTCAAACCTCGCTGCGTATTCACTAACGGTCATATTTCCTTGTCATAGATTGAGAAATTCTGACTCCTTTGCGTGCCTTGCGCTCGCAGGAAAATACTTATCCAAGAACTTGTCCTTGAATAACTCCTAAGTGATTTCTCGATTTGCAGCTTCCAGCATTCTCTACACTCCATTCCACCAGTTTTCAACATTGCCCACCAATATGAAAGTAGCATAGTTCACCTTCTTGTTCTCAGCGCAGTTCATGCCTCGAAAGACTTTCTCCAGCTCCTTGATCCATAGACTAACTTTGTCCGGATCGAACTCTCCTTTAAATTGAGGAGGATTGTGGCGACGAAACTCCGTCAAGTTCTGAGCATCTGCAGTAGCCTCGAGCTGTTGAGCAGCTCGTTCTTGTTGTTGAGCAACTCTCTCTTGTTGCTGAGTAGCTTGCTCAGTTTGTTGTGCGATGGCCTTAGCCATCCTCTGCATCGTCTCTACAGCAGCTGCCATGTCTTCGCGTCGTGCCATCTTACTGTCTCAAGTCAGAGTAACTGAAAGATACAAGAAAAGTCAGTTGCATCCACTAGGAATACCAAACAATACATCTCTATGTTTGATTTTCAAAAAACACACAGCACAAACAAGACAGACTCAATCAAAAGACCCAAAGAAAGATAAACTGGGGCTCTGATACTAACTTAATGTAACACCCATTTTTGGGAGGGAACGTCACATTGTCATTTACATTGCGAAAAATAAAATATGATAAAGTTAGACCCGGTTCTTTTTATTATGATTAAATTTATCTGGTTAAAGTGGTATAAATAAAATAGTGACTATATTTTTTTTTTGTCACGATAACAATTAATAAAATATAGTAATGAAAATGATAAACGGCAATAAAGAGCAAGGCAGAAGTAAAGCATACATTTGATTAACATTGTATATTCATATATATATTTATATAAAATCTGTTTAGTTACAAAGCCCGATATACCAAAAAGTAAAACTATACCTGCCTAAAGGATCATACATATACATCCCCAAGATATCAGAAAAATACAGCTCACTACAGTTAAGACATCAGGCCCCCAAAATAAAATACTGGCAGTCATCAGTAGCTACCAGCAATATCAGTCCCTCAGAAGAGGAGGAATCGTATCAGGATCCTCCTCAGGGTCTTCCTCATCTGCGGAAACCTCTATAAGAGCCACTGAATGACGGGTCGGGGCCTGAGCAGTGGAAACAAAAGTACCCTCCTGTGGGGTGTAGTAGCGGTCACCCTACATCTCCCGGATGGGCAAGTAGAATTCCAGACACACGCTGATGCTGCCCGTGAAGATGGGCGGATCATGACGCCTTCAACCTAGTGAGATCGACACCTCTCCCTCATAGATGAACTGATCAGAATTCAAGTTAATGTCCTAACAGTCTGGCCCTCCGAGGAAGGTCAGACGTACATAACCCAGAAATCCACTCGGGCGCGCCGCCATGATCTGACACTAAACGCTAATCGCGATCGGGCCAAAAGCTAGGGAAATCGGGAGCTCCAACCTCCTTGCCGTCGTCTTCGATGGGACACAATATACAGATAGAAAATAACAGAAATACAAGAAAGAGGTAAGATATCCTACCATCATTACCAGTTATAGCAGTAAGAAACAAAATGGCACAAAGCGCCCACATAGCATTTTAACAGTAATAAAAATAATAAACATTAAGTAGTAGTAATAAACAACCAAGCAATTTCAAGCAGTTATTTATATCAGTAGCACAACAGTTCCAATTATAATAATGAATAAATTCCAGATAATACATGGACTCACTATGCACATGCATGCAAAGTCAAAATCCTACTCCATGGAGCTAGACACAAACAGTCGGAGAGAAAGATCAGGAGACTCGTCTGTAACTCGGCTGCCGTGGCCAAAGTGCTATAACTCATCAGTTTATCCATGTGCACATCAAGGCATTGTACAGACAGTCTACAATAGATCACGACATAGGACAGTGCCCGGTCAGGATCATCGGTGCGTTTGCATCGGTTTGCCCCATGGACAGAAGAGCTACCAACTGTCCATTGTGAGGTACCCGTACCCCGACGCCCCCAAGGTCAATAATATGACCTACACTAGTCTATTCGCACCCGTACTAAAGTGTGTTCAATCTCCTAGGCAACTTGGCCTTAACAACAATCCAAATGACTTTCACAATGCATAAAGACTCTATGCATAATCATGTATGATTATCATTACATACTATTTCACAATATGCCACAATTAGCCAAAGTAAGAATCAACACAATCATTGGTCACTCACATGGACCCACAATATCATAATATTGGAATTAAATAAATTAATACATTTTTAAGGTCTATTATGAATTCTTACTTAAGGTTAGCCTTTCTTGCACGGTTCGTCTCCAAATGAATTCTCATAATTAATTAAATTTTCTAATGTAATTTATTCTCATACACTTAGAAGGTTATTCTAAAATCTCAAAGTCTCACACTCTCTTGTTCTTGCCCTAATTAAAATTACCCTAAGTTTTATGATAAATTTCATTCTTGATTCTTTAAAATTTATGAATCTCAAAGTATGTCCAATTCTTCCAATTTGTTTTTTTTATCCTATTACCAATGATTTAATCACTTAATTATTTAAGTTCAAAGATTACCAAAGTTGCATAATTAAGCCCTAAGAAGGCCCTAGAGGCTGTGGCCTCCCTAGGGAATTAAGTTCCCAATTTTTCCATTCCATTAATTGCACATTACATACTTGATTAATTATGTCTTTCACTTGTTACAATTGTTCACAAAGAACCCCAATTTTGGGCCCCCAAAATCATGGCCACCCAAGAGAGAATCCAACATCATTTTCTTCCATTTCATGCCTTCCAATCCAATCCAATATATCAATATACACAAATAAACAATCCAATAGCATAAACAAATTGCAAACAACATGTAAACATACTAATCATGCAAACAAAGAATAACCCTCAATAGGGTTTTCTCACAATCAATCACAACTAAGGTTTCTTAGTGCTAATAGAGGTTGAGGAGGAGTGTCTTCCTCTTACCAAAGCAAAGAAAGCAAGAGAAGCCTCCTAGAATTTCCTTGCGATTTCGGATTGGACACCACCAAGAACCCTAAAATTTCAATCTCATTAAAATAGCACCAATGCTTGAGAAATAAGGCATAGGTGGTCACCAAGAAGACCATGAAAATGAAAATGAGTAAAGGAAAGTGAAGAATGAAGATACTTACCTAAAAACCCTAAGCTTGAAGCTTGAAGAAAATGGTAAAAATGATGGATTTTCAAAGAACCACCAACTAGAAAAGTGTTGAGGAGATGGAGAGGAATAACAAAATGGGGTTGGATGAAAATTTTGTGATGGATGAGGCACAAATAGAGTGGTGGCTGTGAGCTTGGGTTGAGAGAAGGAGGAGAGAAAGCTTGAAAAAGATGAAGGTAGAGAGAGAAGTGAATAGAAAAATTAAAGGTGATAGCTTTTGAATTTTGAAAACTTGAATAGATTTGATTAAATGAATTGAAGCACAATTTTGTCCTCCCTAGGGTGTTGCTGCCGTGAGCATGGAGAGAGGAGAGAGGGAGTGCATGGCTTCCTTGGGAAGCTTGGAGGAAATTTCCTAGAAGCTTCCTTGAGAAGCTTTGCACATTTCTCAATAAAGTGCATAGTAAGTTTGTCTCCTCAATTAAACACTCTAGAACAGATGATTAATTATACTGTTAGAATTATTTTCCCACTGAATAAAAGTTACAGTTGATGAAAATAATATTTTATTATTCATCGGATAATTTTATGATACAACAATTTTATTTATCAGATAAAACCTTGAAAAACATAAACCTCGTAAACTGTGCTCGGCCTCGGGTTTAGTAAGATCCCTCGTCGACACATTGACAGTTCAAGGTTTACTAGCCTCAGGGAAAACATTTCGTTATTCCGGCTTCGCTCAGTGTGCACGTAAAACGAAGAATATACTAAAATATTTGACATTTTCAGAAAAATCTACGAAAATTCCTAAAAATCACAAATATTAGAAAATGGATATTTGTCACAAAATGAACAATTTTCTAGGGCGTTTCACTGACTCTGCTCAGTGAGCACGTAAAATAAGAAATATATTAAAATATTCAGCATTTTCAGAAAAATTCAAAAAATTATCCAAAAATCATGAATATTAGGAAATGACTATTAATGATGAAACAAATCATTTTCGGGGTGTTAGACTGACTCTGCTCAGTGTGCATGTAAAATGAGGAATATATTAAAATATTCGACGTTTTCAAAAAAATCCACAAAAATTATAAATATTATAAAATGATGATTAATGATAAAATAAATAATTTTCGGGGTGTTACAGCTATGAACTATACAAAGGAAGCAAACTAAACATTTTCCATTTTCATGTCTTTGGTTGCAAATGCGTTGTTTTAAACAATGGAAAAAATAACCTAGGCAAGTTTAATACTAAATCCAATGAGGGAATATTTCTTGGTTATTCTCTTAGTAGTAAATCCTTTAGAGTTTATAATAAGAGAACTAAGACTATTGTAACATCCTGAAAATTCTTTATTTCATTATAAACGATTGTTTTATAATATTTATGATTTTTAGGAATTTTTGTGGATTTTTTTGAAAATGATGAATATTTTAATATATTCTTCGTTTTGCGTGTACACTGAGCAGAGCTGGGAAAACTAGAATATTTTCCCTGAGGCTGGTAAACTTTGAACTGTCAACGTGTCAACGGGGGATCTTACTAAACCTGAGGTCGGGCACAGTTTGCGAGGTTTACATTTTTTTTTTGAGATTTTATCTGTTAAATAAAATTTTGGTATCATAAAATCATCTGATGAATAATAATATTTTATTTTCATCAATTGTAAATTTTATTCACTGAGAAAATAATTCCACAGGGTAATTAATCATCTGTCAGATGTATTTAATTTGGAGACAAGCTTACTATGTACTTTATCGAGGAGCGCGCGAAGCTTCTCAAGGAAGCTTCCTCCAACCATTATTTTATCATTTCTCTCTCCTCCCAAATTTGTGCAACATGTTTGAAATTAAGGGGGTCTAATTCATTTCATTTTCTCACATTTCCTCTCCTCCCAAATACACTGCTACTATTCACTTATCTTCTCTCTTCTCTTTCATCCTATAGCAGCAACACCACCCACACCTCCATTTTGTTCTTCAAACCGTCCCAAATCTTAGCACCATTTCGTGTTTGGAGAACCACCATCATTGAGGAAATCAGCTTCAAGGTTCTACCATTTCCTCCATCTTCATTCTCCTACGTCTTTGAAGCTTAAAGGTTGGAGCTTTAAGGTAAAGCTCTTAGCTTTTTCACCCTCTCTTCTCTTTTTCGTAAACCACTGTCATTTTGATGACAATGGGTATCCATTTCAATATTAGGATTCTGATTCTTGCAAGTTTAAATCTTTAAGGAATTCCTAGAAGCTGGAAACGAAATCCTGACCAAAAAAGAGCAGCCTTTCTTAGTGCTTCTCCCAGGTAAGAGGAAGACACTCCTCCTCAACCTCTTTTAGCATTTAAGGACGTTGTTTGTGATTGACACTGTGATTCATCTCTGTTTGAATGCTGCTGGTGATGTATATGTATATGCTATTGGATTGTTGTGTGATTTGATATATATGTCTGGAACGTATAATCTAAAAGGAACGCTGTCGGTGGGTTCTCGGATGGCCACGCCTTGAGACTAAAATTTTGGGATTATTGGTGAGAAGTGGTAATGACTTGATTTCTGATCATTAAGTGAAATGTCAAAACCTGTCGTGTAGGAACCCCTGGCCAAACCCGTCAAATGCGATGCCCGTCGAATTTGATTCCTGGTCATTAAGTGAAATGTCAAAACCTGTCGTGTAGGAACCCCTGGCCAAACCCGTCGAATGTGATGCCTGTCGAATTTGATTTCTGATCATTTAGCGCATTATCAAAATCTGTCGAGTATGAACTTCTGGCCAAACCCGTCGAATGTGATGTCATGATCACTCAGTAAAGTCAAAACCTGTCGAGTATGAACCCCTGGCCATGCCCGTCGAATATCCGTCGAGTATGAACTCCTGACCACTTAGGAGAGAAACTCCTCCAATGCAAAATCCATCGAATTTGAATGACCACATTCGTCGAGTGAAATATTCGTCGAGTTAGAATGCCAATACCCATTGAGAGACATACCTATCGAGTGGATCTTCTGTCCATTTATCAGAAGCTTCCCAAAGTTAATGTTCATCGAGTTAGAATGCCAATACCCATTGAGAGACATACCTGTCGAGTGGATCTTCTGTCCATTTATCAGAAGCTACCCAAAGTTAATATTCGTCAAGTAGAACGTCAAGCCCCGTCGAATTAGAGTTCTGACCACAGTGTTTTCATCGGTTCGACACTTGGGAGATTTCTCCAACATCGACACCCACATCCGTCGAATTGGACTTCTGCTGACCTTCTGGAAAGAATTCGACAGTTCTGACCTCTATTCGACAGAACCCCCATCCAACAGAAATTGGTTTTTATCCAATCTTGTTATAAAATGTTCTCCCATTTTTCATCCTTCTGCCATGTTAGTCTTCATCGAATGGCAGCCTCAATTTTCCACTAAATGCATAGTCTCCATCGAATTCACAACTTTGGTTTATCACCCCATACCTAGCAATTAAATCTGTGACGTTGTTGGTGATTCTGGCCATGTATCTTCCTGGATTCAAAACCCTTGGATTAATAAAAGTACATAAATCATAAATGATTGGATGATTAGAGATTAAGTAGGGATTCATAAACAGGGAAGAACATGAGTATGGGTGAGCTTTTGAGGCACATAATGAATTTAATGGTTGACTTTTATCATGACTATGAATGAAAATTGTGAATGTCCTTAAAATGTACTATTGGATTGTTGTATACCCGTGAATGGGATCAGATCTTGTGATAAATGATATGACATGCATGTGAAGCATGATGGGCCTAGTTGGTCATGAGGAGTATGATTGTGTCATGCATTGAACAAAAAGAAAGAGATTGTCCGTTGGACTTGGTTAAGGCCGGTAGCCTAGAGTTGAACTTACACCTTTGTGCGGGTGCGAATAGACAAGTGTAGGTTACTTGTTGACCTTGGGGGCGTCAGGGTGCGGGTACCTCACAATGGGCAGGTGGTAGCTCTCTCGTCGTGGGGGGACCGATGCAAACACACCGACGATCCTGACCGAGACGCCGTCCTATGTCGAGATCTCCGTGTAGAATGTCTTGTAAAATGCCATGTTGTACAAAATGATAAATTGAGAATTTTTAGCACTTGAGGGCCTGGGCAACCAAGAATACAGACATACCTCCTGATCGTTCCCTCCGACTGTTTTGTGTCTAGCTCCATAGAGTAGGATTTTGGTTATTGAGGGCAAGTGTGCATAGTGAGTCTATGAATCATCTAGCATGCATTGTTATTATAACTGGAACTGTTTGGTTGATCATAATTGCTATTGAATGTTCATTACTATTATTGCTATCATAAATGCTATGTGGGCGTTTTGTGCCGTTTAGTTTCTCGATGCTATGATTGGTAATGATGGTAGGATGTCTTACCTCTTCTCTGTCTCTCCACTTCTGTTTTGTCCGTATACTACGTTCTATAGAAGACAACTACAAGGAACCGGAAGCCCCCGACTTTCCTGGTTTTTGGCCTCATCTCGACTGAGCGACTGCAGAAGCGTATGGAGCCACGCACGCAAAGATTTTTGGGAGATGTGCGCCTGACCTTCTTGGGAGGGCCAGAGTGCTGGTACATCAACTATGGTTCTGAGCGTTGCGTCTATATGGGGGATGTGTCCTTATCTTTAGCCTGGAGGCATCACGAGCCGCCTGTCTTCACCTGCTGTATTAGTTTACGTCTGGAATTTCAGCTACCGATACGCGAGATGTGGGGTGACCGCTATTTCACTCCGCGTGAAGACTCATTTCGTTCCACCGCTCGGGCCCCGTCCCGTGACTCTGCGATTCATATGGTGATTTCCTCTGACGAAGAAGATCTCGAGGAAGATCCCGAAGAAGTTCCTGAGGACGACCCCGAAGAGGATCCTGAAGAGGACCCTGACTCGATTCCTCCTCACTTGAGGGACTGACTTTACTTGTAGCTACTGAGAGCTACCAGTATTTTATTTTGGGGGCCTGATGTTTTGTCTGTAGTGGGCTGTATATTCGATCCGTAGGGATATGTATGTAAAATCCTTTGGGGGCAGGTATAGTTTTTCTTTTTGTTATGCCAGGCTTTGTAACTAAATAGTTGATAATTATATATATATATATGAATGAAATGTTAATTTCCCATGTATGTCTCGTCATCGTGGATATTGATTATCGTTAACGTAAATGTAATGAAAAAAAAAATATACTTGCTAATTTACTTAACCAACTACAATTGAGTAAATGTATAAATTATTAAAATGAACCGGGTCTTAACTCACATATAAATTTTATTTCCACATTATAATTGAAAGTGAGATGTTCCCTTGGGTTTGAAAAGGGGCATCACACTGAGTTGGTATCAGAGCCCCAGTTTATGTTTCTTTGGGTCTTGTGTTTGAGTCTGTCTTGTTTGTGCTGTGTGTTCTCTAAGTAGTATACGTAAGGGTGTACTGTTTGGTGTTCCTAGTGAGTGCAACTGACTTTTCTATGTTTTCAGTTAATTTGATCTAAGAAAGTAAGATGGCACGAGGGGAAGATATGGCAGCAGCTATTACAGCGATGCAGAGGATGGCTGAGGCCGTCGCACAGTAAACCGAGCAAGTTATCCAACAACAAGAGAGAGTTGCACAACAACAAGAGCGAGCTGCTCAACAGCTAGAGGCCACTGCTGATGCTCAGAATTTAGCAGAGTTTCGATGCCATAACCCTCCTCAATTCAAAAGGGAATTTGATCCGGACAAGGCTAGTCTGTGGATTAAGGAATTGGAGAAAGTCTTTCGAGGAATGAATTGCGCCGAGGACAAGAAGGTGAACTATGCTACATTTATGCTGGTAGGCAATGCTGAGAATTGGTGGAATGGAGTGCAGCAAATGCTAGAAGCTGCGAACCGAGAGATTACTTGGGGCTTATTCAAGGAAAAGTTCTTAGATAAATATTTTCCTACGAGCACAAGGCATGTGAAGGAGTCGAAATTCCTCAACCTGCGACAAGGAAATATGACTGTTAGCGAGTACGCAGCGAAATTTGAAAACTTGTCATAGTTTTCGACGTACTTTCAGAACTAACCAGATGAAGCATGGAAATGCCGAAGATTTATGGAAGGACTGAGGTATGAAGTGAAGAAGGCTGTGATCACCTTGAGGATCAATGAATTCTCACAACTACGGATACTTCTTTGTGATGTAGAGGCTCGGAGCAATCTAGAGACATGAGGAGTAGAAACTTTGGGCCTACGAGATTCCAGAGAGGCGGCGAGCCGGTGCTAACCGTTTCCAGAAGAAGCCGTACTCCCAACCCACGGGGAATCGACAACAAGCCATGGGTGGAAGTTCTGGTGGAGGTTCTACTGGGAACCGGACTGGCCAGAACACGGCGTATCCTTCCAGATGTTTGAAGTGTGGGAAAGACCATCTCACAAGGGACTGTACCATGAAGGGATTCATCTGCTTCAAATGTGGCAAACCTGGCCACGTGTCCCGAGACTGCAACCAAACGAAGGCCGAACCTTCAGTGAATGCTGCAAGAGCCAAGAAACCACAGGCTGGAGGGCGAGTCTACACTATGAGCGGAGCTGAGGCTTCTGAATCCGAAGATTTGATACAAGGGGAAGGTACCATAGAAGATAATCTTTTAACTGTGCTGTATGACTCTGGGGCAACCCATTCTTTTATATCATATGACTGTGTGCAAAGACTGGGTCTATCTGTGTTGTCTCTACCTTTTGACTTAACTGTTTCTAAGCCCACTGATAAACCGGTAGTTACTACCAAAGTCTGTCTAAATTGTCCATTGGTTGTTGAAGGTCGAACCTTTTCGGTCGATCTGATCTGTTTGCCCCTTTCCCAATTAGATATTATCTTAGGGATGGACTGGTTGTCTTCCAACCATGTTCTGTTAGACTGTTCCAAAAAGACCATAGTTTTTCCCATAATGGAGGATTCTAGATTTTTAACGGCCAACCGAGTTCAAGCTCTCTTGAAAGAAGGAGCTCACGGATACATGCTACTGTCTTTTTTGAAAGTCGAGAACGAGGTTGATGTGAACACAATTCCAGTGGTGAACGAGTTTCCCGAAGTCTTTCCTGATGATGTACCTGGTTTACCACCGGCTCGAGAGATAGAGTTTGCTATCGACCTAGTACCAGGAGCTGGTCCCGTGTCTATAGCACCGTATAGAATGGCACCGATAGAGTTAGCTGAGCTCAAGAAACAGCTAGAAGAGCATTTGGAAAAGTAATTTGTCAGGCCAAGTGTGTCCCCATGGGGAGCGCCAGTGCTGTTAGTTCGCAAGAAGGATGGCACCTCGAGATTATGTGTGGACTATCGGCATCTGAACAAGGTAACGATTAAGAACAAGTATCCACTCCCGAGAATTGATGATTTAATGGACCAACTGAAGGGAGCAGCGGTGTTTTCGAAGATCGATCTGCGCGTGCAGGTATCATCGATACGAGTGAAGACGGAGGATATACCCAAGACAGCTTTTCGTACCCGATACGGTCATTATGAATACCTAGTGATGCCGTTTGGTGTGACGAACGCACCAGCTATCTTTATGGACTACATGAACCGAATCTTTTGTCCTTACTTGGACAGATTCATTGTGGTCTTCATTGATGACATTCTGGTGTACTCTCAAAATCAGGAGGACCATGCTGAACACCTCAGTATAGTTCTTCAGATTCTGAAGGAGAAGGAATTGTATGCCAAGCTGTCAAAGTGTGAGTTCTGGGTCACGTGATCTCGAAGGATGGGATTGTCATGGATCCATCGAAGGCGGAGGCAGTGCTGCAATAGGAAAGACCAACGTCCGTGACGGAGATTCGAAGCTTCGTGGGTTTAGCTGGATATTACCAGAGGTTTATTGAGGGATTCTCCAAGATTGCTGGACCACTTACACAACTCACGAGGAAAAACCAAGCTTTTGAGTGGACTGACAGCTGTGAGCAAAGTTTCCAAGAGTTGAAGAATCGACTGACTACCTCACCGGTGTTAGTGCTACCCGATCCGAATAAGCAGTTTGAAGTGTACTGCTATGCTTCATACCAAGGGCTAGGATCTGTACTTATGCAGCATGGAAGAGTTGTGGCTTATGCTTCAAGGCAGTTGCGAGTGTACGAAAAGAATTACCTGATACACGACTTGGAGTTAGCGGCTGTAATTTTTGCTCTGAAGATATGGAGGCATTTTCTCTACAGAGCAACGTTCAATATTTTCAGTGATCACAAGAGTTTGAAGTATTTGTATGATCAGAAGGAGTTGAACATGAGGCAACGAAGGTGGTTAGAATTCCTGAAGGATTATGATTTCCAACTTCTGTATCACCCTGGCAAGGTAAATGTTGTGGCAGATGCTCTAAGTAGAAAGATGATCAGTGTCTCTGCCCTGATGATCAAGGAAAAGGATATGCTAGAGCAGTTCAGAGATGTGTGGTCTTTTGTGGAGTTAGAACTTGGAAATATTTGCATGAATATGGTTACCATTACAAGTGAGCTACTGGATGACATAAAGGAAAAGCAGAAGATTGACAAGTTCTTACAAGAAGTGAGAGAGCAAGTGGAGCAAGGAGGTGAAACAGAGTTTACGGAAGGAACGGATGGAATTCTGAGGTTTCGTGGAAGAGTTTGTATTCCTCGTGACAAGGAACTTAGAGAATACATCATTAACCATGCTCATACAAGCCACCGAGTATGCATCCGGGCATAACAAAAATGTACCAAGACTTGAAGAAGTTATTCGGTGGCATGGAATGAAGAGTGACGTCACTAGACGTGTATCGACTTGTCTAGTTTGTCAAAAAGCTAAGGTGGAACATCAGAGACCAGCGGGGTTCTTTGCAACCGTTGTCTATTCCGAATGGAAGTGGGACAAGATTGCAATGGATTTTGTAGTCGGATTGCCAAGGACAAGAAAAGGTCATGATTCGATTTGGGTAATCGTGGACCGACTCACGAAGTCGGCACACTTTCTCCCGATCGACATAAAATACAAACCGGAGAGATTGACTCAAATCTATATTAGAGAAATTGTTAGACTGCACGGTGTACCTACGAGTATTGTTTCGGATAGAGATCCGAGATTTACTTCAAATCTCTGGGAGAGTTTGCAAGAAGCGTTGGGGACGAAGCTACGTCTGAGTTCTGCTTATCATCCGCAGACCGACGGTCAATCAGAAAGGATGATCCAATCTTTGGAAGATTTGCTTCGAGCCTGTACCATAGAACAAACTGGTAGTTGGGACGACATTCTACCCTTGATAGAATTCACCTACAACAACAGTTATCATTCGAGCATAGGGATGGCACCCTACGAGGCTCTGTATGGACGACGTTGTCGAACACCTCTGTGTTAGTACCAAGACGGCGAGCTCCTTATTGTTGGACCAGAGATTATACAGTAGACAACTGAGAAGGTTAAGATGACTCAGGAAAAGATGAGAACGGCTCAAAGTCGGCAAAAGAGTTATGCAGACCGAAGGAGAAAACCTCTTGAGTTTGAGGAAGGCGAACATGTATTCCTGAAAGTCACACCTACGACTGGGGTGGGCCGGGCTTTAAAATCTAGAAAACTCACTCCTAAATTCCTTGGACCCTACCAAATCATTCGTCGTGTAGGTCCTGTAGCGTACCAAATATCCTTACCTCCTTTCCTTTCAAACATTCATAATGTTTTCCATGTGTCACAACTCCGAAAATACCTCCCTGACCCAAGTCATGTCATAGCACCGGATGCAGTACAACTAAAAGAAAACTTAACTTATGAGACGTCTCCTGTAAGAATCGAGGATAGGAAGATAAAGCAATTAAGAGGCAAGGAGATCGCATTGGTGAAAGTAATCTAGAACGAGGTGACCGGAGATGCAACTTGGGAGCTGGAAGACAAGATGAAGGAGCAACACCCACAGTTATTCTAAGGTATGCAAATTTTGAGGACGAAATTCTTTTTTGAAGGGGAGTATTGTAACATCCCAAAAATTCTTTATTTCATTATAAACGATCATTTTATAATATTTATGATTTTTAGGAATTTTTGTGGATTTTTCTGAAAATGATGAATATTTTAATATATTCTTTGTTTTACGTGTACACTGAGCGGAGCCCGGAAAACTAGAATATTTTCCCTGAGGCTGGTAAACTTTGAACTGTCAACGTGTCAACGGGGGATCTTACTAAACCCGAGGCTGGGCACAGTTTGCGAGGTTTATATTTTTTTTTTGAGGTTTTATCTGTTAAATAAAATTTTGGTATCATAAAATCATCTGATGAATAATAATATTTTATTTTCATCAATTGTAAATTTTATTCACTGAGAAAATAATTCCACAGGGTAATTAATCATCTGTCAGATGTATTTAATTTGGAGACAAGCTTACTATGTACTTTATCGAGGAGCGCGCGAAGCTTCTCAAGGAAGCTTCCTCCAACCATTATTTTATCATTTCTCTCTCCTCCCAAATTTGTGCAACATGTTTGAAATTAAGGGGGTCTAATTCATTTCATTTTCTCACATTTCCTCTCCTCCCAAATACGCTGCTACTATTCACTCATCTTCTCTCTTCTCTTTTATCCTACAGCAGCAACACCACCCACACCTCCATTTTGTTCTTCAAACCGTCCCAAATCTTAGCACCATTTCGTGTTTGGAGAACCATCATCATTGAGGAAATCAGCTTCAAGGTTCTGCCATTTCCTCCATCTTCATTCTCCTACGTCTTTGAAGCTTAAAGGTTGGAGCTTTAAGGTAAAGCTCTTAGCTTTTTCACCCTCTCTTCTCTTTTTCGTAAACCACTGTCATTTTGATGACAAAGGGTATCCATTTCAATATTAGGATTCTGATTCTTGCAAGTTTAAATCTTTAAGGAATTCCTAGAAGCTGGAAACGAAATCCTGACTAAAAAGGAGCAGCCTTTCTTTGTGCTTCTCCCAGGTAAGAGGAAGACACTCCTCCTCAACCTCTTTTAGCATTTAGGGACGTTGTTTGTGATTGACACTGTGATTCATCTCTGTTTGAATGCTGCTGGTGATGTATATGTATATGCTATTGGATTGTTGTGTGATTTGATATATATGTCTGGAACATATAATCTAAAAGGAACGCTGTCGGGCTGGCTCTCGGATGGCCACGCCTTGAGACTAAAATTTTGGGATTATTGGTGAGAAGTGGTAATGACTTGATTTCTGATCATTAAGTGAAATGTCAAAACCTGTCGTGTAGGAACCCCTGGCCAAACTCGTCGAATGTGATGCCCGTCGAATTTGATTCCTGGTCATTAAGTGAAATGTCAAAACCTATCGTGTAGGAACCCCTGGCCAAACCCGTGGAATGTGATGCCCGTCGAATTTGATTTCTGATCATTTAGCGCATTATCAAAATCTGTCGAGTATGAACTTCTGGCCAAACCCGTCGAATGTGATGTCATGATCACTCAGTAAAGTCAAAACCTGTCGAGTATGAACCCCTGGCCATGCCCATCGAATATCCGTCGAGTATGAACTCCTGACCACTTAGGAGAGAAACTCCTCCAATGCAAAATCTGTCGAATTTGAATGACCACATCCGTCGAGTGAAATATTCGTCGAGTTAGAATGCCAATACCCATTGAGAGACATACCTGTCGAGTGGATCTTCTATCCATTTATCAGAAGCTTCCCAAAGTTAATGTTCATCGAGTTAGAATGCCAATACCCATTGAGAGACATGCCTGTCGAGTGGATCTTCTGTCCATTTATCAGAAGCTACCCAAAGTCAATATTCGTCGAGTAGAACGTCAAGACTCGTCGAATTAGAGTTCTGACCATAGTGTTTTCGTCGGTTCGACACTTGGGAGATTTCTCCAACGTCGACACCCACATCCGTCGAATTGGACTTCTGTTGACCTTCTGGAAAGAATTCGACAGTTCTGACCTCTGTTCGACAGAACCCCCATCCGACAGAAATTGGTTTTTATCCAATCTTGTTATAAAATGTTCTCCCATTTTTCATCCTTCTGCCATGTTAGTCTTCGTCGAATGGCAGCCTCAATTTTTCACTAAATGCATAGTCTCCGTCGAATTCACAACTTTGGTTTATCACCCCATACCTAGCAATTAAATCTGTGACGTTGTTGGTGATTCTGGCCATGTATCTTCCTGGATTCAAAACCCTTGGATTAATAAAAGTACATAAATCATAAATGATTGGATGATTAGAGATTAAGTAGGGATTCATAAACAGGGAAGAACATGAGTATGGGTGAGCTTTTGAGGCACATAATGAATTTAATGGTTGACTTTTATCATGACTATGAATGAAAATTGTGAATGTCCTTAAAATGTACTATTGGATTGTTGTATACCCGTGAATGGGATCAGATCTTGTGATAAATGATATGACATGCATGTGAAGCATGATGGGCCTAGTTGGTCATGAGGAGTATGATTGTGTCATGCATTGAACAAAAAGAAAGAGATTGTCCGTTGGACTTGGTTAAGGCCGATAGCCTAGGAGTTGAACTTACACCTTTTTGCGGGTGCGAATAGACAAGTGTAGGTTACTTGTTGACCTTGGGGGCGTCAGGGTGCAGGTACCTCACAATGAGCAGCTGGTAGCTCTCTGTCGTGGGGCGGGCGATGCAAACACACTGACGATCCGGACCGAGACGCTGTCCTATGTCGAGATCTGTGTAGAATGTCTTGTAAAATGCCATGTTGTACAAAATGATAAATTGAGAATTTTTAGCACTTGAGGGCCTGGGCAGCCAAGAATACATACATACCTCCTGATCGTTCCCTCCGACTGTTTTGTGTCTAGCTCCATGGAGTAGGATTTTGGTTATTGAGGGCAAGTGTGCATAGTGAGTCCATGAATCATCTAGCATGCATTGTTATTATAACTGGAACTGTTTGGTTGATTATAATTTCTATTGAATGTTCATTACTATTATTGCTGTCATAAATGCTATGTGGGCATTTTGTGCCATTTAGTTTCTCGATGCTATGATTGGTAATGATGGTAGGATGTCTTACCTCTTCTCTGTCTCTCCACTTCTGTTTTGTCCGTATACTACGTTCTATAGAAGACAACTACAAGGAACCGGAAGCCCCCGACTTCCCTGGTTTTCGGCCTCATCTCGACTGAGCGACTGCAGAAGCGTATGGAGCCACGCACGCAAAGATTTTTGGGAGATGTGCGCCTGACCTTCTTGGGAGGGCCAGAGTGCTGGTACATCAACTATGGTTCTGAGCGTTGCGTCTATACGGGGGATGTGTCCTTATCTTTAGCCTGGAGGCGTCACGAGCCGCCTGTCTTCACCTGCTGTATTAGTTTACGTCTGGAATTTCAGCTACCGATACGCGAGATGTGGGGTGACTGCTATTTCACTCCGCGGGAAGACTCATTTCGTTCCACCGCTCGGGCCCCGTCCCGTGACTCTGCGATTTATATGGTGATTTCCTCTGACGAAGAAGATCTCGAGGAAGATCCCGAAGAAGTTCCTGAGGACGACCCCGAAGAGGATCCTGAAGAGGACCCTGACTCGATTCCTCCTCACTTGAGGGACTGACTTTACTTGTAGCTACTGAGGGCTACCAGTATTTTATTTTGGGGGCCTGATGTTTTGTCTGTAGTGGGCTGTATATTCTGATACCGTAGGGATATGTATGTAAAATCCTTTGGGGGCAGGTATAGTTTTGCTTTTTGTTATGCCAGGCTTTGTAACTAAACAGTTGATAATTATATATATATATGAATGAAATGTTAATTTCCCATGTATGTCTCGTCATCGTGGATATTGATTATCGTTAACGTAAATGTAATGAAAAAAAAATATACTTGCTAATTTACTTAACCAACTACAATTGAGTAAATGTATAAATTATTAAAATGAACCGGGTCTTAACTCACATAAAATTTTTATTTCCGCATTGTAATTGAAAGTGAGATGTTCCCTTGGGTTTGAAAAGGGGCGTCACTACTATTGAGGAATCAATACATGTTACATTTGATGAAACTAACTTATTTGGGTTAGGAAAGATGGATGTTGATGATGTTGCAGAAATCTTATCCAATACATACTTGAGAAGCAAAGAAGAAGAGCAAAAGAGAGAAAGCCAAAGAGAGGAAGCACTACCACAACAAGAGGAGCAAACTTCAAATGATCTTATAAGAGAATGGAGAACTTCAAGACACCATCATCTTGACAAGGTTATAGGCGATGTTTCAAAATGGGGTAACTACTTACAACTCTCTTAGAGATGCATGTAATCATATGACTTTTGTCTCTCAAGTTGAACCTAATGACATAAATGAGGCTATTAATGATAAACATTAGATCTTGGCTATGGAAGATGAACTAAACCAATTTGAGAGAAATCAAGTTTGGGAATTAGTTCTAAGGCCTAATGATCGTCCCATAATTGGCACGAAATGGGTCTTTAGGAACCAACTTAATGAAACAGACTTAATTATAAGAAACAAAGTTAGACTTGTAGCTAAAGGATATAATCAAGAGGAAGACATAAATTATGAGGAAACATATGCACCCGTAGCTAAATTAGAGGCCATAAGAATGCTACTTACATATGCATGCATCATAGATTTTAAACTTTATAAAATGGATGTCAAAAGTGCTTTCTTAAATGGTTTAATTCAAGAATAAGTGTATGTGGAACAACCTCCTGATTTTGAAAACTTTGAACTGCCCAACTATGTTTTTAAATTGAAAAAGGTCTTATATGGCTTAAAACAAGCTCCTAGAGCTTGGTATGAAAGGTTGAGCAAATTTTTTTTGGAAAAAGGCTTCTCTAGAAGAAAGGTTGACACTACTCTCTTCATCAAGCATAAAATGCATGACATATTTCTTGTTCAAATATATGTTGATGATATAATATTTGGTGCTAATAATGAGTCTTTTTGCAAGGAGTTTGCTAATATTATGCAAAATAAATTTGAGATGTCTATGATGGTGAGCTCAACTTCTTCCTTAGACTCCAAATCAAGCAAACAAGGGATGAGACTTTCATAAGTCAATTCAAATATTGCAAGGAGCTGCTCAAAATGTTTGGAATGGACAATGCTAAGCATATGGCTACACCAATGGGCACTTCTTATTATTTGTACAAGGATGAATAAGGTAAATCTGTAAAAATCTCAAAATATAGAGGTATGATTTGCTCACTCCTTTATCTTATAGCAAGTAGACCAAATATTATGTTTAGTGTGTGCATGTGTGCTAGATTTCAAGCAAATCTTAAAGAATCACACCTATGTGCTGTAAACGAATTATGAAATATCGAATAGGCACTTCACAAATGGGTTTGTGGTACCCTAAGGGTGCCTCTTGTAGTCTAATTAGTTATTCTAATTTTGATTTTGCTGAATGCAAAATAGATAGGAAGAGCACTAGTGGGACATGCCACTTGCTTGGAAGCTCACTAGTTTCTTGGCATAGCAAGAAACAAAATAGTGTGACATTGTCTATAGCTGAAGCTGAATATGTTGTAGTTGGGAGTTGTTGGGTTCAAATTCTTAGGATGAACTAATAACTTCTAGACTATGGTCTTGAGCTTGATCACATCCCTATAAAGTGTGATAACACTAGTGCAATTAATTTGTCTAAAAATTTCATTTTGCACTCGAGAACAATGCATATAGAAATAAGGAACCACTTCATTAGAGATCATGTTCAAAAAGGTGATTGCATGATTGAGTTTGTTGAAACCACTAAACAACTAGCTAATATCTTCACTAAGCCTTTGGTAAAAGAAACATTCTTTTATATAAGAAGAGAATTGAGCATGATTGATCAATCATGCATATGAATGAATGCTTGTTTTTATTGTTTTATCATTTATTTATTCCTCTTAAATTATTATTGACTTGAGTATCAGAGGTTTCCCAAAATTTGTTTTACAGGTACTCCATCAATTAGGTAAGAAATCTTTTCTCACTCTGCTATTCTAAATGAGCTTAATGGTGTTTTTATTTTAGTCTTATTCGAATAAGACCTTTCTTATTCGAATAACATATCTCAGTAGGCACCAAAATATGATGTTTTATATGTTTTACTCGAATAAGGAATACCTTATTCGAATAATGCTTGACAGAAGCATTCCCAAATTTTGATCTTTTATGTGTTATTCGAATAACAATATGGTTATTCGAATAAAGCTTGGAAGGAAACCAAGTCTGGGTACGCTATTGTTCGAATAACAGATATGTTATTTGAATAACGCTTGGTAGAGAGCCAAGACCTTTGAGCTTCGACGCTGTTATTCAAATAACAACATTGTTATTCAAATAACGCTTGGCAGTGAGCCAAGATGTTTCAGTCGCCACATTGTTATTCAAATAACATAGTTGTTATTCGAATATCACGCGATCTATAAAAGGGTCTTTGCGCATTTTGTCCCTTATTACTCAGTTTTCTATCATCTCCCCTGCACTCTTCCTCTCCTCCTTTCTCTCTCTGAAGTGCTACGCCTCTCTTTCCCAAAAACCCAGAAGCCCAAACCTCAACCATTGTTGCATACCTAAAACCTCCATTTCTCTCTCTATGTCTCTTTCTTTCTTTCTCTCTCTCTCTCTCCAAAACACAATTGCCACCAACATCGTAGCCATCAACCATGGCCTCCTCTTCCCAAATCAAAGCTCCATGCAACAACCAATTGGATCTTCAAAGACTCTCTTCGAAAGATGATGATTTGAAACCTTCAGGGAAGATTTCTGGAACAGGGATCTTGTGCAACCCAAGTACATGGATATGAAGTTCTTTGAAGATGAAGGATTATTTGAGTTCCTTGACATCCTGAACCACCAAGGCATGCTCAAGCTGTGCAGTTTAATACACTAAAATGACATATTAGACTTATTTATGTGTTCAAAAGGTAGCGTATGACTTGCTTAGCATGCATGTTTAATTTTGTGACAATCTGAGTTAGTTTAGGTACTTGCAACCCGGACTGTGAAAAGTAACTTAAAATGACTCAGATAATAGCATAAATTGCTTCAACGAGGGAAAAAAATGGATAATTTATTTCTAGGTCACAAATATATGAAACAAGTTACAGCTAAAGTTTCAAGGTAAATTGAGCAAGTTTGGCATGTTTAGGCATACTGGTTGTCTATTTATAGCCGGTTTGACTAGCAACAGATATGAAAAAATCAAATAATGGTGAAACGACTTTTTATATGAATCCTAGTATTTATTTTAAAGTTGTTAGAATCTGAAAATCTTGATTTAGCTAAATTTGAGTGTTTTTAGCAGATCGAGATTTTATTAGTTTTGGCCAAAAGGCCATCTGAGTCTTTTGTTCCCTTTTTATAAGTCTCACTCACAGCCTCTTGCTTCACAAAAACAGAAGTAGAAATCTTGCAAGGAGAAAGAAAGAAAGAGGAAGAAAAGACCAAGGAGGAGGAAGAGAGAAAGAGGAAAACCAAAGGAAAAGCTAAGGCTTAAGATCCAACCAAGCTTGAATCTCTTCATAGCTGCAAAAGGTAGGAGTTTTATGATCATCTTCACTTCTTTTTACTCCTTTCACCATTTATGCACTTAAGATGTTTAATAGGCCAAATTGAGTTCTAAAGGTGTTCGATATGTTTTGCTTGCATGACTGAGTTTCTTTGGTCATTTATGACTTGTTCATAGCATAAATTGAGGTTAGAAGCTTTGAATATCTCATTTGGACCTTCGATATGAATGTTGCGGCGTGAGAGTGTTGTTACACCCAGTATTGAGAACTGAGGCTAGGGCGCTGAGGTGTGATGAATGTCGTGCCACGGCGTGAGCACTAGGAACTCAAAAAATGTCATTTTTGATGTTTTGAAGTTCTGGACTAGATGGAATCATTAGTATATGTTTCCTAAAGTGTGTTAAGGCACAAGAAAGGATATTTTCAGGAGGAAAATTATCCCCTAGCATGTATAAGAAAGTTTAAACCTTTGAGCATTCAATAGTTATGGTTTGCTTTAGGTTAGTATCTAGCACCTTAGGCCACTTTAGTGGTAATGTATGTCACTTAAGAGAAATAAGTGATGAGTTGGTGTTTAGATATATGTACGATGGGAAGGATTAATAGTGTTGATCTTTGTGAGTATCCTTTGATGCCCATTCATGAAGGCCAAGGGAGATATATAGGTGTTCGAAAGACTTTTTTGAGTAAGAACATAACATTGATATTTTGATAGTGCCAAAGCCAATGGATATAAGTGGGGAGTCTATAAGGTTCTTTTGAATAAGGATTCAGCCCAAACTTCTCAGCGTGCCAGGATATGTGTAATGTGAGGATGAGTTTTTCCTTTATTTACCACAAGATAATACATTAAACCAGTATTCCTAAGCCTTACATCTTGGTTCTAAGTTGGACTAAGTGTATGTATGAGATGTATGTTAACTTAGTTTATCTAAATGCTAGAGCTAGACCTTATAGATGCTTTAAACATATCTTTTAGCATGTATTGAGATTATGTTTATTTATGCTATGTATACTGGTTTTGGTTTACTCATACTAAGAAATATTGTTTCTTACCCCACTGTGTACCATGTAAATCTAGGTGAAACTTCTTCCAAGAGTAAGAAGAAGAATGAAGCTAAAGAATAAATTAGCTTTATGGTTTATATTTCAAATGTTGTATCTTTTAGTACTTCTTTTGAAACGTATAGACTTATGTAATACTTTAAGTCTTTGCTAAGGCTAATGTTGCATAGGTATATTTATGAATTACGTTATAAATGTTTTATGTTTTTCGCATTTCATATAGCTATCTATAATGTTTCCAATGAACATTATGGATATATTTATCAGATCAGTACATATGTAGTGACATTGTAATACTAAGTATCTCCTTGTATGTTATATATATTGAGATATTGGTATTAGGGTGTTACATTTTGGTATCAAAGCAGTTCATCCTGTTGAGCTGGGGTATGGACTGACTATGTTTAGGCATATTAGGAGTTCCTTCTTAGAAATTGTGCTTTTCTTGTTTTATATGTTAGATATGATGATAGAATTGCATGATTTGCCTTAGATTGGTTTGTTATTAGCTTCTGTTGTACAGTTACATGGTATTGAGACTGCAGCTCAATATATGTTGTTTCTGTGTGTACAGAAAACTATGACACTAATAAGGCGATCTAGAGAAGTAGAGAACTCGACCCCACAAGGTCCAGATATGGCTGAAGCCTTTATGGTTATGGCCAATGTTTTGACAAGGGTGCTTGAGAGGATGGAAGCAAATCCACCTCAACAACCTCTATCACTTGAGCACCCAGTGCAAGATGTATCACAAGTTGGAAGGAATTAGAATTTCCTAAACTTAATAGCTTTCTGTCAAATGAACCCTTGACCATTTAAAGGCGAGTTTAATCCCGATAAGGTTGAGGAGTGGCTCAGTGAGATGGAACAAATCTTCGAAGTGATGGTATGTTCGGAGGTTTTTTTGCAACCTAAGGTTAGATGGTCTCAACATCATCTCAGAGATCAAAGACAAGCAAATTGTAATCACTCCGGAAGATTGGGTGGAACACTTTGATTTGAGAGCAATTGGCACTGCCATTGAGGAAGATAGCAAGCCATATGTGAAGGACTACAAGAAGAAGGATGCTATGCCACTAATTGTGAAACCTGGAATGCAGTGGCCTAAGGTTGGGTTGAAGAGTGGTACTCTAAAAAGTCAGGATAGGCTGCTCCACTATGCATATGCACACATACTTGCCCCTCGCGGTGGCAACTATGTTTATCTGATCGAGGATGATATCTTCTTAGTCTGGGTCTTGAGAAAAGGCTAGAAGATCAACTGGCCCAATTTCATTGGGAAGCATACGATGAAGGCAAAAAGTAAGGAGAATTCAGACTTGCCTTATGCTCTACTTATTTCAGCTTTTCTCAAGAAGTACTCACTGGTCAGGCAGACTGAGCGACTCCAGCTCAACCACTTCAAAATCTTTGGAGAATACACTTTGAAGAAAATGAAGATGGTTCCTGATAATGAAGGAGGTTGGGTTTACCCAGATGAGTTGGAGGAAGCTGGAGCTAATGAGGCTGCTAAAGATGTTCCTGCTGAAGATGCTTCTATTGTTGCTCCTATTGCTACTGCTGTTGGTCCAGTCACCTTGGAGCAAATCATGGCAACTCTGCTTGACAGCAGGGCTTATACGAAAAACACTTTTTCTATTTTGTTTGATAAAATAGAAGGTGTTGAATGAGAAGTGGCAACTTTGCGAGCTTTGTAACCAGATTAACACCCAACTCCCCCCGTCCGCCACCGGATGCATACATCTAGGATTCTTAGTTCATAGGATCCTTGTTTTTTGGTTTTTGCTTGTATTGGCTATTTTTCACGTAAATGTAAATGTAATTGGCTAATTTGTGAATGAATGACAAATTAATCTTTGCTTGCATTGCTGTGTTCAAATTAATCTTATTTCTGTTTAGGCTTGTTTTTTATATGATAAATTTACTGTCTTCAATAAAATAACATGCTGGACTTAATTGAATATCAATAAATCATTTGCTTATGCTTTGATTTTTCTTCTTTTTGCCCCATCTTTTTTATCATGATAAAAAGGGGGGAAAGAAACTAAAGATCTCACTTTTTGAGAATATTTTTGAGAAAAGACAAGAAAATATAAACCGGATCTTGGGATTCCAAAAGTAAAAAGGAGCTACGCATAACTTTAAATTAAAATTCAACTCTTATGAAAAAGAGGGGGAGTAAGTCTCTCTAATGCCTTGTGAATTCCAATTTTATGAAACTAACTCTTTTCTCGATGTTTGTTTGTCATCATAAAAAATGGGGAGAATGTAATTGGCCATTGACCTATGAAGTTTTTGTTTCAATGATAATAAACATGAAGATGTTGCAAGATCAAGTCCAAGACCTTCAAGAATAGCTTTAGGACTTAGATCATTATGTAAAAGTATAAAGTGGTTCACACTAATGCTCTACAAAATGTTTTTCAAAGAAACAAAATAGCACATATGCTTTTAAGGCTTCAAAATGGTCTTTGGTTTCCAAAGAAACAACCATTAAGTACCCAAAAGCTTATAATATCATTTGGAATCAATTGACAATGTTTAAAAACTATATAAAATTATTTTCAAATGGCTTATTCAAATAAGGATCTCCTTATTTGAATAACCAAAGTCAGAGAAGCCAAGAAATCCATCTAGGTAAGCATTATTTGAATAAAGCCCTACTTTATTCGAATAAGGGTTCAAAATATGCTTTGGCATGTATGAGTTATTCGAATAACCCAATTGTTATTTGAATAACACGTTTTTCAGAAAATAGGTTTTTTAGGGCTTATTCGAATAATGTGAGTGTTATTCGAATAACACGTTCCAGAGATAAAATATGAATGTGCTATTTGAAGCTTTATTCGAATAACAAAGTTGTTATTCGAATAAGAGCTTATACCAGAAATAGAATAAATGGCTAGTTATGAAGCATTTAAAGCTCCAACCAACCTCCGAACGACTTTAATATTCATTGGGCTATAAATACAAGTTGTTGGGCATTTATGGTGGTTAGAGAATCAATCTGAAAACCTTGGTTGAGTATTAATACGAGCTTTTACAACCATTTAATTAAATACTTTATTTTTGAGCTTCAAAGTGTGAATCCAAATAATGATTAAGCTTCAAGTTGTATATCTACTCTGTGTGTGAGGTAAATTCATTTCAATCTATTTGTAAACACTTTGAGAAGGTGGAGGATCCCTTGAGAAACTTAGAGGCTTATACACAAGAGGTGAATGATCCTTGAAGTGTAGGAAGAACTCAACTATTGTAAAGGGATGAAGCACCTTGTGAAGCTTGTGTGTTTGGATGCATACCTTTGACGACTTGTTTTGATGATAACAAATGTGAAGAATAAATAAAGATGATAAATAGACCAAGTCCAAGTTTTTTTTTTATTAGCACTAGGACTTAGGATCTATTGTACGAAGCTCACTTTGATATCTCTTTGTTTTTGAAAGAAAAGATAAAAACTGTTTTGAAACAAACTCAATATCTTTGAAAACATCTTTGTCAAAACGATTTTGAACTGAGTTATTCGAATAGAGCTTAGCCTATTCGAATAAACACCTTCACGAGGTTTGTTTTCTAAAAGGTGCTATTCGAATAACCATCCTGTTATTTGAATAACTAAGGTTTTCCAGAACTCTATTTTTTAAGTGGCTATTCGAATAACCATCCTTTATTCGAATAAATGAAGTTTTTCAGAATTGTGTTTTAAGTGAGTTATTTGAATAACTCAAATGTTATTCGAATAAATCTTTTATGTCTGAACTTCTGTTACCAACGTTATTCGAATGGTTCAGCTGTTATTTGAATAACTTCTTCAGTTTTAAAACTCTGACTTTAACAAAGTTATTCGAATAACACATTGGTTATTCGAATAACCCATTTCAGATGGCTTTTTACGTTGATCTCAGAAATAGTGTTATTCGAATAAGCTTTCCTTCTATTTGAATAACTACGGAGCTCTTGTTTACGTATATGGAAACAGACAGGTTTTCAAATTTGTTTTAAATGATATTAATTATACCTAAACGGCTATCTCTGTGCTTTTCCCTATAAATAGCAAGCTTGGATCACGAATTTTATAGCCCATAATTCTGAACTAATTTTTGCTTGCTCTAATCTGTGAAAATTATTTTCTACTCTCTTTTTGATTAAAAACTTTGAGATATTTTTGTGAGAGCTCCATTAGCACTTCAATTTGTATTACTTATTCTGAGTGAGAGTTTCTCTTCATCTATTCTCTGATATTCTGTATCGAGGGTGAGGTATCCCTCAAGGTTTGTATAAGGGTGAGGTATCCCTGCAGGCTGAGACTTTAGCACAAGGGTAGAGTGTCCCTGTGTGTGAAAAGTGCTCTATTTTGTAACGGTAGCAAGCACCTATTGAAACTTGTATACTTAGTGAAAAATCTCGGCTTTCGCAGACTGGACGTAGACCACAAGTGGGTTAGTGGTCGAACCAGGATAAATACTTGTGCTCGCTTCTCTTTTCCCTAATCTCTTTATTTTATGCAATTTAATTTACTGCACATTTATTTTTCACTGCTCTTTATTGTTTCTTTTCTTCTTCTCGTTCCTTCTGTGCATTTATTTATTAAGATTTTAATATTTGTCTTAATTAAAAAGAGGTTTTGCGAAAAAGTTTTATACTCAATTCACCCGCCCTCTTGAGTACTGGAAGCCACTTGGTAACAAGTGGTATCAGAGTTAGACTCTTGTATAAAGAGCGTAGCAACTTCAAGAGAACATGGCTTCTTCAAATGATTTTTCAGAAGGATCTTCCATAAATCGACCACCCTTTTTCAATGGGGATGGTTATGCATATTGGAAGGAAAGAATGAAAATCTTCATCGAAGCTATTGATCTAGATGTATGGGATGCTGTTGAAAATGGTGCTTTTATACCCACACATGAGGTCGATGGTGTAAGGACCGAAACACCACGAAATAAATGGTCTGATGAAGACAAAAGAAAAGTTTAATTTAATTTAAAAGCCAAAAATATTATTATTACTGCTTTGGGATATGATGAATTTTTTAGAATTTCAAATTACAAAACTGCTAAAGAAATGTGGGACACTTTACAAGTTACCCATGAGGGTACTAGTGAAGTTAAGAGGTCGAGAATCAATTCTCTAACTCGTGAATATGAACTATTCAGAATGAACCAAGGAGAAAGCATTCAGGAAATGCAAAAGAGGTTCACCCACATAGTTAATCATCTTACATCTTTAGGCAAAAGTTTTTCTAACGAAGATTTGATTAACAAAGTTTTGAGATGTCTTAGCAGGATTTGGCAACCCAAAGTAACAGCCATATCAGAATCAAGGGATTTGTCCACAATGACTTTAGCTACCCTCTTTGGAAAACTTCATGAGCACAAATTGAAACTGAGCAGATTAAGCCAAAGCGAAGAGAACGATAAAAAGAAAAAGGGGATAGCGCTTAAAGCCACTTCATCAAGATTCGACAATGATGATGAAGAAAATGAAGAAAGCTCAGAGAACATCAAGGTAAGTGAAGAAAATCTGAGTTTGTTGGTTAAAAGGTTTGGTAAATTTCTCAGAAAAAGGAAACGCAAAGAAGACCCCCCTTCTCTCCGAAAAAGACTCACTACAAAGGCGAAGGAGCTTCATCGACTCCAACTTGCTATGAATGTGGCAAACCTGGTCACATGAAAATGGAGTGTCCAGTTTACCAAAAGAAGAAGGAGAAATTTGAAAAGAAGCCCTTCAAGGAAAGGAAAGGAAGAAAAGCCTATATAGCATGGGATGAGAACGACATGGATTCAACTGACAGCTCAGATAGCGAGGAAGCTCAACTATGTCTCATGGCAAAAGGAGAAGAAGAAGAAAGCGAAAATGAGGTAAGTTCTAATACTACTTTATTACCTTCTTACGATGAGTTACAAGACGCTTTTGAAGAATTACATGAAGAATCTTTAAAATTGACAAAAATTATTTCTTCTTCTAAGAAAACAATTTCTTCTTTAGAAAATCAAATTCTTGTTTTAAATAAAGAAATAGAAGAATTGAAAATTGAAAATGAAACTTTGGGAATCATTGATGCATGCACAAATCATTCTCCACATGCTTCTACTTCTTCATCTTGTTCTTCATGTCATATGCTTGAAAAAGAAATTGAAGACTTAAAGAACACTCTTTCTAAATTCACCTTTGGAAGGGATAACTTATATATTTTGTTAGGAAGACAAAGAGTGGTTTTTCAAAAAGCCGGGATAGGTTATAACCCGAAAAATCAATAAAAACTCTATAAAAATTTCTTTGTGCATTCTACTGTTTCAAGTAGTCCTTTTATTAAATGTTTTTACTGTGGAAGAAAAGGACATAGTGCTTCAACATGTAATGCAAGGAAAAACATAAATACAAAAGTTGGAACAAAAATGATTTGGGTTCCCAAGGGTACTATACCCAAAACTGACACACAAGGACCCAAGAAAGTTTGGGTACCAAAAGTTAAAAACTAAACTTGTGTTGTAGGTGTGCTTGAAAGCTAGGAGTTCAAATTGGTATCTTGATAGCGGCTGTTCCAAGCATATGACCAGGGACGATTCAAAATTCACCGTGCTTATTCCTAAGAATCATGGACACGTCACTTATGGCAATAACAACAAAGGAAAAATCCTTGGAATTGGCAAAGTCGGTAAGAACCCTAGCTCCTCCATTGAAAATGTGTTGCTTGTTGAAGGCTTGAAACATAACTTGCTTAGTATTAGCCAATTATGTGATAAAGGAAATAAAGTTATATTTAATTCAAATTGTTGCATAATTGAAGATAAAAATGACAAGCATGTTAAATTCATTGGTCATAGAGTAAACAACATCTATATGATTAGTCTTGATGATATATCTTCAAATGATACGAAATGCCTCTTAAGTAAGAATAATGATTCATGGTTATTGCATAGGAGAATTGCACACATTCACATGGATCACTTAAAGAAGTTGGTCTCTAAAGAGCTAGTAATTGGACTACCCAAGCTTAATTTTATAAAAGATAAGTTATGTGATGCATGTCAAAAAAGTAAACAAATAAAGGTCTCTTTTAAAGCAAAAAATATAGTTTCAACTACTAAACCTTTACAACTTTTGCACATGGATCTGTTTGGACCTTCTAGAACTATGAGCTTTGGTGGGAATTACTATGCTTTAGTGATTGTGGATGATTTTTCTAGGTTTATATGGACTTTATTTCTTGTAAATAAAAATGATGCATTTCTAGCTTTTAAAAGACTTGCCAAAGTTATTCAAAATGAAAAAGGTTTTCAAATCTCTTCTATAAAAAGTGATCACGGTGGCGAATTTGAAAACAATGTTTTCAAAAATTACTGTGATGAACATGGCATTAATCATAATTTCTCTGCCCCTAGAACTCGCAACAAAATTGAATTTGAAAAAAGAAAAACCGTTCTTTAGAAGAAATGGCGAGAACTATGCTTAATGAGGCTGCTCTTCCTAAATACTTTTGGGCAGATGCTGTAAGTACAACTTGTTATGCAATGAACCGGGCCCTTATAAGGCCTATTTTAAAGAAAATCCCATATGAGTTGTATAAGGGAAGAAAGCCAAATGTCTCACACTTTCATGTTTTTGGTTGCAAATGTTTTGTTTTAAATAATGGAAAAGATAATTTAGGCAAGTTTTTTGCTAAGTCTGATGAAGGTATATTTCTTGGCTATTCAAATCATAGTAAAACTTTTCGTATATATAATAAGAGAACTATGACTATCGAAGAATCTATACATGTTTTATTTGATGAAACTGACCCAAATGGATCGAGAAAGGATCTTGTTGTTGATGATGTTGCAGAAATATTGGCGAAAACACACCTAGATAGTAAAGAAAAGGAAATCAAGGAGAAAGAGGATAAACAAAGACAAGAAGATTTGCAAGCTTTGGAACTTCCCAAAGAATGGCGAACTTCAAAATATCATTCTCTTGATCAAATTATCGGTGATGTATCTAAAGGTGTAAGTACTCGCAACTCCCTTAGAAATACTTGTAATCACTTAGCTTTTGTTTCTCAAATTGAACCTAAGGATTTAATTGAAGCTTTTGATGATGAACATTGGATCTTAGCTATGCATGATGAATTAAATCAGTTTGAAAGAAATCAAGTTTGGGAATTAGTTGCTAGACCTAATAATCACCCCATAATTGGAACTAAATGGGTTTTTAGAAACAAACTTGATGAAAATGGGTTAATAACTAGAAACAAAGCTATATTGGTTGCTAAAGGGTATAATCAAGAAGAAGGAATAGATTATGAAGAAACATATGCACCCATAGCTAGATTAGAAGCTATTAGGATGTTACTTGCTTATGCTTGCATCATGGATTTCGAATTATATCAAATGGATGTCAAAAGTGCTTTCCTAAATGGTTTTATTCAAGAAGAGGTATACGTTGAATAACCTCCGGGTTTTGAAAATCATGAATTACCCAACCATGTTTTTAAACTTAAAAAGACTTTATATGGTTTAAAGCAAGCCCCTAGAGCTTAGTATGAAAGGTTGAGTAAGTTTCTTTTAGAAAATGGTTTTTCAAGAGGAAAAGTTGACACTACCCTTTTTATTAAAAATAAAAAGCATGACATTCTTCTTGTGCAAGTATATGTGGATGATATTATATTTGGTGCCACTAATGAATCCCTTTGTAAAGAATTTGCTAAGACAATGCAGAACGAATTTGAAATGTCGATGATGGGAAAATTGAACTTCTTTCTCGGACTTCAAATCAAACAAACAAATGAAGGGACATTCATAAGTCAAACCAAATACTGCAAGGAATTGCTCAAGAGATTCGAAATGGAAAACGCTAAACACATGGCCATTCCGATGGGCACTTCTTGCTACTTGGACAAAGATGAAGGAGGTAAATCAGTAGAAATAATGAAATATAGAGGTATGATTGGTTCTCTCCTTTATCTTACTGCTAGTAGGCCAGATATAATGTTTAGTGTATGCATGTGTGCTAGATATCAGGCAAATCCTAAGGAATCTCACTTAAGTGCTGTTAAACGAATAATGAAATACCTAGTAGGCACTTCACAAATAGGCTTGTGGTACCCTAAGGGTGCCTCTTGTAGCCTAATAGGCTATTCTGACTCTGATTTTGCTGGGTGCAAATTGGACAGAAAAAGTACTAGTGGGACATGCCACTTGCTTGGTAGTTCTTTAGTTTCTTGGCATAGCAAGAAACAAAATAGTGTGGCTCTGTCTACCACTGAGGCTGAATATGTTGCAGCCGGGAGTTGTTGTGCTCAAATATTATGGATAAAGCAACAACTTTTAGACTACGGTCTTCAGCTTGATCACATCCTGATAAGATGTGATAACACTAGTGCAATAAATATCTCTAAGAATCCCATACTGCATTCCAGAACAAAGCATATAGAGATAAGACAGCACTTTATCAGAGATCATGTACAAAAAGGGGATTGCATTCTTGAGTTTGTTCAAACATCTAAGCAACTTGCAGATATCTTCACTAAACCCTTAGCAAAAGAAGCATTCTTTTATATTCGAGGAGAATTGGGCATAATTGATCAATCCAATATATAAATTGCTGAATATTATCACATGGATATATGCTTTAAATTTCATGAACGTATGTTTTTCTGTGCTTCTTTGTTAGATTTATTCGAATAAACAAACCTTTATTCAAATAAACCTCTTTACTGCTTGTTAAAATGTGTGTTGAACATCAGCCTTATTCGAATAGAACTCAGTTTATTTGAATAAACTAATTCCTCTGTTAAATCCTGTGTGTTTTTCATCTTTATCTATTCGAATAACACCGTTCCTATTTGAATAACCAGAAGCCTTCGTTTATCAGTGTTTCTTTCTGCCCTCTGCTTATTCGAATAATCCTCAGGTTATTCGAATAACCTGAACTTGTTTCTATCAGTGTTGACTGATTGGCCTCAGCTTATTTGAATAACTCCAATAGTTATTCGAATAAACCTTGTCAGCTAGCCAAAACGTTTGGCTTTCCCAGATGTTCCATTCGAATAGATCCCCTCCTATTCTAATAAACCCTAGCTGAAACACCTTTGCAGGTTCCTGCGCGCCTGTCTGTTCAGCTTTCCAGCAAAGTTTATTCGAATAAACCTCTGTTTATTCGAATAAACACGGGTTTTCTTTAAATAACCCATGCGCGCCCAAAACATTTTCACCTTCTATTTTTTTTCCTTTACTCTTCCAGTCTCCTTTGCTCCTTCCTCTCAAACCTGTTCACCCTGCATTTTCTCTCTCTCTCACCTTCTTCCACCATGGCCTCCTCCTCCAGCAAGCGTCCGCGCACGAAGAATGCTCCAGGCACCAACCCTCTTGATCTGAGAAGGCTCTCCTCCAACGAAGAGCATCGTGCACGCTTCATCTCGCACTTCTGGGAGTGAAACTTGGTTCAACCCAAGTACCTGGACCTCTCTTTCTTCCAGCAGCATCGCGGCTTCGACTTTCTGACCTTGCTGCAAAACCAGGGAGTTCTTCAGCTTTGCTCTCACCGGGCCACCATCTATCCAGCTCTGGTGAAGATGTTCTTCTGCAATCTGGCTTTTGATGGCCAGAATCTTCTCTCCGAGGTATGTGATCAGAACATTGTGATCACACCGCTGGACTGGTTGACTCTGTTCAGGCTGCAGTTCTCTGGTGCCCTTGTTGAAGATGGTGACACGCCCTTCCTTGAAGATTTCAACAAGCTTCAAGCAGTTGAGGACCTGCTGAAGCCTGGTCTAGCCCTACCTAATAAGGGTCTCAAGGGTGGAATGCTGAAGAGCCAAGATAGGCTTCTGGATTACGCCTATGCTAATATCCTAGCTCCTCGCGGTGGAAACTACGCCTACCTCAGCGAGGAAGACGTCTTTATGCTGTGGTTTCTGAAGAATGGCCATCAGATTAACTGGCCTGTGTTCATCATGAGGCACATGATGAGGGCCAAGGGCAAGGAGAAATCTGACTTGCCCTATGGCATTCTTGTCACTACCTTGCTGAGCAAGTATCCTCAGGTCTTGGAGACTGAGTGAGCCATTGCTCTAACTCACCACAACGTCTTTGGCGCTCACACCTTACAGAAAATGAAGATGATCCAAACCGATGAAGGCTGGGTGTACCCAGATGAGGTTGCTGAGGATGAGCTTGACCCTGCTGATGCCCCTACTGACGCCCCTACTGCTCCTGTTGATGCACCTGCTGCTGCTCCTTCTCCCATCACTTTGGAACAGATCATGGCCACCTTGCAAGATAACAGAGCTTACATGGAACATACCTTCTCTATTCTGTTTGATAGAATAGAAGGCGTTGAACGTGAGGTTGCTGCCCTCCGATCTGCTTCACCTGCTCCTGCACCAGCTTCTTCACCACCACCTCCGGATGCTTACTTCTAGGAACTTTAGTTCTTAGGCGTTGAATGTGTTTTGGCTTCATGTTATTTTTTATTTTCTGGCTTTTGTATTTGAACCTTTTATTAGTAAATGCATAAATAAATTTCCTGTTGATCTATTGATATGAGTATATTTCTTTTTATGTATTCTTACTTTGGTATATATTTATGGGACTTACCCCTCCTTTTTGCTCATGACAAAAGGGGGAGAAATATTTGATCTTTTGACTTTAATTGAGAAAAGACAGGTAAATTTAAAATGAGATTGGATCCAAATTGAAAGGGGGAGCTGCGCATATATCTGATATATATTACCTCTTATAATTAAAGAGGGGGAGTAAGCTTTTATACCTCTTTGTGAATTCCAATTATATGCACTAATGCTTTTATCATTGATAGTCTCATTGATAGTTTGTCATCATCAAAAAGGGGGAGAATGTGTTTGGATGCATACCTTTGACGACTTGTTTTGATGATAACAAACGTGAAGAATAAATGAAGATGATAAATAGACCAAGTCCAAGTTTTTTTTTTTATTAGCATTAGGACTTAGGATCTATTGTACGGAGCTCACTTTGATATCTCTTTGTTTTTGAAAGAAAAGATAAAAACTGTTTTGAAATAAACTCAATATCTTTGAAAACATCTTTGTCAAAACGGTTTTGAACTAAGTTATTCGAATAGAGCTTAGCCTATTCGAATAAACACCTTCACGATGTTTGTTTTCTAAAAGGTGCTATTCGAATAACCATCCTGTTATTCGAATAACTAAGGTTTTCCAGAACTCTATTTTTTAAGTGGCTATTCGAATAACCATCCTTTATTAGAATAAATGAAGTTTTTCAGAACTGTGTTTTAAGTGAGTTATTCGAATAACTCAAACGTTATTCGAATAAATCTTTTATGTCTGAACTTCTGTTAGCAACGTTATTCGAATGGTTCAGCTGTTATTCGAATAACTTCTTCAGTTTTAAAACTCAGACTTTAACAGAGTTATTCGAATAACACATTGGTTATTCGAATAACCCATTTCAGATGGCTTTTTATGTTGATCTCAGAAACAGTGCTATTCGAATAAGCTTTCCTTCTATTTGAATAACTACGGAGCTCTTGTTTATGTATATGGAAATAGACAGGTTTTCAAATTTATTTTAAATGATATTAATTATACCTAAATGGCTATCTCCGTGCTTTTCCCTATAAATAGCAAGCTTGGGTCACGAATTTTATAGCCCATAATTCTGAACTAATTTTTGCTTGCTCTAATCTGTGAAAATTATTTTCTACTTTCTTTTTAATTAAAAACTTTGAGATATTTCTGTGAGAGCTCCATTAGCACTTCAATTTGTATTACTTACTCTGAGTGAGAGTTTCTCTTCATCTATTCTCTGATATTCTGTATCGAGGGTGAGGTATCCCTCAAGGTTTGTATAAGGGTGAGGTATCCCTGCAGGCTGAGACTTTAGCACAATGGTAGAGTGTCCCTGTGTGTGAAAAGTGCTCTATTTTGTAACGGTAGCAAGCATCTATTGAAGCTTGTATACTTAGTGAAAAATCTCGGCTTTCGAGGACTGGACGTAGACCACAAGTGGGTTAGTGGTCGAACTAGGATAAATACTGTGCCTGCTTCTCTTTTCCCTAATCTCTTTATTTTATGCAATTTAATTTACTGCACATTTATTTTTCGCTGCTCTTTATTGTTTCTTTTCTTCTTCTCGTTCCTTCTGTGCATTTATTTATTAAGATTTTAATATTTGTCTTAATTAAAAAGAGGTTTTGCGAAAAAAATTTTATACTCAATTTACCCCCCTCTTGAGTACTGGAAGCCACTTGGTAACAACTTGATTATTGTGGAAACTCCTGGGTGGATGGTCTTAGGGATTAGACGTAGATCACAAGGATGACTAAACTAGTATAAATCTCTATGGGTAAATTTTCTCGACCTTATCTCTTTACATTCAAGCTTATTTATTACTTTTGCATACTTGCTACTTGTTCTTCCACTCATTCATTCTATTTAAGCTTGTGTATTATCATAAGTCCATTCAACTGAAAGAAAATAGCTTCAAAGAAAATCAAACGGGGCTTGTTTGTGAAAAGTTTTAAAATACTCATTTCACCCCCCTCTCGAGTCTTAAAGCCACTTGGTAACAAAGAGCTCATAGGATCACATCTTGTGCACAAGAGAATCATGTCCACATCATAGTGTGAATTTTTTTTTTTGAGCACTGAAGGATTTTTCGCAATACTGTACCATATTTTATTTTCTGGAACAATTTAACAATTTCAAGAGCATATTAATGTCATTCCATGCATATACCTTATTTATGCCATCATGCCGGAATGCGAATCAATTCAAATCATGCAATCATTATGAGCAACGTATATATATCACCACAAATATCATAATCTCATACAAATTAGTTATAAGACAGCTCATCACACACATAAGCTAGCTCATCCTAGTTTCTAGCCATCTTATCTAAAACTTTAAGATTCATAAACTTAGACCTCTATGGTTAATCAACCTAGCCAAACAACCTTTCCTTAACCTATTTACATCCTAATTGATCAATTTATTATGAAATAAATTTAATTAACCAAGTTTAATCTAATTTAGCCTATCCAAAGTATCACACCAACCTCCTAAGTTCACCATTTACCAACCAATGACCCAAGTGAATTCTAATTATGATTTCTAAGCTATATTAAGACTAATTATCATTAAGCAAGTTGAAATCACATTTCCAAGTGCTCTAGTTTCCTAAAGACAGAGACCTACGCTGGTCAAGACTTACCAAATTAAGCTTACACTCATCCCTAATCACTCAATAAAGCTAACTAATCTTGATTAAGGTCCATTCTAGTCAAATTAATAATCAAACCAACTTGGTGGAAGTTCCCTTAGGTAACCCAAGACACCATCCTCACCAAAACAATCACAACTTCAAACTCCCACATATAATCCATGAATTTCAAACACAATTAAGTATTGATTAATCAAACTATACCATCAAGGAGCCAAATTAAGCAAGATCACTCTGTTGAACCTGAAACCTAGGTTCGATCAAGGGTGTAAATTCAAACAACTTCTACATGCAACATTGAAACCAAATTCACCATCATGTATAATAACATAATTTTAATATCAACAAAGCAATCAAATAAGAATCCCCCCATTGCACCCCATAAACCCGAGACAACCCCATCAATTAAAACACCAAATTATCAATTCCAATCAACACGCAACTTTACAAACAATATCATAGCTAAGCATCCCATGATAATTCCAAGTCCAATTTGCTAACATAACAAGAGTTCACCCAACAACCATGATACCTAGACTTAGTACTCCAAACCCTCATCAATTTTCAAGCCAAAAATCACATTCAATTAGCTCATGCAAGGAAGTGCAAGATGAAGAGAAGGAAAAGGCTCATGGATCCCTACTTGGATGCCCAATACAACGAGGTGAAGAGGAAGAAGGAAAGGTTGGAAATGCTTAAAAGCAAAATCCAATTAGTGCACTTGGAAGAGGAAGTTTCAAGGATCGCTTTTGTCTTCTAGCCCGGGTTAGGACGAAGTTTCTAAGGTCACCATGCAAGAGCTCAAAGTTGAAGGTCCTTGGCTGCCATAGGAGAGAGATATCGCATGAGGAAAAAAAATGAAGAGGAAGGAGAGAATGAGGGGGAGGGGCGCCAGTGGAGTCATAAAGAGAAAATAAGAACTTAATTCTTAAGTTTAAGTTACCATAGGTTAAGCAGTTAAGTTCTAATGCTCCTATAAAAATTCTAATCCTCAATCCTTATGGTTTTAACTCTTCATCATGTTTTAGAACTCCTTATGGTAGGATCTTAACTTAAATCACTTTGTCCTAATTAGGTAGGTCCAAATCATTTGTAATAGGTAGCTAACTTGAGGTTCATGTAACCTACATGCATGCAATCCTATTAGTTTAGGTCAAATCAAGCTAAAACCCACTCATATCAGTTCTTTTCATTTCCACCAATAAGATCTAAACTTAGTTAGGAAGTTTCCATTGCATGAATTTTGATTGGTCAAAGGGTCATCATGACTTTGCTTTTTAGTTTAATTTAAATAAGATTTTAACCCTATAAATTCATTCCAATTTTATTTTCATGCAGTTATTAAGTCCTAACTTAAATTATAAGGTCAATATTATCATATAAATTTATTTCATAATTTATGAAATTATTTTCATAATTTTATCATAATTATTTTAATTTCTACACTACCTTTAACTAGTAAAAATACTATAATTTACTAAAAATATAAATTTAATTTATTTGACTCCTAAAAGTTTACCATAATTATTTTTATTCATTTGGAACTCAATTATAAATTTTCATAATTTTTTCCACTTATTTAAATTTTCTGCATATATTTTGGCTATTATTTTTAATTTAACTTACGCGCTAAACTATTCTTGCAAGCACATAAATTACAAATATGTACAAAGACACACAAATAAATCAAACAAGGAGTTTTTTTCTATTAATTTAAGTATTTAATTAAGCAAATTAGGAGCAAGATGTTATAGATTCAAACATCTATTAGTGGCCAAGTGAAAGATCAACCTTAAAGAAACAAGCTGGAATGATAGAGCTAGATGCAATCAATCTGTTGAATCCTAAGTTTGATGCTTTGACCAAGTCACTTGAGAAGATGAACGTCAATGCTATTGGTACTCCTAAAGGGACTTGTGAGACATGTGGCGAAGGACATTTGGCTTCGGAATGTAATGCAGTGGAATCATATTCTTAGGATTCATACGTGGAGCAAGTTAATTTTCTCAATAATTTTAAAGCTCAACATAATCCTTTCTCCAACACATATAATCTCAGATGGAGGAACCACCTTAATTTCTCATATGACAACCAACAAAAAAAAGGGGCTACATCGAACAATAAAACCCCACTTGGATTCCAATAAGCTCAACAATCCTCTCAAGGAGCCAAGTATAATTTAGAAACCCTCAAAGAGAATTACATGGCAACCCAAAAAGAACAAACTCAAGTCATCCTACAATAGAATCAAGCCATTCAAAAACAAGTGCAACAACTTGAGGAGTCAATTCAGCAAATCAACACTCGACTAGATCAAATGGCCACTCACTTTAAGATACTTGAGACTCAAATAGCCTAACAGGCAAGCTTGTTCAATATAATGCAAGGGCGAATATGAAGTCATCTAGAAAAGAACCTGCATTAAGGAGTGGTAAGACACTTGAGGACCTAAAAAAAGGTGAAGACCTTGAAGCCCATGAGAAAAAAACCATTGGTCTTGGAAGAGAAAAGAGAGGACAAGGAAGGAGATGATGGAAGCACCAAAAAGTATGTTCCTCCAAAAGCCTATATTCAACCCTTGCCCATTCCTTAAAGGTATCAAAAGGCAAAGCTTGATCAACAATTTAGAAGATTTTTGGAGGTGCTTAAGAAGCTTTACATTAATATTCCTTTTATGGAAGCTCTCCTTTAAATGTCTTCTTATGCTAAATTCTTGAATGAAATTTTCTCCAATGAAAGGAAGCTAAAAGACTATGAAACCATTTCTTTGACGAAGGAGTGTAGTGTAGTCATTCAACATAAGCTTCCACCAAAGCTCAAGTATCCGGGTAGCTTTTCCATTCCATGCTCAATTGAAAACATGACCATAAACAAGGCTTTGTATGATCTTGGGGCAAGTGTGAGTTTGATGCCCCATTCTATTTATGAGAAACTTGATATTGGGAAACTCAAACTAACCATAATTTCTCCTCAATTGGCTGATAGATCAATCAAATACCCCATTGACATGTTGGAGAATGTACCATTGAAGGTGGGAAAGTTTCATATACTAGTTGACTTTTTGGTGCTCGAGATGGAAGTAAATGTTCAAATCCCCATAATCTTGGGAAGGCCATTCCTAGCCACCTCCAGAGCCATGATTTATGTGAAGAATGGGAAGATAACTCTCAAAGTGGGAGATGAAGTGGTTAAATTTAAGTTGTCATAAGCTACCAAGAAACCGGTTGTGGTTGATTCTTGCTTAAGGATTGTTGTTAAAGAGAGGCTAGCTCAAGAGGTGCATATTGAGAGCCATCCACAAGACCCCTTTGAGAAGTGTTTGGTGCATAGTGGTATTACCAATAATGAAGAAGAGGATGTGGTGACTTATGCTCAGATTTTATATGCTTGCCTACTTGTCCCCCTTCAAAAAGTGGTAAGTTCAAGGAGCTCAAGGTCCTTTCAACCATGGTTTCCTCACTTGATGAGAAAGAAGGCCCAAAGGTAGAACTTAAACCTCTTCCACCCACGCTAAGATACGCATTTCTTGGTCCTAATTCTACATATCCTATTATTAAAAGTGCAAATCTTAGATGTTGAGGTTGATAATTTAATACCCTTAATAACATGTTAGGCTAGAATATAGTTACAAGGGTAGCATATAACTTGCTTAACATGCCTGTGAAGTTTTATGATAAACTGAGTTCGTTTAGGCATTTAGTTACAATACAAAAGTTGAAAAGTAGCTTAAAATGACACAGAAAAAGGCATAATTTGCTCAGATGAGAGAAATAAATATGAATAATTTATTTCTAAGTCACAAATATATGAAATAAGATATAGTTAAAGTTTCAAGGTGATCAGAGTTAGTTTGATATTTTTAAGCACACAAGTTGTGTGTTTTAAGATCATATTGACTAGCAGCAGATATGGAAAATCATGAAAATAGTGAAACAATAATTTAGATGAATCTTATAATTTATTCTAAAGTTGCTAGAAGTTAGGAAACTTAATTTCATGGAATTTGAGTGTTCTTAACAAATAAGGAAATTCCAGCAAAATATCCTAAGGATATTTTGGTAAACTCTCATTTCCTCTCTCTCTAGGTTTAAAGGCAGCAAATGCTACAGAAAGAAAAGAAAGAAAAATAGAAGAAAAGAAAGAAAGGAAACCATGAAGAGGAAGAGGGAAAATGGAGGAAGAAGCAAGAAGATCAAGATTAAAGCATAAAGCTTGAAGATTGATCATCTATACAAGAGGTAAAGGGTTTGTATTTGTCTCTGTCCTCTTTTGTTCATCTTGAATGAACTTAGGTTTTCATGAATAGAAAAGGAGTTTGGATAGCCAAATCTATGGTCTTGGCTTGATTCTTGATTGCAAGGGTTAAGTTAGTATAGTTACAGCTTAGTGAGAGCTAGATTGTTATTTGTGGCTTAAGACAAACCATTTTGGGTTCATTTAAGGAGCTTAGAAAACGAGTTGGAGTTTATGTGGTTTTGGACCTAAATCTATGCCTAAGTGAATCAATAGGTTGTATGAGAGTTACAACAAGTTTAGGGGCCTAGATTGATGTTAGAAATCACAAGAAAACTGACCTTGAATGATGGGAAGTGAGTTAAGTTCCAATGGAACATTACTCGGATTCTGTAGAATCTAGTTTCTGCTACTTGCGCCGCGGCGTGAAGAGACCATGCCGAGGCATGCATTGCAGAGTATATGTACCCGAGAGCAGCACACCGCGACGTGAGATGCACCACGCTGAGGCATGAGGACCAGAGATCTACGTGTCATGCCGTGAGAGGGGCTGCGTCAAGGCGTGAGCTTAAGGATTTCTCAAAAATGAGATTCTTGATGATTTGATGTTTCTTACAAGTTGGAATCATTTATGTATGTTTTCTAATGTGTGTTAAGACACAAATAAAGATATTTCAAGAGGGGAATTGTCACCTAGTAAGTATGAGAAAGTCTAAGCCTTAGAGCAACCAAGAGTAATACTTTGCCATAGGTAAGTATTTAGCACTTTAGGCAACTTAATGTAGCATTAAACATCACTTAAGTAGTGATGATGTGGTGTATTGGATACAAGTATACTAGGATGGATTAGTAGTATTCACTCTAGTAAGTATGAGAAAGATATGAACCTTAGGATATCCAAGAGTAGTGGATTACCTTGGGAGGGTGCCTAGACCTTTAACCAACAAAGTGTTGCATTTGCTAGCCACTCTTGAACTAGATTCTTTTGAGTGGAGATAGAGCTGTGTATTTAGCTCCTAAGTGAAGGGATGTAGGGTGTATTTAGTTCTCTAGGCAAGTGGGATCTTGTACATTACTAAATACATAATAAGATGAATGGTGACTAGTAAGTTTGTCATATTCATGAAATATAGCAAAAGTATGCAATAACTCCTTTATTGGTAAAGTTGAGTTGAAATTACAAGATGAATGGGATTTACCTCCCCAAATACAAAGTTAAGTATAAGAGTTGAAGTCCTTAAGCATTCCATGAGTTAGAAAATGCTAAAATAGGTATCTGGGGCTATAAACAATCGAGTGTAACTTATCTTACTACTAGAGATGTGATAAGAAGGAAAACTAGATACAACCAAGTATCTTATACTTGTATAGATGCATGTATGTGGGAATGGTCTAGTAGTATTAATCGTTATGAGCATCGTCTGATGTTGTGCACAATCATGTAGGCCAAGGAAGATAAGTGGGGAGTTCTAAAGGTTCCATTGATCTTGGATTCAGCCCGAACTTCTTGATAAAGTCAGGATATGTGTAATGTGAGGATGAGCTTTCCCTCTATTTACCATAGGATAATATACAAAACCAGTTCCTAGCAAACATATTAGTTCTTAATTGAGCTAAGTATGTATGTATGATGTTTTTACTTGCTCTTCCAATGTATGGTAACCTATCATGTGCATAATCGTTTGGCCAAGTGGACAGGAGTCAGAAGTCCTTAAAGGAACAAGTCATTCCTAACCAAGAGCCAAGGGTTACAGGTAGAGTGAGAATGAGTTTTCCCTCCCTACAATAGCAGATTACATGGAACATTTAGGTTTCTGAAATGAGCAGGTATCCTTGGTTTTTAAAATTAAACTCTGCATGTATTTTAAAATGAAACCTTCCACAAGCATATCTTTAGGACATTTCTTAGGCATAATCATATTGCATATCATGAACATTGCATTTAAGATAGTTGTATGGGCAATTGTCTGTTGTTGTTGGTGTTTACAATTGTATGGGCAGTTGTCTATATCTAACGGTATGTAGGCTATCGGTTTAGACCACACTACTTGGTAGTTTGCAGTTATGAGTAAAAGTGGAGGAAACTCCTATGTTAGATGTTATATATTTGTTTATACATTGTTATAACTAGCTGATATTGGAATTGCTTTGACTGAGAATAATAATTCTCACCCCGTTGTGTTTCCATGTAAATCCAGGTACAGACCCTGCTAAGGTAAAGAAGGCAAAGCATGAAGACTAGTATAGTTTTATATGCTTTAGTAGACAAAGCTTATGCATAAGTTTATATTTGCTTTTTATGTATTAAGAGTTATGTATTACAATATGCCTTTTATAGCTGAGGTTGTATATATATATATATATATATGAGTTTATGTTTTTTTCACTTTCTCTCAAGGCTCTCTATGATTGCTTGATTGTGATTATGGATACATGTTATTAGTTAGTTATGTAGTAAGTGATGCAACTAGTACTGTTTATCTCGGTATAATCCAGATATATCCAGATATCTGTATTAGGGTGTTACATTATAGTATCAGAGTAGTTCATCCTACTGAGCTTGGGTATGGACTGACTGTGCTTAGGCATGTGTAGTAGTTTAGTAGAATGTTGTGCATCCTTTTATCTCTTTGTGAGATATGTAAACAGAATTGCATGACTTGCCTTATGTATGGATGCCAATGGTTATTGTGTAAACAGGAAACTATGGCAACTACCAAATAAACCTATGAGACTGGTAAATGAGAAAATAAGTAGAGCTCTTAGAGTAATGGCTGCTGCAGTGAGAGAGCAGACTACCATTAGTAGAAGACTATTAGAAAGGTTAGTCAAGGACTCGCCTAGTAAGTTGATGAACTCATGAGGGATCAGGATTTCTCAGGGTTTAGTGGAGTTACTCCTTTGTTCTTCAATGGAGAGTACAGTTCACTTAGGGTGGATAGATGGCTTCAAGAGATGAAAGAGATCTTTGTGGTCATAGCTTGCACTGATGAATAGAAGTTGACCTTTGCTTCTTATGTGTTAGTAGTAGAGGCTAAAAGCTGATGAGTTGAAGCTGAAAGGTTACTTGAGATAGTAAGTACTCAATTCACTTGTGGGGTGTTTATAGACGAGTATTATTCCCTTGAGTTATAGAAAACAAAGGAATTAGGATTTCTGTGGCTTAAACAAGGGGATATGGTTGTGGATCAGTATGTGGACTAACTTGAAGAATGTTCTAAGTTCTCTTCTTATTTTACGACCAATCCAAATGAAGTCTGGAATAGAGTAAAATTTAAAGTAAGACTTGGAGAAGACATTAGAAGAGTTGTGAAACGAATGGAGATTAAGGACTTCTCCTTTCTAATCAATGAGTGTAGAGTTGTAGAAGCAGATAATCTCACAACTAGAACGGAGCAAGAATTAGAAAGTTACCTAAAGAGGAAAAGTTTAGATATTGAGATCAATGAGGGTACTTCTTGGTCTCATTTCTTACCAGGAAAAGGAAAATAAATTCAAGTGGAAGCTTGGGGTGATGATAAGTATGAACAAGGTGCTTTTAAAACGAGCAACCCTAAGGAAAAAGGTAAATCAGAATCCAAGGTACCAAGATGTTCTAGATGTAGAAAGATATATGGGAGTAGATTGTGCCTGGAGAGTAAATCCATGTGCTACTTATATGAGCAACCAGGACATCATTGAAAGATCATCTACAAAAAAAAGGAGCAACAAAATCTTCTAACTTGGTAAAAGGTAACAGCACATTAGAAGATAAATCTTTGAAGGATGTGTACAAGTAGAATGTTAGTTCACTTTGTGAATCTAGTTTAATTATATTTGTTGGTATGGTTTGGTTGTTTTAAGACAAAAGATATTATGTTCTTGTTTAGTTAGAAGTGTAACACTGTGCTTAGATTATAGGCAGTTGAACAAAGAAACTATCAAGAATAAATGTCTTTGTTTAAGTGTAGACAATCAGATAGATTAGTTGAGAGAAGCTTTAGATTTTTCTCATAAGATGATCTAAGATCCGAGAGAGATATCGCAAAAGATTTAAGTGGATTTCTTGAGAGTTTCAAGAATTTGAGTCTTGCGGTGACTGTGATGCTAGGTAGTCTCTTAGTGAGCAAGGTAAATATAGTAAAAGATTTAAGGACTCATATTTTAGAAGCTCAAAGGAAGGATTAAACTCTAAGGGACACTAGTGAGCAGATCTTCTTAGGAACCTAATAGGATTTTGTTATGGCGAATGATAGAATGATGAAGTTTAGAGACAGACTTTGTGTTCCAAGAAAGTAAAAAATCAAGGAAGGGATCCCAGATGAAGCTCACAAGAGTATGTATACCATCTATCTAGGGGCTACTAAGATATTTCAAGAGTTAAGGAGGATGTTTTTGTGGCCTAGAATGTTAAAGAACATAGCAGATTATATTGAACTATGGGTAAAGGTGGATAGAGTAAGTAATCTACCCACTTTTTGCTAAGTAGAGATAGCTATTCTCTAGATAAAGTAGTTCAACTACTTTTGAAGGAGCTCGTTAGATTGCATTGAATCCCAGTGAATGTAGCGTCTGATAGAAATCCTAGATTCACATCCAGCTTTTGGGAAGCCTTACATAAGAAGTTCAAAACTAAGTTATGTTTTGGTACAACTTACCATCCACAACAGAGGGGTTAAGAGCTTAGCAGTAAGTAGATTTCCTCTAGTGAAGCTTTGGTTAGGAGGAGGTAGTCAAAAAGAGTTACTTGGGAGTTGGAATCCCATGTAAAGTGAGTTCAACCAAGGTTGTTTATAAGAGATAAGCAATTTTGGGAACAAAATTTTAAAAAGGAGAGGAGAAATGTAATATCCTTAATAACATATTAGGCTTGAATATGGTTATAAAGGTAGCATACAACTTGCTTAACATGCCTGTGAAGTATTGTGACAAATTGAGTTCGTTTAGACACTTAGTTGCAACACAGAAGTTGAAAAGTAGCTTAAAATGACTCATAAAAAGCATAAATTACTTAGATGAGAGAAATAAATATTGATAATTTATTTCTAGGTCACAAATATATGACACAAGATGTAGTTAAAGTTTCAAGGTGATCAAAGTTAGTTTGATATTTTAAGCATACAGGTTATGTGTTTTAAGACTAGATTAACTAGCAACAGATATGAAAAATCATGAAAATGGTGAAACAATAATTTAGATGAATCCTATGATTTATTCTAAAGTTGATGAAAGTTAGGAAACTTGATTTCATGGAATTTGAGTGTTCTTAATAGATAAGGAAGTTCTAGCAAAATATCCTAAGGATATTTTGGTAAACTCTCATTTCCTCCCTCTCTCTCTCTCGGTTTAAAGGAAGCAAATGTTGTAGAAAGAAAAGAATGAAAAATAGAAGTAAAGAAAGAAGAGAAACCATGAAAGGGAAGAGGGAAAATAGAGGAAGAAGTAAGAAGATCAAGATCAAAGCATAAAACTTGAAGATTGATCTTCTATACAAGAGGTAAGGGGTTTGTAGTCATCTTTGTCCTTTTTTGTTCATCTTGAATGAACTTAGGTTTTGATGAATAGAAAAGGAGTTTGGATAGCCAAATCTATGTTCTTGGCTTGATTCTTGATTCCAAGGGTTAAGTTAGTATAGTTCCAGCTTAGTGATAGCTAGATTGCCATTTGTGGCTTGAGATAAACCATTTTGGGTTTATTTGAGGAGCTTAGAAAATGAGTTGGAGTTTATGTGATTTTGAACCTAAATCTATGTCTAAGTGAATCAATAGGTTGTATGAGAGTTACAACAAGTTTAGGGACCTAGATTGATGTTAGAAATCACAAGAAAACTGATCTTGAATGATTAGAAGTGAGTAAAGTTCCAATGGAACAGTACTCAGATTTTGTAGAATCTAGTTTCTACTACTTGCACCACGGTATAAGGAGGCCACGCCGAGGCATGCATTACAGAGTATATGCACTTGAGAGCAGCACACCGCGGCATGAGATGCACCACACTGAGGCGTGAGGACCAAAGGGTTGTGCGTCGCAGCGTAAGAGGGGCTACGCCGAGGCATGAGCTTTAGGATTTCTTAAAAATGAGATTCTTGATGATTTGATGTTTCCTACAAGTTGGAATCATTTATGTATGTTTTCTAATGTGTGTTAAGACACAAATAGGGATATTTCAAGAGGGGAATTATCATCTAGTATGTATGAGAAAGTTTAAGCCTTAGAGCAACCAAGAGTAATGGTTTGCCATAGGTAGGTTGTAACACCCTAATACCAAAAACCATGTATATCATGCATATACATAGATAAGCAGCATTAGTTATGCTACTACTAACTTAAATATCATACTAATTCATATTATTTAAACAAATAATAATGGAGAGCCTTGCGGAAACTAAAAATTATATATATACATCTTGCCTCAAAAGGGCTCATTGTATGCATAAACTTTAAATAAACTAAAAGCAGAGTAAATAAGTACTAAGCTTTACAACTAAGCATAAAAGCTAATCTACTCTAGTCTTCATACTTTTCTTTTTGCTTTTGGAGAGCTTCCACCTGGATTTATATGGCAACAAACGGGGTGAGAAATCATATTTCTCAGTATAAGTAACCAAAATCACCAGTTTAAACATTCGCAATGAATAAACCCAACTGAAACTAATAAACATACTATTACTCAAAACATAAGGAAAAATCACAAACGTCCTCTCTATGTAATGTCGCTAAGCATACTATACTTTTGATAAATAACCGAAACCATGATGATATCAAACAATCGCCCATACAATCATTTGAAATCATCAACAAGACAACCGCCTATACAGTTGTCACCGAAGGCAAATGCAACACAAACACAACAAGCACCCGAATTCTAAACAAAGCAAGTATTAAATAATGCAATGGTGAGATGATGTATGCTCAAAGAAAAGTGTATGCAATGTAGGTGTAGTGTCTTGAAACTTAACTATTCCCCTAGGTAGGGAGAGAGTCTGCTATGATAACGTGTAACCTCTTATATCCTGCAACGTAGGAACGAAGTCTGTTACCACAACATGTATCCTCCTATAACCTATCCCGTAGCCTACGAAGTAGTTTACTATAAACTGGATGGATATCGCCACCAAAACTGAGTGGATGCCTCCATTATCTGATCTCTAACAATAACAAGTATGTGTGAAAAGTGAGGTGTGTGCGTGAAAATGTGGAGTTATGTCCTAACTCTAACATAACTACCACATAACTCTAACATAACTACCACATAACTCTATACTAAATCTATCTTTGCATTACTAACTCTACCATAAATCTGTGAGAGTCTAACACCCCTCGATTTAATAACCACGGCATAATCGTCATTATACCATGGTCACTAATATTTTTGCCATGCTACAACTCAAATAACAAGTTTTCAAATTTAATCATTGTGCATATAAAGAAAATATGAGCCAAGAATGAAATATGTTTATTACATAGCTCCCAAAATACAATCACTGAGTGAAAAACACTATATATATATATAATTAACACAAGGCACTATTAACATAAAAACGTAGCACTTACATACCCAAATAACAAAAGGCATGTACCAAAGCACTAAAGGGTAAGTAGTAATCCCGGGATAGGTACTACCAGTGGACAGAGCCATTACCCCTATATACAATGAAACGTTCAATGTCTCGGTCTACCCGCCAGGCATCAATGCCCCTATGAAGCTGTACCCATATGTAACTAAGGAAATCTCGTCTCAATGCCATCATAGGAATTAGAAAGTCAACTCAACCAAAACCAACCAATTCAACCGTGTCTCTTTCACAGCCTTTATCGAACACAAAATAAAATGGGACAATACAATAAAGAGGTGAGATATCCTACATCATTACCAACATGGCAGCGAACGAAAATAATACGAATGACAAAGTCATTCCATACATACAGATATCATAGATATATTCAAGTTATCAATTTCATAGATATCATCAGAAAGCATATCCCACAATAATATAAATATTAATAGCACTATAACAACATATATCCACCATAGATATATAAATAATAATTATGCCACCACAATATGTATATTGACCATGCCATGATAATATGTAAACTGACTATGCATATACACAATGCATATACTGACCATCTTTGTGCACAATGTACTCAATTCCTACTCCATGGAGCTAAACACAAAATCAGAGATGAGCATTCTAAAAGATCTGTCCCCCTTCAAAAGATAGTCTACGCCAGACCACGAAAAGTAATAGTGTTTGTTGGGTCCTCATCATGCGTTGCAACGGATCACCACAGTCAGGGATATACAATGTGATAACATAATCACTAAGTGGATCACCACACATGGATGACCCCTGAGATCCATCATGGATCGCACTATCCAGTAAGTTCTCGCTCACTCCTTAGGCATAAAGTGCCACAACTGTATGATGCTTAAATGCATATTCAATGACATCAAACTACCATTGTACCATTCCTAATGGTGTTAAAGCAACTGTCCATACAATTGTTTCAATACTATTTGCATCAATGATATTATATAATCGTCCATACGACTACATAATACTAATGATATCTAGGTTTCCTCTGATAACCAGTCCATCTAACTCGATCGTCTATCTGACGTTTCTGGTTATAAAAGCAAACCACATCTGACTAAATCGTCTATCTGATGTTTCATGGGTCCAGTATTTTGGTTCCAAAAGCACAATGCCAAATGCATGCTATCACAGAGGATTTCAATCGTGCATTTCATAACCATAAGCCAAAACAGTCATCAACAGATTTGGGTCCCACTCACGGGCCCGATAACAAAGTTGTCATTCATAATAAAATTTCGGCATACCATTATCTCATAAGCTTTTATCGTTGTTCTTCTCTTTGTCAATAATAAATTCAACTAAAATAAGTATTTTATATTTCTCATATCCTTCCTTATACTCCTAATTCTTGTTTCTCTCATTCAATTAGTCTTTCTCTTTTTATTCTTAATAAAACTTATTTAATTAAATGTCTTATGGTTCTCAAAGTCTCACTTACACTCATTTTCCTTTAAAGGTCAAGATCTACTCATACTTTTATGGTAAAGTTTCATTTCCTTTCTCTTTTCATCTTATGAATCCCTAATTGAATATCCAATCACTTAAGTATTCAAAGTTCCATTTTAAAACAAAATTTCCTCTTAGTTACCCTAAATGGCCGTGAGCCCTAAGTTCATGGAATTCAACATTCATCTTCTTAATCCATCATTTTAATTCCCCAATCAATCCATTTTCCACTTAAAATTCTAAGTTCTAATTCATCCCAATTTTAATCACAAGTTTTCCTAATTTGCCTCCTCTTGGCCGAGACACTCAACCATGGTCTCTAGACCCAAGATTTCCATACACTCATCAATTAATTACTTAAGCTCCATTTTAACACAAGGTTTGGTTCTTGATTAATCATTTAAGGCCATAAGGTCGTGAGCTCCCCTTCAACATAGGCAAGGATTCCCTAATCTTTCACACTTGATTTCAAGCACACAAAATATCACAATTTATCTATACAACATAATAAAACAACATCAAGTAACAACATCATACAAGCACATAATTACAAATCATCAAAATCAAACAATCCAATAATTAATTCATAGCCATCAAGATGCACAATGAAAATTAATATATTCATACAAGTCAAAATAGCTACAAAATCATGAAGAACAACACAACAAAGAGAGCAATCCAACATGGATTTCTCATCACAACACAAAAAATGTTTCTCCACCACCAAGATTGGTTGAAGAGAATCATAGCCGTCTTACCTATAGAAGACAACACAAGAAAGCAAACCTCTTGATCCTCTTGTTGAAATTTTCGTCCTCCACCTTCAAGAGAATCCCAAGGTGAGCAAACTTTTACAATCCTCACTCAAACCATGAAAAGAGAAGTTCTTTGTCACATAGGTGACCAAGAAAACAAAAAAGAGAAGAAAAGAAAAGAAAAGCCAAGAACTTTACCTTAGAGCTTCAAGTTAGGCTCCAATGGTGGGAGATGAAAAAGGAAGATTTAGGAGATGATCATCAAAGAGAAAAGTCTTAGGATGATGAGAGGATTTAAGAAATGTGATTAGTTGGAGCAAACAAAAAATGGAGAGGTGAAGGTGGTGTGTGCGTGGCCGGCGATTTGGAGGGAAAAGAAGAAGAGAAAAGTGAAGAGAAGAAAATGAGAGAAAAGTGTAGAAATAGAAAGTGAAAGATTTTGTGATGGCTTTTAGTGAAAAGATGACAATATTGTCATCTTTTCTTCTCTCTAACCGTGGAGTCCAAAAGAGAGGAGAGAGAGTGTGAAGCTTCCTTGAGAAGTTTGGTAGGAAGCTTCCTTGAAGCTTCCTTGAGAAGCTTTACACGTTTTTTGATAAAATGAAAGGTGATGATGTCATTAAAGTGCTCTTCTAGAAAAGATAACTAACACTCTAATAGAGCTATTATCTAGTGGACAAAAGTTACAGTTAATAAAAATAGTATTTATTGTTTACCAGATAATTTCATGGTACGGTGATTTTATTTATTAGATAAAATCTCAAAAAACATAAACCTCGTAAATTATGCCCGACCTTAGGTTTAGTAAGAGCCTCCGTCGACGTTTCTATAGTTCAAGGTTTACCAGCCTCGGAGAAAATATTTTATTTTCCCGGCTCTGCTCAGTGTGCACACAAATTGAGAAAATATTAAAATAATCAATAGTTCTGAAAAAAATCTAGAAAAATTCACAAAAATTACAAATATTGTAAAATGACTATTTATGATAAAATAATTAATTTTTGAGGTGTTACACTGGTTCTGCTCAATGCGCACGTAAAATGAGAAATTTATTAAAATATTCAACATTTCTGAAAAAATCTACAAAAATTCTAAAAAATTACAAATATTATAAATGACTATTTATGATGAAACAAATAATTTTTGGGATGTTACAACTCTCTCTCCTTCTAAAAAGGAATTTTATCCTCGAAATTCGTTATACCTTAGAACAAACGCAGCTATATTTATTTCAGTTCATCTTCTTGTTCCCATGCTCTTTCTCTAGTTGCATCAACCCAGATTATCGACATTAAGGTTGCCCCTTTCCATTGACTATCTGATATTAATGGGCAAAAAAAACGTGTTGACGTCTTAAGCCGATCAACTAGATCTCTATGCCTTTTAAATCTCTAGCAATTCAACAACCAAACTCACAACAACCGCACATCGCTGAGTTGCTCTATTAATTTGTTTTTCTTGTTCATCGTAATAGACAAACTAAGTATATTTTCCTCTTAAGGCATCCGCTACGACATTCGCCTCTTTTAGAATGATGCCAAAACTGAAAATCGTAATCCTTCAGAAATCCAAATCTGTCTCTGCCCCATATTTAATTCATTTCGATCGGATAAATAATTCAGACTCTTGTGATCGCTATAGACATTGAAAGTTGCTCCTTGTAGAAAATGCCTCCATATTTTCAATGCAAACACACAACGGCTAACTCCAAGTTTGTGTGAGGTAGTCTTCCTCATGTACTCTCAGCTATCTTGAAGCATATGCTACTACTCTGTTACGGTCATCGGTCTTCCACATTGAAGAACTGTTTCAACTTTCGACGGATCCATAGTAACTCATTCCTTTGAGATTGTGTGACCCGAAAGTTGAATTGCCTCTAACCAAAATTCACAATTGGATAATCTTCACATATATCTCCTTCTCCTTCTTCAGGATTTGAAGAATCACAATGAGAGGTTCGGTACATTCCTCTGAACTCTAAGAATAGGTCAGGATGTTGCCATCAAAGACAACGACAAATCTGTATTCAACAGCGAAGAAGATCCTATTCATGAAATCGATGAATGCTACCGAAGTGTTCGTTACATGGAACGACGCTACTAAATACTTATAGTGCCCATAACGCGTCTGAAAAGCTGTCTTAAAAACATTCTTCTACCTTCAAACGAACTTGATGATGGTCCAGAACACAAGCTAGTCTTGGAGAAAACAGCGGCTTCCTTCAGTTAATCTATCAAACGTCTATCCTCAATCTTAACAGAAAATGTCTGAATTCAGGAACACATTTCCTCAATCGAAGTACATTAGAAACATTATAAAGGTTAGAAGGAAAAGATAGTGAAGTCACTTGGTATACTACCGGGCTCATCCGATGAAGAATTTGACATGGTTGAATAAAATTTAGGATTAAGCTTCATGGATCCAAATCTAGAAATCTCTGTCTCAAGAAACACTAAAGTTTGATTGGAACAATTTAACAAGATATGGCTGGAAAATAACTAATCCCCTTTCAAGATCACATTAAATTTACGAAGAAGGTAAACGAATCCAATCAACAGAAAAGATTCAGTCTTTAATAGGTCATAGGATAATTTAAACGACTTGGATATCAACAATAGGTTCTTAGTAGCCGAAGTAGAAATAACTTAGTCAAAAGATGACGAATACACAAACGACCCTAATGGACTCATACAGTCATGTGTCATAAAGAAATGGGTTACCCCCAGAATTGTACAATAAAATCACAGGGTCATCTATTGTAGTACAATCTCCTTCGTTTAGGTGTTCAGTTTGGGATGCTTTTACTCCACTTGAGGAATTAACCCTCCCTTCTTCGTGAGATTTTGAAGCACATATATTTCTAATGGAAGGCTTTGTCCTATGCAAAGTACAATTTCTAGCCACATATCCCAGCTTTCTGTACTTGAAGCAGATTACCCTCTTGATCTTACATTCCCTCATTGAAGGGTTCTTTCCACACTTCTTACATTTTGGTAAAGATACCACGATTGGATCAGATTTATTACCACTCGCACCTCCTTCATGCGTTTGTTGTTGCTGTTGCTCCCTCGATCGCCGTGAATACGATTTCTGCTTAAACTGATTAACCTTTCTATTATTCCTCCTCTAGAACTTAGGCAGTCCAGAGTTTCTCCAAAATTGACTTTCTTCCAACAAATTCTGAACCTTGACTTCCAATTCCTACTGTTGTGCGACTCTCTAATCCTAGTGTGTTGTCACATCACCCATTCTTTGCATTACTTCTATTGTCACAGTCGTATCATCATCGTCACTCCCTGCATTCACACGCTTACATCTACCCCGAGCCATTGCCTTCTTTCAAGGAAAAACGAATCGAAGCGTAAGGAAAATCAAAAGTAATCAATTCAAATAATATTGTCTCCTTTCGGAAACCAAACACAAAGAGTCACACAACACAGTAAGGCAAACCTAACCACCAAACCCAAAAGACTCTAACTTGAGCTCCTCCATTCTACCTTCTATGGCGCGATCTCCTGTAAGTTTTTAACTCCCAATCAGCCCCTCGAACTATACCTACGCTAAATATTCTTTTCCCTAGAAAATTGATCCTCCAAAATCTCTTGGACGTCTCAGTCCACAAACCTTGTGAGTCCTATTTAATTACCATTTTTCTAACTTATTGGCTCAAATAATTCTAGAGGTAACACAACAAGGGTGTAAACGCGAACAAATCTCAAACAAGTTTAGTCATACTGGCTGAGCTTCTTACTAAAAGAACTCTTATTCCCTTAAGACGCCTAGGTAAAGTCACAGTTTCCCGTCCACACAGAACATTACACATTGAGTGGGCCAATACTCAATATCGTGTAATTATGCAACAGTAGCTACCAATATTCAACCTATGGCAAGCCATGCATTCCTTTCCCAAACATCTCAATCAAGAGACAAGGAAGTGCACAACATACAAAGAAACTTCTAACATGTCTAAGCATAGTCAGTCCATTCCCCGACTCAATAGGATGAACTTCTCTGATACCACCTAATGTAACACCCCTCGATTTAATAACCATGGCACAATCGTCATTATACCATAGTCACTAAATTTTTTGGCATGCTCCAACTTAAATAACAAGTTTCCAAATTTAATCATTGTTTATATAAAGAAAATATGAGTCACGAATGAAATATATTTATTACATAGCTCCCAAAATACAATCACTGAGTGAAAAACACTATATATATATATATATATATATATATATATATGAATACAAGGTACTATTAACATAAAAATGTAGCACTTACATACCTAAATAACAAAAGGCATGTACCAAAGCACTAAAGGGTAAATAGTAACCCTGAGATAGGTACTACCAGTGGACAGAGCCACTACCCCTATATACAATGAAACGTTCGGTGTCTCAGTCTACTCGCCAGGTATTAATGCCCCCATGAAGCTGTACCTACACGTAACCAAGGAAATCTCATCTCAATGCCATCACAATAATTAGAAAGTCAACTCAACCAAAACCAACCAATTCAACCGTGTCACCTTCACAGCCTTTATCGAACGCAAAATAAAATGGGACAATACAACAAAGAGGTGAGATATTCTACATCGTTACCAGTATGGCAGTGAAGGAAAATAATACGAATGACAAAGTCATTCCATACATACAGATATTGCAGATATATTCAAGTTATCAATTTCATAGATATCATCAGAAAGCATATCCCACAATAATATAAATATTAATAGCACTATAACAACAAATATCCACCGTAGATATATAAATAATAATTATGTCATCACAATATGTATGTTGACAATGCCATGACAATATGTAAACTGACTATGCATATACATAATGCGTATGCTGACCATCTTTGTGCACAATGTACTCAATTCCTACTCCATGAAGCTAAACACAAAATCAGAGATGAGCGATCCAGAAGATCTGTCCCCCCTCAAAAGACAGTCTATGCCGGACCATGAAAAGTAATAGTGTTTGTCAGGTCCTCATCGTGCGTTGCAACGGATCACCACGGCTAGGGGTATACAATGTGATAACATAATCACTAAGTGGCTCACCACATAGGGATGCCCCTTGAGATCCATCATGGATCGCATTATCCTGTAAGTTCTCGCTCACTCCTTAGGCATAAAATGCCACAACTGTATGATGCTTAAATGCATATTCAATGACATCAAACTACCATTGTACCATTCCTAATGGTGTTAAAGCAACTGTCCATACAATTGTTTCAATACTATTTGCATCAATGATATTATATAACCGTTCATACGACTACATAATACCAATGATATCTAGGTTTCCTGTGATAACCAGTCCCATCTGAATCGATCATCTATCTGACGTTTCTGGTTATAAAAGCAAACCACATCTGACTAAATCTTCTATCTGATGTTTCACGGGTCCGGTGTTTCGGTTCCAAAAGCACAATGCCAAATGCATGCTATCACAGAGGATTTCAATCGTGCATTTCATAATCATAAGCCAAAACAGTCATCAACAGATTTGGGTCCCACTCACGGGCCCGATAACAAAGTTGTCATTCATAATAAATTTTTGGCATACCATTATCTCATAAGTTTTTATCGTTGTTCTTCTCTTTGTCATTAATAAATTCAACTAAAATAAGTATTTTATATTTCTCAAATCCTTCCTTACACTCCTAATTCTTGTTTCTCTAATTCAATTAGTCCTTCTCTTTATTCTTAATAAAACTTATTTAATTAAATGTCTTATGATTCTCAAAGTCTCACTTGCACTCATTTTCCTTTAAAGGTCAAAATCTACTCATAGCTTTATGGTAAAGTTTCATTTCCTTTCTCTTTCCATCTTATGAATCCCTAATTGAATGTCTAATCACTTAAGTATTCAAAGTTCCATTTTAATACAAAATTTCCTCTGAGTTACCCTAAATGGCCGTGAGTCCTAAGTTCATGGAATTCAACATTCATCTTCTTAATCTATCATTTTAATTCCCCAATCAATTCATTTTCCACTTAAACTTCTAAGTTCCTATTCATCCTAATTTTAATCACAAGTCTTCCTAATTTGCCTCCTCTTAGTTGAGACACTCAACCATGGTCTCTAGACCCAAGATTTCCATCCATTCATCAATTAATTACTTAAGATCCATTTTAACACAAGGTTTGGTTCTTGATTCATCATTTCAGGCCACAAGGCCGTGAGCTCCCCTTCAACATAGGCAAGGATTTCCTAATCTTTCACACTTGATTTTAAACACAAAATATTACAATTTATCCATGCAACTTAATAAAACAACATCAAGTAACAACATCATACAAGCACATAATTACAAATCATCAAAATCAAACAATCCAATAATTAATCCATGGCCATCAAGATACACAATGAAAATCAATATATTCACATAAGTCAAAATAGCTACAAAATCATGAAGAACATCACAACAAAGAGAGCAATCCCACGTGGATTCCTCATCACAACACCAAAAACGTTTCCCCACCACCAAGATTGGTTGAAGAGAATCATCTCCCCCTTACCTATAGAAGACAACACAAGAAAGCAAGCCTCTTGATCCTCTTGTTGAAATTTTTGTCCTCCACCTTCAAAAGAACCCCAAGGTGAGCAAACTTTTACAATCCTCACTCAAACCATGAAAAGAGGAGTTCTTGGTCACATGGGTGACCAAGAAAATGAAAAAGACAAGAAAATAAAAGAAAAGCTAAGAACTTTACCTTAGAGCTTCAAGTTAGGGCTCCAATGGTGGGAGATGAAAAAGGAAGATTTAGGATATGATCATCAAAGAGAAAAGTCTTAGGATGATGAGAGGATTTCAGAAATGTGATTAGTTAGAGTAAAAAAAATGGGGAGGTGAAGGTGGTGTGTTTGTGGCCGGCGGTATGGAGAGAAAAGTGAAGAGAAGAAAATGAGAGAAAAGTGTAGAGAAAGAAAGTGATAGATTTTGTGATGAAAAGTGGAGTGATGGCTTTTAGTGAAAAGATGACAATATTGTCACCTTTTCTTCTCTCCAACAGTGGAGTCCAAAAGAGAGGAGAGAGAGTGTGAAGCTTCCTTGAGAAGCTTGGTAGGAAGCTTCCTTGAAGTTTCATTGAAACTTCCTTAAGAAGTTTTACACGTTTTTCGATAAAGTGAAGGGTGATGATGTCATTAAAGTGTTCTTCTAGAAAATATGACTAATACTCTAAAAGAGCAATTATCTAGTGGATAAAAGTTACAATTAATAAAAATAATATTTATTGTTCACTAGATAATTTCACGGTACAACGATTTTATTTATCAAATAAAATCTCAAAAAATATAAACCTTGTAAACTGTGCCCGAGCTTGGGCTTAGTAAGATCCCTGGTCGACGTTTCCATAGTTCAAGGTCTACCAGTCTCGAAGAAAATATTTTATTTTTCATGCTCCGCTTAGTGTGTACGTAAATCGAGAAATATATTAAAATAATCAATAGTTCCAAAAAAAAATTTTAAAAAATCACAAATATTATAAAATGACTATTTATGATAAAACAAATAATTTTTGAGGTGTTACACCGGTTCTGCTCAGCACACACACACAAAATGAGGAATATATTAAAATATTCAACGTTTCTAAAAAAATTTACAAAAATTTTCAAAAATCACAAATATTATAAAACGACTATTTATGATGAAACAAATAAATTTTGGGATGTTCTAGAGAGCATTTCATGCACTACGACACTTAACCACATGCCAACTAGACTTAGTACACTTTCTAACCTTGCATTACTAGCTCTACCTCCTCTCCTCATATAAGAGATTTCATGCACTATGGCATTCACCCTTGCCAGCTAGGGACTATGACACTCTACTTTTGCCAACTTAGCTCTGCGGCACTCAACTCTTGCAAACTAAATTATGTAATTTTTTTTTCACTTTCTCATCACTTTCTAAGTGATATCTAAGCAGCACTTTGTCACTCAAGCACTCAACTTTTAGCTATGACAATTCACGCTTTATGGATGCACAACCTTTCCTTTACTTTCCATTGTATGACACTAGGTCTTCCTATCTAAGAAATACTACTATTAGTGCCCTAACACTCTTAAAAAGGCAAAATTAAGGGATCTAAACCAATATGGTAACTTGTTTCTCCAAGAAAAACAATATGTTCAATTTCTGCTATAGATGCCTAAGCGCCCTCTTCCCAAGCGCTTGAGCGCACTCTGCGTGCCTAAGCGCTCCTAACCAAGTGCCTGAGCGCTTTCCTGGAAGAGCATTGCTCTATTCTGCTGTGCAACACGCACCTAAGCGTCCTGCACTAAGCGCTTGAGCATTCAATGCCCTGCTGCCTGTAACACTCTCAAGTCCTTGAGCGCTTGAGTGCTCTACACTGAGCGCTTGAGTGCTCCTCGCTCAGAATAGATTCTGTAGAATTTTGTAGAATCTGTGTGTTGATCCTTTGGCATAACACACATCTCCAATCAATTAAGATCCTCTTCCTTGTGATTTCTAACACCAAAAAACAGTCGCTAAACTTGTTGCAATCATCATACAACTCATTAATTCACTTAAGCATGTAATTGGATCTAAAAAAAATCACATTTACCTCAAACTCATTTTTAAGATCCTTAAATGAACCAAAACTAATTATCTTAAGCTTGGTAGGAAACTTCCTTGAAGTTTTCTTGAAGCTTCCTTAAGAAGCATTACACGCTTTTTGATAAAGTGAAGGGTGATGATGTCATTAAAGTACTCTTCTAGAAAAGATGACTAATACTCTAATAGAGCTATTATCCAATGGATAAAAGTTACAGTTAATAAAAATAATATTTGTTATTCACCGGATAATTTCACGGTACAACGATTTTATTTATCAGATAAAATCTCAAAAAATATAAAGCTCGTAAACTGTGCCCGACCTTTGGTTTAGTAAGATCCCCCACCGACGTTTCCATAGTTCAAGGTTTACCAGCCTCGGTGAAAATATTTCATTTTCCCTGCTCCGCTCAGTGTATACGCAAATGGAGAAATATATTAAAATAATCAATAGATCCAAAAAAATCCCAAAAAATTGACGAAAATCACAAATATTGTAAAACAACTATTAATGATAAAATAAATAATTTTTGAGGTGTTACACCGGTTCTGCTCAGCACACACACAAAGTGAGGAATATATTAAAATATTTAACGTTTTCGAAAAAATCCACAAAAATTTTCAAGAATCACAAATATTATAAAACAACTATTTATGATGAAACAAATAAAATATAGGATGTTACAGAGAGCATTTCATGCACCACGACACTTAACCAAATGCCGACTAGACTTAGTATACTTTTTAACCTTGCATTACTAGCTCTACCTCCTCTCCTCATATAAGAGCTTGCATGCACTATGGCATCACTCTTTCCAACTAGGGTCTATGGCACTCTACTTTTGCCAACTTAGCTTTGTGGCACTCAACTCTTGTAAACTAACTTATGTACCTTTTTTTCATTTTCTCATCACTTCCTATGTTATATCTAAGCAACACTTTGTCACTCAAGAACACAACTTTTATCTATTACAATCCACACTTTATGGATGCACAACCTTTCCTTTAATTTCCCTTGTGTGCTACTAGGTCTTCCTATCTACGAAATACCACTATTAGTACCCTAACACTCTTAAAAAGGCATAACTAAGGGATCTAAACCAATATGTAACTCGTTTCTCCAAGAAAAACAACATGTTCAATTTCTGCTATAGATGCCCAAGCACCCTCTTCCCAAGCGCTTAAGCACTCTCTGCGTCCCTAAGAGCTCCTAACCAAGCGCCTGAGCGCTTTCCTGGAAGACATTGCTCTATTCTGCTGTGCAACACGCACCTAAGCGTCCTGCACTAAGCGCCTAAACATTCAATGCCCTGCAGCGTGTAACCTACACTGAGCGCTTGAGCACTCCTCGCTCAGAATAGATTCTTTAGAATTATGTAGAATCTGTGTGTTGATCCTTTGGGACAACACACATCTCCGATCAATTAAGATCCTCTTCCTTATGATTTCCAACACCAAAAAACAGTCGCTAAACTTGTTGCAATCATCATACAACTCATTAATTCACTTAAGCGTGTAATTGGATCTAAAAAAATCACATTTACCTCAAACTCATTTTTAAGCTCCTCAAATGAACCAAAACTAATTATCTTAAGCTTGGTAGGAAACTTCCTTGAAGTTTCCTTGAAGCTTCCTTAAGAAGCTTTGCACGTTTTTTGATAAAGTGAAGGGTGATGATGTCATTAAAGTACTCTTCTAGAAAAGATGACTAATACTCTATTAGAGCTATTATCCAATGGATAAAAGTTACAGTTAATAAAAATAATATTTGTTGTTCAACGGATAATTTCACGGTACAATGATTTCATTTATCAGATAAAATCTCAAAAAAATGTAAACCTTGTAAACTGTGCCCGACCTTTGGTTTAGTAAGATCCCTCACCGACGTTTCCGTAGTTCAAAGTTTACCAGCCTCGGTGAAAATATTTCATTTTCCCTGCTTTGCTCTGTGTGTACGCAAATGAAGAAATATATTAAAATAATCAATAGTTCCAAAAAAATCCCAAAAAATTGACAAAAATCACAAATATTGTAAAATGACTATTTATGATAAAATAAATACTTTTTGAGGTGTTACACCGGTTCTGCTCAGCACACACACGAAATGAGGAATATATTAAAATATTCAACGTTTTCGAAAAAATCCACAAAAATTTTCAAAAATCACAAATATTATAAAATAACTATTTATGATGAAACAAATAAATTTTAGGATGTTATAGAGAGCATTTCATGCACTACGACACTTAACCAAATGTCAACTAAACTTAGTACACTTTCTAACCTTGCATTACTAGCTCTACCTCCTCTCCTCATATAAGAGCTTTCATGCACTATGGCATCACCCTTGCCAGCTAGGGTCTATGGCACTCTACTTTTGCCAACTTAGCTCTGTGGCACTCAACTCTTGTAAACTAACTTATGTACTTTTTTTTTTCATTTTCTCATCACATCCTAAGTGATATCTAAGCAACACTTTGTCACTCAAGAACTCAACTTTTATCTATGACAATCCACACTTTATGGATGCACAACCTTTCCCTTACTTTCGCTTGTGTGCTACTAGGTCTTCCTATCTAAGAAATACTACTCTTAGTACCCTAACACTCTTAAAAAGGCATAACTAAGGGATCTGAACCAATATGGTAACTCGTTTCTCCAAGAAAAATAACATGTTCAATTTCTGCTATAAATGCCCAAGCGCCCTCTTCCCAAGCGCATAAGCACTCTCTGCGTGCCTAAGTGCTCCTAACCAAGCGCCTGAGCGCTTTCCTGGAAAAGGATTGCTCTATTCTGCTGTGCAACACGCACCTAAGCGTCCTGCACTAAGCGCCTGAGCATTCAATGCCCTGCTGCATATAACATTCTTTAGTCCTTGAGCGCCTGAGTGCTCTACACAGAGCGCTTGAGCGCTGCTCGCTCAGAATAGATTCTGTAGAATTCTGTAGAATCTGTGTGTTGATCCTTTGGGACAACACACATCTCCAATCAATTAAGATCCTCATCCTATTGATTTCTAACACCAAAAAACAGTCGCTAAACTTGTTGCAATCATCATACAACACATTAATTCACTTAAGCATCTAATTGGATCTTAAAAAAATCACATTTACCTCAAACTCATTTTTAAGCTCCTCAAATGAACCAAAACTAATTATCTTAAGCTTGGTAGGAAACTTCCTTGAAGTTTCCTTGAAGCTTCCTTAAGAAGATTTGCACACTTTTTGATAAAGTGAAGGGTGATGATGTCATTAAAATGCTCTTCTAGAAAAGATGACTAATAATCTAACAGAGCTATTATCCAATGGATAAAAGTTACAGTTAATAAAAATAATATTTGTTGTTCACCGGATAATTTCACGGTACAATGATTTTATTTATCAGATAAAATCTCAAAAAAATGTAAACCTTGTAAATTGTGCCCGACCTTTGGTTTAGTAAGATCCCTCACCGACGTTTCCATAGTTCAAGGTTTACCAGCCTCGGTGAAAATATTTCATTTTCCCTACTCCGCTCAGTGTGTACGCAAATGGAGAAATATATTAAAATAATCAATTGTTCCAAAAAAATCCCAAAAAATTGACAAAAATCACAAATATTGTAAAATGACTATTTAAGATAAAATAAATATTTTTTGAGGTGTTACACCGGTTCTGCTCAGCACACACAAAATGAGGAATATGTTAAAATGTTCAACTTTTTTGAAAAAATCCACAAAAATTTTCAAAAATCACAAATATTATAAAACAACTATTTATGATGAAACAAATAAATTTTAGGATGTTACAGAGAGCATTTCATGCACTACGACACTTAACCAAATGTCAACTAGACTTAGTACACTTTCTAACCTTGCATTACTAGCTCTACCTCCTCTCCTCATATAAGAGCTTTCATGCACTATGTCATCACCCTTGCCAGCTAGGGTCTGTGGCACTCTACTTTTGCCAACTTAGCTCTGTGGCACTCAACTCTTGTAAACTAAATTATGTACTTTTTTTTTCATTTTCTCATCACTTCCTAAGTGATATCTAAGCAACACTTTGTCACTCAAGAACTCAACTTTTATCTATGACAATCCACACTTTATGGATGCACAACCTTTCCCTTACTTTCGCTTGTGTGCTACTAGGTCTTCCTATCTAAGAAATACTACTCTTAGTACCCTAACACTCTTAAAAAGGTATAACTAAGGGATCTGAACCAATATGGTAACTCGTTTCTCCAAGAAAAATAACATGTTCAATTTCTGCTATAAATGCCCAAGCGCCCTCTTCCCAAGCGCATAAGCACTCTCGGCGTGCCTAAGCCCTCCTAACCAAGCGCCTGAGCGCTTTCCTGGAAAAGGATTGCTCTATTCTGCTGTGCAACACGCACCTAAGCGTCCTGCACTAAGCGCCTGAGCATTCAATGCCCTGCTGCATATAACATTCTTTAGTCCTTGAGCGCCTGAGTGCTCTACACAGAGCGCTTGAGCGCTGCTCGCTCAGAATAGATTCTGTAGAATTCTGTAGAATCTGTGTGTTGATCCTTTGGGACAACACACATCTCCAATCAATTAAGATCCTCATCCTTATGATTTCTAACACCAAAAAACAGTCGCTAAACTTGTTGCAATCATCATACAACACATTAATTCACTTAAGCATCTAATTGGATCTTAAAAAAATCACATTTACCTCAAACTCATTTTTAAGCTCCTCAAATGAACCAAAACTAATTATCTTAAGCTTGGTAGGAAACTTCCTTGAAGTTTCCTTGAAGCTTCCTTAAGAAGATTTGCACACTTTTTGATAAAGTGAAGGGTGATGATCTCATTAAAATGCTCTTCTAGAAAAGATGACTAATAATCTAACAGAGCTATTATCCAATGGATAAAAGTTACAGTTAATAAAAATAATATTTGTTGTTCACCGGATAATTTCACGGTACAATGATTTTATTTATCAGATAAAATCTCAAAAAAATGTAAACCTTGTAAATTGTGCCCGACCTTTGGTTTAGTAAGATCCCTCACCGACGTTTCCATAGTTCAAGGTTTACCAGTCTCGGTGAAAATATTTCATTTTCCCTACCCCGCTCAGTGTGTACGCAAATGGAGAAATATATTAAAATAATCAATAGTTCCAAAAAAATCCCAAAAAATTGACAAAAATCACAAATATTGTAAAATGACTATTTAAGATAAAATAAATATTTTTTGAGGTGTTACACCGGTTCTGCTCAGCACACACAAAATGAGGAATATGTTAAAATGTTCAACTTTTTTGAAAAAATCCACAAAAATTTTCAAAAATCACAAATATTATAAAACAACTATTTATGATGAAACAAATAAATTTTAGGATGTTACAGAGAGCATTTCATGCACTACGACACTTAACCAAATGTCAACTAGACTTAGTACACTTTCTAACCTTGCATTACTAGCTCTACCTCCTCTCCTCATATAAGAGCTTTCATGCACTATGTCATCACCCTTGCCAGCTAGGGTCTGTGGCACTCTACTTTTGCCAACTTAGCTCTGTGGCACTCAACTCTTGTAAACTAAATTATGTACTTTTTTTTTCATTTTCTCATCACTTCCTAAGTGATATCTAAGCAACACTTTGTCCCTCAAGAACTCAACTTTAATCTATGACAATCCACACTTTATGGATGCATAACCCTTCCCTTACTTTCGCTTGCGTGCTACTAGGTCTTCCTATCTAAGAAATACAACTATTAGTTCCCTAACACTCTTAAAAAGGCATAACTAAGGGATCAAAACCAATATGGTAACTCGTTTCTCCAAGAAAAACAACATGTTCAATTTCTACTATAGATGCCCAAGCGCCCTCTTCCCAAGCGCTTAAGCACTCTCTGCGTGGCTAAGCGCTCCTAACTAAGCGCCTGAGCGCTTTCCTGGAAGAGCATTGCTCTATTCTGCTCTGCAACACGCACCTAAGCGTCCTGCACTAAGCGCCTGAGCATTCAATGCCCTGCTGCGTGTAACATTCTCTAGTCCTTGAGCGCCTGAGTGCTCTACACTGAGCGCTTGAGCGCGCCTCGCTCAGAATAGATTCTATAGAATTCTATAGAATCTGTGTGTTGATCCTTTTGGACAACACACATCTCCAATCAATTAAGATCCTCATCCTTATGATTTCTAACACCAAAAAACAGTTGCTAAACTTGTTGCAATCATCATACAACACTTTAATTCACTTAAGCATCTAATTGGATCTAAAAAAAATCACATTTACCTCAAACTCATTTTTAAGCTCCTCAAATAAACCAAAACTAATTATCTTAAGCTTGGTAGGAAACTTCCTTGAAGTTTCCTTGAAGCTTCCTTAAGAAGATTTGCACACTTTTTGATAAAGTGAAGGGTGACGATGTCATTAAAGTGCTCTTCTAGAAAAGATGACTAATACTCTAAAAGAGCTATTATCCAATGGATAAAAGTTACAGTTAATAAAAATAATATTTGTTGTTCACCGGATAATTTCACGGTACAACGATTTTATTTATCAAATAAAATCTCAAAAAATGTAAACCTCGTAAACTGTGCCCGACCTTTGGTTTAGTCAGATCCCCCACCGACGTTTCCATAGTTTAAGGTTTACCAGCCTCGGTGAAAATATTTCATTTTCCCTGCTCCGCTCAGTGTGTACGCAAAAGGAGAAATATATTAAAATAATCAATAGTTCCAAAAAAATCCCAAAAAATTGACAAAAATCACAAATATTGTAAAATGACTATTTATGATAAAATAAATATTTTTTGAGGTGTTACACCGATTCTGCTCAGCATACACACAAAATGAGGAATATATTAAAATATTTAACATTTTCGAAAAAATCCACAAAAATTTTCAAAAATCACAAATATTATAAAACAACTATTTATGATGAAACAAATAAATTTTAGGATGTTACAGAGAGCATTTCATGCACTACGACACTTAACCAAATGCCAACTAGACTTAGTACACTTTCTAACCTTGCATTACTAGCTCTACCTCCTCTCCTCATATAAGAGCTTTCATGCACTATGGCATCACCCTTGCCAGCTAGGGTCTATGGCACTCTACTTTTGCCAACTTAGCTCCGTGGCACTCAACTCTTCTAAACTAACTTATGTACTTTTTTTTTCATTTTCTCAACACTTCCTACGTGATATCTAAGCAACACTTTGTCACTCAAGAACTCAACTTTTATCTATGACAATCCACACTTTATGGATGCATAACCTTTCCCTTACTTTCGCTTGCGTGCTACTAGGTCTTCCTATCTAAGAAATACTACTACTAGTACCCTAACACTCTTAAAAGGGCATAACTAAGGGATCTAAACCAATATGGTAACTCGTTTCTCCAAGAAAAACAACATGTTCAATTTCTGCTAGAGATGCCCAAGCGCCCTCTTCCCAAGCGCTTACGCACTCTCTCCGAGCCTAAGCGCTCCAAACCAAGCGCCTGAGCGCTTTCCTGGAAGAGCATTGCTCTATTCGGCTGTGCAACACGCACCTAAGTGTCCTGCACTAAGCGCCTGAGCATTCAATGCCCTGCTGCGTGTAACATTCTCTAGTCCATGAGCGCCTGAGTGCTCTACACTGAGCGCTTGAGCGCTTCTCGCTCTGAATCGATTCTGTAGAATTCTGTAGAATCTGTGTGTTGATCCTTTGGGACAACACACATCTCCAATCAATTAAGATCCTCTTCCTTATGATTTCTAACACCAAAACACAGTCGCTAAACTTGTTGCAATCATTATACAACTCATTATTTCACTTAAGCATGTAATTGGATCTAAAAAAAATCACATTTACCTCAAACTCATTTTTAAGCTCCTCAAATGAACCAAAACTAATTATCGTAAGCTTGGTAGGAAACTTCCTTGAAGTTTCCTTGAAGCTTCCTTAAGAAGCTTAGCACGTTTTTTGATAAAGTGAAGGGTGATGATGTCATTAAAGTGCTCTTCTAGAAAAGATGACTAATACTCTAAAAGAGCTATTATCCAATGGATAAAAATTACAGTTAATAAAAATAATATTTTTTGTTCACCGAATAATTTCACGGTACAACGATTTTATTTATCAGATAAAATCTCAAAAAATATAAGCCTCGTAAACTATGCCCAACCTTTGGTTTAATAAGATCCCCCGCCGACGTTTCCATAGTTCAAGGTTTACCAGCCTCGGTGAAAATATTTCATTTTTCCTGCTCCGCTCAATGTGTACACAAATGGAGAAATATATTAAAATAATCAATAGTTCCAAAAAAATCCCAAAAAATTGACAAAAATCACAAATATTGTAAAATGACTATTTATGATAAAATAAATATTTTTTGAGGTGTTACACCGGTTCTGCTCAGCACACACACAAAATGAGGAATATATTAAAATATTCAACATTTTCAAAAAAATCCACAAAAATTTTTAAAATTCACAAATGTTATAAAACAACTATTTATGATGAAACAAATAAATTTTAGGATGTTACAGAGAGCATTTCATGCAGTACGACACTAAACCAAATGCCAACTAGACTTAGTACTCTTTCTAACCTTGCGTTACTAGCTCTACCTCCTCTCCTCATATAAGAGCTTTCATGCACTATGGCATCACCCTTGCCAGCTAGGGTCTATGGCACTCTACTTTTGCCAACTTAGCTGTGTGGCACTCAACTCCTGTAAACTAACTTATGTACTTTTTTTTTCATTTTCTGATCACTTCCTAAGTGATATCTAAGCAACACTTTGTCACTCAAGAACTCAACTTTTATCTATCACAATCCACACTTTATGGATGCACAACCTTTCCTTTACTTTCGCTTGTGTGCTATTAGGTCTTCCTATCTAAGAAATACTACTATTAGTACCCTAACACTCTTAAAAAGGCATAACAAAGGGATCTAAACCAATATGGTAACTTGTTTCTCCAAGAAAAACAACATGTTCAATTTCTGCTATAGATGCCCAAGCGCCCTCTTCCCAAGCGCTTAAGCACTCTCTGCGTGCCTAAGTGCTCCTAACCAAGCGCCTGAGTGTTCCCCTGGAAGAGCATTGCTCTATTCTACTGTGCAACACGCACCTAAGCGTCCTGCACTAAGCGCTACGTGTAACATTCTCTAGTCCTTGAGCGCCTGAGTGCTCTACACTGAGTGCTTGAGCGCTCCTAGCTCAGAATAGATTCTATAGAATTCTGTAGAATCTGTGTGTTGATCCTTTGGGACAACACACATCTCCAATTAATTAAGATCCTCTTCCTTATGATTTCTAACACCAAAAAACAGTCGCTAAACTTGTTGAAATCATCATACAACTCATTAATTCACTTAAGCATGTAATTGGATCTAAAAAAAATCACATTTACCTCAAACTCATTTTTAAGCTCCTCAAATGAACCAAAACTAATTATCTTAAGCTTAGTAGGAAACTTCCTTGAAGTTTCCTTGAAGCTTCCTTAAGAAGCTTTGCACGCTTTTTGATAAAGTGAAGGGTGATGATGTCTCTAAAGTGCTCTTCTAGAAAAGATGACTAATACTCTAATAGAGCGATTATCCAATGGATAAAAGTTACAGTTAATAAAAATAATATTTGCTGTTCACCGGATAATTTCACGGTACAACGATTTTATTTATCAGATAAAATCTCAAAAAATATAAACCTCGTAAACTATGCCCAACCTTTGGTTTAGTAAGATCCCCCGCCGACGTTTCCATAGTTCAAGGTTTACCAACCTCGGTGGAAATATTTCATTTTCCCTGCTCTGCTCAGTGTGTACGCAAAATGAGAAATATATTAAAATACTCAATAGTTCCAAAAAAATCCCAAAAAATTGACAAAAATCACAGATATTGTAAAATGACTATTTATTATAAAATAAATATTTTTTGAGGTGATACACCGGTTCTGCTCAGCACACACACAAAATGAGGAATATATTAAAATATTCAACATTTTCGAAAAAATCCACAAAAGTTATCAAAAATCACAAATATTATAAAATAACTATTTATGATGAAACAAATAAATTTTAGGATGTTACAGAGAGCATTTCATGCACTACGACACTTAACCAAATGCCAACTAGACTTAGTACACTTTCTAACCTTGCATTACTAGCTCTACCTCCTCTCCTCATATAAGAGCTTTCATGCACTATGGCATCACCCTTGCCAGCTAGGGTTTATGGCACTCTACTTTTGCCAACTTAGCTTTGTGGCACTCAACTCTTGTAAACTAACCTATGTTCTTTTTTTTCATTTTCTCATCACTTCCTAAGTGATATCTAAGCAACACTTTGTCACTCAAGAACTCAACTTTTATCTATGACAATCCACACTTTATGGATGCACAACCTTTCCTTTCCTTTCGCTTGTGTGCTACTAGGTCTTCCTATCTAAGAAATACTACTATTAGTACCCTAACACTCTTAAAAAGGCATAACTAAGGGATCTAAAACAATATGGTAACTCGTTTCTCTAAGACAAACAACATGTTCAATTTCTGCTATAGATGCCCAAGCGCCCTCTTCCCAAGCGCTTAAGCACTCTCTGCGTGCCTAAGCGCTTCTAGCCAAGCGCCTGAGCACTTTCCTGGAAGAGCATTGCACTATTCTGCTGTGCAGCACGCACCTAAGCATCCTGCACTAAGCGCCTGAGCATTCAAAGCCCTGCTGCGTGTAACATTCTCTAGTCCTTGAGCGCCTGAGTGCTCTACACTGAGTGCTTGAGCGCTCCTCGCTCAGAATAAATTCTGTAGAATTCTGTAGAATCTGTGTGTTGATCCTTTGGGACAACACACATCTCCAATCAATTAAGATCCTCTTCCTTATGACCAAAAAATAGTCGCTAAACTTGTTGCAGTCATCATACAACTCAGTAATTCACTTAAGCATGTAATTAGATCTAAAAAAAATCACATTTACCTGAAACTCATTTTTAAGCTCCTCAAATGAACCAAAACTAATTATCTTAAGCTTGGTAGGAAACTTCAAGGAAGTTTCCTTAAGAAGCTTTGCACGTTTTTTGATAAAGTGAAGGGTGATGATGTCATTAAAGTATTATTCTAGAAAAGATGACTAATACTCTAATAAAGCTATTATCCAATGAATAAAAGTTACAGTTAGTAAAAATAATATTTGGTGGTCACCAGATAATTTCACGGTACAATGATTTTATTTATCAGATAAAATTTCAAAAAATGTAAACCTCGTAAATTATGCCTGACCTTTGGTTTAGTAAGATCCCCGGCCGACGTTTTCATAGTTCAAGGTTTACCAGCCTCAGTGAAAATATTTCATTTTCCCTGCTCCGCTCAGTGTGTACGCAAATGGAGAAATATATTAAAATAATTAATAGTTCCAAAAAAATTGACAAAAATCACAAATATTGTAAAATGACTATTTATGATAAAATAAATATTTTTTGAGGTGTTACATCGGTTCTGCTCAGCACACACACAAAATGAGGAATATATTAAAATATTCAACGTTTTCGAAAAAATTCACAAAAATTTTCAAAAATCACAAATATTATAAAACAACTATTTATGATGAAACAAATAAATTTTAGGATGTGATAGAGAGTATTTCATGCACTACGACACTTAACCAAATGCCAACTAGACTTAGTACACTTTCTAACCATGGATTACTAGCTCTGCCTCCTCTCCTCATATAAGAGCTTTCATGCACTATGGCATCACCCTTGCCAGCTAGGGTCTATGGCACTCTACTTTTGCTAACTTAGCTTTGTGGCACTCAACTCTTGTAAACTAACTTATGTACTTTTTTTTTCATTTTCTCATTAGTTCCTAAGTGATATCTAAGCAACACTTTGTCACTCAAGAACTCAACTTTTATCTATGACAATCCACACTTTATGGATGCACAACCTTTCCTTTACTTTCCCTTGTATGCTACTAGGTCTTCCTATCTAAGAAATACTACTTTTAGTACCCTAACACTTTTAAAAAGGCATAACTAAGGGATCTAAACTAATATGGTAACTCGTTTCTCTAAGAAAAACAACATGTTCAATTTCTGCTATAGATGCCCAAGCGCCCTCTTCCCAAGCGCTTAAGCACTCTCTGTGTGCCTAAGTGCTCCTAAGTAAGCGCCAGAGCATCCAATGCCCTGCTGCATGTAACACTCTCTAGTCCTTAAGCGCCTGAGCGCTCTACACTGAGCACTTGAGTGCTCCTCGCTTAGAATAGATTCTGTAGAATTCTGTAGAATCCGTGTGTTGATCCTTTGGGGCAACACACATCTCCAAGCAATTAAGATCCTCTTCCTTATGATTTCTAACACCAAAAACAGCTGCTAAACTTGTTGCAATCATCATATAACTCACTAATTCACTTAAGCATGTAATTGGATCTAAAAAATATCACATTTACCTCAAACTCATTTTTAAGCTCCTCAAATGAACCAAAGCTAATTATCTTAAGCTTGGTAGGAAGCTTCCTTGAAGTTTCCTTAAGAAGCTTTGCACGTTTTTCGATAAAATAAAAGGTGAAAAGATGACTAATACTCTAATAGAGCTATTATCCAGTGGATAAAAGTTACAGTTAATAAAGATAATATTTATTGTTCACTGGATAATTTCGCGATACAGTGAATTTATTTATCAGATAGAATCTTGAAAAACATAAATCTCGTAAACTGTGCCCAGCCTTAGGTTTAATATGATCCCCCGTCAACGTTTCCATAGTTCAAGGTTTACCAGCCTTGGAAAAAATATTTCATTTTCCCTGCTCTGCTCAGTGTGTACGAATATGGAGAAATATATTAAAATAATCAACAGTTCCGGAAAAATCCAAAAGAAATTCACAAAAATCACAAATATTGTAAAATGACTATTTATGATAAAACAAATAATTTTTGAAGTGTTACTCCGGTTCTGCTCAGCACACACATAAAATGAGGAATATATTAAAATATTCAACATTTCTGAAAAAATCCACAAAAATTTTTAAAAAACACAAATATTATAAAATGACTATTTATGATGAAACAAATAATTTTTGAGATGTTACAGAGAGCATTTCATGCACTACGACACTTAACTAAATGTTAACTAGACTTAGTGCACTTTCTAACCTTGCATTACTAGCTCTACCTCCTCTCCTCATATAAGAGCTTTCATGCACTATGGCATTCACCCTTGCCAGCTAGGGTCTATGACACTCTACTTTTGCTAGCTTAGCTATGTGGCACTCAACTCTTGTAAGCTAACTTATGTACTTTTTTTCACTTTCTCATCATTTCCTAAGTGATATCTAAGCAACACTTTGTCATTCAAGAACTCAACTTTTATCTATGACAATCCACGCTTTATGGATGCACAACATTTCCTTTACTTTCCCCTATATGGTACTAGGTCTTCCTATCTAAGAAATACTATTATTAGTACCCTAACACTCTTAAAAAGGCATAACTAAGGGATCTAAACCAATATTGTAACTCGTTTCTCCAAGAAAAACAACATGTTCAATTTCTACAATAGATGCCTAAGTGCCCTCTTCCCAAGCGCTTAAGCATTCTCTTCGTGCCTAAGCTCTCCAAACCAAGCGCCCGAGTGCTTTCCTGGAAGAGCATTACTCTGTTCTGCTGTGCAACATGCACGTAAGGGTCCTGCATTAAGCGCCTGAGCATTCAATGCCCTGTTGAGTGTAACACTCTCTACTCCTTGAGCGCCTAAGCGCTCTACACTGAGCGCTTGAGCACTCCTCGCTCAGAATAGATTCTGTAGAATTCTGTAGAATCCGTGTGTTGATCCTTTGGGACAACACACATCTCCAATCAATTAAGATCCTCTTCCTTATGATTTCTAACACCAAAACAGCCACTAAACTTGTTGCAATCATCATACAAATCACTAATTCACTTAAGCATGTAATTGGATCTAAAAAAAATCACATTTACCTCAAACTCATTTTTAAGCTCCTCAAATGAACCAAAATTGATTATCTTATGCCATAAATGGCTATCTTAATCTTACTAGGCTAAAACTATCCTAACTTAATCCTTTGAATCAAGAATCAAGCTAAGAACACAAATTTGGCCTATCTAAACCCCTATTTCCATTCATAAAAACCAAGTTCATTCAACAAGAACAACAAGGAAAAAGATGAATAAAAACCACTACCTCTTGTAGACAACTAGATGTTGAAGTTTTGCTCTTACTCTTGGATCTTCCTCCTTGCTTTCCTTCTCCTCTTTTTCTCCTACGACTGTTTCCTTCTTTTCTCACTTCCTTTCTTCTCTTTTCTGCTCTCTGCCGTGAAGAGGAAATAAATATAAGAAGTAAAATCTCATTTTGCTTCTTATAAGATAGTAATTATTCTGTACTAAAACTCCTGATCTGCTATAAACACTTAGATTCCATCAAATCCAATTTTCCAACTTCTAACAGATTTAAAATAAATCCTAAGATTCATTAAAAATCTTGTTTCACCTTTATCTTATTTTTTTAAATCTGCTAGGGGTCAATCCGACACTAAAAGCACAATCAGTATGCTTAAAAATACCAAATTAACTTTGATTGTCCTGAAATTTTAAATACATCTTACTTAGATTATTTAGGACCTAGAAACAAATTATCCCATCTTTTTCCCTTCAAATAGTAGTTTTATACTATTTTCTGAGTCATTTTAGGTCACTTTTTGCACTCTGGGTTGTAGTAAAGTGCCTAAACTAACTTAATTTGCCACAAAACTTAACAGACATGTTAAACAAGTCGCATGCTACCTTTGTACACATATACAAGTATAACATGTTTTTATGGGATGTTAAATAGGTATATAGCACCTTAGGTAATTTAATGTTGCATTAGATATCACTTAAGTTGTGATGATGTGGAGTATTGGATATAAGTATACTAGGAAGGATTAGTAGTATTCACTCTTGTAAGTATAAGAAATATATGAACCTTAGGATATACAAGAGTAATGGATTACCTTGGGAAGGTACCTAGACCTTTAAGCAACAAAGTGTGTATATGCTAACCACTCTTGAAATAGATTCTTTTGAGTGGAGATAGAGCTGTGTATTTAGCTCCTAAGTGAAGGGATGTATGATGTATTGAGTTCTCTAGGCAAGTGGGATCTTGTACATTACTAAATACACAATAAGATGAATAGTGACTAGTAAGTTTGACATATTCATGAAGTATAGCAAAACTATGCAATAACTCCTTTATTAGTAAAGTTGAGTTGAAATTGCAAGATGAGTGTGATTTACTTCCTTAAATACAAAGTTAAGTATCGGAGTTGAAGTCATTAAGCATTCCATACCAAGAAAGATAAGTGGGGAGTCTTAAAGGTTCCTTTGAGTCTGGATTCAGCCCAAACTTCTCAGTAGAGTCAAGATACGTGTAATGTGAGGATGAACTTTCCCTCTATTTACCACAAGAAAATATACTAAACCAGTTCTTAGTAAACATCTTGGTTCTTAATTGAGCTAAGTATGTATGTATGATGTTTTTACTTGCTCTTCCAATTTATGGCAACCTATGATGTGCACAATCATTTGACCTGGTGGATGGGAGTCAGAAGTTCCTAAGGGAACAAGTCATTCCTGATCAAGAGCCAAAGGTTACAAGTAGAGAGAGGATGAGTTTTCCCTCCCTACTATAGTAAATTACATGGAACATTTAGGTTCCCAGAATGAGCAGGTATCCTTGGTTTTTAAAATTAAACTTTACATGTATTTTAAAATGAAACCTTACACAAGCATATCTTTAGGACATTTTTTTAGGCATAATCGTATTGCATATCATTAACATTGCATTTAAGACAGTTGTATAGGTAATTGTTTGTTACTATTAATGTTTACAATTGTATAGGCAGTTGTCTATATCTAACGGTATATAGGCTATCGGTTTAGACCACACTACTTGGTAGTGTGCAGTTATGAGTAAAAGTGGAGGAAACACCTATGTTAGATGTTATATATTTGTTTATACAATGTTACAACTTGTTGGTATTAGAATTACTTTTACAAAGAATTGTAATTCTTACCCTGTTGTGTTTCTATGTAAATCTAGGTACAAACCCTGCTAAGGGAAAGAAGGCGAAGCATGAAGACTAGTATAGTTTTATATGCTTTAGTAGATAAAGCTTATGTATAAATTTATATTTGCTTTTTATGTATTAAGAGTTGTGTATTACAATATGCCTTTTGTGGCTGAGGTTGTATATATATATGAGTTTATGTTTTTCCACATTCTCTCAAGGCTCTCTATGATTGTTTGATTGTGATTATGGATATATGTTATTAGTTAGTTATGTAGTAAGTGATGCAACTAGTACTGTTTATCTCAGTATAATCTGGATATATCCATATATCAGTATTAGGGTGTTATAGATAAATTGAGGGAACTTAGGGTGTGTAATATCCCTTTTGAATTAAATATGATAGTATTTATTTTGTGTTCTGTATTCATAGGACATATACGTAATTTATAAAATTGTTATAAGGGACATACATGGAATTAAAAATTTTTGCATATAAAATTGAATTATTTATTTACAGTAAATCCAAAAGACTAACAGAAGAATTTCTAGAGCACTAAAATTTCTTTAAAACATTTATATGATACATTAAATGAAAATTTAAGAAAAAATAAGTAAAATATAGCTTTAAACCCTAAGTAACTAAGCTACTAATTGGCTAGTAATTTAGTTAGTTTGTGGAACTAGATTAGTAACTAAGTTAGGTTAGTTTGGTTAGAGTAACTAAGTGTCATCATGAACCAATCATGAACTAATGAAAATCTACACATTTGACAAGCTTTCTATTGGTTATCATTGGATGTCATCATAAATTAACTAAAAACCAATGAAAATCTACACATTTGGTGAGCTTTCTATTGGTTAGAAGTATAGAGAAGTTACATTTGTTGCATTTATCATTGGATGGTTAGAAAATATAAAAGAAAAAGAATTGAAGATAAAAAAAGAAAGATGAACACTTGAAGCTACTAGGAGTCTCGGCCAAGAGAGAACCAAGGAAGAGAAAAGAAGAAAAATTGAAGAAAAAAGAAGAAAAGCCAAGGAATAAGAAGGATCAAAGGTTTCCAAGTTCATCCACCAAGAGATTAAGCCAAGAATCTCATCTTTTTCATCTTAGTTTCATCTAACTTTAGGTAGGGAGTCATATCTTTCTTCTAAAGTTTTCTTGAGTTGTTTTTGTTTCTAAAAGTGTTTAAGTATGTTTTTCACCATGCCTTTGGATCAAGAAGTCTTGTTTATGACTATTTTTGTTAGTTTGGAACCCTAGGTTAATAAGACTTAAATTGTGCTCTTGAGACTTTGTTTGGGTTTCTATGAAAGATTATTGAAGAATAAGGTTGTTGGTGGAGAAAGAATTATAAGGATGATGTTTTGAGAAATTATGGTTAAGAAATGAATATTCAAGAACTAGGGTTTTATTCTAAATAAAGTTATGAATTTTGGTCTAAACTTTGGTTTAATGTAAAATTGATGTTAAAAATGGTCTTTTGAAGCTAGAAGTATTCTAGAAATGATGAGAATAAAAGAAAATTTTCGTTGTCACAAAATAGGTATTTCGGCCAAGCATGGATTTTAGGGTTAGAATTAATTGATGATGAATTGTATTGTATTTTCTTGTTATAATTATAGAAATAAATGATATAAATTTCACTGTTGTTGAAATCTTGAGTAAATGATTGATTATGTTAATGTCACAAACTATGAACTACTAATGTAGTTTTTGATGAAAGAATGATATTCAAAGTTGTGATATGTTATCAATTGGCTTTAAGCCTAAAGATGTCACATTAATATTTAAGGAAAAGAATATATGTCTTCCAGGGCCCATTAAGGTGAGTCCATGGGACTGTGGCACAGTGGAACTTAATGGAGAGTTTTATATAAGTCACTTTTATCGAGCTCCATATCTCCTTTCCCAACGCATGTGGGGTGATCACTTTTATTAGGTTCCTTGATTGGAATAACCACAACTAGGGGACGCCCTAGAAAGTTTGAGATCTCAACTATATATGTTATGTTATTAGCCATGTGAGCAATAAGATAAAGAAAATTTTAATGGAATGTGAAATGATACTATTAAGTATGTATTTTGATGATATAAAGTAAAGTTATGTAATATTTTGTTTGAAAACTATTTTCTGCAGTGAATAGGAGATGACTTGTGTGGAAGTGATGGATTCGGGTTGAGTCATTTTTGATGGTTCACAAATTGGTTTAGGCTCAAGGTGGGTAGTTTAAGAAAAATTGGGTTAAGCTTATGTAAGAAAGTTGGGACATTTTTTATATTTCCTTTTATCTTTGATCTTTTTTTTTCTTTTATCTTTTATTTTTTATATTTTTTATCTTTTATTTTTTTATTTTGTTTGTTTATTTTTTATTTTTTATTTTGTTTTTTAATAAAAAGGTGTTAATGACTCGGACAAAATTGAGTGTTCACAACCCTCTGCTAATCGATTAGCACCCAAAACATGACAATTCTGGAAGTGCCTAAACGATTTGCACACTCAAACCAATCATTTTTGGACAACTCTAATTGATTAGCACTAAGTAGTAATCAATTAGCACACGAATCTTGCACATTCTACAAAAGCTCTAATCGATTACCACCTACGGTTAACCGATCAACAAATATCATAAACCAAATTTTTTCATGACAGTTTCCATTTTCTTCTATTCTTTCATCTTTCACAACAACCAAATCATCACATACATAATTTCAAACTAAACCATGTGGTAAATTAAATCAATCTCATGGTGTTCTATACTTCATCAATATCAAATTCTAATAGTTGTGTATATATACATACTTGAATCCCAGCAAACACACACACACACACACACACACACACACACACACACATATATATATATATAACCATTTTCATCTCATACCAACTTCTACTTCATTCTATTCCATCATATATTAACTCAACCAAACCACCTCATACATAAATTTAAACTAAAAATTGTGGTATCTTAATGAAAATATTATCCATGGTATTTAATATATATATATATGTATCAATAATCTCAAACTCTAAAGTTATATACATGTATACATATATACAACCATATTATCATTAAAACCATGCTAATCTCTCTACTAACTCATCCATGAGAAATTCAAGGAATAAAGAAGGATAAGGTGTAGTAGAAATGCACAACAATTCCCTACCTAGTTCTCTTGATGATGAAGTTTTCTTCCTTTTTTCTTTTCTTCCTTTCTTCGCTTCCTTTCTATTATTCTTTCTTTCTTTTCTTTTTTCCTTCTCTCTGTGTCATGTTCTCTGTCTCTCTTTTTTTTCTCTCTTTTTCTTTCTTTTCTTTTCTTTTTGTTCTTGTGACACCCCCTTCCGGGTGGCATTACATATTAGACCGACTTTTACATTTTTAAAATTCTTTTACATATTAGCCAATGTTGTAAAACGCGAGTTCAAAAATCACCTTTTAACAAATAATCTAAACTTACTGAAATAAATAAAAAAACTCAAGTCATATGGACTAAAAAGACTTTTTATAAAGCAAAGTTTACTACATCTTTAAGTACATCATTTGCATATCCCAAAACATAAAACTTAAGTACTCCAAAATAAACATACCTATACATATGACTACCAAATGAAAATTGAGCCTTGACCAAGTCCAAACACCTAAAGAATGGGCTCCTGCACCCGATCTTCGACCAAATCCCCATCGGGATCCCCAAAAGACAAAACCCCCAGTTGGGGCATGTCATTACAGATAGGAGTCGGTGTAGTCGACTCCACAGAGCCCTCCCTATAGGAAGCTCTCCGATTGTCTCAAAGCTCCCCAAGGGGCATGTAGAACTCCAAGTGAAGATCTGTATCCATGGTGAACGTGACTGCCTCATACCGAGTCCTGCTCTAACTCAAAGTGACATTTTCGTCATACCAGACGCGCCCCATGTCCCACTGGACACTCCACGCACTTATACCTCCATGGAACTGTAGCCTAGTGAAACCTCGCGAGTCTTGCTTTGCCGCCATCACAGACCTTTCCATCGTAAATACGAAACAAAAGTAGATATAATAATACAATAGAAGAGGTGACATCCCCTACATAAATACCATCATGGCAGTAAGAAACACAATGAAAGACAGTAGTGCCTTTCATACACAACAGCACCAAGTAATAGCAGATATAATCATGTCAATACAAGAATATTCATAAAGTAACAAATATAATTATGTTATCAACTGATAAGTAATTCAGCAATGTACATCAAGACATATGTATATACATATATATATATATATATATGTATGGATTATGCCCCAATAACAGATATGCTGACTATGCATATGCACGATGTGTATGCTAACCATCCCTATACACAATGCAACCAGATCCTACTCCATGGAGTCAAGGTTCAGAGATGAGCATTCCAGAAGATCTGCCCCCCTCAAAAGATAGTCTAACCCGGATCACGAAAAGGATAGTGCTTGTCGGGTCCTCGTCGTGCATTGCAACAGTGTCCACGACCAGGGGTATACAATGTGACAGTGGTCACTAGGTGGATCACCTCACCTTGACGCCCCCTGAGATCCATCTGGGATCACACTTATCCAAATTCTTGCTCACTCCTAAGCATTCAAAGCTGACAGTCTAATACTCATGTGCATGCTTAAAGAAATTCAACCACCGGTGTACCATCCCCAATAGTATTAAGGCAACTGCCTATATGATTGTCCAATACCATTAGTATCAATGATATTATATAGCCGCCCATACAACTGTATAATACCAATGATCCACTCAAGTCCAGCACTTCAGCCCAAAAGCATAAGGCTAAATTCATAATCCACTTAGGTCCAGTACATCGACCCAAGGCACAATGTCAAATTCATAATTCCACTTGGGTCTAGTAAGTCGGCCCAAGGCATAATGTCAAACTCATAATTCCACTTGGGTCCAGTACGTCGGCCCAAGGCACAATGTTAATGCATGTTATCACAAAGGATTTCAGTCGTGCAAATTCAAGAATCATTGTTACCAAATCACGTGGAGCATTTTCACAATTCCTTTAGTATGTAGAAACATTAGGTCTCCTTTAGACTTTTGTTATCATATTCCCAAGAATAAGAATAGAAATTAATCCAAATTACTAGATTCTTCTAACTAAGTCCCTCGAATGACCAATCCTCATATCGTTCATGAAACCTAAAAAAAAACACATTTGTCCTTACCTCACCATTCTTTTCCTTTTCATCTAAGTTTTTTTTTTCAAATCTTCTCTATTCCTTTCTCAAGCTTGTTTTTTTTCTCTCAAGATCGAAAATCACTCTTTTGTTTAATGATAAAAATTCTTTCCTCCCCATTCTTATTTTGTGAGTCTTTAATTTAATTTCTCAATTATCATGTTACCTAGATCCACCACTAATAAATCATGTTGCATTGTTCCAATTGTCTCCAAAATTGTTTACATTGGTGCATTCAAAAGTTATTACTTCTCAAATCAAGACATTATAATTATTTTCAATCTTACCTATGAATCTTGCATACCTAATTTATCTCCTAAATCACCTAAACAGTATTTCCTAACATTCTTTCTAAAACTTCATTTATCCAACTCCTAAATAAAATTCTTTCCATCCTAATTGCTCTTCCATCTTATTATCAAATATTTTAAGTCTCCAATTCACTCTTACATCTAATTATCAAATATCATACTCAAGGATCAATTCCTTATAATGGTAAAACTTGTTTCTTTCTTCATTCACTTGTAACCTCATAGATCTTGTCTTTATCAACTAACCATCTAAGTTCTTGATAACCAATATTATTCTCATGAATGTCTCTTCTTGGGCCAAGGTGGCCGTGAGCCGCAAGGAATCAAGGGAACCCAAAAAACATTCTTTTGGAACATAATTATAGCATGTCACATACTTCCATCATCACAATTTATTCAAATTTATGCTTGTTATCAAAATCATTTATTTACATTAAATCACCACAATCATTTTTGCATATAACAACACCACATAATCATATAAGATCAACAAGCATAAATCAAAATCACGCATTCGGGTAGATGAATCCTCACGTGGACTCTCCAATCCCAACACACCTATTCGTTCCTCACCACCATAACATAGTTGATGAGGTTAATTTCCCTCTTACCTCAAGTGTAGCCTCCTAGCTCCTTGTAAGTCCTTGTGTAGCAAACTTTCTCCACCAAGAGGTTCTTAGAATCAAAGCAAACATACAAGAATTAGTACCTAGGGCTTGGATAATATTACCATAGGTCAAAGTATGGCTTTACATCCTTTAAAATGAAACAAGAATGAAGATTCAAGAACTTTACCTTAAGATTCTTGAACTTGAGGTTTGAAGCAAAGCTTAAAGAAATGCTTGAAGATGAATGAACTAGAGATCGATTTCCACACAAAAGTGTCTTAGAATGATGTAGAGACTCAAGATCCAAGGTTACCTTGAATTATTGAAGATTTGGTGATGTATCTTGGGGGTTGTCCATGAGCTTTAAATGGAAAAAGTGAGAGTTTTGTGTTTAGTTTTTGGTTGCTTGGATGGAAGGATGAACAACTGATAAACTAAGCATAGAATGGCCCTCCAAAATGATTTGGCCTTGAGGTGTAGAGAAAATGAGAGGAGAAAATAAAAATCAAAGTCTCACCTTAAGAGCTTCAAGTTAGGGTTTTTGAAAGAAGATGATGAAGATGAGAGAACTTGATGATGGTCTCATGGTATGTGAAATCCGCAAGTGTACGGTTTCATCGTCAAGTAATAAAAAGATTGAATCCACAGGGACTGTGTCTATGAATACCAATTAATTAATTAATTCAATTAAATTAAACAAAGGCGATAAAATTGTTAATTAAGAAGAACGTAATAACAAGCAATTAAATAAATAAAAATCAAAGTGTAAAATTTAGAAAAAAATAGCAAGTTATCAAGAAAGGTATTTAAATTCAATAAAACTTCCAAGATTGGGGTACCACAATGATACAAGGCAAATCCTAATTAACAACCCTTTTATTAAATCTGAAATTCAATTGAAGGTGAATTACCCTAAATTAGTTAATGTTCTTTCTCAAGATACAATATCCGTGCCCAATTAAACCAATTCCTACTCTCGTGGTAATTGAATTTAAATTGAACCCATTACGCTTTGTTGTAATTCATTGAATCCTCAAAAGGCTAAAACTACTCTCATGAATTAGACTTTAAGTTCAATTCTTATGGTTTCAACACCTAGGTTCACCTCTCAGTACGTCCCTAAATGCCTATGAGATACAAATAAGTGGCCAGCAAATTCACATGAATAAGAGTAATATGGATTGAATCAAAGAACATTCAAGATTAATAAAAGGGGAAACAAAGTCAATTAATCATGATCAATGTATCAAAACAAATTTCCCAATCCTAGAAACAAAGAGAACTATTCAGACATGGAGAAGAAGAAATAAGAAATCAAAACAAAGAACATCCAAACTCGTAACGTAGGGAAAAGAGAAGAGAAAGATGAAGAACTAGAGCCTCCAAACATGCCTCCTTCTAACCAAATTGGAACCCCTAAACTGTATTCAGAACATCTATTTATATCCTTAGGGTTTTAATTAGCTAAAAAGCCCCAAAAGAAATAAAAATAAAAACTAAAATTATGCCTCGTATTGCGATCTACGGCCATGGATCATTCCACGGGCTAGTCGTGGATCATTCTGCCAAAAAGTCAATTCTGAGTCATTTGAGTTCCATGGTCGTGGATGGTTTCACGGCCTGGCTGTGGAACTCTCTGGAATCTCTCTTTTCCTTCTTCAAGTTACTGCTCGATCCATGGCCATGGTTTGATCCATGGGCAGGCCGTAGATCCCTCTGGAGTGGTCTTTTTGCACCTTTTTGCTATCCGTTAAACTCTAACTTCAATCATGCAAACATTCCATTCAATCTAAGGCTAATTCAGCATTAATTCTGCACAACAACACCAAAAACACCATAGTTATCCAAACTAAGGGAAGAATAAACTAAAAGGGAAACTAAAATACCTAAAATGCCTAAGAATGCATGCAAAACAAGAACAAAACATGATGTTGTTTCACACACATCAAATCCCCCCAAGCTTAAGACTTTGCTTGTCCTCAAGCAATAACTAAGGCCAAACCAAAAAGTGGGATCAAAAGACAATAATGAATGAGGAACCCGAGAAAACAATTATCCAAGCAATAGGCTAAGGCAATCCAAGAATCTGAGAGGTAATCAAAATCAAGTCCAATTAGAGGCTAAGTTCTCAGAAATCATGCATCCTCACTGATTGAATTAAGTTCACTCCACTAACCACACTCAAAGTGTTTAAGGGTGAAAACAATACACTCAAAATCCTTCAAAGAAAATGCACTTCCATAAACTTGATAAGAAACTAAATTTCTACTAATAATCAACATGCATGCAAGAATCAAAAGGTCTTTCAAGGGTTGTAATGAGGCCATGGGAATGATGTTAGGTAAGGTAGAGAAAGGAAGGTATGCACAAAGGGCTCATCAAAATTTTCAATAAGCACAATAATTCAATAGAACATAAATAGAGCAAAGACATTTTTCAATCAAAAGCATAACTCCACATTTCCAAATATTTTCTCCCTTTCTTTTCTTTTCAAGCTTTCATCTCAAGATTTTTCTTTTATTTTCCTTTTTTTTTTTAATATTAATTTCTTTTTTCATTTGAGAAAGAGAAAGCTCAAATACATATGATTCTCAACACAACTTTCAAACCCAAATTGCTCCATTTAATATTCTAAATGATTACCAACAATGTATCATCATAAGCATCAAGAAAAATAATTATGCAATAGGCTCAAAGTGGGCAACTAGTGGATGAAAGTGTAACAATTTTAGAAGGCTAGAAAAATACCTAAGATGCCTTAATCACATTCCAGTATGCAAACAAAAATTTCGCCTCAAAATAGTTTCAAATCAAGTTCTAGAGCATAAGATCAATGAAGAATTATCACTCAACACAAAGAATGGGAGCAAAAATCATATAGTGCATAAACCCTATACAGGCTCAAAACTCACATTTAGAGGTTCAAAATTCAATGAGAAGTACAAAATCAGAAAACATATGCTAATTATCAACTATCAAAAGATCGCCTCTACTATCAATTAAAACAATGCCTGTTGCCTATCACAAGAATCAACAAATTGGGTTCCAAATCAATACCATCTCAAAATTCTCAAAAGAGAGGGGCACAAGTTCAACCAAAAAGTCAGAATATAGAATGGTGTGAAAACACAATATGAAGATGCAATGCAAAATAAGACATTAGAATGCATGAAACTAATGATCTAAAATGAAAATAGGAAAATACCCCCCAAGCTTAGAACTTACATTATCCCCAATGTAAATATCTATAACAAGAGAAGGGATAAAAAAAAAGAACTCACTGTAGTGGTGGAAAATGGTGTTGACTCAGATGCCAACTATGAATGGCCTGGACTATGCTCGCCATACTCTGAACCGTACCCTCCAATGTTTGAAGACGGCCATCAGTAGCCTGACCCTGCTGACGAAGCTCCTCTAGCATGTGGCGCTACTGCGCATGCTCAGCATGAAGTTCCTCCAGAGAAGCATAAATCCGTGTGAGACCATCCTCCGAAGGACCTGCAAAAGAAGAAGAAGAAGGACGAGAGGTACCTGCCCTTGGTGGAGGGCGAAGAGGGCGCTGAACATCAATTGGTTCATCTGCTACACTCCCAGGGGTGCACCAATTTGCACAGTTGCGCACAGTGATAGCAGAAGGGTTTGGAAGAGGTAGGGGTTGAGCTCTATTGTTCAAGCGGAGGCAGTAAATTCCGTCTTCTTTGACAATCATCTTAATAGCTAAACAAGACTCTATATTAATCCTAGAGTTACCTCTGACTGCCTCCAAACCATCTAAATCATATTCAAAGAAATTGGCTATCACTATGATAAGCCTACTAATAACAATAGTCCCCGATTGGGCCCTACCTACCCTAAGCAGATGCCTAGCAAGAAAAGATCCAGTGTCCATTTTGACATCATTAAGAATGGCCCACATAAAAGTAAGTTCATCAGCACGAACATTGTCATTATTATCCCCACGCCCAAATACAGTATGAGCCATGATTTGGTTGAGATAGCGAAGACATGGATTTGGCATAAAGGATGCCTTACAATTTGAGGAATCATATGTACCTGTCCCACAAGAGATATCAGCCCAAAAAGAAATTATAGAAAAACCATGTGGGTGCTTCCTTTCCCCCCAGCAGGCAATCTAAAAATCTCATTAAATTCTTCCAAATTTAAGCAGTGCTCATTATTGAACAGTCAGAAAGTGATCCGGCCTTCAGTGTAACCTTCCCCCTGAAGAATATGAGCCTTAATAGAACTAAGAAACTCCAGTGTAAGCTCAGTGTAAGTGGGATATTTTAAATTCAAAAAATAAGTCCATCCTACCCTATCAAGCATCTAATCAAAGTCATCTCGTAACCCTAAAGTATCAAGGACAGCATCATCCATATACCTAGTGCTAACTATCCTTCTATTCATAAGCATATTGTAACGATCCCTTTGCTCATTATTCCTAAAATTAAAACCATGGGGATTACCTCTAGGAGCAGCAGTGCCTCTTCTCTGTGTCCTTGAGCTTGAACCAGTTTCTCCTCGCTGACGCTTATTCGCTATTCTGCTAATCCACACCAACACAACAAGCATAAAGCAAAAATCCCCTTTTTGCAATACTGTTCACAAAATTAGGGAAAATTTTGCCAAATTTGGGGTTTTCCAAATTGGAAGGAATGAGTGGTTGGGTAGAGGTTAGGAAGGTGAGAAATGGTAGAAAAATAGAAGAAAATGGTGGTTTGTGGAGTAAAGTAGAGGTTTTGAAGGTTTGGGTATGGTGGTTAATGGTGGCTATGGTGGAGAAGGAAGAAGGAGAAAGAGGGAGAATGAGGGTGAAAGGCTGGCTTTGAGAGGGAGGAAGAAGATGGTTAATGTGTGATTGTGAGGGAAATAAGGTGTAATGGAGGTTTGGGATGATGGGTATAGAGGTTGAGGGAGAAAAGAAGGAGAAGAAGCAAAGATGGAAGTGAAATGAAGGAAGGGAAGGGGAATGCTATGGAATTTAAAACTGGGCAGCAGCGATCCACGGCCGTGGATTGTTCCACGGCCAGGCCGTGGAAGCTGCTGACTTCTGCCCCTTTTTTTTTTGAATCAGAGTCCACGGTCGTGGTTTTATCCACGGCCAGGCCGTGGAATTCTCTGACTTTTCTTTTTTTTTTGGGAGACCTGCAATCCACGGCCATGGATGGATCCACGGCCAGGCCATGGATCTCTCTGACTTTTACATATTCTTTTGGTTTGCATTCCATGACCATGGAATTTTCTATGAGCTGGGTGTGGAACTTTCTGACTTCACTCTTCTTCTAAATTTAGCTTCAAAACGAGTCAAACCTAAAGAAAATGCATGAGACAAACATCAAACCAACAATATAACACATAAAATCAAAAGAAAAAGAAGGAATAAAACAGAAAAACAAGAAAACTTGGGTTGTCTCCCAAGAAGCGCTTGTTTAAAGTCATTAGCTTGACTTTGGTCTAGTTTTTATGCTCAGGTGATGTCAATGGAGTAGTGCTCAGTCCCCACTCCTTCAAAGTGTTTCACTCTCTGGCCATTTATCGTGAAAGGCTTATGGCCTTCTTTCTTCACCTCAAGCACACCGTAGGATAAAACTCGAACAATCTCATATGGTCTTGACCATTTCGATCATAACTTACTAGGACAAGAACTTAGAAAGCGAGTTATTGACAAGAACTTTATCCCCGAGTTTAAATTCACACTTCTCGACACACTTGTCATTCTACTTCTTAGGTCCTCTCTTGCAGGTCTTGGACTTCTCAAATTTTGTAGTACCATTGGGCAAGGTCTTTTCTAGCATAGCGTCAGTCACTGATTCCTGCACACCTGAAAGCACAACATTATCCATAATATTAGTAGCATTTATGCGATTACATGAATTTAAGGAATTCAAATTATTTTCAGATTTAAAAACTACAAAAACTATTTCCTCATCATTCAATCGCAAAGTTAATTTTCCTTCATAGACATCAATGATCACCCTTCCAGTGGCAAGGAATGGATGCCCAAGTATGATCGGAATTTTAGCATCAGCTTCCATGTCAAGCATAACAAAATCCACCGGCATATAAAACTTACCAACCTTAATAAGAACATCCTCCAAGATGCCTATGGGGTACTTAACAGACCGATCCGCTAATTGAAGGGAGATAGTTATGGGTTTTAGTTCACCCACCTCCAACTTCTTACACACAGAAAGGGGCATAAGACTAACACTAGCCCCCAAGTCACACAGAGTTTTATCAAAATTTGTGTTATCAATCAAACAAGGAATAGAGAAGCTACCTAGATCTTTTAGCTTAGGAGGCAATTTATTTTGAATTAAAGCACTACACTCCTTAGTTAAAGCTATTGTCTCATATTCTTCAAGCTTTCTCTTATTAGACAAAATGTCCTTAGGAAATTTAGCATAAGTAGGCATTTGTTTCAACGCCTCAGTGAAGGGTACATTAATGTACAATTTCTTAAGGACCTCTAGGAACTTCCCAAATTGCCTATCTAACTTGGCCTTAGCCAATCTTTGAGGGAAGGGAACTGGGGGTTGGTATGATTTAGCGAGTACATACTTAGACACCTTCTTATTAGTTTCCTCCTCTTCTAAGGGTTGTGCCTTAGTTTCTTTTTCCTCATTCCCCTTATCTTTTTCACTCTCCCCCTTACCCGTGGGATCCTCTAATGTCTTTCCACTCCTCAAACTCACAGTTTTACAATGTTCATTCCCTGGGTTTACTTCAGGTTAACCAGCAAACTTACCCTATTGCTTATATGAAGTGCTTGCTTGTTAGGCAATCTGGGTTTCCAACATCTTATTATGTATGGCCAAATTGTCAACCTTAGTTGACAACTCTTTAATGGCCTCAGTCACAACTTGCCCATGGTGCCTAAACTCCTCATTTTGCTTAGACTGACTCTCAACAAAATTCTCAAGAAAAGACTCAAGTCTAGATTTTTGTACCTATGGGATTCTAGAAGATGGTTTAGCATTAACTTGCCCAGCTTGGTACTGACTATTTCGGCAAGAGAAGTTAGGATGTGACCTCCAACTGGGGTTGTAAGTTTGGGAATACGGATCATTCCTCCCCTTTTAGTTGAAGTCATGAAAATTGTGGCATAATTCCACTTGCTCCACAGGTGCACCTTGTGAATATCCAATTCTAACTTGGCATTCAGCACTTATGTGTCCCTACGCTCCACAAATCTCACAAAAATTGTTAGCAGCACCTATGGCATTTACATGAGCTTTTTCAAACATGTCAAAACGTTTATTCAAAGAATCAAATTTTGATATAATTAAATCAACACCATCTACCTCAAACTTACCTCCTGAGAGTTTTCTCAGGTTATGGCCTCTTTCATTGGCCCATTGGTGATGATTTGAAGCAACACTCTTAATAATCTCATAAGCTTTTGTGAGCCTTCTATTCATCAAAGCTCTACCAGCTATGTAGTCAAGAGACACCTTCAAAGAATATTCCAAACCATTGTAGAAGGTGTGGACGATCAACCATTTCTCTAACCAGTGGTGTGGGCAGGCTTCTAGCAAAGCCTTATATCTATCCCAAGCTTCTAACAATGACTCTCCATCTTTCTGAACGAAACTTGTGATTTGGGTCCTAAGATGAGCAGTCTTGGAAGATGAAAAGAATTTGTCCAAGAAAGCTTGCTTCAATTGGTCTCAAGTAGTTATCATCTCAGTGGGAACAGACTTCAACCAAGCTCTAGCTCTATCTCTCAATGACAATGGAAACAGGCGGAGACGAATAGCATCAATAGAGGCACCTTCAATCTTAAGGGTCTCACAGAACTCCAAGAACATATCCACATGATCATTCGGGTCCTCTGATGGCAATCCTCCAAACTGGTTCTGCCTTATCATAGAAAGTAAAGCAAGAAGTATGGTGAAGTGCCTAGCTTCAATGTCTGGCCGAGCAATTCCAGATCGCAAACCCCGAGCATTAGGGGCTGCATACTCTTTTAGCAGTCTATTATCCTTAGCTTCAACTATGACAATTGTTGGTTCAAGTATTTCTCCTACTCTTTGCCTTTGTTGTCTTCTCCTTCTACGAAGCGTTCTTTCAATTTCAGGATCTGCTTCAATAAGAGTCCCGGAAAGTCTAGTACTTCGCATAAACAAGAGAAATTACCTACAGAGAGTCAAAGAGAAACCAAGAACGTAAGAATATGATAAAAAAAAGTTTAAAATAATTAAATTAAAAATTAAATTGATAATCAAGAAAAACACAATCCCCAGCAACGGCACCAAAAACTTAGTGTGTGAAATCCGCAAGTGTACGGTTTCATCGTCAAGTAATAAAAAGATCGAATCCATAGGGACTATGTCTATGAATACTAATTAATTAATTAATTCAATTAAATTAAACAAAGGGGATAAAATTGTTGAATAAGAAGAATGTAGTAACAAGCAATTAAATAAATAAAAATCAAAGTGCAAAATTTAGAACAAAATAGCAAGTTATCAAGAAAGGTATTCAAATTCAAGAAAGCTTCCAAGATTGGGGTACCACAATGATACAAGACAAATCCTAATTGACAACCCTTTTATTAAATCTAAAATTCAATTGAAGGTGAATTACCCTAAATTAGTTAATATTCTTTCTCAAGATACAAGATTCGTGCCCAATTAAACCAATTCTTACTCTCGTGGTAATTAAATTTAAATTGAACCAATTACGCTTTGTGGTAATTCATTGAATCCTCGAACGACTAAAACTACTCTCGTGATTTAGACCTTAAGTTCAATTCTTATGGTTTCAACACCTAGGTTCACCTCTCAGTACGTCCCTAAATGCCTATGAGATGCAAATAAGTGGCCAGCTATATCATATGAATAAGAGCAATAAGGATTGAATCAAAGAACATTCAAGATTAATAAAAGGGGAAACAAAGTCAATTAATCATTATCAATGTATCAAAGGACATTGCCCAATCCTAGAAACAAAGAGAACTACTCAGACATGGAGAAGCAGAAACAAGAAATCAAAACAAAGAACATCCAAACCCGTAATGTAGGGAAAAGAGAAGAGAAAGATGAAGAACTAGAGCCTCCAAACGTGCCTCCTTCTAACCAAATTGGAACCCCTAAACTGTATTCAGAACATCTATTTATATCCTTAGGGTTTTAATTGGCTAAAAAGCCCCAAAAGAAATAAAAATAAAAACTAAAATTCTACCTCGTATTGCGATCCACGGCCATAGATCATTCCACGGGCTGGCCGTGGATCATTCTGCCAAAAAGCCAATTCTTAGTCATTTGAGTTCCATGGCCGTGGAACTCTCTGGAATCTCTCTTTTCCTTCTTCAAGTTGCTGCTCGATCCATGGCCATGGTTTGATCCACGGGCAGGCCGTGGATCCCTCTAGAGTGGTCCTTTTGCACCTTTTTGCTATTCGTTAAGCTCCAACTTCAATCATGCAAGCTTTCCAATTCAATCCAAGGCCAATTCAGTATTAATTCTGCACAACAACACCAAAAATACTGCAGTTATCCAAACTAAGGGAAGAACAAACCAAAAGGGAAACTAAAATGCCTAAAATGCCCAAGAATGCATGCAAAACAAGAACAAAACATGATATTATTTCACACACATCATATCAACATAGAAAATCTTCCATGAAATGTGTAAATCTCAAAAATGTGATTGAATGAAGGAAACAAAAATGGAAGAGGAAATTTGAGGGTCGTAGCCGTGAGCTTGAAAGAAAATGGAAGAGAGAAAATAAGATAGAACTTTTGGGTAGAGAGAGAAAGTGATAGAAAGTTTTGAATGGTGAAAGGATGGTGACATTTGTGAAAAGATGACAACTTGTCATCTTTTTCTTCCTCCGAAGTCGTGCCCCCCTAGGAGAATAGAGCAAAACTTCCTTTGCAAGCTTCTCCCAAAGCTTCTTTGAGAAGCTTCACACGTTTCTCAAAAAGGTCAAATCATGTTGTCATGTAGTGATGTGACGATGTCACTTAGATGATATCATAAAAGTGATTAGATAAAAATAATCTACTAAATTTTTACTGCAAGCTATTACCTAGTAGATAAAAGTTACAGTTAACAATGCCGGTATCTATTGTCCAGTGGACAATAGAACGCACCTAAATTTTATCCGTTTGATAAAATCTCAAAAAACAAACTTCGTAAATTATGTCCGGCCTCAGGTTTAGTAAGATCTCCCATCATCGTTTTCACAGTCCAAGATTTTTTGGCCTCGGGAAAAATATTTTATTTTTTCAGCTCCATTCAGTATGCACGTAAATTAAAAAATATATTAAAATAATCAAATAACTAAATTAATTCTAAAAAAATTCACAAAAATCATAAATATTATAAAATGAATATATATTATGAAACTAGCAATTTTTTGGGTGTTATAGTTCTTATCTTTCTACTACATTAGTTACGTATGAAGGGAGGAAAAGGATAGGATCCTCTAACTTTTATGGCTAAATGGAGGTGTTGTATCTCCTAGAGATACTTTAATCTTCCATTAATGAATTTTTCCAACTTTATAAGTGTCATAGAAAATTCTAGGACTTCATTTAGTCCTTATACTCATATTTCAATAATTTGTTATACACTATTAACTGTCACTTAAGCTCTATTAATCTTCCTTAAGTTAAGTTAAACCTAAGGAATTAAGTTAATAGGCTTACAGGTATTTGCCTTAACCTGTATTCATTTCTAAAATATTCTCCATCCTCTATTTGACACCTCCACAAAATCTCATAATTTTATAAGCTAATTTCTTATTTAATTTGGCCTTTAAACACTCATCCCATGTTATTAAAAATGCAAAACTAACTTAGTTAATTTTCTAAAATTTACCACAACTCATTCTAATTATCTGTGATCTAGAAATAAATTTTTCATATTTATTTCCCTCATTTAGGTAATTTGTTCTAAATTCTAAGCTAATATAAGTTATTTTTCACATCCTAGGTTATAACATCATACCAAAATTAGCTCAGAAAATCACCAAAATTAACAATTAATTAGTAAAAATATTAATAAGCTTCTATATCAATTATTAAGACTAATAGGTTAGGGAGGATGTTACATCGAACACAAAGGGTGAGGCATCCCAGAGGTGTGTTGAGTGCTCTTGGTTATAAAGGTTTCAAGCACTTGTTCAGACTTGAAGGTATAGTGAAAAATCTCAATTGGTTCACTTGAGAATTGGACGTGGGTCACAAGGGTGACTAAACTAGGATAAATCTTGTGTTTGCTCTTCTCTACTCTATCTCATTTACTTTTGTGCTTTACTTTTATATGTTACTTGAATTTTCTTTATCTTGGTAAACAAGTGTTTTGTAAAAAGTATGCAAAAATATTTTATAAACTCAATTAAGCCCCCTCTTGAGTTTGAAGCCACTTAGTAATAAGTGGTATCAGAGCTAGAGACTCTTATGTAAAGAGCTGAACAACTCCAAGAGTAGTGATGGCTTCTTCAAATGGTTTTTTATTAGAGGGTTCTTCTCTCTATAGACCTCTTTTTTTTAATGGTGATAGTTATGTATATTGGAAAGAACGAATAAAAATTTTCATTGAAGCTATTAATTTAAATGTGTGAGGTGCAATAGAAAATGGTCCTTTTGTTCCCCCAGATGTTGTTAATGGTGTAAGAGTCAATACACCTAGAAGTGAATGGACCGATGAAGATAAGAAAAATGTTCAATACAATTTGAGAGTCAAAAACATCATTACCACAGCCTTGGGGCATGATGAATTCTTTAGGATCTCAAATTATAAAATTGCCCAAGAAATGTGGTTCACCTTACAAGTCACCCATGAGGATACTACTGAAGTGAAGAGACCAAGAATAAACACTCTTACTTATGAGTAGGAACTCTTTAGAATGAATGAAGGTAAAAGTATTCAAGAAATGCAAAAAAAGTTCATAATATTGTTAACCATCTTGCTTCATTGGGAAAGAATTCTCTTAATGAAAATCTTATTAACAAAGTTTTGAGGTGTTTAAGTAGGCATTGGCAACCAAAGGTGGCGGCTATTGCAAAGTCAAGGAACCTCTCAACCATCACACTAGCTATATTCTTTGGAAAGCTCCAAGAACATGAATTGGAGTTAAATAGACTCAACTAACATGAGGAGCTTGACAAGAAAAAGAAGGGAATTGCTCTCAAGGCCACTTCCTCCATGATTGAAGATGATGATGAAGATGATGGAGATAACTTGGAGAATCTTGAGATTAATGAGGAAAACCTTAGCCTTCTAGTAAAGAAGTTTGAAAGATTCTTTAAGAAGAATGGAACTCAAGAAGACCTCCCTTCCCTCGAAAGAAGACCTATTACAAAGGGGAAGGAACCTCATCCACTCTTATATGCTATGAATGTGAAAAGTTGGGACACATGAAGATGGAGTGTCCCATCTATCAAAAGAAGGTGGAAAAGTATAAGAAGAGGTCTTAAAAGGATAAGAAAGAAAGAATAGCTTATATATCATGGGATGATAATGACATGGACTCAACAGATAGCTCAGATAATGAGAAAGCTCATCTTTGTCTCATGGCTAGAGGACAAGATGAAGATGAAGATGAAATAGAGGTAAAATCCTCAAACTTTGACTCTTTCATTTCCTATGATGAATTGCAAGATTCATTTGAAGAGTTACATTATGAATCTATGAGGCTTGCAAAACTTGTTTTCTCATCCAAGAAAATAATTTCCTCTTTAGAAAACAAAATTTCTATATTAAATAAGGAAGTAGAGGAACTTAAAATAAAAAATAAAACTCCTGGATTAATTAATGTCAATTCTTCATGCATGACTTACTCTTCACATGAAAATGCATCTGCATCCTCTTCTTGCTCATCATACAAAGTTTTGGAAAAGGAAATTGAAGATTTGAAAAATACTCTTTCAAATTTTACCTTCGGAAGAGACAATTTGAACATATTGCTTGAGAAACAAAGATGTGTTTTTCAAAATGCCAGTTTAGGGTACAATACCAAAAACCAACAAAAACTTTACAAGAATTTCTTTGTTCCCTCAAGCACATCAACTAATCCTTTCATAAATATTTTTCATTGTGGCAAGAAAGGACATAGTGCATCAACTTGCATTATAAAGAAGAACAATAACAAAGTCGGGAATAAGATGGTTTGGGTCCCCAAGGGTACTTTGCCCAAGACTAATACACAAGGAGCCAAGAAAATTTTGGTACCAAAAGCAAAAAATTAAGTGTGTTGTAGGTGTACTTGAAAGCCAAGAGCTGACTTTGGTATCTTGAATAGTGGCTGCTCCAAGCACAATACCAAAAAATGACTCCAAGATTGTCTTCCTTATCTCTAAGAAGCTTGGACTTGCAACCTTTGGATAAGTTGAGACTCATTTTATGATTTAACTTGCCTCAAGTAGTACTTTTCTAGCTTTATGTCTTGAAAGTATCTCTACATATACTAACATGCTAGATAAGTACACTCCTTGTTTGAAATGACATGTTTGATGATAATATCTTTGTACTTGAGTTCTTGAGCAATCATGTCTTAGAATGAATAAGTTTTATCTTCGTGTTTTATCCATGCCTAACAAGATCTTTGCTTATCTTTAAAATGCCCATATAAGAGGAGAATTAGGTTTTTGTGATAATGTCTTTCTATTCTTAATTGACATATGTGCTAGAATTTCTTACTAGATCTTTGGATAAGCTTACCAATCTCAACTTTGATCCTTTGGACCTACTAAAATGTGTTTTCTATGTTTTTCTGATGTTTATAATCAATTAGAGCTTGTTTCAAATTGAATAGCAACTTCTGGAAGCATAAGGAATGTGTTTTTATTTGAATCTAATTAATTAGAGGTTGTGGCTAATCGATTAGGACTTGGCAGAATGTTAAGTTTATGTGTTTTCTTCAGGCCTAATCTATTAGGAGCTATCCCTAATCGATTAGATAAAGCTTTATTTGTCTATGCAACACACAAATATGTTTTCTTTTTAGCTGTTAATAATTGTTTATTTTGATGAACTTAAATGTAATTGGCTACCTTATTGATTAATGAATGAGAACATATCTTTTGAACTTTGTTGTACTTGCTTTGCTAAATTTATCATATTGGATTTATTTAATTGATTATTGTTGTATTGACTTACTGCTTTGAATGAATATAATATGTTGAACTTAAATGAATATCAAATGTAATAGCTCTATGCTTTCTCTTGCCTTATCTTTTTTATCATGACAAAAGGGGGAGAAAAAATTAAGTTCTTACTATTGAGAAAAAGATAGATATAAGTTAAAACTAATCTTAGGATTCCAAAACAAAGGGGAAGTTGTGCATCTCTAATTTTAAATCAACTCTTACGAAAAAAATAGGGAGTAAGTTTCTCTAACAAACTTTGTGGATTCCAATTTTTATAAACTAACTTTTTTCTCAATGGTTGTTTGTTTTCATCAAAAGAGGGAGAATGTAATTGGCTATTGTCCATTGAAGATAATTTTGATGATGATAAACATAAAGAAGATGGCAAGATCAAGTCCAAGACCTTTCAAGACTAGCATTAGGACTTGTGGCATTTGGCTAAGTTTTAAAGATGATTAAACTATTTCTCAAAAGGCCCTAATTAATTAGAAGGTTTCCCTAATCGATTAGCAAAATTCAGAATGCCCAAGATTCAGTTCCTTCAAGCCCTAATCGATTAGAACAAGGCATCTAATCAATTAGAGGACTTAAAATGCTTGCACGCCTTTTGTTTTTAAAAGGCTCTAGTCAAATAGAGCATAAAGCCTAATCGATTAAGCCATTATAGAAACTCAATTTTTTTTGTGCTATTACACATCTAATTAATTAGACTATCACTCTAATTGATCAGTTGAGTTTCTAGAAACAGAAATTAATGACCAGTTGGTTGCATTTAATACTCCCAACCACTCCAAATGGCTCTTTAATGACTTGAGCTATAAATACAAGCCATTGGGAATTAAAGAAGAGTAGGAAATCATTTTGAAACATCATGTTGAGCATTTAATACGAGCTATACCAGCCTAGAACATTAACAATCTATTTTTGAGCTTAAAAGTGTGATTGTTCTTCTATCCATTGAGCATCAATTTGTATAATCTACTCTTTTGAGAGTTTCCTATCCATTTTATTCTCCGAATTCCTTGTAAGAGGGTAAGGTATGTAACACCCTAATACAAATATCTCGATATATGTTACATATATAAAGATATAAAGTATTAGCCATGCCACTACTATTCTAACTAACATTCTAATCCCATATCATTAAAACAAATAAATATGGAAAGCCATGATAAAAAAAAGTCATATATATATATATATACACATCAAAAGCCTCAAAGGGGAAAGTGTTATATATGCAAACATTTTACAACTCAAAGTAAAAATATACAAGAGTTGTTCATAAAACATAAACTAAAACTATCTAATCTTATTGCTCTTTCTTCATTTTGTTTTTCCCTTTTGAAGGGTCTTGACCTGCTTTTACCATGGAAACACAGAATGGGATGAGAATATAAAAAATTCCCAGTAATAAACATATATTTCATGGCATTAAACTATGTAAACTAAATACATATCTAAACTATCTCGATATTACACAATAGTCCATACAACTGTATAACATCAATAATACTTGGCAAATTTCTTAACTCGCTTCTTTGCCTAACATAAGACTTAACTCATCCTGTTGTTTTTGGCAGTAGGCTTGACTCACTTTACTACACTTATATAAGGGCTTATCTCACTCCTCATGTTACTTGACAAAGAGCTTAACTCACTACTTTATTCTCACTACTCCATCCTTGATAAAGAACTTTGCTCACTCTTTTACAAGGTCAAGGGGTTTAACTCACTCCCTTAGTTACGATAATTGTGCTATGGTTCAACTTTAACAAGTAAAGGAACAACTCTTTGCTAACACTATTTCAATCTAACTTAATTAGATAATAGAGTATTTCTCTAAAAACTTGTATATTTACCTCAACCTTAACTACAAGAGAGTAAATTATGCTTCCATGATAAGTATAACTTTCTTATCAAACTTGTATCTAGCTTACCTTACAATCACACCACAAGTGGTGTTCTAAGCCACACTAATATGTTTAAAGTCCTAGACACCTATTTTATGCAATTCCTAACTCTTGGAATGTTTAGAAGTTCTAACTTGTACATATATGCTAGGTGGTTATTTCTTCTATAAAATACCTCTATAAGCGTCTTAACACACTCTAGGAAGCATATATGAAAGATCCCAACTAGTAGGGAATTCTTTTTCAACAAGATAAAAATCCTGGTACTCACTGCTAAGTGCCCACTTTCTCAAGGCTTAGGCACGGCGTGAGAGAAAACTCTACTTTGTTTTATCTGTCGTTAGGTGCTTATGTGCCTAATCTCTAAGTGCTTAATCGCTTAGCTTCAAAGCCCTCTGGATTAGCGCGCTTAGGCGCTCACTTTTTGAACACTTAATCATTGGCTTCCAGAACTAAAATATGAGCTTTCTAGCCTTGGGCACTTAGGCGGCCAAAAACTAGGCACTTAGGCGCTAGGCACCTGAAACTTTTGTTAATATTCTATTGGTTTTCAAACCAGCTTTAAACCTCTAAATTCAGGTTCTAAGTGATTTTCAACCCTAAACTTGATCTCTAATCATATTTAGAATCATCAAACACTAAATTTAATTCATTAAAACATGAATTTAAGCTCAACTCAAGGCAAGAAATACCCATTTCCTAAATTACTTTTCAAAGGAGTTCATGGATACTTACAGAGCCTAAACTAGCAACCATGCATCCAACAAGCTGAAAATACTCAAACTTAATCCGTAAAACCAAGAATCAAGCAAAGAAAACATATTTGCTTCTCAAACCCATTAATGTGTGAAATCTGCAAGTGTACTGTTTCGTCGTCAAGTAATAAAAAGATCGAATCCACAGGGACTGTGTCTATGAATACCAATTAATTAATTAAATCAATTAGATTAAACAAAAGAGAATATGATTGTTTATTAAGAAGAACGTAATAACAACACAATTAAATAAAAATCAAGAAAATAAAATTCAGAACAAAAATAGCAAGTAATCAAGAATGGTATTCAGATTCAAGAAAGCTTCCAAGATTGGGATACCACAATGATACAAGATAAATCCTAATTGACAATCCTTTTTATTAAATCTGAAATTCAATTGAAGGTGAATTACCCTAAATTAGTTAATATTCTTTCTCAAGATACAAGATCCGTGCCCAATTAAACCAATTCCTACTCTCGTGGTAATTGAATTTAAATTGAACCCATTACGCTTTGTGGTAAATCGTTGAATCCTCGAAAGGCTAAAACTACTCTCGTGATTTAGACCTTAAGTTCAATTCTTATGGTTCCAACACCTAAGTTCACCTCTCAGTACGTCCCTAAATGCCTATGAGATACAAATAAGTGGCCAGCAATTTCACATGAATAAGAGCAATAAGAATTGAATCAATGAACAATCAAGATCAATAAAAGGGGAAACAATGCCAATTAATCATTATCAATGTATCAAAGGGCATTGCCCAATCCTAGAAACAAAGGAAACTACTCAGACATAGAGAAGAAGAAATCAGAAATCAAACTTAAAAACATCCCAAACCCGTAACATTGGGAGAAGAAGGGAGAAAGATAAAGATCAAAAGCCAAAGCCTCCAATGTGCCTTCTCCAAAACCTAATTAGAACCCCCTCATTCTATTCAGAACATCTATTTATAGCCTAGGGTTTTCATTGGCTAAAAGGCCCCAAAAGAAATAAAAATAAAAACTAAAATTCTGCTGTGCACTGCACACCACGGCCGTGGTTCATTCCACTGCCAGGCCGTGGATGTCTCTGTCAACGGGCTAATTTCTGGTCCTTTGAGTTCCACGGCCGTGGAACTATCTGGAATTCCCTTTTTCCTTCTTTAAGTTACCCCTCAATCCATGGCCGTGGTTTGATCCACGGGCAGGCCGTGGATCCCTCTAGAATGGCCTTTTTACACCTTTATTGCTATCCATTAAGCTCTAGCTTCAAACATGCAAGCTTTCCATCCATTCCAAGGCCAATTTAGCACCAATCCTGCACAGGAACACCAAAAACACCGTAGTTATCCGAACTAAGGGAAAAACTAACTAAAAAGGGAAACTAAAATGCCTAAAATGCTCAAGAATGCATGTAAAACAAGAACAAAACATGATGTTATTTCACACACATCAAATCCCCCCAAGCTTAAGACTTTGCTTGTCCCCAAGCAATAATTAATGTCAAACCAACATGTGGAATCAAGAGACAATAATGAATAAGGAACCCGATAAAACAATATCCAAGCAATAGGCTAAGGCAAACCAAGTATCTGAGAGGTAATCAAAATCAAGTCTAATTAGAGACTAAGTTCTCAGAAATCATGCATCCTCACTGATTGAATTAAGTTCACTCCACTAACCACACTCAAAGTGTTTAAGGGTGAAAACCATACACTCAAAATCCATCAAAGAAAATGCACTTCCATATACTTGATAAGAAACCAAATTTCCACTAATAATCAGCATGCATGCAAGAATCAAAAGGTCTTTCAAGGGTTGTAATGGGGCCATGGGAATGATGATAGATAAGGTAGAGAAAGGAAGGTATGACAAGGGCTAACCAAATTTTCAATAAGCACCTTTAATACAATAGAACATAAATGGAGCAAAGGTCATTCATTTTTGTTTTCATTCAAAAACATAACTCCACAATTCCAAACATTTTTTTTTCTTTACTTTTCTTTCTTTTCTTTCTCTTAATCCTTTTCAACCTTTTATCTCATGATTTTCTCTTCTTTTTTTTTTCACTTGAGAAAGGGAAAGGTCAAAAACATATGATTCCCAACACAACTTCACAACTTTCAAACCCAATTCACTCCATTTAATATTCTAAATGATTACCAATAATGTTTCAGCATAGGTATCAAGAAAATAAGTATGCAATAGGCTCAAAATGGGCAACTAGTGGATGAAAGTGTAACAATTTCAGAAGGCCAGAAAAATACCTAAGATGCCTTAATCATATTCAAGCATGTAACCAAAAATTTCGCCTCAAAATGATTTCAAATCAAGTTCTAGAGCACAAGATCAATGAGGAATATCACTCAACACAAAGAATGGGAACAAAAATCATACAGTGCATAAGTCCCAAATAGGCTCAAAACTCACATTTAGAGGTTTAAAAATTCAATAAGAAGCACAAATTCAGAGAACATTATGCTAATTATCAACTATCAAAAGATCACCTCTACTATCAATTAAAACAATGCCTGTAGCCAATCATAAGAACCAACAAATTGGGTTTCAAATCAATATCATCTCAAAATCCCCAAAAATTCAAGAGATATGATGGTGTGATAATACAATCATGAAAATGCAATGCAAAACAAGACATGAAAATGCATGAATCATCTAAATGAAAATACCAATGAAAATGAAAATATGAAAATATCCCCCCAAGCTTAGAACCTATATTGTCCCCAATGTAAAAATCATAAACTAGGGAAGGGATAAAAGAAAAGAAATAAACTCACTGCGGTGGTGGAAAATGGTGTTGACTCAAATGCCAACCATGAATGGCCCGGATCATGCTCTCCATACTCTGAACTGTCCCCTCCAAGGCCTGCAAGCGGCCATCAGTAGCCTGACCCTGCTGACGAAGCTCCTCTAATATGTGGCGTTGCTGTGCCTGCTCAACATGAAGCGCCTCTAGAGAAGTATAAATCCGTGTGAGACCATCCTCGGAAGGACCTGTAAAAGAAGAAGAAGAAGGACGAGAGGTTCCTGCCCTTGGTGGGGGACGAAGAGGGCGCTGAACATCAATTGGATCATCTACCACACTCCCAGGAGTGCACAAATTTGCATGGTTGCGCACAGTGATAGCAGGAGGGTTAGGAAGGGGTAGGGGTTCAGCTCTATCATTCAAGCGGAGGCAGTAAATTCCGTCCTCTTTAACAATCATCTTAATAGCTAAATAGGACTCAATATCAATCCTAGAATTACCTCTAACTACCTCCAGACCATCTAAATCATATTCAAAGAAATTGGCAATCACTGTGATTAAACCACCAATAACAATTGTCCCAGATTGGGCTCTACCCACCCTAAGCAGTTGCCTTACACTAAAAGATCCAGTATCTATTTTAACATCATTAAGAATGGCCCACATAAAAGCAAGTTCATCAGCACGGACATTGCCATCACTATCCCCACGTCTAAATAAAGTATGAGCCATGATACGGTGGAGATAGCGAAGGCAAGGATTTGGCAGAAAAGATGCCTTACAGTTTGAAGAATCATATGTACCCATCCCAGAAGAAACATCAGCCCAAAAAGAAATTACAGAAAAACCACTAGGGTGCCTCCTTTCCCCCCCAGCAGGCAATCCAAAAATCTCATTAAACTCTTCCAAATTTAAGCAATGTTCATTATTGAACAGCCGAAAAGTGATCCGGCCTTCAGAGCAACCTTCCCCCTGAAGGATATGAGCCTCAACAGAACTAAGAAACTCCAAGGTAAGCTCAGTGTAAGTGGGACACTTTAAATTCAAAAAATAAGTCCACCCAACCCTATCAAGCATCCAATCAAAGTCATCACGCAAGCCTAAGGTATCAAGAACAACATCATCCATGTACCTGGTGCTAACTATCCTCCTATTCACTAACACCTTGTAACGATCTCTCTGCTCATTATCCCTAAAATTAAAACCATGGGGATTAGGGGGATTACCTCTTGGAGCAACATTGCTTCTTCCCCGTGTCCTTGAACTTGAACCAGCTTCTCCCCTCTGATGCTTGTTCGTCATCCTTCCAACCCACACCAACTCACAGCAACCACAAAGCAAAAATTGCTCTCTCCTTTTTTTTTTTTTTTCAAGTCACGTATGGGGTTTTTTGCAAAATTTGGGGATTTCTAAATCAGAAGGAGAGATCAGTTAGGGAGAGAGTAGGGAGATGAGCAAGGGTAGAAAAATGGAAGAAAAAGAGAGTTTGTGGAGAAAACTTATGGTTTTGAAGGTATGGTTATAGTGGTTATGGTAGAGAAAAAGAAGGAGAAGGAGGGGGAATAGGGGTGAAGGGTTGTCTTTGAGAGAGGGAAAGAAGAAGGTGAACGTGTGGTTATGAGGGAAAGAAGGTGTATTGGAGGTTTGGAAGGATGGGTACGGAGATTGAGGGAGAGAAGAAGAAGAAGAAGAAAAGAGAAAAATGGTGAAATGAAAGAGGGGGAGAAGGGACCGTGGTTTTTGAAACTGGGCAGCAGCGATCCACAACCGTGGATCATTCCACGGCCAGGCTGTGGACACTGCTAACTTCTGGGATTTTTTTTTTGAAACAGAGAGTTCCACGGTCGTGGATCATTCCACGGCCTGGCCGTGGAATTCTCTGACTTTTCACCTTTTTTTTTTTTGCAAACTGAGATCCACGGCCATGGATTGATCCACGTCCTGGCCGTGGATCTCTCTGACTTATACCTTCTCCTTGGTTTGCATTTCAAGGTCATGGAAATTCCCATGGACGGGGTGTGGAACCTTCTGACCTCTCTCTTCTTCTAAATAAGTCTTCAAAAAGGGGTCAAACCTAAACAAAATCCAAAAGACAAACATCAAAACAATAATCTAACACACAAAATTAAAAGAAAAAGATGAAATAAAACAGAAAAACAAGAAAACATGGGTTGCCTCCCAAGAAGCGCTTGTTTAAAGTCATAAGCTCGACTCCTATCCTCTCATCACTCTACATTTGGGTCACGGAGGGCAATGTTCATCCTCTTCTCGAGTTGCTCCTCCGCTAGATAGTGCTTCAACCTCTGACCATTAACTTTGAAAGTCCCTCGCTCTTCATTCCAAACCTCCACAGCACCATAGGGAAACACTTTCTTCACCAAAAATGGCCCCGACCATCTTGACTTAAGTTTTCCGGGAAAAAGTTTCAATCTAGAATTGAAAAGAAGCACCAGTTCTCCTTCACGAAATTCTCTACAAAGAATATGCTTGTCATGCCACCTCTTGGTTCTCTCCTTGTATGACTTGGCAGTCTCATAAGCATCCAATCTCAGCTCATTAAGCTCATGAAGTTTAAGTTTTCTCTTTTCTCCTGCCGCTTTTAAGTCAAAATTCAGAAGCTTAATAGCCCAAAAGGTCTTATGTTCAAGCTCAACGAGTAAATGGCAGGGCTTCCCATAAATCATTCGAAAGGGTGTCATCCCAATGGGAGTCTTGTAAGTAGTACGAGAAGCCCAAAGAGCGTCATCAAGCTTCAAAGACCAATCCTTTCTTGAGCTAGACATAGTCTTTTCCAGAATACTCTTGATTTCTCAATTAGAGACCTCCACTTGGCCAGAAGTCTGAGGATGGTAAGGTGTAGCAACCTTATGAGTGACTCCATACTTCTTCAAAAGGTTCTCAAATTGTCTCTCAATGAAATGTGAACCTTCATCACTTATCACAAATTTCTAGAACTCCAAACCTTGGAAAAATGATCCTTTTGAATAGCTTGATCACGGTCTTTGCATCACTTGTTGGAGATGGAATGGCCTCCACCCACTTAGATACGTAATCAACAGCTATAAGAATGAACTTATTGTTGCAGGAGGATGGAAAAGGGCCCATGTAGTTAACTCCCCAAACATCAAATATCTCCACCTCAAGAATAGTATTCATTGGCATCTCATGCCTCTTGGAGATACTTCCAGTTCTCTGACATGGATCACATGATAGCACATAATTCCTAGCATCTCTGAAAATATGAGGCCAAAAGAAACTAGACTGAAGAACTTTGGCTGCCGTCTTGGAGGCACTAGCATGTCCTCCATAGGACGCAGAATGACAACAACTTAATATACTCGGAGCCTCTTCCTCGGAGACACATCTCCTATAAATACCATCAGCACACCTCTGGTATATGTATGGGTCATCCCACACAAAATTTTTCAGATCGGAGAAGAACTTCTTCCTCTGCTGATAGTTTAGCTCAGGAGGTAGAACCTTGCTAACCAAGTAATTTGCATAGTCAGCATACCAAGGATCACTCTCCACAAAAACTGCAAACAATTACTCATCAGGGAAAGAATCATCAATAGGTAATTCGCTCTCCCCAATCACCGGTTGCTCAAGCCTAGATAAATGATCCGCCACTTGATTCTCCGTCCCTTTTCTATCCACAATCTCCAAATCAAATTCTTGGAGAAGAAGAATCCAACGGATTAGTCGAGGCTTTGCTTCTTTCTTGCTCATGAGGTACCTAAGTGCCGAATGATCAGTGTATACGGTCACCTTTGAACCCACTAGATAGGACCTGAACTTCTCAAAAGCGAAAACTACCGCTAGCAACTCTTTCTCTGTAGTGGCATAGTTTGCTTGAGCTCCATCAAGTGTCTTGCTAGCATAGTAAATTGCATGCACTTTCTTGTCCTTTCTTTGCCCCAACACAGCTCTTACGGCATAGTCACTGGCATCACACATGACCTCGAAAGGTAAATTCCAATCCGGTGTTTGCAAAATGGGAGCAGTGATCAAGGCCTCTTTCAACCTGCAAAAGGCATTCAAACAGTCACTATCAAAATTAAATGGAACATCCTTCACTAAGAGATTAGACAAAGGTTTAGCAATTTTAGAAAAATCTCTAATGAATCTCTGGTAAAAATCGGCATGTCTCAAGAAACTTCGCACTCCCTTCACATTCACCGGTGGAGGCAACTTCTCAATCACTTTAATTTTTGCCTTATCCACCTCAATTCCTTTCCCAGAGACCAGATGTACAAGCACTATCCCCTCTTGTACCATAAAATGGCACTTCTCCCAATTCAAGACAAGATTAACCTCCTCGCATCTCTGCAAAATCTTAGACAAACTAAACAAACAATCATCAAAGTTAGTACCATATACTGAAAAATCATCCATAAAAACTTCCATGATGTTTTCAATAAATTCAGAAAATATTGCAGTCATGCATCTCTAGACAGTAGCAGGGGCATTACATAAACCAAATGGCATTCTCCTATAGGCAAAAGTGTCATAAGGGCAAGTAAATGTGGTTTTCTCCTGGTCACTAGGATGAATAGGGATTTACTGGAATCCTGAATAACCATCTAAGTAACAAAAGTGTGTATGCCTAGCTAGCCTCTCAAGCATCTGATCAATGAAGGGAAGAGGGAAGTGATCTTTCCTAGTTGTACTATTCAACTTTCTATAATCAATGCACATCCTCCAACCCGTGACTGTCCTAGTGGGAATCAATTGATTTTTCTCATTTTCAATTACAGTCATCCCCCTTTCTTAGGAACCACATGCACAGGACTAACCCATTCACTATCAGAAATTGGGTAAATTACCCCAGCATCAAGCAACTTAAGTACCTCTTTTTTAATAACCTCTTTCATATTAGGATTCAACCTATGTTGATGCTCTATAGAGGGTTTATGCTCAGGTTCCATCAAAATTCTATGCATGCAAAAGGAAGGATTTATGCCTGTAATATCATCAAGAGTATAACCTATGACCTTTCTATGCATCCTAAGAGCCCTTAGCAATGTCTCAGTCTCTAACTCATTCAAGCTAGCACTAACAATGACAGGATAAGAAGAGTTGGGACCAAGAAACTCATACCTGAGAGTGGAAGGAAGAGTTTTAAGTTCTATCTTAGGAGCCTTTTCCTCTTCCCAATCTTCAGACTTAGGCTTTGGTTCAAGCCTTTCCACCTTGGCTTTGCTAGGAGGAATTTTTGAGGTTGCCTCCAACAAGCGGGCATACTCAGCTACCTCTCCTCCAGAATCAAGAGAACCGCCACTAACCAAGCATCTTTGCAATGGATCTTCCAAATGAATTATGGTGGCCTCTTCCTCCACCACCTAGTGCAATAAATCAACCCTGTAACAAGAGTCCTCAAAAGAAGGTTGTTTAATAGATTTAGAAATATCAAACTCAACCTTATTATCACCAATAGTTAAAGACAATTTGCCATTCTTAACATCAATTATAGCACCAGAAGTAGCTAAGAAAGGCCTACCAAGAATAATGGGGATTTGGGAATCCTCCTCCATTTCAAGCACAACAAAATCAGCAGGTATGAAAAACTTACCAACACGGATAGGAACATCCTCCAAGATGCCTACAAGATACTTGACGAACCGATCCGCCAATTGAAGTGAGATAGTTGTGGGTTTTAGCTTACCCACCTCCAACTTCTTACACACAGAAAGGGACATAAGACTAACACTAGCCCCCAAATCACACAGAGCTTTATCAAAGTTAGTATTGCAAATCAAACAGGGAATAAAGAAGCTACCTGGATCCTTTAACTTAGGAGGCAATTTATTTTGAATTAAGGCACTACACTCTTCAGTTAAAGCTACTGTCTCATAGTCTTCTAGCTTCCTCTTATTAGACAGAATGCCCTTAAGAAACTTAGCATAGGTAGGCATTTGTTTTAACGCCTCAGTGAAGGGTACATTTATGTACAATTTCTTAAGAACGTCTAAGAACTTCCCAAACTGCTTATCTAACTTTGCCTTAGCCAATCTTTGAGGGAAGGGAACTGGGAGTTGGTAAGGTTCAGGGGGTACATACTTAGACACCTTCTCAGTGATTTCCTCCTCTTCTAAGGGTTGTGCCTTAGTCTCTTTTTCCTCATTACCCACATCTTTGTTACTCTCCCCATTACCCCTAGGATCCTCTAACCTCTTTCCACTCCTCAAACTCACAGCCTTACAATGTTCATTGCCTAGGTTGACTTCAGGTTGACCAGGAAACTTACCTTGCTGCCTAAGAGAAGTGCATGCTTGTTGGGCAATCTGGGTTTCTAACATCTTATTATGAATGACTAAATTGTCAACCTTAGCTGACAACTCTTTGATTGCCTCAGTCACAACTTGCCCATGGTGCTTAAACTCCTCATTCTGCTTAGACTGGCTCTCAACAAAATTCTCTAGAAGGGACTCAAGTCTAGATTTCTGTACCTGTGGGACTCCAAAAGAGGGTTTAGCATTACCTTGCCCACCTTGGTATTGACTATTCCGGTAAGAGAAATTAGGATGTGACCTCCAACTGGGGTTGTAAGTTTGGGAATACGGATCATTCCTCCCCTTTTGGTTGAAGTCGTGGAAATTGTGGCATGATTCCACTTGCTCTACCGGTGCACCATGTGAGGGTCCCATTCCAACTTGGCATTCAGCACCAACATGTCCCTGTGCTCCACAAATCTCACAAAAATTGTTAGAGGCACCTATGGCATTAACATGAGCTTTCTCAAGCATGTCAAAACGTTTATTCAAAGAATCAAACTTTGACATAATTAAATCAACACCATCTACCTCAAACTTACCTCCCGAGAGCTTTCTCGGGTTGTGCCCTCTTTCATTGGCCCATTGGTGATGATTTGAAGTTACGCTCTCAATTATCTCGTAACCCTCTGTGAGCCTTCTATTCATCAGAGCTCCACCAGCTGCGGAGTCAAGAGACACCTTCGAAGAATATTCTAAACCATTGTAGAAGGTATGGACAATCAACCACTTTTCTAACCCGTGGTGTGGGCAGGCTTCCAGCAAAGCCTTATATCTATCCCAAGCTTCTGATAATGACTCGCCATCTTTCTGAATAAAGCTTATGATTTGGGTCCTTAGGTGAGCAGTCTTGGAAAGTGGAAAGAATTTATCCAAAAAGGCTTGCTCCAATTGGTCCCAAGTAGTTATCGTCTCAGCAGGAACAGACTTCAGCCAAGCTCTAGCTCTATCTCTCAATGATAGAGGAAACAAGCAGAGACGAATAGCATCAACAGAGGCACCTTCGATCTTGAGGGTCTCACAGAACTCCAAGAACATGTCCACATGATCATTAGGATCCTCTGACGGAAATCCTCCAAACTGGTTCTACCTTATCATAGAAAGTAGGGCAGGAGGTATGGTGAAGTGCCTGGCTTCAATGTCTGGCCGAGTAATTCCATCACAAACCCCGAGCATTAGGGGCTGCATACTCCTTTAAAGGTTTATTATCCTCAGCTGCTGCCATGACAAGTGGTGGTTCAGATATTTCTCTTACTCTTTGCCTTTGTTCTCTTCTCCTTCTACGTAAAGTCCTTTTAATTTCAGGATCTGCTTCAATGAGAATCCGAGAACGTCTATTACTTTGCATAAACAAGAGAAATTACCTGCAGAGAGTCAAAGAGAAATCAAGAACGTAAGAACCAAATAAAAGAAAAAGGTTTAAAATAATTAAATTAAAAATTAAATTAATATTCAAGAAAAACACAGTCCCCGGCAACGGCGCCAAAAACTTGATGCGTGAAATCCGCAAGTGTACGGTTTCGTCGTCAAGTAATAAAAAGATCGAATCCACAGAGACTGTGTCTATGAATACCAATTAATTAATTGATTCAATTAGATTAAACAAAAGGGAATATGATTGTTTATTAAGAAGAACGTAATAACAAAACAATTAAATAAAAATCAAGAAAACAGAATTCAGAACAAAACTAGCAAGTAATCAAGAATGATATTCAGATTCAAGAAAGCTTCCAAGATTGGGATACCACAATGATACAAGATAAATCCTAATTGACAACCCTTGTTATTAAATCTGAAATTCAATTGAAGGTGAATTACCCTAAATTAGTTAATGTTCTTTCTCAAGATACAAGATCCGTGCCCAATTAAACCAATTCCTACTCTCGTGATAATTGAATTTAAATTGAACCCATTACGCTTTGTGGTAATTCATTGAATCCTCGAAAGGCTAAAACTACTCTCGTGATTTAGACCTTAAGTTCAATTCTTATGGTTCCAACACCTAGGTTCACCTCTCAGTACGTCCCTAAATGCCTATGAGTTGCAAATAAGTGGCCAGCAAATTCACATGAATAAGAGCAATAAGAATTGAATCAATAAACAATCAAGATCAATAAAAGGGGAAACAACATCAATTAATCATTATCAATGTATCAAAGGGCATTGCCCAATCCTAGAAACAAAGGAAACTACTCAGACATAGAGAAGAAGAAATCAGAAATCAAACTTAAAAACATCCCAAACCTGTAACAATGGAAGAAGAAGGGAGAAAGATGAAGATCAAGAGCCAAAACCTCCAATGTGCCTCCTCCAAAACCCAATTAGAAACCCCCTCATTCTATTCAAAACATCTATTTATAGCTTAGGGTTTTCATTGGCTAAAAGGCCCCAAAAGAAATAAAAATAAAAACTAAAATTCTGCTGCGCACTGCGAACCACGGCCGTGGTTCATTCCACGGCCAGGCCGTGGATGTCTCTGTCAACAGGCTAATTTCTGGTCCTTTGAGTTCCACGGCCGTGGATGGTTCCACGGCCAGGCCGTGGAACTCTCTGGAATTCCCTTTTTCCTTCTTTAAGTTACCCCTCGATCCATGGCCGTGGTTTGATCCACGGGCAGGCCGTGGATCCCTCTAGAATGACCTTTTTGCACCTTTATTGCTATCCATTAAGCTCCAGCTTCAAACATGCAAGCTTTCCATCCATTCCAAGGCCAATTTAGCACTAATCCTACACAGGAATACTAAAAACACCGCAGTTATCCGAACTAAGGGAAAAACTAACTAAAAAGGGAAACTAAAATACCTAAAATGCTCAAGAATGCATGTAAAACAAGAACAAAACATGATGTTGTTTCACACACATCACCTATTTCTTTCTTCTCATATGATCTAGCTTCACACAAGATGAAACAAAAGTAATAATTTGAGTAAGAAGCTCCTCTACCTCAAGTGGTTGGATGATCAAGCTTAGCTTTCCCTTTTGATTTCCTCTTCTTCCTCTCCTCTTCCTCCTTTGTTTCCTCTTCTTTCTCTTATTTTCTCTTCCTTTCTTCTACTGCTGTAGTTGTGTGGTCATGAGAGAAAGTGAGAAATTTGAGGGGGAAAATAGAGAAAATGACTCAAAAGTCAAAGAGAAGTAATATGAAATGTGAGTCACCAAATGACTCCGATATTCCACTAGAAACTTTATATCTCTTAGGAATACTTTGATCTTACTAAATCAAGTTTTCTTACTTCTAAAAGTATTAAAATAAATCCTAGGATTCATCTAAATTCTACTTTTACCATTTCCCTATTTTTCCATATCTACGACTGGTCAATCAGATATTAAAACACACTCTCAGTATTCTTAAAAATACCAAACTGACTTTGATTATCCTCAAATTTGAAATACATCCTCGTCCACCTATTTGTGACCTAGAAACAAATTCTCTATATTTATTTCCCTCAACTTAGTAATTTATTCCACTATCTGAGTCATTTTAAGCTACTTTTCACACTCTGGGTTGCAATAAAGTGCCTAAACTAACTCAGTTTATTCTAAAATTAAGCAGGCATGTCAAGGCAATGTTATGCTACCTTTGTAACTATAAACTAGTCTAACATGCTAAAAAGAGGATGTTACATTTCTCCCCTCCTTTTCATAATTTTGTCCTAAAAATTGCTTACCTTATATAAACAACTCCAGGTAATCTTGATGCATGCGAGACTCTAGCTCCCATGTAGCCTCTTCTTCGCTTGTTGTACCCTATAAAACCTTCACTTGAGGAATCTGCTTACCTTTAAGCTCTTTAACTCCTTTGTCTACAATCTTTACGAATTGCATTACATAAGACAAATCACTTTTAACTATATAGATTCATTCCTTATGATGTGTGAAGGATTCAGATTATACTTTTTGAGTTAAGATACATGGTAAACATCGTGAAAGTTTGACAAATTGGGAGGAAGAGCTATCTGGTAGGTTACAGGTTTAGAATTTGTCAAGGACCAATGAAACGAGAGTTTAACTTCCTTGTTCTCAATGTTCTACCAATTCCAGTTGTAGGAGTGACTCTCAAAAAAACATGTTCATCCTCTTCGAACTCTAGTGGTCTTCTCTTTCTATCACCATAGTTCTTTTGCCTACTTTTAGCTATAGCCATCCTATCCTTAATTATTCTAATTTGTTTTGAAGTCTATTGTACTAACTCAGGTCCTAGAATAACGTTCTCTCCAACCTCATACCAACATAATGGAGACTATACTTCCTACCATAAAGTGCCTCATATTGTGCCATTCCTGTGTGGGTATGATAACTCTTGTTGTAGGAAAATTTCACTAAAGGCAATAATTTATCCCAACTACCCTGCTGATCTAGTACACATTCTCTAAGCTTATCTTCTAAGGTCTGGATAGTTCTCTTTGACTGCCCATCTGTTTGGGGGTGGTATGTTGTGCTAAGACTTAGCCTAGTCCCAAAGGCCTTTTGCAAGCTCCCCAAAATCTAGATATGAATCTAGGATCTTTGTCTAAAACTATATTGAGGGGAATTCCATGCAACCTAACTATCTCTTATAAATACAATTGGGCTAATTTATCTAAGGAGTAGTTAGCTCTAATTGGTAAAAAGTGGGCAGACATGGTTAGTCTATTCACTACGACCCAAATTACATTATGTCCTAGATGAGTTCTGGGCAACCCTATCACAAAATCCATTGTGATGTTATCCCACTTCCATTCAAGGATTTCTAAAGATTGGATAGGTCTGGAAGGTTTTTGGTGCTCTTTCTTAACTTTCTGGCACACCAAGCACCTAGACATGAACTCCACTATTTCTTTCTTCATTCCTAGCCACCAAAACATCTTTCTTAAATCTTGGTACATCTTAGTGGCTCTAGGATGGATGGTGTATTAATTCCTATGAGCCTCCTCTAAGATCGTTTCTTTGATTACAGAATCTCTTAGAATGCAAAGTCTATCTCTAAACTTAATCATTCCATCATCCGCCATATCAAACTCTGATTGATCCCCTAAGAGGATTTGCTCTCTTATCCCACTTAGGGTTTCATCTTCGCTTTGAGCTTCTAGAATTTGAGCTCTCAGGTCATTAACTACGTTCACCCTACTCATAAAGAGACTTTGTGGTGTCACAGCTACCCTAAGGCTCAAATCTCTAAACCTATCAAGAAGCTAACCGTCTTGAACCATTATCCAAGACACATGTAAAGATTTCCTACTTAGTGCATTGGCCACTACATTGGCCTTACTCGGGTGATACTTAAGATCAAAGTCGTAATCTTTTTAAAACTTCATTCATCTCATTTGTCTCATGTTCAGTTCTTTTGATCAAACAAGTATTTTAAACTCTTATGATCACGGAACACCTCATATTGGACTCCGTAAAGATAATGTCTCCATATCTTTAAGGCAAACATGATGTATGTGAAACAATATTATATTTTGTTCTTGTTTTGCATGTATTCTTAGGTATTTTAGACATTTTAGTTTCCCTTTTTGTTTGTTTTTCCCTTAGTTCGGATAACTGTGGTGTTTGTGGTGTTATTGTGTAGGATTGGTGCTAAATTGGCCTTGGAATGGATGGAAGCTTGCATGATTGAAGTTGGAGCTTTATGGATAGCAAATAGGTGCAAAAAAAGACTTCTAGAGAGTTCCACGGCCTGGCCGTGGAACCAACCATGGCTGTGGAACTCAACAGCATGCAAAATTGGCCTGTGGCAGAGAGAACCACGGCCTGGCCGTGGAATGATCCACGGCCCCATGGAATTCTGATAGCAAGTTCCACGGCCTGGCCATGGAATGAACCACGGCCGTGGTTCGCAACGCGCAGCAGAATTTTAGTTTTTATTTTTATTTCTTTTGGGGCCTTTTAGCTAATGAAAACCCTAGGCTATAAATAGATGTTTTGAATAGAATGAGGGCGAATTTAGTTCTAATTTGGTTTTGGGAGGAGGCACATTGGAGGCTTTGGCTCTTGATCTTCATCTTTCTTCCCTCTTCTTTCTTGGATTACGGGTTTGGATCTTTAAGAACATGTTTTCTGATTTCTTATTCTCTATATCTGAGTAGTTTCTTTTGTTTCTAGGATTGGGTAATGCCCTTTGATACATTGATAATGATTAATTGACGTTGTTTCCCCTTTTATTGATCTTGAATGTTCTTTGATTCAATCCTTATTGCCTTTATTCATGTGAATTTGCTGGCCACTTATTTGCATCTCATAGGCATTTAGGGGCGTACTGAGAGGTGAACCTAAGTGTTGGAATCATAAGAATTGAACTTAAGGTCTAAATCACGAGAGTAGTTTTAGCCTTTCGAGGATTCAATGAATTGCCACAAAGCGTAATGGGTTCAATTTAAATTCAATTACCACGGGAGTAGGAATTGGTTTAATTGGGCACGGATCTTGTATCTTGAGAAAGAACACTAACTAATTTAGGATAATTCACCTTCAATTGAATTTCAGATTTAATAAAAGGGTTGTCAATTAGGATTTATCTTGTATCATTGTGGTATCCCAATCTTGGAAGCTTTCTTGAATCTGAATACCATTCTTGATAACTTGCTATTTTTGTTCTAAATTCTGCATTTTGATTTTTATTTAATTGCTTTGTTACTACGTTTTTCTTAATCAACAATCATATTCCCTTTTGTTTAATTTAATTGAATTAATTAATTAATTAGTATTCATAGACACAGTCCCTGTGGATTCGATCTTTTTATTACTTGACGACGAAACCGTACACTTGCGGATTTCACGCATCAAGTTTTTGGCGCCGTTGCCGGGGATTGTGTTTTTCTTGAATATTAATTTAATTTTTAATTTAATTATTTTAAACCTTTTTCTTTTATTTGGTTCTTATGTTCTTGATTTCTCTTTAACTCTCTGCAGGTAATTTCTCTTGTTTATGCAAAGTACTAGACGTTCTGGGACTCTTATTGAAGCAGATCCTGAAATTGAAAGAACTTTACGTAGAAGGAGAAGACAACAAAGGCAAAGAGTAGGAGAAATCTCTGAACCACCACTTGTCATGGCAGCAGCTGAGGATAATAAACCGTTAAAAGAGTATACAGCCCCTAATGCTCGGGGTTTGCGATCTGGAATTGCTCGACCAGACTTTGAAGCCAGGCACTTCACCATACCTCCTGCCTTACTGTCTATGATAAGGCAGAACCAGTTTGGAGGATTGCCGTCAGAGGATCCTAATGCTCATGTGGATATGTTCTTGGAGTTCTGTGAGACCCTCAAGATCGAAGGCGCCTCTGTTGATGCTATTCGTCTCCGCCTATTTCCTCTATCATTGAGAGATCGAGCTAGAGCTTAGTTGAAGTCCGTTCCGGCTGAGACGATAACTACTTGGGACCAATTGGAGCAAGCCTTTTTAGATAAATTCTTTCCACCTTCCAAGACTGCTCACCTAAGGACCCAAATCATAAGCTTTGTTCAGAAAGATGGCGAGTCATTATCAGAAGCTTGGGATAGATATAAGGCTTTACTGGAAGCCTGGCCACACCATGGGTTAGAGAAGTGGTTGATCGTCCACACCTTCTACAATGGTTTAGAATATTCTTCGAAGGTGTCTCTTGACTCCGCAGCTGGTGGAGCTCTGATGAATAGAAGGCTCACAGAGGCTTATGAGATAATTGAGAGTGTAGCTTCAAATCATCACCAATGGGCCAATGAAAGAGGGCATAACCCGAGAAAGCTCTCGGGAGGTAAGTTTGAGGTAGATGGTGTTGATTTAATTATGTCACAGTTTGATTCTTTGAATAAACGTTTTGACATGCTTGAGAAAGCTCATGTTAATGCCATAGGTGCTTCTAACAATTTTTGTGAGATTTGTGGAGCACAGGGACATATTGGTGCTGATTGGCAAGTTGGAATGGGATCCTCACATGGTGCACCAGTGGAGCAAGTGAAATCATGCCACAATTTTCATGACTTCAACCAAAAGGGGAGGAATGATTCGTATTCTCAAACTTACAACCCTAGTTGGAGGTCACATCCTAACTTTTCTTACCAGAATAGTCAGTACTAAGCTGGGCAAGGTAGTGCTCAACCCTCTTCTAGATCTCAACAGGTACAAAAATCTAGATTTGAGTCTCTTTTTGAGAATTTTGTTGAGAGCCAGTCTAAGCAGAATGAGGAGTTTAGGCACCATGGGCAAGTTGTTTCTGAGGCCATTAGAGAGTTGTCAGGTAAGGTTGACAATTTAACTATTCATAATAAGATGTTGGAAACCCAGATTGCCCAACAAGCGAGCACTTCACATAGGCAACAAGGTAAGTTTCCTGGTCAATCAGAAATAAACCCAGGGAATGAACATTGTAAAGCTGTGAGTTTGAGGAGTGGAAAGAAATTAGAGGATTTCAAAGGTAAGGGGGAGAGTGACAAAGATGAGGGGACTAAGGAAAAAGATACCAAGACACAACCCTTAGAGGAGGAGGAAACTAGTGAGAAAGTGTCTAAGTATGTACCCCCTGAACCTTACCAACCCCTGGTTCCCTTCCCTCAAAGATTGGCTAAGGCGAAGTTAGATAAGCAGTTTGGGAAGTTCTTAGAGGTTCTTAAGAAATTGTACATTAATGTACCCTTCACTGAGGCGTTAAAACAAATGCCTACCTATGCTAAGTTTCTTAAGGACATTTTGTCTAATAAGAGGAAGCTTGAAGAATTTGAGACAGTAGCTTTAACTGAGGAGTGTAGTGCTTTAATTCAGAATAAATTGCCTCCTAAGCTAAAAGATCCAGGTGGCTTCTCTATTCCCTGTTTGATTGGCAACACTAACTTTGATAAAGCTCTGTGTGATCTGGGGCTAGTGTTAGTCTTATGCCCCTTTCTGTGTGTAAGAAGTTGGAGGTGGGTGAACTAAAACCCACAACTATCTCCCTTCAATTGGCGGATCAGTCTGTCAAGTACCCCATAGGCATCTTGGAGGATGTTCCTTTTAAGGTTGGTAAGTTTTATATGCCGGTGGATTTTGTTATGCTTGACATGGAAGCTGATGCTACAATGCCGATCATACTTGGGCGTCCATTTCTTGCCACTGGAAGAGTGATCATTGATGTCCATGAAGGAAAATTGACTTTGCGATTGAATGATGAGGAAGTAGTTTTTGATGTTTTTAAATCTAAAAATAATTCTAATTCCTCAAATTCATGTAATCGCATTGATGCTACTAAAGTTGTGGATAGTGTTGTGCTTTCAGGTATACAGGAATCAGTGACTGATGCTATGCCCTGCAAGGAAGGACCTAAGAAGCAGAGTGACAAGTGTGTTGAGAAGCGTAAATTTAAACTCGGGGATAAAGTTCTTGTCAATAACTCGCTTCTACATTTCTGTCCTAATAAGTTATGGTCAAAATGGTCAGGACCATATGAGATTGTTCGAGTTTTATCCTACGGTGTGCTTGAGGTGAAGAAAGAAGGCCATAAGCCTTTCATGATAAATAGCCAAAGGGTGAAACACTTTGAAGGAGTGGGGACTGAGCACTACTCTGTTGACGTCACGTGAGCACAGAAACCAGACCAAAGTCAAGCTAATGACTTTAAACAAGCGCTTCTTGGGAGGCAACCCAAGCTTCTTTGTTTTTTATTTTCCTTTTTTTTTTTTGAATTTGTGTGTTGGATTGCTGGTTTGATCTTTATCTCATGGATCTTGTTTAGCTTTGACCCTTTTGGAACTCAAATTAGAAGAAGAGTGAAGTCAGAAGGTTCCACACCCAACTCATGAAAAATTCCATGGCCATGGATTGAACACCAGAAGTTTTTCCACCACCGCAGTGAGTTCTTTTCTTTTATCCCTTCTCTTATTTTAGATTTTTACATTGGGGACAATGTAAGTTCTAAGCTTGGGGGGTATTTTTGTACTTTCATATTTTCATTTTCATTAGTTTCGTGCATTTTCATGTCTTGTTTTGCATTGCATTTTCACACCATCATATCTCTTGGGTTTTTGGTTGAACTTGTGCCCCTCTCTTGAGGATTTTGAGATGATATTAATTTGGAACCCAATTTGTTGATTCTTGTGGTAGGCAACAGGCATTGTTTTAATTGATAGTAGAGGTGATCTTTTGATAGTTGATAATTAGCATATGTTCTCTGAATTTGTGCTTCTCATTGAATTTTTAAACCTCTAAATGTGAGTTTTGAGCTTATATGGGACTTATGCATTATATGATTTTTGTTCCTATTCTTTGTGTTGAGTGATATTCCTCATTGATCATGTACTCTAGAACTTGATTTGAAACCTTTTTGAGGCAAAATTTTTGGTTGCATGCTTGAATATGATTAAGGAATTTTAGGTATTTTTCTGGCCTTCTAAAATTGTTACACTTTCATCATCTAGTTGCCCATTTTGAGCCTATTGCATACTTGTTTTCTTGATACCTATGCTGAAACATTGTTGGTTATCATTTAGAATATTAAATGGAGTGAATTAGGCTTGAAAGTTGTGTTGGGAATTATATGTATTTGAGCTTCCTCTTTCTCAAAAAAAAAAAGAGAGAAAAAAAAAGGAAAATAAAAGAAACACCATGAGATGAAAGCTTGAAAAAAGAGGAGAAAGAGGAGAAGGAAAAGTAAGGAAGAAAATTCTTTAAAATGTGGAGTTATGTTTTAGATTGAAAAATTGTCTTTGCTCCATTTATGTTCTATTGGATTACTTGTGTTTATTGAAAATCTTGATTAGCCCTTTGTCATACCTTCCTTTCTCTACCTTACCTAACATCATTCCCATGGCCCCATTACAACCCTTGAAAGACCTTTTGATTCTTGCATGCATGCTGATTATTAGTAGAAATCTGGTTTCTTATCAAGCATATGGAAGTGCATTTTCTTTGAAGGATTTTGAGCGTATGATTTTCACCTTTAAACACTTTGAGTGTGGTTAGTGGAGTGAACTTAATTCAATCAGTGAGGATGCATGATTTCTGAGAACTTAGTCTCTAATTGGACTTGATTTTGATTACATCTCAGATTCTTGGTTTGCCTTAACCTATTGCTTGGATATTATTTTCTCGGGTTCCTTATTCTTTATTGTCTTTTGATCCCACTTTTTAGTTTGGCATTAATTATTGCTTGGGGACAAGCAAAGTCTTAAGCTTGGGAGAATTTGATGTGTGTGAAATAACATCATGTTTTGTTCTTATTTTGCATGTATTCTTAGGCATTTTAGACATTTTAGTTTCCCTTTTTGTTTTTTTTGTCTTAGCTCGGATAACTGCGGTGTTTGTGGTGTTATTGTGTAGGATTGGTGCTAAATTGGCCTTGGAATGGATGGAAGCTTGCATGATTGAAGTTGGAGCTTTATGGATTGCAAAAAGGTGCAAAAAGAGACTTCTAGAGAGTTCCACGGCCTGGCCGTGGAACCAACCACGGCCGTGGAACTCAACAGCATGCAAAATTGGCCTGTGGCAGAGAGAACCACGGCCTGGCCGTGGAATGATCCACGACCCCATGGAATTCTGACAGCAAGTTCCACGGCTTGGCCGTGGAATGAACCACGGCCGTGGTTTGCAGTGCGCAACAGAATTTTAGTTTTTATTTTTATTTCTTTTGGGGCCTTTTAGCCAATGAAAATCCTAGGCTATAAATAGATGTTCTGAATAGAATGAGGGCGAATTTAGTTCTAATTTGGTTTTGGGAGGAGGCACACTGGAGGCTTTGGCTCTTGATCTTCATCTTTCTTCCCTCTTCTCTCTTGGATTACGGGTTTGGATGTTTAAGAACATGTTTTCTGATTTCTTCTTCTCTATGTCTGAATAGTTTCTTTTGTTTCTAGGATTGGGCAATGCCCTTTGATACATTGATAATGATTAATTGACGTTGTTTCCCCTTTTATTGATCTTGAATGTTCTTTGATTCAATCCTTATTACTTTTATTCATGTGAATTTGCTGGCCACTTATTTGCATCTCATAGGCATTTAGGGACATACTAAGAGGTGAACCTAAGTGTTGGAACCATAAGAATTGAACTTAATGTCTAAATCACGAGAGTAGTTTTAGCCTCTCGAGGATTCAATGAATTACCACAAAGCGTAATGGGTTCAATTTAAATTCAATTACCACGAGAGTAGGAATTGGTTTAATTGGGCACGGATCTTGTATTTTGGGAAAGAACATTAACTAATTTAGGATAATTTACCTTCAATTGAATTTCAGATTTAATAAAAGGGTTGTCAATTAGGATTTATCTTTTATCATTGTGGTATCCCAATTTTGGAAGCTTTCTTGAATCTGAATACCATTCTTGATAACTTGCTATTTTTGTTCTAAATTCTGCACTTTGATTTTTATTTAATTACTTTGTTACTACGTTCTTCTTAATCAACAATCATATTCCCTTTTATTTAATTTAATTGAATTAATTAATTAATTGGTATTCATAGACACAGTCCCTGTGAATTCGATCTTTTTATTACTTGACGATGAAACCGTACACTTGCGGATTTCACGCATCAAAACACTACGACGGCTAATTCTAGATCGTGAGTGGGGTAGTTCTCCTCATAAGGCCTCAACTGCCCAAATGCATAAACAACTACTTGCCTATGTTGCATCAGAACACACCCTAAGGCCATATTTGTAGCATCACAAAGCGCCTCAAAGTTCTCCTATGGATTTGAAATCACCAAAACTGGTGTGGTAGTCAACCTCAACTTAAGCTCTTGGAAACTATCCTCACACTCTTGAGTCTAAACAAAAGTACTACCTTTCTTAGTTAATCTAGTCAAGGGTAGTGCTATCTAGGAGAATCCATTAATGAACCTCCCATAGTACCCTGCCAGGCCTATAAATCTGCTTATCTCGATCACACTGGTGAGTCTCTCTCACTGCAACATTGCTTCAACTTTACTAGGGTCTACTGAAATCCCTCCTTGAGAGATCACATGCCCTAAAAACTAAACTTCTGTAAGCCAAAACTCAAACTTTGATAACTTGGAAAATAACTTCTTTTCCTCAAGGATCTTTAACAGTGTTCTAATATGCAACTCATGCTCTTCCACTGTCTTGAAATAGATTAGGATATCGTCTATGAACACTACTACAAACTTATCTAGGTAGGGTCTAAAAATCCTGTTTATGTAATCCATGAGTACTGCTGTTGCATTCGTCAACCCAAAGGACATCACGAGATACTCATAATGCCCATACCTAGTCCTGAAAGCGGTTTTAGGAATATCCTCATCCCTAACCCTTATCTGGTGAAATTTCGATCTTCGATCAATCTTTGAGAACACTAATGCTCCTCTCAATTGATCCATCAAATCATCTATCCTAGGCAATAGATACTTATTCTTGATGGTTATCTTATTCAATTACCTATAATTTTCACAAAGTCTCATAGTACCATCCTTCTTCTTTACTAGTAACATAGGTGCTCCCTAAGGAGAAACACTTAGTCTTATAAATTATTTATCTAACAATTCATCTATTTGCTTTTTAAGTTCTACTAATTCTAGAGGTGCCATTCTATAAGGTGCTACAGAAATAGGTCCCGTCCTCGGTGCTAAATCTATAGAAAACTCTATTTCTCTCATGGGTGGCAACTTAACTATATCACTTGAGAATACTTCTAGGTACTCCCTCACTATGAGTATATCACCCAAACTCTGGTCAACCTCTGTGCTAAGAGAGAAAAGAAGAACATACCCTTGAGCTCTCTCCTCTAAACAGTGATTCACTTAGTTTGCATTGAGATACATTGACTCAGAAGGGATAACTTTAGTAGATATATATGACATAAATATGAAGGTTTTATCTGCACAGTTTAAAACTACATGGTTAGAGGACAACTAATCTATGCCGAGAATGACATCAATATCTACTAAGGGTAAACATATAAGATTTACAAATAATATCATATCTATAACTTTATACAACATTCTAAATAAACTTTAGAAGTTGTAACTGATTTACTAGTGGGAGCGAAAATAGATAAGTCAAAAGGAAGGTTTATCATAGGTAAACCTAGCATTTTCACACAATCATAAGAAACAAAGGAGTGAGATGCTCCTGAATCATATAAAATAGTTAAAAGGTGATCATGGATTATGCATTTACCTTAGATAAGATATGGAGACTGGATCACCTCTTTACTGCTCACAGTGTAAGCTCTTCTTGTAGTTTGCGGTTTAGGGGTGAACGCAACTTTCTCTTTTGTGGACAATCCTTGGACATATGCTCTGGCTGGGCACAAGTATAGCAAACCGACTGCCCTGCCAAGCAAGGCCTGTCTCCGTGCTACCTCCCACACTTGGGACATTTAAGCCCTTTAAACTCCTTCTGAACATGCTTGCCCTTATCTTCCTTCGTGAACTCTTGATCACTATGCTTCCTTTTCTGAAAGCTTTGGGATTTTCAGTCCACTAGGGGTTTCCCATTGTGTCCCTCCACTGTCTGACATTTGTTTACCAAGAATATAAAGTATCAAATCTCAAACGGTCTGATATCCTTCTAGATATCCTCTCTTAATTCTTCTTCAAATTTCACACACTTCCATCTCTTATATGTGTTGAATATGATATAGGATGAGATTTTTGATAGCTCGTTGAACTAAGCCACATACTGACCAATCGACATACTGCCTTGCTCTAACTTTAAGAACTCCATCTCTTTTACACTTTGCAAATTTTGGGGGAAAAACTTCTCCAGGAAAGAACCTTTAAAGATCTCCCATGTAGCTGGAGTCCCTGAAGCAACAAACACTCTCTTATCATCGGTCCACCAATCCTCTGCTCCCTCCTCCAAAATATAGGAAGCAAAGAGCACTCTCTGCTCGTCCAAGCAAGCCATGATGGTAAAAATCTTTCCATTTCCTTGAGCAAACCCTCTGCTTTGACCAGGTCGTACTCACCCTTATAGGATGATGGGTTAGACTTTATGAATTCCGAAAAGTCCTGAAAGTTCTGATTTCTTCCTATGGGTACCTCTTGGACTGGTTGCACCGGCTAAAATAGTGGCGGTACTGGTTATTATGGTTGATCGACTTCTAACCTCTCCAACATCCTATTGGTAATGGTCGTCTGTTCTTGCATAGCTTTAGCCATTGCTATCACTGCCTCGATCATGTTAGGGCCCTCACTAAAAGAATTCTCATTTCCTCTAGTATGCCTCGGTGAAGTCATAGTGTCCTATACACACAAAACACTAAATATTGAGTTGATCAGTCTCAATACCATGTAATAATGTAACAGTAGCTGATACCATTCAACAAAAGGCAAGTTATCCAAACATCTCACAAAAGAGACAAGAAATGCACAACACAGAACAAAACTACTAACATGCCTGCGCATAGTCAATCCATACCCCAGCTTAACAAGATGAACTGCTCTGATACTATAATATAATACCCAAATACAAATCTCTTGATATATTTTACATATATAAAGATATAAAGTATTAGCCATGCTACTACTATTCGAACTAACATTCTAATCCCATATCATTAAAACAAATAAATATGGAAAAGAAGGTCATACATATATACATCAAAAGCCTCAAAGGGCAACGTGTTATACATACAACATTTTATAACTCAAAGTAAAAATATACAAGAGTTGTTCATAAAACATAAACTAAAACTATGTAATCTTGTTGCTCTTTCTTCATTTTCTTTTTTTCTTTTGAAGGGTCTTGACTTACTTTTACCATGGAAACACAGAAAGGGATGAGAACATGAAAATTCCCAGTAATAAACATATATTTCATGGCATTAAATTATGTAAACTGTATACATATCTAAACCGTCCCAATATTACACAATCATTCATACAATAGTATAACATCAAAAATACTTGGGAAATTGCTTAACTTGCTTCTTTGCCTAACTTAGGACTTAACTCATCCTATTGTTTTTGGTAGTAAGCTTGACTCACTTTACTACACTTACATAAGGGCTTATCTCACTCCTCATGTTACTTGACAAAGAGCTTAATTCACTACTTTATCCTTACAACTTCATCCTTGATAAAGAGCTTTACTCACTCCTTTACAAGGTCAAGGGGTTTAACTCACTTCCTTAGTTAGTGTAATTGTGCTATGGTTCAACTTTAACAAGTAAAGGAACCACTCTTTGCTAACACTCCATTTCAATCTAATTTAATGATATATTAGAGTATTTCTCTAAAAACTTGCATATTTACCTCAACCTTAACTACAAGAGAGTAAATTATGCTTCTATGATAAGTATAACTTTCATATCAAACTTGTATCTAGCTTACCTTACAATCACACCACAGGTAGTATTCTAAGCCGCAATAATGTGTTTAATGTCCTACACACCTCTTTTATGCAATTCCTAACTCTTAGAATGCTTAAGAGTTCTAACTTGTACATATAAGCTCGGTGATTATTTCTTCTATGAAATACCTCTATTATTGTCTTAACACACTCTAGGAAGCATATATGAAAGATCCCAACTGGTAGGAAATTCTTTTTCAATAAGATAAAAATCCTAGTACTCACTGCTAAGCCCCTACTTTCTCAGTGCTTAGGCACTGCATGACAAAAAACTCTACTCTATTTTATTTGTCGTTGGCTTTATCACTTAGCTCCAGAGCCCTCTCGACTACCGGGCTTAGGCGCTCACTTTTTGAACGCTTAATCGTTGGCTTCCAAAACTGAAATACAAGCTCTCTGGCCTTGGGCGCTTAAGCGACCAAAAACTAGGAGCTTAGGCACCAGGCACTTGAAAACTTCTGTTACTATTCTATTGGTTTTCAAACCATCTTTAAACCTCTAAGTTTAGGTTCTAAGTGATTTTTAATCCTAAACATGATCTCTAATCATATTAAAATTATCAAACACTAAATTTAACTCATTGAAACATGGATTGAAGCTCAACTCAAGGCAAGAAATACCCATTTCCTAAATTACTTTTCAAAGGAGTTCATGGATGCTTATAAAGCCTAAATTAGCAACCATGCATCCAACAAGCTGAAAATACTCAAACTCAATCCTTGAAACCAAGAATCAAGCAAAGAAAATAGATTTACATCTCAAATGCATTTTTTTTTCTCATACAACCTAGCTTCACACAAGATGAAACAAAATAAATAAGATGAATAAGAAGCTCCCCTACCTCAAGTGGTTGGATGATCAAGCTTCACATTCCCTTTTGATTTCCTCTTCTTCGTCCCCTCTTCCTTTTTTGTTTCCTTTTCTTTCTCTTGTTTTCTCTTCCTTTCTTTTGCTGCTGTAGCAGTCTGGTTGTGGGAGAAAGTGAGAAAGTTAAGTGGAAAAAGAGTGAAAATGAATCAATGTTACCAAGTGGCCTCAATACTCAAGAGGGGGGGTGAATTGAGTATGAAAACTAAGTTCGCAAATCTTTCGCAAATCGTTTGATAAACAATTTTCGTTAAAGCTATTTGATGATTAGAGATGATTTGATATAAGAGATAAACACTTTCACTTATAAATGCAATAGCCAAAGGGACCAATATTCAAGCAATTCAATAAAACAGTACTCAATGTAAAGAGAAGGGTTTAGAGAGAACAAACACAATGATTTATCCTGGTTCGATCACCAATCCACTTGTGATCTATGTCTAGTCCTCAAGCAACCGCTAGAGATTTTCCACTATTTCTTCAAGCTTCAATAGGTGCTTGATTACTTTTACAACCTTGAGCACTCAACACTTTGGGATACCTCACCCTTAGAGCTTGAGTCTCTTCAACTAAGGGATACCTCACCCTTTACACTTTTGGAGGGATGCCTCATCCTCTTTACAAAGCAATATACATAGATTGAATGAAGCTCTCACTAGAGTAGATGATTACAAATCGAAGGTCTAATATGCTCTCAAAGATTATCCCACGTTTTTACAAAAAACAGAGCAAGAATGGATTTGAGGATTGAATCACTTTTGAAAGTATTGGTAATCAGTTTTCGGTTCAAGGTCAACCTCAAATGAAGACCCAACATCAGTATTTATAAGTTTCTCAATAAATGGAGCCGTTGGAGGGTTTCAGCCATACATTTAATGCATTTAATATAGCGTTGGACGTTGTCAGGGTGCGTGTAATCGATTACACAACAAATGTAATTGATTACATTGTTGTTCCAACGTGTTCTTGGCTTTCTAGGCTCTGTGTAATCGATTACATTATTGGTGTAATCGATTACATGACTTCTGACTTGCTTGTAATCGATTACAATATCCATGTAAGCGATTACATGACTTCTGACTTGCTGTATAATCGATTACAATATCCATGTAATCGATTACATGGCTCTTTGAACGTGTTTTTGCCTTTCTAGGCTTATTGTACTCGATTACATTAATTGTGTAATCGATTACATGGCCTCTGACTTGCTTGTAAACGCTTACATTGCTCATGTAATCGATTACAAGGCCTCTGTTTGCTGTGTAATTGATTACAAACATCATGTAATCGATTACATTGGCCTTTAAACACATTTTTCAAGTCCAATAAAGCTTGTAAGCCATTTCTAACACCTCATGACAATTAATTAAACATAAATCCTTTTAAGAGTGTTAGATTTAAGATAGAAACTCAAGTTTCTTGGAAAACATGTTTAGCTTTGAATTTTTCCATTTAATTTGAAATGATATATTGAAAAACCATTTGAGAAATCTTGAGAGCATTTAACATTAATATTCTAAGTCTTATAACTAAATAAACCTCTTGACTTCTTTCTTTGATCTTGATTTTTCCTTTTGCGCTTGATCTTCACTTTTGCACTTGATCTTCACTTTTGCCTTTGTTATCATCAAAAACTATTTGACATGCTTTAGGGATATAAGCATTCACATTCTCCCCCTTTTTGATGATGACAAACTGATCATAGGAAAAAGAAAGAGTTTTTGCATTTGTATATAATAGATATTTAGGCGCAATGCTCCCCCGGAGTTTATGCATGATATTGAGTTAGATTTTTCATGTAAAAAGCTTGAGAGCTCAAAAGCTCAATAACTCCCCCGTACTCATGTAACCTTAATTAGATTTCATTTCATTTTTCCTATTTTCTCCCCCGTTGGCATTATCAAAAAGACATAAGCATTTAAAAAAAATGGACAGCATGACAGCTATATTTCATGATTTCCCAAATTTTGCTAGAACAAGAAATCCAAAGAGACTAATCAGTCTAATCAAGTTTTTCAAAAAGCCAAACATTCAGAGAATAGAATCAAAGCTAAGTCAAGTTCATATATCATTAAAAAGAAGCATGTACAATATAACTTATCTCAACCAGTATAGCCAATAACTGAAAAAAAACACCAGAAATGTATACCAATGTTATATAACTGAGCCAAAACAAAAAAAATACAATATAGTCATCAGAAACATCAGGGCAATGGGCCATGATCACTATCAGTAGCCTCGCTGTCACTGTCTGGATCCGCAGCAATGTCTCCTAGATCAACGTTATCATCACCGGGCTCAAGATCGTCCTCAAAGTCTAGAAGCTCCTCATTATCAGCAGGGACGCCAGATGGACCAGCAAAGGACAGGGGAACTGGAGAGGCAGAGGATGTGGGAGGTGCAGCAGCAGCACTCAGAGGAATAGGAGGTCCACCCAAGAGGGATTGAATAGAGGCAAGCTTCTGATCTGAGTAGTCCATCCTCAGCTCAAGGTGATCTATCTTCTGCTCGATGTGATCCATGCGTGTGTCTACAGTAGCGCTCATGTTTTGCATCTCTTGGAGCAGGAGGTCAAGTGTAGCTGGAGCAAGAGCAGGGGCAGGGGCAGGGGCAGGATGCTGAGCCTCTTCATCATCATCACTATCCGGATCATGATGGATATGACCAAAAGTGCCATGAGCAATGTAATGTCACCTATCATCCACTTTGTAGAGCTAGAGCTTCTTCAAGGTATGCAAGCTAATGGATTGTGGTCCTTTCGAGCTGGTCTCCTTGGACTCCTCAGCCAGGGAAATGCGACAGTGCTCTAAGATGGTTGTTACCAACATAGCAAATGGGAGAGCAGAGTTCTTCTTTTTCTTTACATCCAACATATACTCTATAATGTAATAACCCCAGTTTATTGGCCGCCTTGTGGTCATTGCCCATAAAGACACTACATCATCCTTGAGAACCTGGGAGTAATTCCCTCCCCTGGGAATCAATCCTCTGACGAAAAGGTAGTGGAGAACCCTGTTCTCCATAGTTAGGCCAATGGCCATGATTCTCCTTTTAGGATCACTGGGGGGTAGTAACCAATCCTAATCAGTGAGAGAAGAGCAGCCTTATGCTCAAACTCATGCCCCTAGATATTGTTGGTGTATGCCCTAGTGGCCAATACATTTTGTTTGTATTGACATACATTATATTATGCTATTTTTGATATATGAGACATTTCATTTATTGTGTTCTTTTTGATAGACATAATAAAGTCCTTAGAATAGTAAGTTTGATACCATAGGACATCAAGTGGATGACTTGATGGTGAGATCCTATTGGATAAAATACTATTCTTAAATGTCCCTAGTCAAGTATTATTGTTAATTAGGACAACAATAATGCATTGAGACTAGTATGTGCGTAGATCTCATATCCATGACCACATCTCACGGGTCATGGATATGAGATATCAAGTCTACACATGGATACATATTAGAGTAATGATGTATTGGACAGACCCGCCATGAGAACGCTACGTGGATCGTTACGTGAGTGTCATAAGCGATTCTCATAGTGATAATGGTGTATGTGGTTCTTTGACCAAAATCACTACGATTCCTACATGAGGAGTTGTGTGTTTTAAATGCCATCAAACGTCATCTCGTAACAAGATGATTATAAAGTTGGTTATTAGACATATTGCGATGCATGTGGAGGAATGTGAGTGACCTAGATGGGATTTGTCCCTCCTACATAACAGAGTGATATCTTGGGCCCCCGATTGAGTGAGACTATGAAATGCATGGCCATGCTCAAATGAGTCAATATGAGATATTGATCTCATTTGTTGTTACTATGTCTACTCGGGAATCAGGAAACTGAAGATTGAATTAAACAAGGGTGACACGTTCCATGCCTTGTGTTCAATCTGGATATCTGGACAAAGGGACTAAACTACACTAAACATTGATCACGGATAAGTTATGTCAAATCACTGACATTCTCATTACTTGGGTAGCAGTGATGTGTTGCTAGATACCACATCGTTTGTAATATTAAAATGAGATTTTAATATTACTACCAACGTCATGAGAACCTGCAGGTCGCACACTTAGAACAGACTAAATTGGAGCAATAAGGATCCAAGTTGGACTCGGATTCAATTGTGGGCCTAACTCATGACAGATGGGTTTTAGGGTTGCACAGACTTACCTTGCTACTTGCTCACACTCACTTAAGGCAGCCACTATTATAAAAAGTATCGTTAAGGGGGCTGCTATAGATGTTACATCACAACCCTAGCCGCACCTAAGAAAGTGAGTGAGAGACAGTGAAAGGTTCTTCTCTTCTATTCGTAACTAGCACCGCGAAACAGAGGCGTGACTCCTTTTGCAAGTCTGTTCGTGTGGATACCGCAGAAACATCGTCGCTATTACGGTGTTGGTGATTCACCTCACTTGTGTTTATCACGCTTCAAGAGGTAAATTTTAAAAAAACTCGGATTATGGACTTTTCGCATGGATCCTGTGTGGGAATCCTATTATTCCGCTGCGAGATATTTTGATCCGTAATTCCCAACAGATATTTGCATTCCTACAGAAGTTTGCTCCATCAGGAGTGAGCTTTGTTAGCCTATACCACTCAGCCATAGTTATCCTTATTTGTTGTTTTTTCACTTCAGATATCAAACAATTGTCCTCAAATTTCAGATTTGCATAAAAGACTCTCACTAGGTTTGGGTAGATAGCCTTCTCTATACTCAGGAAACCCAGCAATCCTAAGTTTTCTATGGTTCTAAAACTCTCCAGAGGTTCACTCTCACAGAAGGTGATGGGAAGATACCTGGGACAAATAATCTTGTGTAGCTGAAAGTTCTTCCGAAACAACTCAGCTCTCTTCACTGTGGAGAAGTGGCGTGTAGGGTCCAGGCCAGAGATATTGCGTGAAGCTCCACTAGAGGACCCTCCTATGGCAGCCCCTGTTCTTGGGCGCTTTGAGCGATGAGAGGATTCAGCCATATGATGAGAAGGAGTAGAGTGGGATGAGTGGTAAGTGTTTGGGGATGAGTGAGGAGAGAGAAAGGGACGAGGTTAGGGCAGAGGAGTGGGGATGGGGTTCGTGAGAGGTGATGGGGAGATTTGGGTGAGGGATGTGAGGGGATTTGATAGATGGGCTCTGGGAAGAGGAGTTTTTCGAGTTAAATGGAGATGAAATGAAGGATTTTGAGGGAGATTTGAGTGAGAAATGAGAGATTAGGAGGTTTGGGTTGCGTGGGAGCAGAGGAGGAAGACGAAGGAGGTGAAAAGTTTCTGAGAAATGAGCTCTGCGCGTCAGAAACCTTTTAAAAAACCCTGTGTAATCGATTAAATTGGGTTTGTAATCGATTACATGCATTATGGTTAATATGTAATCGATTACATTTTTGGTGTAATCAATTACCACGCTTCTGGGGAACCTTGTAATTGATTACATAGTTGATGTAATCGATTACCTGAGTTCTGAGTTGATTGTAATCGATTACAAAAGTTGTGTAATCGATTACATGCTTGACAGAACCTGTGTAATCGATTACAAAGGCATTGTAATCAATTACCAGTACACTTTAACTCAGATTTTGCATTCCAATCAGCACAGAATCAATTTTAATCCATTCAAATCAGTTCCAAAGCAACTTAGATCAATTCAAATCATCATGCAAACATATAATCTAATCATATTATGATTCAACTCACATAATTGTTCAAAATTACTATTTTTACCAAGAATTACACCATTTTTGGTGAAATTGTGAGGTTGTTGAGTTGCTTCGGAGTCTTGGGCATGAGGGAGCACCTGCAAAATAACTTAGGGGAAATCTCTGACGCTCAAGTTAGTATTGGATTCAAATATGATGAAAAATTCAGAGATTATACAGCAATGTGGCATGATTATGTATAAAAATGCAAGTTGTGCATTAGTTTTAGGATTATGCAGCAAATAGTTAAATTATGCATGATTGATCCAATATACCAAGTTCATTTCTTATATAGAAAAATGCTTCTTTTGCTAGGAGTTTAGTAAAAATGTCAGCTAGTTGCTTAGTAGTTTCTACAAATTCAAGCATACAATCACCTTTTTAAACATGGTCTCTAATGAAATGATGTCTTATTTCAATATGTTTAGTCCTAGAATACAAAATAGGATTTTTGGACAAATTGATTGCACTAGTATTATCACATCGTATAGGGATGTGATCAAGCTCAAGACCATAGTCCAAAAGTTGTTGTTTCATCCAAAGGATTTGAGAACAACAACTCCCAGCTGCAACATATTCAGCTTCAGCTGTAGACAATGCCACACTATTTTGCTTCTTGCTATGTCAAGAAACTAGTGAGCTTCCAAGCAAGTGGCATGTCCTACTAGTGCTTTTTCTATCTATTTTGCATCCAGCAAAATCAGAATCAGAATACCCAATAAGGCTACATGAGGCACCTTTAGGGTACCATAAACCTATTTGTGATGTGTCTATTAGATATTTTGTGATTCTTTAGGATTAACTTGATATCTAGCACACATGCATACACTAAACATTATATCAGGCCTACTTGTAGTGAGATAAAGGAGTGAGCCAATCATACCTCTATATTTCGTAATTTCTACTGATTTACCTCCTTTATCCTTGTCCAAATAGAAAGAGGTGCCGATAGAAGTAGCCATATGCTTGGCATTGTCCATTCCAAACTTCTTAAGTAGCTCCTTGCAATACTTGGATTGGCTTATGAATGTTCCTTCTCTTGTTTGCTTGATTTGGAGACCAAGGAAGAAGTTGAACTCACCTATCATGGACATTTCAAACTCACTTTGCATAATATTTGAAAATTCTTTACAAAGAGAGTTGTTAGTAGCTCCAAATATAATGTCATCAACATAGATTTGAACTAGAAGTATGTCATGCATTTTATGTTTTATGAAAAGGGTAGTGTCAACTTTGCCTCTAGAAAAACCTTTTTCTAAAAGGAATTTGCTCAACCTTTCATACCAAGCTCTAGGAGCTTGTTTCAAGCCATACAAGGCCTTTTTCAGTTTAAAAACATGGTTGGGCATTTCAAAATCCTCAAAACCAGGAGGTTGTTCTACATACACCTCTTCTTGTATAAAACCATTTAAAAAGGCACTTTTGACATCCATTTGATAGAGTTTGAAATCCATGATGCAAGCATATGCAAGTAACATTCTAATGGCCTCTAACCTAGCTACGGGAGCATAAGTTTCTTCATAGTCTATGCCTTCTTCTTGATTATATCCCTTAGCTACAAGCCTAGCTTTATTTCTTATTATTAAGCCCGTTTCACCAAGTTTGTTCCTAAATACCCATTTGGTGCCAATTATAGGATGATCATTGGGCCTTGGAACTAATTCCCAAACTTGATTTCTCTCAAATTGGTTTAGTTCTTCTTGCATGGCCAAGATCCAATGCTCATCATTAATGGCCTCATTTATGTCTTTAGGTTCAACTTGAGAGACAAAGGCTAGGTGATTACATGCATCTCTAAGTGAGTTTTGAGTGATTACCCCTTTTGATACATCACCAATCACCTTGTCGAGAGGGTGATATCTTGAAGTCCTCCATTCCTTGGGTAGGTCCAAGATTTCTAAATCTTTTTGCCATGAGTGATCAAGGAATCTCTCTTCTTGCTTCTTGGACTCTTTCTCTTGATTTTCCAAGTGCATTTTTACCAAGATTTCTACAACATCATCAACAAGATCCTTTATCGGCTCATTTGGGTTATTTTCATCAAATGCAACATGTATGGACTCTTCTATGGTCATAGTTCATTTATTATAGACTCTAAAGGCCTTACTATGTATAGAATAGCCAATGAATATTCCCTCATCAGATTTTACATCAAACTTCCCTAAGTTATCCTTTCCATTATTCAAAACAAACCATTTACATCCAAAGACATAAAAATGTGACACATTTGGCTTCCTTCCTTTGTACAATTCATATGGGGTTTTCTTTAAAATTGGCCTTATTAGGGCTCTATTCATAACATAACAAGAGGTGTTAACTGCATCCGCCCAAAAGTACTTAGGAAGGTTGGCCTCATTGAGCATAGTTCTTGCCATTTCCTCTAAAGATCGATTTTTTCTTTCTACAACACCATTTTGTTGTGGTGTTCTAGGGGCAAAAAAATTATGCTCAATGCCATGTTCATCTCAAAAAGTTTCAAATTCATGATTTTCAAACTCACCACCATGGTCACTTCTTATGGATGCAATACAAAAACTTTTTTCGTTTTGGATAACTTTGGCAAACTTTTTAAATGATTGAAAAGCATCATTTTTGTGGGCCAAGAATAATGTCCATGTAAACCTAGAAAAAGCATCCACAATCACTAATGCATAGTAATTCCCACCAAAGCTCATAGTTCTAGAGGGCCCAAAAAGATCCATGTGTAAAAGTTGTAAAGGTCTAGAAGTTGAAACCATGTTTTTAGCTTTAAAAGAGACCTTTACTTGTTTTCCTTTTTGACAAGCATCACAAAGTTTGTCTTTTTCAAATTTGAGCTTTGGAAGACCAATTACTAGTTCTTTAGAAATTAATTTGTTTAAGTGATCCATATGAAAGTGAGCAATTCTTCTATGTCATAACCATGAATCATTTTCTTTACTCATAAAGCATTTAGCATTATTTGAGGAAATATCATCAAGACTAATCATATATATATTATTGACTCTATGACCAACAAACTTAACTTGCTTATCATCTTTTCCCTCAATTATGTAACAAGAAGAATCAAATATACCTCTATTTCTTTTATCACACAATTGACTAATGCTAAGCAAACTATGTTTAAGTCTTTCAACAAGTAAAACATTATCAATAGATGATGAAGGGATCTTACCAACTTTGCTAATTCCAAGAATCTTCCCTTTGTTGTTATCACCATATGTGACATGACCATGTTTCTTGTGAGTAAGGGAGGAGAACTTGGAGCCATCACCGGTCATGTGCTTGGAGCAACCACTATCAAGATACTAACTTGAGCTCTTAGTTTTCAAGCACACCTACAACACACATTCAAGTTTTAACCTTTGGTACCCAAATTGTCTTGGGTCCTTGTGTGTTAGAGTTAGGCATGGTGCCTTTAAGAATCCAAACTCTTTTTATTCAAACTTTAGTGTTTATGTTCTTTCTAACATTGCAAGTTGATGCACTATGCCCTTTCTTACCACAGTGAAAACATTTAACAAAAGGACTACTTGAAGTATTTGAGGAAACAAAGAAGTTCTTATAAGATTTTTGATGGTTGTTTGGATTAAATCCCAAACCGGCTTTTTGAAACACATATTTTTGTTTCCCTAACAACACATTCAAGTTGTCTCTTCCAAAAGTAAATTTTGCAAGAGTGTTGTTCAAGTCTTCAATTTCTTTTTCAAATACTTTGCATGATGAACAAGGTAATGATATGGATGTGTTATAATGTGCGGAACATGTCATGCATAGTGAATTAGCATCAATAAGTCCTAAGGTCTCATTTTCAATCTTAAGCTCATTTATCTCCTTACTTAAGATAGAAACTTTGTTCACCAATAAGGAAATTGTTTTGTTAGAGGACAAAACCATTTTTGTGAGCCTTAAGGATTCATCATGCAATTCTTGAAAGGCATCTTGCAATTCATCATATGAAGGTAGAGATTCTGAGTTAGAAGAAGTTATCTCGGTGTCGCTCTTTTCACTTTCTTCTCCTTAAGCCATGAGACAAAGATGAGCTTCTTCATCCTCTGAATTGTCGGAGGAGCTTAAGTCATTGTCCTCCCAAGCTATGTATGCTCTCCTTCCTTTCTTTTCTTTGGAGGGCCTTTTCTCAAACTTCTCCGTCTTCTTGAGATACATAGGGCACTCCATTTTCATGTGCCCCGGTTTTCCACATTCATAGCAGTTTGGAGGAGTAGAGGATCCTTCTCTTTTGTGATACACTTTCTTTTGAGGAAAGGGTGGTCTTCTTTGAAATCCTTTTTTCTTTAGGAATCTTCTAAATTTTCTCACAAGAAGACTAAGATTCTCCTCACTTCGCTCAACACTTTCAGCATCCTCTTCACCATCTTCATCATCATCTTCAATTGTAGAGAAGGTGGCTTTGAATGCGATTCCCTTCTTCTTTTTGTCATGCTCTTCATTTTGATTGAGCCTATTTAGTTCCAGCTCATGTTCTTGAAGCTTTCCGAATAGGGTGGCTAGAGACATTGTTGACAAATCTCTTGATTCCGCAATAGCCGTTACTTTGGGTTGCCAATTCCTGCTTAGACATCTCAAGACTTTGTTAATAAGATCCTCATTAGGAAATGTCTTTCCCAATGAGATAAGATGATTAACAATATGAGTAAATCTCTTTTGCATATCTTGAATACTCTCACCTTGGTTCATTCTAAACAATTCATATTCATGAGTAAGAGTGTTTATTCGAGATCGTTTTACCTCACTAGTACCTTCATGAGTTACTTGTAGGGTATCCCACATTTCTTTTTTGGTCTTGCAATTTGACACCCTAAAGAATTCATCATACCCCAAGGATGTGGTGATGATGTTCTTGGCTCTCAAGTTGTATTGAACCTTCTTCTTATCATCATCGGTCCATTCATTTCTAGGTGTACTGATTTTCGCACCATCTTTAGTTTGTGTTGGAACAAAAGCACCATTTTCAACGGCGTCCCACACATCTAAATCAATAGCTTCAATGAAAATTTTCATCCTTTCTTTCTAATAGACATAACCATCCCCATTGAAATAAGGAGGTCTGTTTATAGAAGAACCTTCATTTGAAAAACCATTTAAAGCCATCACTTCTCTTGAAGCTGCTAAGCTCTTTATACAAGAGTCTAGCTCTGATACCACTTGTTACCAAGTGGCCTCAATACTCAAGAGGGGGGGTGAATTGAGTATGAAAACTAAGTTTGCAAATCTTTCACAAATCGTTTGATAAACAATTTTTGTTGAAGCTAATTGATGATTAGAGATGATTGGATATAAGAGATAAACACTTTCACTTATAAATGCAATAGCCAAAGAGATCAATATTCAAGCAATTCAATAAAACAGTACTCAATGTAAAGAGAAGGGTTTAGAGAGAACAAACACAATGATTTATCCTGGTTCGATCACCAATCCACTTCTGATCTACGTCCAGTCCTCAAGCAACCGCTAGAGATTTTTCACTATTTCTTCAAGCTTCAATAGGTGCTTGATAACTTTTACAACCTTGAGCACTCAACACTTTGGGATACCTCACCCTTTACACTTTTGGAAGGATGCCTCACCCTCTTTACAAAGCAATATAGATAGATTGAATAAAGCTCTCACTAGAGTAGATGATTACAAATCAAAGGTCTAATATGCTCTCAAAGATTATCCCACGTTTTTACAAAAAACAGAGCAAGAATGGATTTGAGGATTGAATCACATTTGAAAGTATTGGTAATCAGTTTTTGGTTCAAGGTCAACCTCAAATGAAAACCCAACATTGGTATTTATTAGTTTCTCAATAAATGGAGCCGTTGGAGGGTTTTAGCCAAGCATTTAATGCATTTAATATAGCCATTGGATGTTGTCAGGATGCGTGTAATCGATTACATAACAAATGTAATCGATTACATTGTTGTTCCAACGTGTTCTTGGCTTTCTGGGCTCTGTGTAATCGATTACATTATTGGTGTAATCGATTACATGGCTTCTGACTTGCTTGTAATCGATTACAATATCCATGTAATCGATTACATGACTTCTGAATTATTGTGTAATCGATTACAATATCCATGTAATCGATTACATGACTCTTTGAATGTGTTCTTGCCTTTCTGGGCTTATTGTAATCGATTACATTAATTGTATAATTGATTACATTGCTCATGTAATCGATTACAAGGCCTCTGTTTGCTGTGTAATCGATTATAAACATCATGTAATCGATTACATTGGCCTTTGAACACATTTTTCAAGTCCAATAAAGCTTGTAAGCCATTTCTAACACCTCAAGACAATTGATTAAACATAAATCCTTTTAAGAGTGTTAGATTTAAGATAGAAACTCAAGTTTCTTGGAAAACATGTTTAGCTTTGAATTTTCCCATTTAATTTGAAATAATATATTAAAAAACCATTTGAGAAATCTTGAGAGCATTTAACATTAATGTTCTAAGTCTTATAACTAAATAAACCTCTTGACTTCTTTCTTTGATCTTGATTTTTCCTTTTGCGCTTGATCTTCACTTTTGCACTTGATCTTCACTTTTGCCTTTGTTATCATTAAAAACTATTTGACATGCTTTAGGGACATAAGCATTCACAATCAAAAGTCAAAGAGAAGTAATCTGAAACATGAGTCACCAAATGACTCTAATATTCCACTGGAAACTTTATATCTATTAGGAATACTTTGATCTTACTAAATCAAGTTTCCTAAATTCCAAAAGTATTAAAATAAAATCTAGAATTCATCTAAATTCTATTTTTACCATTTTCCTATTTTTTCATATTTGCAACTAGTCAATCCGACATTAAAATATACTCTCAGTATGCTTAAAAATACCAAACTAACTCTGATTATCCTCAAATTTTAACTACATCCTCTTCCACCTATTTGTCACCTAGAAACAAATTCTTTAGATTTATTTCCCTTAACTTAGGAATTTATGCTGCCATCTGAGTCATTTTAAGCTATTTTTCACACTCAGGGTTGTAACAAAGTGCCTAAACTAATTCAGTCTATCACAAAAGTAAGCAGACTTGTCAAGCTAGTGTTATGCTACCTTTGTAACCATAAACTAGTCTAACATGCTAAAAAGAGGATGATACAAGGTATCTCTCAAGGAGATAAAAGGGTGAGGTATCCCTTGATAGAGAAGAGGGTGAGGTATTCCTCAAAAGTTGTAGGGGTGAGGTATCCTTTGTTTTGAGGCTCAAGCACAAAAGGTGAGATATCCCAAAGGTGTGTTGAGTGCTCTTGGTTGTAAAGCTTTGAAGCACCTGTTCAAGCTTGAATGTTTAGTGAAAAATCTTAGGTGGTTCACTTAAGGACTGGATGTAGGTCAAAAAGGGTGGCTAAACTAGGATAAATCTTTTGTTTGCTCTTCTCTACTCTATCTATTTTACTTTTGTGCTTTTCTTTTATATGCTTACTTTAATTTTCTTCATCTTGGTTGGTTTATTTGTGAGTAAAGTATTCAATCTCATCAATCTATTCACCTCAATCAATTAATAGCTTCAACAAGAATTGGTAAATAAATGTTTTGTAAAAAATTTGTAAAAATCTTTTATAAACTCAATTCACCCCCTTTTGAGTTTGAAGCTACTTAGAAACAATGTTTGCCTTTAACAAGTTTTGGTCCTACCTAGTCAGCTCAAAAGTGATAGTCTACATGGACTATGCAGCCATCAAATACCTTTTGAATAAGAAGGATGCGAAGCCTAGGTTGCTTCAGTGGGTTTTATTGTTTAAAGAGTTTGACTTAGAAATTTGGGACAAGAAAGGATCTGAGAATCTTGTTACTGACCATTTCTCAAGAATTTTACAAGAAAAATAAAAAAGGAATTTGAGCTCCTTATTGATGATAATTTTTCGGATGAGCAACTTTTTGCCATATTTGAGGCGCCATGGTATTTAGACTTTGTCAACTACTTGGTATGTGGGGTTATACCACTAGACATGAACTATCAAAAGAAGAAAAATTTCCTCTCTAATGTAAAGAACAAATTTTGGAAAAAAACCTTTGATTTATAAAAGATGCGTGGATGGCCTTATACGGTGTTGTCTATCTCATGAAGTGGACAAGGATCTTGCTTATTGCCATTCTTCCCCATATGGAGGCCATTTTAACTCCTCAAAAACTATGACTGAGGTACTTTAGTTTTGATTTTATTGGCCTACCTTCTTCCAAGATGTTTGTAGTTATGTTCTTGCATATGATAGGTGCCAAAGGACAGGGAATATCTTAAGGAGGAAGAAAAGCCCTTGAATAACATTTTAGAGGTTAAGCTTTTTGATGTATAGGGTATTTACTTCATGGGTCCTTTTCCCACATTATTCGATAACAAATTCATCTTAGTTGGAGTGGATTATGTATCCAAATAGGTAGAAGCAATAGCAATACCAACAAACAATGCAAAAGTTATGGTGAAGTTTCTAAAGAGAAATATCTTCTCAAGGTTTGGGACACCACACACACTTATTAGTGATGGCGATTCACACTTCTGCAATCTCCAATTTGAAAGCCTATGGAAGAAGTATGGGGTCACCCATAGGGTTTCTATGCCCTATCATCCCCAAACAAATGGCCAGGTTGAGATATCTAACGAGAGGTCAAGTAGATTTTAGCGAAGAAGATCAGTAAGTGGTCACCGGTCAAACAATGAATTAATAAATGTCACAAGTGATCAATTTATGACAAGAATGCAAATAATAAAGTAAACCCACAAAGAAATTACCATAATCAATCTAGAAATCAGATCCAAATAATTAAGAACATAAGATCCCCCATAGCCCTAGTTATGAGTTTAACCATACATATTTTTAGACATAGCTAGAAGGAAATCACAAGAAAAACTGAGAAAGAACAACATAAAAAACAAAGTGTAGAAGAAAAACTAAATAGCAAACGAGTTTCTGAGGATTGAGGATGATGGATCTCCGATTGCTCGAACCTGAGACTCCAATCTTTGATCCAAGACTCCCTTCTCCTTCTCCAAGGAGTTACAGCTGTTCTCCTACGTCAGAACTCCCTTCAAAACGTGCCAAGAATGTCAATATATAGGCCCCCAACACAAACTTCACGCAGAAGTTTACAATAATTGAGTTCTGGAGGTCATACACGACCGTGTATGCATACACAGCTTAGGCCGTGTATGATTCTGAGTTGGGGGTCCAAAACTTCACTATTTCATACGCAAAGTCAAAGGCGTACACAGCCTAGGCCGTGTATTCTCACACAGCCGTGTATTTTTATGCAATCTAGGCCCTGTATTCTGACGCAGGCCTTGTATTCTGACTTTGGCCCTGTAATCTGACTTCCAAGCCCAATATGACCCATTAAACCTCCAAATCTGGAAAAATGTTCAACATGAAAGTTGTAGATTTGGATCTTAACTATCAACATCAAAATTTCAGCTCATTTTACAACTTGTAGCTCGAGATATGCCATGAACAGTACGCAAAGGTCAAGCTGTCAGGATCAGCATCCTAGTTCTTGCTTCAACTCCAATTTGAGTTATCCAAACGCGTGATTGGGCCTTTGAGGTCTTCATGGAAGTAGTAGAGAATTGTCTTAGCCTTCTCCACTTTTGCCTTGAAAACATGACATCTTCACCTGCTTTCTCTCCAAATGCATTAAATCTTTCTAGATCTGCAAAACGAAGATAATGATAAGGATTCATTTAAAATTATTTCATAATTACAAGCAAATCACCATCATTTGTTCAATTAAATGTTATAAAATATAGGCTTATCAACTCCCCCACACTTGAGCTTTTGCTTGTCCTCAAGCAAAGAATAGGAGTCAATAGCAAGATCAATCTTAACATCCAGAAACATAAATCAAGGGGAATTCCGAAGTTCAAGATCAGTAATCAAATCCAATCAATCAAGATCATTCAGCAATTTTAAACAATAAGATGCTTTAGCCTAACTTGCAACTATTTTCTTTACCAAGCATATGAGGTCACTCAACTTTCTATTTCTCAAGTGTTTAAGGATGAAGAGATCACTCAAATTTCTCATGAAAAATGTTAAACCATAAGCTTGCCTATCAATCTCATCTCCACTTTCAAGTTCACATATAGAGCAAGAATCAAGAAGACTTTGTCTGGTTATAACATGGCTAAGGGTAATAATGTAGGGTAGGATAAAGATAAACAAGGGAAAAATATTCATGGATTAATCAATACGAAGTAGAATCAGGCTGAAAAGATAAATAGAGCATAATGCACAAACATTTAATCAATCCTTAATTTCAACCGAATATTTTCATTATTCTTCACCAATAATTCTTTTCCTTTTTCTTTTCCTTTTTTTTTTCTTTTTTTTTAATACCCTTAAAGATAAAACATAATTTCTCACCATCATTTTTTTTTCAACACATCAGATGCTCCAAAGAATTCAACCTGATTATTCAATTGGATATTCAAAGAAATCAAATTCAGGCTCAAATGGGGCAACTAAGGGTTATTTTTATCAATACAACTCTGAAAGTCAAGAAAGAATGTGCCTCAATCATATTCAAGCATGTATGTGAATCATTAAAATTTCAACAAGATATCAAAGTAAGTTCTAGCGCACATCAATCAAAAGAAAATTCACTCCAAAAGGAAAATAGGACTTTATTTATGAAAAATCCAATCATTAAAGCTCAAAACTCACTTTCTGATTAAGTTGATAAAGAAAACAGAAACAAGCAGCCATGACTCAAAGATGCTAAATTTCATTTTTCTCAATTGAACAAGATTGCTTCACACAAAATAATCTCATAATTAACATATTCCCCTTTCAAACATATCTCTATCAGCTCAGAATAAATCAAGCGATTAACACACAATTCCAGCTTAACTATCAGCAATACTCAAGTGTTCATCAGTTGTGCAATTTTTTTTTTAGTACATTACCAATTACATTATCAAGTACATCACTCCCCCACACTTAATATTAACATTGTCCTCAATGTGAAAGAGAGATAAATAAAGAGTAAAGAAAAGAGCAATACAACCTGATGAGGCATGAGACATGGCAGGCATAAAGACAACGTAACAGTCAGTGCTACAACAGAATCTGAAAAATCACAGAACACATGAGTAGAAACACAAACTAGGGTCTTTTAAAGTCAGATTCCCAAGATTATAATACTTATGTTCACCCCTGAAAAGATTCCACAAATAAGAAATTCATGATGCACAAGTTGACATGAATGCGTCTCAAGAGTATGACTCTTTACTCAGCCATTCGAAATGAATTAAATTTTTATCTTCTCGGTTTGTGGAAATTATTTTTTAAAAATGCAACTTTAAAACAAAGATAACAAAAATAACTAAAAGAAGAGACAATAAAGAAGAAACATAGGTTGCCTCCTGTATAGCGCTTGTTTAAGGTCACGAGCCTGACATTGCCTTTTTCAGAAGAATCAAGGTGGCTTAAAGCAAGAGAAATAGGAGGATGTCTTTTTCTTTTCAAAATAGTTCTTCCTCCCTTCAACAATGGCCTTAGGACTGCTTCCAACAGAATTCTGAACTAGAAAAGAGCTTGACTGTCCCAATTGCACCTTAACTCCACTAGGCCAAGGTGGTTGTACTCGATCAACAGATGAAAGACCAATCTGTGAAGAAACATGAATCTTGGGAGGACCTTTATCTGTCTCAGCAGCTCGACTTTCCAACAGATCAACATCAACACTGTATGATGGCGGGGGGGTCCTTGATAGCTAAGATTTCCTACTTCTTAGCTTGAACAAAATTAATCGGGGCATGGAGATTTGACATTGAGGAAGATTTAGCCTCCCTAAAGACATTGATGGTCATATAATCTCCATCCACTCTCAAGATGAGCTCACCCCGAGGTACATCAATCATAGCTCCAGAAGTGGCCAAAAACGGTCTTCCAAGAATGAGAAGAATATCAGCATCCTCTTCTATATCTAGCACCACAAAATCAACTGAGAAAATGAATTTATCCACCTTCACTAAAACATCCTCCACCACACCACGCGGGTAAGTGAAGGATCTATCAGCCAACTGTAGTGAAATGTTGGTGGGCTTTGGTTCCTGCATTTCCAATTTCTTAAACACAGAAAAAGGCATCAAATTAATACTAGCACCCAAATCACATAATGCCTTATCAAAATAAGAGTTACTAATAGTGCAAGGAATAGTAAAACTCCTTGGATCTTTCAATTTTGGAGGTAACTTCTTCAAAAGAATGGCAGAACACTCCTCAGTAAGACATACAGTCTCAAATTCCTCAAGCAACGGCGCCAAAAACTTGGTGCGTGCAAAAGATACACTAAGAGCAAGTGCACTCTATCGCCAAGTAATATAGGACTTTGGAGTCCAAGTTATCGATCCTACGAGGAATAAGTGATAATTACTAAAGTTGTAAAACTCTTATGTTATTTAGACAGTCGAAAGTGTATGTCAAATTCAAATTTAAAATAGAAAACTAATGGAGAAAATAAAAAGAACAATTAAATAAAGAAAAAGTAAACAAAGATAGAAAGATGCTAGGGCGCAAGGTTCACTTGAGTCTCATTATTAGGATCTTCTTTCAATTATGATACAGGTAATTCTTTTGCCAATATTATTGTATAAGCTATTGAATCCCAATGGTCATGGATGAAACAATATTCTATTCTTAATTTAATCCACCTATTTGGTCATTTAGTTGAATTAATCAAGAATGCATTAAGTTCCAATTTCAAGATATGAACTAATAACCCGTCAATTCCATTGGTAGGAGAAATTGATGTTTGGTCATTCACCAATATAATCCCAGGCTTACCATATAGATCCACTCATTGAGTGCGGATGGTCACCGATCAAATAATGAATTAATAAATGTCACAAGTGATTAATTTATGACAAGAATGCAAATAATAAAGTAAACCCACAAAGAAATTACCATAATCAATCTAGAAATCAAATCCAAATAATTAAGAACACAAGATCCCCCATAGCCCTAGCTATCAGTTTAAAACCACACATATTTTTATACATAGCTAGAAGGAAATCACAAGAAAAACTGAGAAAGAACAACATAAAAAACAAAGTGCAGAAGAAAAACTAAATAGCAAACAAGTTTCTGAGGAATGAGGATGATGGATCTCCAATTGCTCGAACCCGAGACTCTAATCTTTGATCCAAGACTCCCTTCTCCTTCTCCAAGGAGTTACAGCTGCTCTCCTAGGTCAGAACTCCCTTCAAAACGTGCCAAGAATGTCAATATATAGGCCCCCAACACAAACTTCGCGCAGAAGTTTGCAATAATTGAGTTCTGGAGGTCATACACGGCCGTGTATGATTCTGAGTTGGGGGTCCAAAACTTCACTATTTCATATGCAAAGTCAGAGGCGTACATGTCCTAGGCCGTGTATTCTCGCACGGCCGTGTATTTTTACGCAATCTAGGCCCTGTATTCTGACGCAAGCCCTGTATTCTGACTCTGGCCCTATAATCTGACTTCTAAGCCTAATATGACCCATTAGACCTCCAAATATGGAAAAATGTTCAACATGAAAGTTGTAGATTTGGATCGTAGCTATCAACCGTCAAAATTTCAGCTCATTTGACAACTTGTAGCTCGAAATATGCTATAAACAGTATGCAAAGGTCAAGCTGTCAGGATCAGCATCCTAGTTCTTGCTTCAACTCCAATTTGAGTTATCCAAACGCGTGATTGGGCCTTTGAGGTCTTCATGGAAGTAGTAGAGAATTGTCTTAGCCTTCTCCACTTTTTCCTTGAAAACACGACATCTTCACCTGCTTTCTCTCTAAATGCATTAAATCTTTCTAGATCTGCAAAACGAAGATAATGATAAGGATTCATCATTTGTTGAATTAAATGTTATAAAATATAAGCTTATCAGTAAGCCTCGAAAGGATTGGTCTATAAACCTTGATGATGGTTTGTGGGCTTACTTAAATGCATTTGAAACTCTAATTGGAACTACACCATTTTGATTGGTTTATAGTAAGTCCTATCACTTACCAGTTGAGCTTGAGCACAAAGCCTCTTGGCCTATTCATGCACTAAATTTTGATATGAAGGTTGTTGGAGCTCAGAGACTTCTTCAAGTGAATAAGTTAGAAGAATTAAGGCTTGATGCTTATAAGAATGCGAAGATTTACAAGGAAAGTGTAACATCCTAATACTGAGAACCTAATATATCTACCATATATAAAGCGCACAGTACTAGTTATGCTACTTCTAACTTAAAACAACAAACTAAACCCATATCATTCATTCATAAATAAATATGGAGAACCTGAACAATAAAAAATTATATACATACATCATTAGCCTCGTAATGGCAAACTATAATACATAACTTTATACAACCTCAAAGCAGCATAAAAAGAATATACAACATATTCTCAAAAGAAGCAAAATAAACTACACTAGTTCTTTTGCTTCTTCTGCATCCATTTGGTTGTACCGGGATTTACATGGTAACACACGGGGTGAGAAATCACAATTTCTCAGTATAAGTACCAAATACTAGAGTTTAAACATTCATAATTAATAAACCACACTATAAACATGAGACTATGCCTACAATAGATAAATGAGCCACTGCTCAACACTATTATAATATACATACAGCCCTAAGTAACATTCACAAGGCAAGTTATAATCTTAACTCACAAATAAAATAATCAATGATATCAAACAACCGCCTATACAATCCTAAGATATCATCAAGCAACCAAGACAATTGCCCATACAATTGTCAACAAATGTAATGCTTTATGTTATGATGTATACTTATGCTCACACAAAGTCCTACTAATATGATTATGCAATGCAAATACAGGTTTTTAGTTTTAGAAAACACATGTGTAACATCCTAATACTAGTATCTTAATATATGTAACATACAAGGAGATACCTAGCATTACAACATCACTACATACGTACTAATATGATACATATATCAATAATGTTCATTGGAAACATTACAAAGAGCCATATAAAATGCAAAAAACACAACATTTATAACAAAAAGTATTTATATACATATACATCATTAGCCTCCCTTGGGGCATGAAGTAATACATAACTATTTACATTACAAAAGGAGTATAAAGATACAAGAATTGCAACGTAAAAGCTAAAACTAGAACTAATCTAAGACTTTAAGATCCTTTTTTTATTCTTCTTGGAAGAACCTTCACCTAAAATTATATGATAACACAGCAGGGTGAGAATCAATATTTCTTAGTATGAGTAATCAAAACCAATCACGCATAACATAATAACATAGTCTTAACAATTACGAATAAGACAAGTTACATTCTTTACAAGGTTTAACTTTAATAACTAGATAAACTAAGTCAAACATATATACATTCATTCTTACATACTCAGCTCATTTAAGTTCTAGGCATGTTTCATTAGGAATGCTGACTTCTTATGTTTACCTCTTATAGATAGGAAAACTAAAATTTCCACACAACATGCAACCCTAGCACTTGGTTAGGAATACTTATCCCCTTAGGAACTTTTGACTCCCTTCCTTCTGGCCAAATGACCTTTCGTCATATAAAGTCACATTCATAGGTAGACAATGTAAACTTATCCTAATTTACTTATATCTAACATCCTTCATCATCACATCTCTAGTGAAGCTAAGTAACATTAAGTTACTATAAGTGCTAGACTTTTATCTCTAGCAAACCCTTACTTTTGGTTACTTTAAAGATCATACATAACTTATACATACCAAATGATCATCCTCTCATTAATTTACCTCTAGTAGTATACTAAACATATCCTAAGACCATCCGTTATTCTTAGATGACCAAAGGCTTAGACTTTCTCATCTATGCTAGGTGATAATTTCTCTCTTGAAAATATCTCTATTTGTGCCTTAACACACCTTAAGAAACATATATAAATGATCTCAAACTAGTTAAGAACTTGAAAACATCATAAATGACATTTTTGAAGTTCCAAGGCCTCATGCTGCAGCATAACTTGGGCACGCCGCGGCGCCTTAGCCTTGGGTTTTAGTACTGGATGTAGCATCACTCTCACGTCGCGGCACCACACACTTTACGCTGTGGCGCACACAGCAAAACCAACCTCACACTATGGTGTAATCCCTTATGCCGTGGCGCGCATAGCAGCAACCAGAATTTACAGAATTCTGTAGAACTGTAGTACTGTTCCATTGGTTCTTTTCATGGATTTTGCCCATTCCAAATCAGTTTCTAAGTGATTCTAAGTCCCTAATCAGTTCTCAAACACATAGAAATCATCAATCACTAACTTAAACTTCTTATTTTAGATTATGAATCAAGACCCCCAAACTTGACCTAAAACTCATCTTTTGATGGATCCATGGTCTAAATAAAATGTTCTAAGTTTCTATCTTCAACTTATGTTATGAACAAGTCATAAATGACCAAAGAAACATATACAAGCAATCCAAATGCTTCAAACACCTCTAGAACTCAAATTAACCTATTATGCACCTTAAGTGCATCTATGATGAAAATAGAGAAAAGAAATGAAGATGAGCATGGAACCCCTACCTTTGGAAGCTATGAAGAATATTCAAGCTTAGTTGGATCTTAAGCCTTAGTTTTAACTTTCGTTTTCCCCTTTCTCTCCTCCTCCTCCTTGGTCTTTACTTCCTATTCTTTCCTTTCTTCTCTCACGGTTTATGTTTCTGTTTTGGTGCAGTAAATGACTGTGAATAAGGCTTATAAAGAGAAGGTAAAAGACTCTTAAGCCATAACTGATAATTTCTTATATGCTAAAAACACTTAGATTTAGCTAATTCAAGATTTTCAACTTCCAACAACTTTAAAATAAATACTAGAATTCATATAAAAAGTCATTTCACCTTTATTTGATATTTTCATATCTGCTACTAGTCAATCCGGCTATAATTAGACAACTAGTATACCTAAAAATGCCAAACTAACTCAGTTTACCTTGAAACTTTAATTGTATCTCTTTTCATACATTTGTGACCTAGAAATAAATTATCCATATTTATTTCCCTTATTTGAGCAATTTATACTATTATTTGAGTCATTTTAAGCCATTTTTCACACTCTAAGTTGTAACTAAGTGCCTAAACTAACTTAGATTGTCACAAAATTAAACATGAATGTTAAGCAAGTCATATGCTACCTTTTGAACACATAAACAAACCTTTTGAACACATAAACAAATCTACCATGTCATTTAGGATATTACAACATGCTACTTGTTCATTCCCAAGAACCACATTCCTTTGTATATACTAAGCAAGATATGCCTAAGAGCCTATACATCACTTGGTAATAGGTGAATACCTTCCCCTCACCAATGTAAGAGTACTATTATCACCCTATACCTATAACCCTAATCATAATAGCATAAATGCTAGGAGAATTTAGATCCAACACCTCATTCTTAGCCCATATGGTTGTGCACACCATCTAAGGTTACAATACATAGGAAATATCAAATAAAAAGTTTGAAAATAAAACATGCAATGTATTTTACAAATATTCTCACTCATCACTAGGTCCTTCCCAACCAAATGACAAAGGAAAACTAGCAAATCTACTAACCAGGCTCACTTATCGCATAAGGAGCAAAGTCATGTTTCGAGTACTTCCTATATCTCAACATTGTCTCACAAGGAAGTAATTGTCATCCACGCATCTCTAGCTCTACTTTCTACCCAAAGGAGCAACCTATGCATGATAACAAATACAACTAGCTAAGTAAACTTAGCATACATCAACTAGTACCTTACTTCATCACTTCACAAGTGATTCTCATTGCAACCCTATGTTGCTCAAGGTTCTAGGTATTTTCCTACGGCATTCTACATCTCAAATAATGCCTAAGGTTTCTCAAATCCCTCCATATAAGCTAAGTGGTTATTCTCTCCAAGAAATACCACTAATTTTGTTTCAACACTAATATTCTTGTATCTAGAACCTTACACTATCACTTCACAAGTGATTTCGAAGTCAACCTCATCTTGAATACGGTTCTAAACACTACCTTATTACATTCCATCACACTTGGATGCTCAAGGCTCTCAAGACTACCCTATGGTATTCCACCACATAATGGAAGCCTAAGGTTTCCCAACATACTACCTCTTGACATTCCACCTCACTTTGGGTGTCTAGGGTCCTTTAATTCTTTCCTAAGGCATTTTCCACACTTTAGATGCCTAAAGGTTCTCCAACCTCATCCTAAGGCAAATCCCTTCACTTGGGTGCCTATAGATTCTCCAACTTCTCATATATACAAGGTGGTAAATCCCTCCATGAAATGCCTCTGTTAGTGCCTTAATACACTTTAAAAGTAATGTATGAGTGATCCCAACACTTAGGAAATTCCAGAACATCAAGATCACCATTCTTGAAGATCTTGGAACTCACGCCTCGGCACAGCCTCTTTCACACCGTAGTGCGCTGCCCTCTGGTCCTTCACGCCTCGGCGTGGTGGATTCACGTTGCAGCGTGCTGCTCTCGGGTGAACATACTCTAAAATGAATGCCTTGGTGTGGCATCACTCACGCTACGACGTGAGTGGTTTTTTTTGTTGAATTTTTCAAAAAAACAGCTTCTGCACTATTCCATTAGTACAGCTCACGGGAATTAGTCATACCAAAATAGTTTCTAGGTTATTTTTAAGTCCCTAAACAATTCACTAACACATAGGAAACATCAATCACTAACTCAAACCACAAAATTTCGATTCAAGAACAAAATCACTCACTTATCCAAACCTATTTTTCTCACTTTGTGCATCAAAGGTCCAAATGAAGAGTTCTAAGTTTCTAACCCAAACTCATACCATTAATAAGTCATAAACAACCCTTGAAACACATCCAAACAAGAAAAAACACATCAAACACTTCTAAAACCCATTTGAACTATTATGCATCAATATGCACTAATGGCCAAACATGGAGAAAAGAAGCTAATAAGAACACAAATCCCCTACCTCTCGTGTAGCAAAGATGAAGATCAAGCATTGGATTTACCTCTTTGATTTTCTCTTCCTTACCTCATTTTCCTTCTCCTTCCTTTCCCCTTCTGTTTCTACTTTTAGTTGTGAGAGGTGAAGAGAAAATGAGAAAAATATCTCATATAAACAAGAGAGTCAAGGGCAAGAAAACGTGAGAGACTTGGTCACTTAAATGACCAAGCTGTAACCCTCGATCAGTTAATAACACTTAGATTTCTCCAAATCAATTTTCCTAACTTCCAACAACTTTAGAATAAATCTTAAGATTTATCTAAATTATTATTTCACAAATTCTCTATTTTTCATATTAGCTGCTAGTCAAACTGACATTAAAACACACTACCAGTATGCTTAAAAATACCAAACTAATTCTGATTATCCTCAAATTTTAACTGTAGCATAGTACACATATTTTTGACTTAAAAATAAATTCTCAACATTTATTTCCATTAATTAAGCAATTTAAGCCAATTCTAAAGCTAATAACAACTATTTCTCACACAAAGTGTTACAGCAAAGTGACTAAATATGCTTAGAAAGCTACAAAATTCAATAGACGTGTTAAGTAAGTATTAGGCTACCTCTGTAACTATTTGCAAGTCTAACATATTTATCTAGGGTGTTACAGAAAGGACCAATCTTTGGCACGACAAGCATATTTTGCACTGCGAGTTCAAAGAAAGACAATTGGTTCTATGGTTTAACTCACAGTTGAAGCTCTTTCCAAAAAAATTAAAGTCTCAAAGGTCAAGTCCTTTTCAAGTGGTTAAAGTGTTTTCTCATGGAGCTGTAGAGGTTTGGAATAAAGAAAAGGGAGCTTTCAAAGTAAATAAGCAACGATTGAAGCCTTACTTCATTGGGAATCCTATTGAGACAGGGGTTACTCAACCCCTTTCCAGTCCCCCTCCTAATATTGATTAATATGAGGAGTCAAGCTATAAACTTTAAACTAGCAATTTTTCAGGAAGCAACCCAATTTTTTTCCCTTTTCTTTTTTGTTTTATTTTTAATTAGGTGTTTAATTTTTTTGTTAATTCCTGTTATGTTTTCTTTTGCATAAGCTCACCCCTAAGTTATTTTTGATGTTGTTGATGGAAGCTAGTTTATCAGGCAACCACATTTGAAGGTTTTGAGGCTATTCTAGAAGAAGCGTGAACTAATAGGGAAGTTCTTTACATGTTTTATACTTTTTCATTACCTGTTATTTCCTTTTTTCCTCTTATTATTGGCTTATTCTTTATGCATGGTTAGTATTTAAAGTCTTTGTGGATGTTTACTTTAATTTTTAATGGTGCTTTATTATTGGCAGTGTGATTAAATGCCATGTATTGGGGTCTTAGAGGTATGGTATGCACCTGATATGCGCACAGGTGCGTATTTTTGGCATTCTAGTAGTGTTATACATGGTCTACCCTAAGTGAACACACACAGGGCCGTTCATGCATTACAACGTAACTTCAGCACACTACACACCCACCCCGTGTGAACAAACATGGAGTCGTGCACGCCCTAAAGCATTAAGGCCATGCGCACATGGGGTACCCCGTGTGAGAACATACAGGGTTATGCATGACCCATACTGTGCTATTGATTTAAAAAAAAAATCATGTTGTACATCTGCATGGGGTCCCCCATGTGGAGCCACACTGCCCTATGAGGCTAGGTGGATTTAAAATGACACTCAATGTCATCTTCCCCAATTTTTCACCTGCGAAGCACCACCCTCTCCTCTCCTTCCTTAATCATGTTTTCAACGATAACCACCACCCTAGCACCACTCTTCCTCCCATTACTCACCACATTTCATCATTTTCTCTCCTTCATTCTCTATTACCTCTTTTTTTTCTCAAACATCAAAACCCTGATATTCTTCCTCCACTTATTTCCCCCATAATTGATGCCTTTCCTGTAACACGCCAAAAATTGCTTGTTTCATGATATATATTCATTTTATAATATTTATGATTTTTGTGAATTTTTTTAGAATTATTTGAAGTGTTTGATTATTTTATTATATTTCTCAATTTACGTGTGCATAAGCGGGACAGAAGAATAAAATATTTTTTCGAGACCAGAAAGCTTTGGACTGTAGAAGCATATCGAGGGATCTTACTAAACCTGATGTCGGACATAGTTTACGAAGTTTCATTTTTTAAGATTTTATTTGACGGATAAAATTTGAGTATACTCTATTGTCCATTGGACAATAGATACCAGCTTTGCTAAATGTAACTTTTGTCCATTGGATAATAACTTTTAGTAAAGTGCTAATTATCTTTTCTAGAGTGTTTTCTTTATCTGACATCACTCTTGGGACCCACACCTTTATGTCCCATCAACTTTGGACCAATACAAAACAAACTTGTTGGAGAAGCTTCATCAAAGTTTGTTGGAGAAGCTTCATCAAAGATTGTTGGAGAAGCTTATTTTCTCTCTCCTTGGGAGGTGCACGATTTTGAAGGGGGGAAAAGATGACAAAGTTGTCATCTTTTCATAAAAGCTATCACTTTCTCTCTCCACTTTTCCTTTCTCTCTCAACTTCTCCTTTTCTCTCACTTTCTATCACATTTTCTCTTCTTCCTCTCCTTTCCAACCTCACGGCCATCCTCCCTTCAAGCACCCATTCATTTTCTTTAATCTCAACTATCTACATCCATGAATCTAAACCACCATCCTAAGGCATTTTGGTGAGGAGATCTTAGTTTTCTCTCATTTTTTTCTTTCTTTTTCTCTCATCACTCTCACGGCCAAGCACCACCATTGATGGCCATCCATGCTTACTTGCTCAACCAACCTTATTTCTTGCATCTACTTATCACCTAGATTTTTTTTCCTTTTATGACCATCACTTGATTCTTCCATCTTCCTCTTCTTCCATAAAGCCCTAAACCTGAAGCTTTGAGGTAAAATTCTTGATTTTCTATTTTCTTTCCCTCATTTTTGTGATTCTTGGTCACTTTAGTGGTCAATGACTCCTCTTTTCAAGCTTTGGTTATTGATAATTTGAGTTTAATCATTCTAGGGTTTTGGTGGAGGAGTTGGATGAATTTCAAGAGGCATAAAGGGAGTTCTTTTTCTTGTCATCTTCTTAGGTAAGAGGGAGATTAATCTCATCAACCATGCTATGGTGGTAAGGAATGAAATATTTGTGTGGGAGTGGAGAATCCACTTAAGGATTCATCCACTCGATTGTGTGACTTTTGATTTATGTTCGTTTGATTTTGTATGATTATGTGATATTGTTGTATGCAAAGAGATAGTTATGATGGATTGATAATTATATGTGATGATATGATTGTGATAGTATGTATGAATTTAATTAATTATGGTGATTAAAGTATGTGACATGCTATGGTTATGTTGTAAAGGAATGATTTTTGGGTTCCATTGATCACTTGAGGCTCACAGCCTTTTTGGCCTAGGAGGAGATATACATAAGGAAAATATTTTATTGATTTAAGAACTTAGATGATGAGGAGGCAAGAACATGATTTGTGAAGTTACAAGTTGAAAGAGGAAAAGAATAAAGTTTTACCATTGAAGAAAATTGAAATTTTATCATGATATTTGATAATTGGATGGAGAAGCAATTTGGAGACTTAAGTATTTTTGTCTAAGGTGATTCTTCATAAGTTAAATGGAAAGGATTTTATTTGGAAGTTGAATAATGAAAATTTTAGAAAGAATGTTAGAAAATATTGTTTAGGTGAATTGGAAGACTAATTAGGATTAAAGGATTTATAAGTAAAAGAGAAGATAATTACAATGTTCCGATTTGGGGAGTAATGACATTTGGATATACCCATGAAAATAATTTTGGGGATAATAGGAATAATGAAATGTGATTTGATAGTGGTGAATCTAGTTGACTTGATAACTGAGAAATTTAATTAAGGATTCATACATTTAGCAAAAGAGCAATTTTTGATTTTGAGAGGGAAAAACAAGCTTGAGAAAGGAACAGTGAAAACTTGAAAGACTTAGAGGAAAAGGAAAAGAATTGTGAGGTTAAGACATTGTGGTTTCTTTTTAAGTTTTTTTTTTTGTGAACGATATGAGGAGAGGTCACTCGAGGAACTTAGTTAGGAGAGTTAGGTGATTAGGATTAATTTCTACATTTTTCTTGAAAGTGTTACAATTAAAGGCTAATGGTGAAATAATGGTTCTATATGCTAAAGAAATTGTAAGAATGCTTTATGTGAATTGATAGTGATGACTCTTGAATTTGCACGACTGAGACACTTTATGAAAGAATGTTTTAGCATTGTGCTTTTAGGCCGATGTACTGGACCCAAGTGGATTGTGGATTTAGCATTGTGCTTTTGGGGGTCGACATACTGGACCCAAGTGGATCGTGGAACCGATGTATAGGACCCGAGTGGATCATTGGTATTATGTAATTGTATGGCCAGTTATATAATATCATTGATACTAATGGTATTAGACAATTGTATGGGCGGTTGCTTTAATACCATTGGGAATGGTACAACGGTGGTTTGATTTCATTGTTCATGCATTGAACATTATACAATCGGCCTTTGTTGCCTAGGAGTGAAGGAGAATTTGGATAGTGTGATCCCGAATGGATCTCAGGGGGCGTCAGGGCGAGGTGATTCACTTAGTGATCTGATATCACATTGTATACCCCTGGCCGTGAAAAACTATTGCAACTCACGACGAGGACCCGACAAACACTATCCTTTTCGTGGTTCGACGTAGACTGTCTTTTGAGGGGCGACAGATCTTCTAGAACGTTCATATTTGAATTTTAGCTCTATGGAGTAGGAATTGGTTGCATTGTGCATAAGGATGGTCAGCATACATATCGTACATACGCATAATCAGTATATCTGTTATTGTGGCATGATCTATACTTATTTATTCTGATGTACATTGCTGAATTATCTATTAGTTGATAACATGATTATGCTTATTTTTTTGTAATATTCTTGTATTGACATAGTCATATATGCTATTATTTAATGTTGTTATGTATGAAAGGCATTAGTATCTTTGTTATTGTTTCTTGCTGCCATGATGGTATTGATGTAGGGGATCTCACCTCTTTCATTGTATTATCCTGTTTGCCTCTGTTTTATGCTCATGTCTGTAAAGACTGCAATGACGGTAAGACAAGATCCGTGAGGTTTCACTCGACTGCAGTTTCAAGGGGGCATCAAAGTGTGGAATGTCCATTGGGATACAGGGCACATTCAGTACATCGGAGAGGTCACCTTACTTTTGGAGTAGGACCCGACATAACACTGCTATGATTACTATGGACGTAGTTGTTCACTTGGAGTTTTGCGTGCCTCTTGGGGAGCTTTGAGATGATTGGAGAGGTCCCTCTAGGGAGGACTTTGTGGAGTCGACTGCTCGGACTCTCGTCCGTAGGGACATGCCCCGACTGGGGGTTTTGCCTGCTAGGGATCCCAAAGGGGATCTAGAGGAAGATCAAGTACAGGACCCTACTTTTCAAGTGTTTGGACTTGGACTAGACTTAGTCTTCATATGGTAGTTATATATATATATATATATATATATATATATATATATATATATATATAAATTTTGGAGTATGTAAGTTTTATGCTTTTAGAACATGAGATAATATATTCATGGATGTAGTAAATTTTCTTTTATGAAAAGTCTATATTATGGTTCTTATGTTTTGTGTCTCTATAATTTGATAAGTTTATGTTATCAGTGAAAAGAAGTTTTGAAACTCGTATTTTATAATATCAACTTTTATAACTTGGGTAAAGAGTTTTTAAAGGAGTTGATCTTAAATGTAATGCCCTCTTGGAGGAGGTGTTACACTAGACATATGACACACGGGGCCGACAAGGGCGGGGAGTGGTCGCTGGTGCAAAAGATGAAGCACAGACAAAGAACGGCTCCTGGCAGGCTTCTAGGAGGAGGGGCATATGAATGAGCTGAATACACACCGGAATGAGAGGGATCCAGAGACTGTGCAGGTATGGGACTACATAGTTGAGGATGGCTTAAAGGAATTGATTAGCATAACCTATATCAATAAGATGCATCTTTTTTTCGGGAGCCAAAGAATATAAGTACTCTATAGTTAAGCGTGCTTGACTTGGAGCACTTGTGGGATGGGTGACCTCTTGGGAAATTTCCTAGGATATGTGTGAGTGAGGACAAAGCACGCTGAAAAGACCCGTGTTGGTTTGTGGGGACACTCATCGATCTTGCAGGCAGTCTCGGGACATTACACTTCCCTCTCTCCAAACTATACTTCGCCGCTCCTCTGCCTTCCATGCCACCATTCCACCAATAACCACCATGCCTCTGCCCTTATTTTCCTTATTTTCCCTCTATTTTTCCCTTGCTTCACCACCTAACACCCCCAATTGAGCCCTAGTTGCCCCTTCCACCTCTAAGCATGACCTAGAGTGTGGTTGGATCTGGTGGCCATTATAATGCAGTTGTTTCAAAGTCATCGTCATTGGGTTGCCATTCGTACCGCTATCTCCATTGGGTCATGTCTAGCACATTTTTTGGGTAGGGTGATAGCAATGAAGTTGTCATCACCCACGAGATATTTTTGTTATGGTGTATGCCTACTGGTCAGCGAGCCAACATTGGGGTCTGGCTCTATTAGCATTTTTGTAGGGTCTCATGTCAACGAGATGAATGGATTTGTGTAGGTGGCCTCATCACTGTGATTGCTGAGCATTTTGGGTTTGACTGCGATTTCACTAATCATGTCCTTGTCTTGGGTAAGGAGAAAATTAACTTGGCCCTCTTGCTATCCATGAACATGTGTATATGAGGTTCCCGCAACTATCATCTTTTGGGACCAAGCAGAGTGTTTCTCCCTTGATAATGTGTTGTTGTTGAGGTTCCTGATGTTGAGGAGGTTGCTAGAGATTATAATGCTAATAAGCATGAGGATGCAATTCCCGTTCATGACTTTCTTGACATCAGGGCTAGTCCACTGCCACCACAAGATGCACAAGCCCCCTGGCAGCAGATCATGGACCACCTTGACTATATGAAGTTAGGCTTCACCCAGTGCTTTCATGCTCTTAAGGATATCTAGTGTGAGCGCTTTGATATGATTGATGCAGATTTGTGCGCTTTGTATCGCTATGAGGAGTTGTAGCTTTACTTTTCTTATTTTCTTTTAATTTTAGACAGTATTTTGATCTATGCACTATGGTTGGCCTGACTTCATTTTATACTGCCTAGTGTATTTGTCTGGTAGTTTTTATTCTTATAGACCCTTAATATGTGATGTTCTGTCTGTATATGTTTTTCTAGTTTGTTTATGCACTTTTTTTTTTCTATTTCTGCCTTCCACTTTGTCGCTTACTATTTATATTTCTGTTTCTGCTATGCTTTCTGCCTAGTTTAGCGACATTAAGGACAATGCTGATACTAAGTTTGGAGGAGCATTATTTTCTTTTTTGCATTTTTACTTTACTTACTTTGCATTTATGTATTTCTTTTATTTGTTTGTTAGTTTATTGTTTATTGAGTTGGCTTAATTGTCTTCCTGAGTTCGAGCCTTTGTAGGGAATGTATATAGTGTCGGCCACCAAAAATATTTTCTATTTTGTTAGATCTTTAGTTTTCTTTTTATTTTATTTTATTTTATTTACCGTAGTTTGTTATTCATGTTCCTATTTATTTTATTTTATTTTATTCTGATTATTTGTCATTCAGAGTGGAGTGCATCCTCTAAATTCATTTAAATTCAAGCACTTTGATTTTTTTTTTTTCACAAGATGAGATTGCTTTTTGAGATTGTTACCAAGTGGCCTCAATACTTAAGAAGGGGATGAATTGAGTATGTAAAATAAGTTCGCAAATCTTTCGTAAAACGTTTAATAATCAATTTTCGTTGAAGTTATTGGATGATTAGAGATGATTGGATAAATGAGATAAACACTTTTACTTATAAATGTAATAGCCAAAGGAAACAATATTCAAGCAATTCAATAAAATAGTGCACAATGTAAAGAGAAGGGTTTAGAGAAAACAAACACAATGATTTATCCTGGTTCGATCACCAATCCACTTGTGATCTACGTCTAGTCCTCAAGTAACCACTCGAGATTTTTCACTATATCTTCAAGCTTCAATAAATGCTTGACAACCTTTACAACCTTGAGCACTCAACACTTTGGGATACCTCACCCTTGGAGCTTGAGTCACTTCAACTAAGGGATGCCTCACCCTTTACACTTTTAGAGGGATGCCTCACCCTCTTTACAAAGCAATTTAAATTAATAGAATGAAACTCTCACAAGAGTAAATGATTACAAATTGAAGCTCTAATATGCTCTCAAAGAATAACTCAAGTTTTTCACAAAAATAGAGAAAGAATGGGTTTTAAGATTAAATCTCGTATTGAAGTATTGGTAATCAGTTTTTGGTTCAAGGTCAACCTCCAATGAAGCCCCAACATTGGTATTTATAAGTTTTGTAAGTAAAGGAGCCATTGGGACCTTTTAGCCAAGCAATAAATGCCATTAATACAACCATTGGATTCTATCAGATTGCTTGTAATTGATTACACAGCAAATGTAATCAATTACATTGTTGTTCCAACGTGTTCTTGGCTTTCTGGGCTTTGTGTAATCGATTACATTCTTAGTGTAATTGATTACAAGGCCTCTGACTTGCTTTGTAATCGATTACAATATCCATGTAATCAAATACATGACTCCTTGAACGTGTTCTTACCTTTTTGGGCTCATTGTAATCGATTACATTATTGGTGTAATCGATTACAAGGCCTCTGACTTGCTTGTAATCGATTACAATGCTAATGTAATCAATTACAAGGCCTCTGTTTACTGTGTAATCGATTACAAACATCATGTAATCGATTACATTGGCCTTTGAACACATTTTTCAAGTCCAATTAAGTTTGTAAGCTATTTCTAACACTTCAAGACATTTGATTAAATATAAATCCTTTCATGAGTGTTAAATCTAAGATTGAAAATAAAGTTTCTTTGAAAAACATGTTTAGCTTTGAATTTTCACACTTATTTTGGAAATGATATACGAAAAACTTGTTGGGAATTTTTTGTGGATACGTCACGCAGTGGAAAATAGGGATTCCCACCGAGGATCCATGTGAAAAAGTCATAATCCGAGTTTTTAAAAGATTTACCTCTTGAAGCGTGAATCACAAACACCGTAATAGAAACGATATCTCTGCGGTATCCACACGAACAGACTCACGAATGTCCAACGTCCGCAAAGAGGAGCCTCACGTCTCCCACACAGTGCTAGCTGCGAAGAGAAGAGAAGAAACTTATGCTCTCTCACTCACTTTTTCTGTAGGTGCGACTAGGGTTCTGTATTATCTATCTTAGCAGCCCCTTAGTAGTACTATTTATAATAGTGACTGCCTTAAGTGAGTGTGAGCAGCAGCAAGATAAGCTGTGCAACCCTAGACCCATCTGTTATAAGTCTGGCCCATATTTGAATCCGAGTCCAACTTGGATCCATTGCTCCAATTTTAGTCTACTCTATGTGTGTGACCCTATAGGTTCTTATTACGTTGGCAGTAATATTAAAATCCTACTTTAATATTACAAGCAGTGAGAGGTATCTAGCAACACATTGCTGCTACCCAAGTAATAAGAATGTCAGTGATTTGACATAACCTTTCCGTGACCAATGTTTCCGTGTCGTTTAGTCCCTTTGTCAAGATATCTAGATTGAACACAAGGCATGGAATGCGTCACCCTTGTATAGTCTAATTATTGGTTTCCTAATACTCGAGTAGACTTTGTAACAATAAATGAGATCAATATCTCATATTGACTCATTTGAGCATGGCCATGCATTTCGCAGTCTCACTCAATCAAGGGGCCCGAAGATATCGCTCCTGTTATGTAGGAGTGACAAATTCCATCTAGGTCACTCACATCCCTCTGCATGATTTGCGGTATGTCCAATAACCAACTTTATAATCACCTTGTTACAGATGACGTTTGATGGCATTAAAACACACAACTCCTCATGTAGGAATCGTAGTGATTTTAGGTCAAAGGACCACAAACACCATTGTCACTATGAGAATCGCTTATGACACTCACGTAACAATCCATGTAGCATTCTCATGGTGGGTTAGTCCAGTACATCATTACTCTAATATGTACCCATGTGAAGACTTGATATCTCATATCCATGACCCATGAGATATGGTCATCAGTCTATGCACATACTAGTCTCAATGTATTATTGTTGTCCTAATTAACAATAATACTTGACTAGGGACATTTAAGAATAGTGTTGTAACCAAAAGGATCTCACGATCAAGTCATCCACTTAATGTCCTATGGCATCAAACTTACTATTCTAAGGACTTTATTATGTTTATCAAAAAAGAACACAATAAATGAAATGCCTCATATATAAAAATAGCATAATAGAATGTATGTAAATACAAAAAATGTATTGGCCACTAGGGCATACACCAACAATCTCCCACTTGCACTAGAGCCAATCAGGCATATATCTAATGCCTAAAGACCTAGTGTGACCCTCATGCTTCTGCTGTGCAAGAGGCTTCGTCAGTGGATCAGCAATGTTATCATCTATTAGTACTTTGCATATCTTCACATCTCCTCTATCGATGATCTCTCGAATGAGATGGAAGCGCCTAAGTATATGTTTGGATCGCTGGTGAGATCTAGGCTTCTTAGCTTGTGCAATGGCTCCATTATTATCACAACAGAGATCCACTGGGTCCACAATGCTAGGAATAGTGCCAAGTTCAGTAATGAACTTCCTGATCCAAACGGCCTCTTTTGCTGTATTGGAGGCAGCAATATACTCAGCCTCTGTGGTAGAATCGGTGACTGTCTCCTGCTTTGAACTCTTCCAACTCACAGCCCCACCATTTAGGCAAAAAACATAACCCGATTGCGATCTGGAGTCGTCTTTATCGGTTTGGAAGCTAGCATCAGTGTAACCTTTTACAACTAGCTCTTCCTCGCCTCCATATACCAAGAATGAATCCTTAGTCCTTCTCAAGTACTTAAGGAGGTTCTTGATAACAGTCCAGTGACTCTGACCGGGATCAGACTGGTACCTACTCGTCATGCTCAAAGCACACGAGATGTCTGGTCGAGTACATAACATGGCATACATGATAGATCCGATTGCAGATGCATATGGAATCTTGTTCATGTGATCCCTCTCATCTTGGGTGGAAGGGGATTGAGCCTTAGATAGGCTTACACCATGTGACATAGGCAAGAGTCCTTTCTTGGATTCATGCATGTTAAATCGTCTTAACACTTTGTCTATGTATGTACTCTGACTTAGGCCAAGCAGTCTCAATGATCTATCTCTCTAGATCCTGATACCTAATACATAGGTGGCTTCACCCAAGTCCTTCATAGAGAAGCAGTTTCCTAACCAAGTCTTTACGAACTGTAGGGTAGGGATGTCATTTCCAATAAGTAGTATGTCATCTACATACAATACCAGAAAGACAATAGTGCTCCCACTAACCTTCTTGTAGACACAAGATTCTTCTTCATTTTTGATGAAACCAAACTGTTTTATTGTATCATCAAAACGAAGATTCCGACTTCTGGAAGCTTGCTTCAATCCATAAATAGATCATTGTAACTTGCATACTTTTCTAGCAGCCTCTGGAGTGGCAAAACCCTCAGGTTGTGTCATGTACACATCTTCGAGAAGATTTCCATTAAGGAAAGTAGTTTTGACATCCATTTGCCAGATTTCATAATCATGGTATGCTGCAACAGCAAGCAAGATTCAAATGGATTTAAGCATCGCAACTGGGGGAAAAGTCTCATCATAGTCTACACCATGAATTTGTTTGAAACCTTTAGCCACCAATCGCGCCTTAAAGGTATGCACATTACCATCCATGTCGGTTTTCTTCTTGAAAACCCACTTGCACCCAATGGGTTTTACCCCTTCAGGTGGGTCAACCAAGGTCCATACCTAGTTGGCATACATAGAATCCATTTCAGATCTCATGGCCTCAAGCCATTTCTCAGATTTTGGGCCAATAATGGCTTCCTGGTAAGTCACAGGCTCATCTTGATCCATGAGCAATACGTCACCTTGTTGGGTCATGAGAAATCCATATCTCTCTAATTGATGACGTATCCTGTTAGACCTACGCAGTCTTGTGCTACTAGAAGCAGGTTCTTTGTTCCACAACATTTTATGGAGGCTGCTCTATTTCCACCATTGGTTCATTGCTGCTTTGTGAAACTTGAACTTCTTCAAGTTCTACTTTTCTCCCACTGGTTCCTTTGGAGATAAACTCCCTTTCTAGAAACACAGCTGTCTGTGCGACAAACACTTTGCCCTCAGTAGGAATATAGAAAAAGTATCCCTTAGTTTCCTTTGGATACCCCACAAAGAAGCATTTATCTGATTTAGGTTCAAGCTTATTAGAAACTTGACATTTCACATCAGCTTCGTAGCCCTAAATCTTTATGAAAGACATACTGGGCCGTCTCCTAGTCCATATCTCATATGGTGTCTTTTGAACCGTCTTAGATGAAACACAGTTAAGTGTGAAAGCTGCTGTTAACAGAGCATGTCCCCAAAAGGAGCTTGGAAGGTTTGCATGACTCATCATGGATCGGACCATGTCCAACAAGGTCCGGTTCCTCCTTTTAGAGACACCATTCCATTGTGGTGTTCCTGGTGGAGTGAGTTGAGATATTATCCCACACTCTTTCAGATGATCATCAAACTATTGGCTTAAGTAGTCTCCTCCTCGATCTGATCGAAGGATTTTAATACTCTTGCAAAGTTAGTTTTGTACTTCATTCTTGAACTCTTTGAACTTTTCAAAGGATTCTAATTTGTGCTTCATAAGATATACAAATCCATATCTACTGAAATCATCAGTAAATGTAATAAAGTATTGAAAACCGCCCCTAGTGAGTGTGTTTAGTGGCCCACATACATCACTATGTATAAGGCCTAAAAGATCACTAGCCCTTTCACCTTGTCCAGTGAATAGGGCCTTTGTCATCTTTCCCAATAAACAAGATTCACATGTCTCACATGATTCGAAATCAAACGAGTCAAAGAATCCATCTTTATGGAGTTTGGAGATGTGTTTCTCATTTATGTGGCCCAAACGACAATGCCAGAGAAAAGTTGGGTTCAGATCATTTGATTTAAACTTCTTTGTATTTATGTTATAGACGGGCATTTCGAGATCGAGTACATAAAGTCCATTACTCAATTGTGCACTACCATAAAAAATATCATTCATATAAATAGAACAACACTTGTCCTTTATAATAAAAGAAAAACCTTTCTTGTCCAAACAAGAAACAGAAATGATATTCCTACTAATAGCAGGCACAAAATAGCAGTTCTCTAACTCTATTACAAGCCCAGTGGGCAAAGATAATAAATAAGTCCCTACAGCTAATGCAGCAACCTTTGCTCCATTTCCCACTCGTAGGTCGACTTATTTCTTCGTCAATGGTCTCTTGCTCTTTAGATCCTGCACATTTACACAAATGTGAGATCCACATCCAATATCTAATACCCATGATGCGAAGTAGATAAATTGACTTCAATAACAAAAATACCTGAAGTGGAAGTCTCACTTCCTTCTTCTTTTGAGCTCCTCCAGGAACTTGGCACGCTCCTCTTCCAATGTCCGGTCGACCACAATGGAAGCATGTACCTTCCTTAGCCACTCCACCCACTGGTTTCAAGCCAGAAATGCTAAGCTTGGACTTATCCTTGCCCTTGCCCTTCCAGTTGTCCTTGGGCTTTTTCTGCTGTTTCTTGCCCTTATTCTTTTGGACCATCATTATGGCCTTCCCTTTGCCTTTGTTAATGTTACGCTCGGTAGTTCTCAACATGCCTAGCAGACTCTGGTAGTGATTTGTCAATATCATTCATGTTGTAGTTCATGACAAATTGACTAAAACTTTCCGGCAACGATTGCAGGACTAAGTCAGTGGCCAACTCTTGGCCCAAAGGAAAACCGAGTCTTTCTAGGTTTTCAATGTACCCAATCATCTTGAGTACATAAGCACCAACAGGGCTTCCTTCTACCAGCTTGCACTGAAACAGTGCTTTAGAGACCTCGAATCTCTCATGCCTGGCCTGCTCTTGATAGAGCTTCTTAAGGTATACGATCATATCGTATGCATCCATGTTCTCATGTTGCTTTTGAAGCTCAGAGTTCATGGTGGCCAGCATTAGACATCCAATGTCCAAGGCATCATCTTGATGCTTCTTATAAGCATCTCTTTCAGTTCTAGGGGCATTAGCAGCAGGTGGCTCAAGAATAGGTTGTTCCAAAACATACAACTTTTTCTCTTACTTGAGGACAATCCTCAAATTCCTGTACCAGTCTAGAAAATTTGTTCCAGACAACTTGTCCTTCTCAAGGACGGATCACAATGATAAAGTACCCGATGTGTTTATTGCCATGGTAATCTATTAATAGAAATATGCAAAATATAAGTATTATGGCATAAACATATTTAATGAGGTCTTTTAATTAAATATGCCTCCCACTATTTTATTCAAGTCAATGACCCTCAGTATTGACTCTGAAAATCCCATCGTAAGATTTCCTAGCAGGCCAAGATCTATATTTCACCTAGTTTTGAGTCAGCTTTGGCTGATCACCCTAAATTTAGTTATTTAGGTAGGAAACACTTTCCAATTAGTAACTCTTGGATAGTTGGGTGAATAACACTTATTCTAATCCATCTAATGGACTAAAGCTCAACTTCATGCCTCTAAGCTTTCAATCCTATTGAAATGGCCTAGTTAAGTTAGACCCAATGGTTGGCAGTTGATATTACCTTTATCCCATTGCGTCTTACTAATATAGATAAAGGCAACCTGCTTTGGCAGACCTGCACTTGATCGATACTAGTCTTGACGAGTGCCACACATTGGAAGGCATCACATAATGACTTAATATTTGCTTTGAGGAAATTTATTATTATTATTATTATTAGATCTCACCCTCTATTAAACTGTTTATCATACCATAAATATTATCCATGCATCTCATACATAAAAAGCATATAATAAAAGTGACATAGTTATGGCCCCCTAAAAGAGTAGCATTAATTAAGCCAGCTTCACTAAGCATCTCCCATCAACGTCCTCACTTGATGCCGTCTTCTTGTCTCCACATCATAATTACATTATATAGAAACCTTTTTTACATTCGAGGGGAGTTAAGTGAGAAGAGAATGTACAATCAGAATGTAGAGAGAAAGGCACGACATGCAGGTCGTATTTATAAAATCAAAATAGCATAAAAAGAGGACTAAGGCCATAACCATGCACCATGCATCACAAAAACATATAAACTCATAACAATAATACATTATTATTTTTTACGAGTCATAAAATTGGATATAAAATATTGTGTTTTCGAAAAACACCCTACGTAAAGGTAGCACGGGGGTTCCGCTGTGCCGAACAACATGAAAGTGGAACCCTAAGCCCGAACAACATGAACACTTCATGTGCCGCAGAGAACCCTTGCGCCGTCGTTCAACACTTGAACCTCAGGCGCCTCATTGGCGGCTTGAAATCAACACTTGATATTGCTGTCGCAAAATAAGAATAGGGTTTCCAAAACCCCTTGCGCTGTGCCTCTTGTGCAAAAACAAGGATTCCATAACCCCTGCTGCCGCAAGCCAAGAACAAGGTTTCCTAAACCCTTGCGCCGCGCATTGAGAATAAGGATTCCATAATGCTATTCGTATCACATACATACTAGAAAGCTTCGCAAAAACATACATCTTAATACAAAACGGTTTTCATAGAACATATGAACATCTTCATGAAGTTTTGAAAACAACATCACAGTTTTGCATACAACATAAGAAACATAATATGCTTTTCGCAAAGGGTTTCATACGGTTTTCAGAAATAACATATTAAAGATCATATCTTTTGTCAAAAACAAGAACAGAAAACATGTTATCTCATGTAAACGAAAATAGAAAACCGAATCATGGTTTCGCAAGACGCTCTGATACCACTGTTGGGAATTTTTTGTGGATACATCACGCAGCGAAAAACAGGGATTCCCACCAAGGATCCATGCGAAAAAGTCATAATCTGAGTTTTTAAAAGATTTACCTCTTGAAGCGTGAATCACAAACACCGTAATAGAAATGATGTCTCTGCGGTATCCACATGAACAGACTCACGAACATCCAACGTCCGCAAAGAGGAGCCTCACGTCTCCCACACTGTGCTAGCTGCAAAGAGAAGAGAGGAAACTTGTGCTCTCTCACTCACTTTTTCTGTAAGTGCGGCTAGGGTTCTGTATTATCTATCTTAGCAGCCCCTTAGCAGTACTATTTATAATAGTGACTGCCTTAAGTGAGTGTGAGCAGTAGCAAGGTAAGCCGTGCAACCCTAGACCCATCTGTTATGAGTTTGGCCCATATTTGAATCCGAGTCCAACTTGGATCCATTGCTCCAATTTTAGTCTGCTCTATGTGTGTGACCCTGCAGGTTCTTATTACGTTGGTAGTAATATTAAAATCGTACTTTAATATTACAAGTAGTGAGCGGTATCTAGCAACACATTACTGCTACCCAAGTAATAAGAATGTCAGTGATTTGACATAACCTTTCCGTGACCAATGTTTCCGTGTCGTTTAGTCCCTTTGTCAAGATATCTAGATTGAACACATGGCATGGAATGCGTCACCCTTGTATAGTCCAATCATTGGTTTCCTGATACTCGAGTAGACTTTGTAACAACAAATGAGATCAATATCTCATATTGACTCATTTGAGCATGGCCATGCATTTCGTAGTCTCACTCAATCAGGGGGCCCTAAGATATCACTCCTGTTATGTAGGAGTGACAAATCCCATCTAGGTCACTCGCATCCCTCTGCATGATTCGCGGTATGTCCAATAACAAACTTTATAATCACCTTGTTACAAATGACGTTTGATGGCATTAAAACACACAACTCCTCATGTAGGAATCATAGTGATTTCAGGTCAAAGGACCACAAACACCATTATCACTATGAGAATCGCTGATGACACTCATGTAACGATCCATGTAGCGTTCTCATGGTGGGTCAGTCCAGTACATCATTACTCTAATATGTACCCATGTGAAGACTTGATATCTCATATCCATGACCCGTGAGATATGGTCATCAGTTTATGCACATACTAGTCTCAATGTATTATTGTTGTCCTAATTAACAATAATACTTGACTAGGGACATTTAAGAATAGTGTTGTAACCAAAAGGATCTCACGATCAAGTCATCCACTTGATGTCCTATGGCATCAAACTTACTATTCTAAGGACTTTATTATGTTTATCAAAAAGAACACAATAAATGAAATGCCTCATATATAAAAATAGCATAATAGAATGTATGTAAATACAGAAAATGTATTGGCCACTAGGGCATACATTAACAAAATCATTTGAGAAATCTTGAGAGCATTTAACATTAATGTTCCAAGTCTTATGACTAAATAAACCTCTTGACTCCTTTTTTTGATCTTGATCTTTTCTTTTGCACTTGATCATCATTTTTGCACTTGATCTTCATCTTTGACTTTGTTATCATCAAAAACCATTTGACATGCTTTAAGGACATAAGCATTCATAGATATAATTAAAGGAACAAAGAGAATTTGATTCATGATAGCTAAGGATTGTGTTAGTGGAACATTTATTCATAATTGTCACGCATATTCAGCTTAGGACATTTTGTTTTTCTTCCCTTGCATGATTCCATTAAACTTTTGATTGGGTTTGTGAGAGAAGGATTATGTGCACGAGTGTGAGTATCTAATTATCTCACTAGTCCTAGATCAATTCCTCTGCACCTTTCAAGGCGAAAACCTGGTGTACACTCAAAAAGAGATGATTCAAACATTCCTTTTTCTTTTGCCCCATCATGGCCTTAGACCATCATATCACACATTATCCCTTGATAACCACTTTGGGCATTTTATCATCCTATTTTCTTTCATTCACCCACATTCTGCCTTCAACCCTTAGCCTAAACACTTTTTCAACCCTCGACATGAGTGGATTGAATGTGAAGTAACAGGTTCATTAGGAACATAAGAATGTAACATCCCAAATCCAATACTAACAATATATTCAGATATACATAAGTAATAAGGATTTAGGCATGTCACCAATTATACAAGATATTTTTGCGTACAATTGTGACATAAACATATTTATATACATATGAGCCTCGTGCGAATAATAATACAAACATAACTATATTTCTCTTGAGTACAACCTATACATTATACATAACTAGGCCTCCTAAGGTACAAAAGTACACAAAGTTACAAAAATGTACTCAATATACAAGTACATGCAGAACTTTTATAACAAAATGTAAACTAAACTTCATAGATTATAGCTTAGTTTTCTTGCTTCTCAGATGTCTTATTCCCTAGAATTATCATGGAAAATATAACACACGGGGTAAGAATCTTAAATTCTAAGTAGGTCAAATATATACATATACAAAATTATATCATCATTTATCACATCGCCATATTAATAAATCACAAGATAATAAACTCATTCCAATAACCATTGTCTCACAATCATGTCTCAAGTAGAGAGGGAGTATCTCAACTTCAATCTACTGCATCATAAGAGAGAACGGTAGAGAGAGAGTATGTAATACCCTAATACAAATATCTCGATATATCTTACATATATAAATATATAAAGCATTAGTCATGCTACTACTACTCTTACTAATGTAACATCCTCTTTTTAGATATGATAGACTTGTATATGGTTACTAAGGTAGCATATGACATGCTTGACATGCATGTGAAATTTTGTGACAAACTGAGTTAGTTTAGGCACTTTGCTGCAGCACAGAAGGTAAAAAGTAGCTTAAAATGACTCAGATAATAGCATTAATCACTCATATGAAGGAAATAAATATGGATGGCTTATTTTTAGGTCACAAATGCATGAATTGTGATATTGTTAAGTTTCATGATAATCATAGTTAGTTTGGTATTTTTAAGCATACTAGTTATGTGTTTTAATATCAGATTACCTTGTAGCAGATATGAAAAATTATGAAAATGATCAAAAAATATTTTAGATGAATCTTAGTATTTATTTTAAAGTTGTTGGAAGTTAGGAAACTTGATTTCATATAATCTAAGTGTTCTTAACAGATATAATGTTCTAGTTAGACATTTAAGTCACTTTGTGACTTAAATGTTCTAGTAGCTTCCTTCTCTTCACTTTCTTAGTTATTTTCTCTCCTTTCACACTTGTTTTCACTCATTTTATCATGTTTATACCCACAGTAGCAGAAGAGGAGGAAAACAGAAGAAAAGAAGAAGAGGAAAAGGTAGAAGAAGAGGGAAGGAGGAGAAAAGTAAAATGAAAAGCTAAAGTTTAAAGATCAGTAGCACTACAAAGAGGTAGGGATAGTTGTGTTTATAAGCTTTTTTTCTCCATAACTTCATTTTTTTTCATGTTTGGTTCATGGATGAAAGATGAGTTTTTGAGGACATTATGTTATTTTATTGCTTGGTTACTATTTTTCAATGGCTGAGTTAGTCTATTGTGAACTTATTCTATGCATGGACAATGAATAGAAACTTAGAGAAATCCATTTGGAAGCTTAGGTTTAAAGTTGACAAAAAGGAAAGCAAGCTCCTCTTTTTTCTAGGCCATGAATCCATGCTAGGTGAGTTGAAGGTGAGCATGAAGATTTAACATGCTTAGAGATCGATTTTAGGATTGAAAACCAATTAGAACCTGAATTTAGAGGTTTGAAGATGGTTAGAAAATCAATAGAACAGTAACTGAAGTTGTAGAGGCCCGGTAGCTAAGCGCCCAGCTTTTGGCTGCTTGAGCGCCCAAGGCCAGAGAGCTCGTAGATTGGCTGTGGAAGCCATCGATTAAGCACCTAGAAAGTGAGCAGTTAAGCGTGCTAGTCCAGAGGTCTCGGGTGCTGAGCTATTAAGCGCTTAGAGTTTGGGCGATTAAGCACCCAATGACAGACAGAATAGGGGAGGCTTTCTATCATGCAGTGATTAAGCGCCCAGAAAGTAGGTGACTAGGTGCCCAAAGGAAGAGAGTTCTAGGATTTATATCCTGAAGAACTTGAGTTTCCTACTTGTTGGAATTCTTTATTCATGCTTTTTAGATTATGTTAAGGGATTACTAGAGGTAATTCGATAAGGTAATGATACTTTGGTATGAATATGAAATAGCTTGGTTCTTTAGTGAGCCATGGTAACCAAAGAAGCTTAGTTCCTTAAGTTAGACCTTGGTAAGCTATAGCTTGATTCTTAAATGAGTCATGGATATGAATTAGCTTGGATTCCTTCAATGGACCATGGAAATGCATGCAGCTTGATTCTTTAATGGATCATGGTATTTTAGCAGCTTGAGTCTTTAATGATTCATGGGTGTTTATGTTGCTTGACTTCTTTATTTATTAAAGATGAGTCATGTATGAGCTTTTATAACATGTTCTACTTCGTAATGTTATGATTGTATATTTATTGTTATAAATAATGGTTTTGGAATACTTATATTGAAGATTGTAAATTCTCACCCTGATTGTGTTTCCATGTAATTCTAGGCCAAGGTTCTTCTAAGGAAAAGAGAAAGAAATAAATGGATTAGATAACCATTTTCTTATGTCAAAGCTTTGTATTATGTTTACTTTGTCTTTGAGATATATAAAGATATCTTGTATTACAATTGCCCTTCTGAGGCTAGATATGTATAAACATGTTATCTTTATTTTCCTTTGAAGCTCTCCATAATGACATGAATGCTATTATGGGCTATGTTTTATATTTAATGGACTAGAAGTAACACGCTTAATTCTGTTTGCTAGTGTATATCTTGAATATACTATAGTATCTAAGGTTAGGGTGTGATATTATGGTATCAAAGCAAATCATCCTATTGAATCGGGGTATGGACTGACTATGATTAGGCATATTTTAGAAATTCTTGTAGCATGTTGTGCTTTTCTTATCTCATAAGTGAGGTATATGATGGAATTGCATAACTTGCTCTTGGTATGACTGTTTTTAGCTACTGCTGCACGGTTACATGATATTGAGACTGATCAGCTAAATATTTATTATTTTGTGTGTACAATAAATTATGGTGTCACCAAGGCAAACCAGAGGAAACAAAACTTCTTCTAGTGAGGGTTCAATTGATATGGCTGATGTAACATCCTAATATTGCTATCCCAATATATCGATAAATATATAAGAATAACCAATACTAGACATGCTACTTCAATATCATATCACACACAAAACCCGTAACATTTATACAAATAATTGTGGAGAACCACGATAACAAAAGATATATATATATATATATATATATATATATATATATATATATATATATATATATATATATATATATATACGCACATACACACACACACACACACACACACACACATCACTGCCTCAAAAAGGGCGTATTGTCATACATAGCTTTAAACAATCAAACAATTGTAAAATATTTACAAGCTTGGCCTAAAAGAGCATTTATACTATGCGTCTTCAAACAAATTCCTTTTTCCTTTTGATATGCTTCCTGTAACATCCTAATACTAATATCCCAATATACATAGAGCACAAGGAGATACTTAGCATTACAACGTCACTACTTATGTACTAAACTGATACATATATCCATAATGTTCATTGGAAACATTATAGAGAAATATATGAAATGCAAAAAAAACAATGTTTAAAACATAATGCATCTATATACATATACATCATTAGCCTCTCTTGGGGCATGAAGTAATACCTAACTATTTACATTACAAAAGAAGTACAACAAAATACTACATTTGCTACATACTCTATAAAGCTAATCTACTCTTTAGCGTCCTTTTTCTTCTTACTCTTTGAAGAACTTTCACTTAGAATTACATGATAACACAGTGGGGTGAGAAACAACATTTTTCAGTATAAGTAATCAAAACTTGTCATACATATCATAATAACATAGTCTTAAAAATTAAGAATATGGCAAGTTATATTATTTATAAGGTCTAACTTTAATAATTAGATAAACTAAGATAAACATACAAACATTCATTCTTACATACTTAGCTCATTTAAGACCTAGGCATGTTTTACTAGATATGTTGACTTCTCATGTTTACCCCATTGTAGATAGGAAAAACTAAAATTTCCACACCATATGCAACCCTAGCACTTGGTTAGGAGTACTTGTCCCCTAAGGAACTTCTGACTCCCTTCCTTCTAGCTAAATGACCTCACATCATATAAGTTACAATCACAGGTAGACAATGCCAACTTATCCTAGTTTATTTATATCTAACACCCCACATCATCACATCTATAGTAAAGCTAAGTAACAAAAGTTACCATAGGTGATAGACACTTATTTATAGCAAACCCTTACTTTTAGTTGCTTAAGGCTCATACTTAACTTATACGTACCAAAGGATCATCCTCTCATTGATTTACATCTAGTAGTATATCAATCATACCCTAAGACCATCCATTGTTCTTAGATGACTTAAGGCTTAGACTTTCTCATCTATGCGAAATGATAATTTATCTCTTGAAAAATATCATTATTTGTGCCTTAACACACCTTAGGAAACATATATAGCCAAGAACTTGAAAACATCAAAAGCAACTCTTTATTGAATTCCGTGATGGGTGCCTAAGCACCCTCTCCTTGAGCGCCTGGCTACTCACTAGGCAGGGATTAGCCCTGTGCTATCTCACGTCGTGCGCCTAAGTGCTCTGGTCTGAGCGTATAAGTGCTCTACGCTCTGATGCGCATAAAAACTTCCTAGACATTGAGCGTCTAAGCATTCTGTACTGAGTGCCTAAGCGCTCTGCGCCCTCCTACACGAACCTTCATCTCTGGTACACGAGTGCCTAAGCGCTCCGTGTAGGACGTTTGGGCACTCGCTATATGATAGATAATTTGCAGAGTTATGCCACTGTTCCATTGGAACTTTTCATGGGTTTTGGTCTTTCCAAATCAGTTTCTTAGTAATCTTAGGTCCCTAATCAGTTCTTAAACACTTAGGAATCATTAATCACTAACTTAAACATCTAATTTGGATTCATGAACCAAAACCCCTCTGGCATGACGTAAAACCATTCTTTTGTGAATCAAGGGCCCAAATGAGATATTCTAAGCTTCTAGTTTTAGCTTATGCTATGAAAATGTCATAAATGACAAAAGAAACACATTCGTGCAAGCCAAGCACATCAAACACATCTAGAACTCATTTAAACCTCTTTAAGCACCACATGTGCATCTATGGTGAAAATAGAGAAAAGAGATGAATATAGACATAAACCCCTACATTTGGCAGCTGTGAAGAAGATTCAAGCTGGGTTGGATCTCAAGCCTTGGCTTTGCCTTTGGCTTTCCTCTTTCTTTCTTCCTCTTCCTTCTCCTTTCTTTCCTCTTCTTTTCTTCCTTCTTGCACATTTTCTATTTTCAATTTTTTTTTTTGCAGCAAAGAAGCCGTGAGTGGAGGCTTATAAAGAGAGAACAAAAGACTCATATGACCTTTAGATCATAACTGATAAATCTTAATCTACTAAAAATACTTAGATTTAGGTAATTCCAAATTTTCAACTTCCAACAATTTTAAAATAAATACTAGGATTCATATAAAAAGTTGTTTCACCATTATTTGATATTTCCATATCTGCTACTAGTTAATCTGGCTATAACTAGGCAACCAGTATGCCTAAAAATACCAAACTAACTTAGTTTACCTTGAAACTTTAACTGTATCTTGTTTCACACATTTGTGACCTAGAAATAAATTATCCATATTTATTTCCCTCATCTAAGCAATTTATAATATTATTTGAGTCATTTTAAGCTACTTTTCACATTTTGGGTTGCAACAAAGTACCTAAACTAACTCAGATTGTTACAAAATTAAATATGTGTGTTAAGCAAGTCATATGCTACCTTTTGAACCCATATGCAAGTCTAACATGTCATTTAGGATATTACATTTCTTCCCTCATTTTTAAAATTTTGACCACAAAATTGCTCACTTAAAAGTAACAACTCTGGGTAGTCCTGTTACAAGTGTGACTCTAACTCCCAAGTAGCTTCCTTGGTGTCATTGCCACCCCATAAAACCTTTACCAGAGGAATCCGCTTACCTCTAAACTCTTTGACCCCTCTGTCCACGATCCTTACTGGGTGTATATTATAAGACAAATCATCTCTTAACTGTACAGATTCATGTTCTATGATATGCAAAGGATCTGGATTATACTTTCTCAATTGAGACACATGAAAAACATTATGAAGGTTAGACATACTGGGAGGAACGGCTATCTGATAAGCTACGGGTCCAACTTTCTTCAGAATTTGATAGGGACTAAGAAAACGAGGATTTAACTTTTGGGTTTTCAATGCTCTACTAATCCCTGTTGTAGGAGCAACTCTTAAGAATACATGATCTCCGTCATTAAACTCAAAAGGTCTTATTCTCTTGTCAGCATAGCTCTTTTGTTGACTCTGAGCAGTAATTATCCTATTTTTAATCATCTTGATTTGCTCAGTGGTCTGCTAGACCAACTCTAGACCTAGGATGGTTCCCTCACCTATTTCATACCAACATAGAGGTGATCTTCACTTCCTTCCATACAAAGCCTTATAAGGTGCCATACCTATGCTGGAATGGTAGATATTGTTATAGGCAAACTCCACTCAAGGTAAGAACTTGTCCCAACTACCTTGTTGTTCTAAAACACATGCTGTAAGCATATCCTCAAGGGTTTGGATAGTCCTCTCTGTTTGCTCATCAATCTGTGGGTGATAAGCTGTGCTAAGACTTAACTTAGTCCCAAAAGCCTCTTGCAAAGCTCCCTAGAATCTGGATGTGAATCTAGGATCCCTATTTGAAACTATGCTTACAGGGACTCCATACAACCTAACTATCTCCTTTAGATATAACTGAGCTAATTTCTCTAGAGGATAGCTAGTTTTCATTGGCAAAAAGTAGGAAAATTTGGTTAATCTATCCACTATGACTCAAATTGCATCAAAATCTTGCTGAGTCTTAGGTAAACCTATTACAAAGTCCATAGAAATCTTATCCCATTTCCACTCTGGGACTCCCAAAGACTGTAATGGTCCTACTGGCTTCTGCTGTTCAATCTTCACTTTTTAACAAACTAAACATCTTGTGACATACTCAGCTATGTCTCTCTTCATTCCAGACCACCAAAACATTCTCCTTAGATCTTGATACATCTTAGTGGTTCTTGGATGGATGGTATACTTTCTACTGTGAGCTTCTTCTAAAATCCTCTCTTTGATCTTTGACTCTCTTAGAACACAAAAGTCTATTTCTAAACTTTATCATTCCATCATCAGTCATATCAAAATCCTCAAGGGTTCCTAAAAAGATTTGCTCACTTATGTCCCTTATAGCTCCATCCTCCTTTTGAGCTTCTAAACTTTGAGTCTTTAAGTCATTTACTATGTCCACTCTTCTTACAAAGAGACTTTGAGGCATCACAGTCACTGCTAGACTCAAATCTCTGAAACTTTTGAGAAGTTCACTCTCTTGGCCCATCATTCGGCACACATGTAGGGATTTTCTACTTAGTGCATTAGCCACTACATTGGCCTTACCTGGATGATACTTTAACTCAAAGTCAGAATCCTTTAAGAATTCTATCCATTTTCTTTACCTCATGTTTAGCACCTTCTGATCAAACAAGTACTTTAAACTTTTATGATCGCTGAACACCACAAACTAGACTCCATAGAGATATTCCTCCAAATATTTAAGGCAAACACTACAGCTGCTAACTCGAAATTATACGTAGGGTAGTTCTCCTCATAAGGCCTTAACTACCTTGATGCATAGGCATTTACTCTCCTATTCTGCATTAGAACACACCCTAGTCCCATCTTTGAAGCATCAAAAAAGACTTCAAAGTTCTCATGGGGATCTAGAATCACCAACACTGGCGTAGTAGTCAACCTCTTATTTAATTCTTGGAAACTATTCTCATAATCCTGAGTCCAATTTAAAGTACTACCCTTCCTTTTTAACTTAGTCAAGGGCAGCACTAACTGAGAAAAATCCTTGATGAACCTTCTATAGTACCCGACTAGGCTTATAAAGCTCTTGATTTCGGTCACAATGGTGGGTCTTTCCCACTGTAACACTGCTTCAACCTTGATAGAGTCCACTACAATTCCTCCTTTAGAAATAACATGGCCCAAAAATTGAACTTTTGTTAGCCAAAACTCACACTTGGACAATTTGGGAAACAATTTCTTTTCCTTAAGGATGTCTAAAACAATCCTTACATGCTGCTCATGTTCTTCCCTCGTCTTTGAATAATGTCATCAATAAACACAACCACAAACTTGTCTAGGTAAGGTCTAAAAACTATGTTCATATAATCCATAAGCACTGTTGGAGCATTCGTCAACCTAAAGGACATCAAAAGATACTTATAATGCCTATACCTAGTTCTAAAAGCGATCTTAGGGATATCCTCTCCCCTAACTCTGATTTGATGATACCCAAATCTTAGATCAATCTTGAAAAACACTTAAGCTTTGTTTAATTGATCCATTAGATCATTTATTCTAGACAACAAATACTTGTTCTTGATGGTAACCTTCTTCAATTGCCTATAGTCAACACATAACCTCATAGTACCATTTTTCTTTTTCACTAGCAACACTGGTGCTCCCACCGAGAAACACTAGGCCTAATGAATTGCTTGTCCAACAACTCTTCTAATTGTTTCTTGAGTTCTACTAACTCTAGAGGTTTTATCCTATAGGGTGCTATAGATAGAGGTCATGTACCTGGAACTAGATCTATAGTAAACTCTATTTCTCGCTCTGGTGACAACTTCGCTACGTCACTCGGAAACACCTTAGGGTATTCTCTCACCACAGGTATACTATCTAGTCTCTACTCAACCTCTACATCTATGAGAAAAGAAGAACATATCCTAGAGCTCCTTATACCAAACAGTGATTGATCTGATTAGCATTAAGATAGGTAGACTCAGAAGAAACAACTTTGGTAGAAACATCAGACAAAAAAACTAGGGTCTTATCTGAATAGTTCAAAATCACATGATTGGACGACAACTAATCCATACCAAGAATGACATCTATGTCCACAAGCGGTAAACATATAAGGTTTACAAAGAGAACTCTATCCTCGATTCTTATACAATAGTTAAGACATACCTTTAAAGTTATGACTACCTTACCGATAGGTGTGGAAACAGATAAATCATATGATGACTCCAATATAAGCAAATCCAACATCCTTACACAATCATAAGAAACAAAGGAGTGGAATACTCTTGAATCATACATGACATTTAAAAGATGATTATGAATTATGCATTTACCTTCGATGAAGTCGAAAGACTGGGTCACCTCTGTTCCACTTAGAGTGTAAACTAGTCCCTTGGCTAGCGGCTTTGGAGTAGGTGCATCTTCCTTATTCTGAGGACAAAGCTTGGAGAAATGCCTTGGCTTCCCGCATATGTAACACACAGACTGGCCTGCCAAGCACTTGCCTCTATGCACTCTTTTACACTTAGGGCACCTTGAAAACTTATAGCCCATATTGTCTTTTCCTTTTGGGTTGCTCACCTTAGAAGCACCCTGCTTGCTCTTGTCATCCTCTCGTTTTCTCTTTGAGACGTCTAGTACCCTTTCCTCTGATGGAGGGCTGTTAGCACTTGACTCTATAATCCTACATTTGTTGACCAAGTTAGAAAGTCCTTAATCTCCATAGGTCTCACCATACTCTTGATCTCACTTCTCAGGCCCATTTTGAACTTCAAACATCACCACTTCTCATTTGAATGATAATGGAAATGTGAAGAGAATTTCAATAACTCATCAAACTTGGCCATATACTGGCCTACTGACATGCTTCCTTGTTTTAACTGCATAAACTCCACTTCCTTGTCATCATGCAGACTTTGTGGGAAAAACTTCTCCAGAAAAGCTGTCTTGAAGACTTCCCATGACATCGGGGTTTCTGTGACTTCAAGTATCCTCTTGGTACTTTTCCACCAATGCTCCGCCTCACCCTTCAACATATATGAGGCGAAGGCCATTTTTTGCTCCTTTGAGAAAACTATTTCATCGAAGATCTTTTCCATCTCACTGAGCCATTCCTTAGCCTTTGCGGGATTGTACTCACCTCTATACGATGGAGGGTTCATCTGATGGAAAGCTGTTATGTCTAAGGAATTCTGATTTCTTCTAACTTGATGTACATCTTGCACTAAGTGCTCAGGTGGTGGAGGCTGCTAAGGTGGATTTGCTTCCATCCTCTCAAGCACCCTAGTCATAACATTGACCATAGCCATAAAAGCTTCGGCCATTGTTAAGCCTATATTTTATAGCCCTTAAATGGATGAATTGTGATGATTTGATTATGATTATTGAAAAATTTTGGATGAATTCTTATCAATTATCTTTATTTGTGTAGAATAAGAGAGATTTAGTACATTTGAAGTGAAAGAAAGCAAATATATCTCATTTTCAAACCAAAAGAGGGTAATTTTGGCTTAGACAGGGTCTTGTGTCAACTCAAAAGCGATTTAGGAGTTAGACACAGCCCTGTCTAACTTGAAGAAAGCTTCTGACTAGAAAACACAGCCGTGTCTCTTAGTCGCATGGTCATGTCCCCCACAACACTAAAATTATGTAATTCTGGTGCCAGACACGACCTTGTCTTATCTTAATAAAGCTTCTGAGTATGAGACACGACCCTGTCTTAATGACACACGACCATGTCTCACACAAAATCCTAAAATGCAGATTTCATAAGACACGGTCGTGTCGAAAGGAAACACGGTCGTGTGAGTCCCTCTGACGTGAAAAAAGGGAAATTTTACCCCCAAATCATTATAAATTGGGCAAAAACACCAAACTAAATGGGGACTTTTGGCTAGAGACTTGTGTGAAGACAAGTTTTGAGAGGAGAAGTGCTAGGATTCAAAGGCGAAGGCTTTGAAGGCAAGAGCAAGACTCTTTGAAGATCATCTATTGAAGTTCTTTTCTCTACCTCTATCTTCCCATCTTTTCTTTTTGTTTATTAATCACAATTGTTTTTTTAATCCTTGTTCTTGTTTGTCTTACGATGACCATTAGCAGCTAAACCCCTTTTCTAGGATTAGGATGAAACTCTCTATTTCCCTATTATGAATTGTGAATTTGATTCTTTATTAATGAAATTATTGTTCTTGATTCATTCTTGGTATGCTTAATGCTTGTGATATGTTATGCGCATATTTACATGATTTTAGGCTTTAGGTGAAGGATCGAAAGATGAAATCTAATTGCTTAATTATCCAAGAATTGAACTTAGGAATTGAGACTCAAACATAGGCTTAAATCCTTCGAGGGGTAAACGATTGTCATGAATCTTAATGGGTTGGAACTTGGATTAATTGCCATGAGAGTGGGGCTAGTGAAGTTTTAACATATTTTTAGTGCTAAGAAATTTGGCTTTAAATAATTTAGGACAATTTGCCTTCAAGAACATAATTGAACATTAACAAAGATAGGATTACAATTTATTGTAGGGGGTAGTGTAGTGGATTACGAATCCTAGAGCTTTAAATCCTTATTAAATCTTATCTCTTCTAGTTTCATTTGTTTACTTTATTACTTTGCTTTTCGAATTAATTTTAATTGAACCTTCTCTATCGATTTTATTTGCTTAAATAATCAAAATAGCTGTAAGAGTTAGTAATCAATCGATCCTTGTAGGAACGATCTTTATGTACTACTTGTACGATCCGTGCGCTTGAGGAAAATCCACAACAAGTTTTTTGGCGCCGTTGCCGAGGATCGTGTTGAGCCAAGGATATGCGACACAAGTGATTTTGCAATTGGAGCCGTGTTGGGGCAAAAGAAGGATAATGAGCTCCATGCCATCTATTATGCTAGCAAGATCTTGGATGATGCACAAATGAATTATGCTACAACTGAGAAAGAACTCTTTGTGGTAGTGTTTGCCTTTGAGAAGTTCTGGTCTTACCTAGTTGGCTCAAAAGTGATAGTCAGCACCGACTATGCTGCTCTCAAATATCTTTTGAGCAAGAAGGATGTGAAGCCTAGGTTGAACTAATGGGTGTTGTTGTTGCAAGAATTCGACTTAGAGATCCGAGACAAGAAAGGAGCTGAGAATTTTATTGCCGACCATCTCTCTCGAATTTCATAAGAGAAAGAAACAGAGTGTATTGAGCTACCTATTGATGACAGTCTTCCAGATGAGTAACTCTTCTCCATGATGGTGATGCCTTGGTATGCTGACTTCATCAATTACTTAGTGTGTGGAGTTACACCATTTGATGTTTCCCATCAAAAGAAGAAGTTCCTCTCTGATGTGAAGTATTACTTTTGGGAAGAGCCTTTGCTTTACAAAAGATATGCAGATGGTATCATACGACGATGTCTTCCTGAAGATGAAATTGCAAGCATCCTTTGCCATTGTCATTCATCCCCATATGGAAGCCATTTCAGTTCTTCAAAGATAGTGGCCAAGGTACTTCAATGTGGTTTTTATTGGCCCACTATGTTTCTTGATGCCCGAAACTTTATGCTTGCTTGTGATCGTTGTCAAAGGATAGGAAATATCTCGAGAAGGAATGAAATGCCCATGAACAACATTTTAGAGGTTGAGCTTTTTGATGTTTGGGGCATTGACTTCATGGGACCTTTCCCCATTTCATTTAGTTACAAGTTCATCTTAGTTAGAGTGGATTATGTGTTAAAGTGAGTTGAAGCTATTGCATCTCCAACAAATGACGCAAAGGTTGTGCTAAAGTTCCTTTATCAAAATTTCTTTTCACGGTTTGCACTTTTGCAACCATCAATTTGAAGGTTTGTTGAAGAAATATAGGGTAACTCATCGCATTGCTACACCCTATCATCCTCAAACTAGTGGCCAAGTAGAGATCTCTAATCGGGAAATCAAGCAGATCTTGAAAAGAAGAAAAGCAAGTCTTGTAAGGATTGTTCTTTGAATCTTGATGATGATTTATAGGCTTACCGAACAGCTTTCAAGACTCTAATTGGAATCATATCGTTCCGATTAGTCTATGGTAAGTCCTGTCACTTGCCAGTTGAGCTCGAACACAAGGCTTTTTGGGCAATTCGGATGCTGAATTTTGATATGAAGGACATAGGAGCTCAACGCCTTCTACAAATTAATGAGTTGGATGAATTATGCCTTGATGCTTATAAGAGCGCTTAGATTTATAAAGATAGGACCAAGCATTAGCATGACAGGCATATCTTGCACTGAGAGTTCCACGAAGGAGAGTTGGTCCTCTTATTCAACTCATGCTTGAAGCTTTTTCCTGGGAAATTGAAATCTAGGTGGTCAGGTCCTTTTAAGGTCCTTAAAGTGTTTCCTCATGGAGCCGTTGAAGTTTGGAGTGAGGCTAGTGGAGCTTTCAAAGTAAATGGTCAATGAATGAAGCCCTACTTCATTGGGCATCCTATCGAGAAGGGAGTCACTCAACCCCTTTCTGATCCTTCCCCTCCAGTTTAAATGATATGAGGGGTTAAGCTAAGGACCTTAAATTAGCGCTTCACAAGAGGCAACCTGTGTTTCTATCCCCTTTCATGCTTTCCTTTTGGTTCCTTTTTGCATTCTTAGTCTTTACACTTAGTTTTTCTGGTCATGACTTCATTTTTCCATTTCCAAAAGCGATTCAGGAGTTAGACACGGTCGTGTCTAACTTCCAGAACGCTTCTATTTGAACTCTGGCAGGAGACACAGCCGTGTCTCAATGACACACGGTCGTGTGATCATCACAGAAGCTTTGAGGGAGTTAGACACGGCCGTGTCTAGCCACCCCAATGCATATATTGGATTTCTGGGCAGAGACATGGTTGTGTCTCTATTAGACACGGCCGTGTCTCTATTAGACAAGGTCGTGTTGCTTTTTAAAAAAAAAACTGAAAAAAAAATTTCAAAATTTTTAAAAACAAAAAATACCCCCCCGTTTCATCCCTTTCCAGAAAACCCCAAAGCCTTATATCCTTTCCATCCCCTCCCACGGTACAATCACCGTAAAACACCATCCCTACATCCCCACCATAAACCTCCACCCCCACCCCCTGCATGATGTCAATTTGTTCTTTTCAGGAAAGTTTCAGTATCTCATATTGCTTTTCTTTTTGCTTTACTTTTTACATTGAGGATAATGTAAATTTCAAGTGTGGGGGAGTGCATTTAACTTTTGATATACTTAATTGATGAAATTGCATATTAAATGACACTTGAGTATTACACTAAATCGAGCTTGATCTTTTGTATTATTTTCTTGATTATTTCTGAGTTAATTGAAACATGTTTGAAAGGGAGTCCACAGCTAATGAACTGAATGTTTATGCAAGGCAATTTCTTTTTCAATTGAAAGTTGAAAAATGTAGCATTTTATTTAGGAAATTAGCTGTTTCTGCTTGTAATTTATTCTCTTTACTAACTTAAGCCATAAAGTGAGTTCTGAGCCGGGTTCATGATTGGATTTTTCATACTCAAAATCTTATTTTTCTTTTGGAGTAAATTTTCTCTTGATTTATGTATGCTAGAACTTGATTTGATATTCTGTTGAGATTTTATTGATTCATATACATACTTGAACATGATTGAGGCACCTAGGCTTAATTCTTTCATGACTTCCAGAGTTGTTTTGATAAATAATCCCTTAGTTTCCCCATTTGAGCCTAAAATTGATTTTTTCTTGGATGCCTTATTGATTAATCAGGTTGAATTTCTTCTGAGCAACTAGTGTGATAATTGAGAAGTCATAAAAAGATTATTTTCATCCTCAAGGGTTAAAAAATTAAAATAAAAAATAAAAAAATCAAAAGGGTTTGTTGGTAAAGAATTATGAGATTAATTTGGTTGAAAGTGAGAATTACATTGTGCATTATGCTCTATTAATCATCTTTGCAACCTGATTCTGCTTGGTATAGCTTTATTTTTAAACATTCTTTACCTTAATTCATCTTCTTCCTGCCATTAACTGTACCCTTGGCCTCATTACAACTAATAGAAGTCCTTTTGATTCTTGTTATGTATGTGAACTTGAAAGTGGAGATGAGATTGATAGTCAAGCTTATGGTCATGCATTTGTTATGAGAAATTTGAGTGATCTCTTTGCCCTTAAACACTTGAGAGATTGAAAGATGAGTGTCCTCAATTGTTTGGTAGAGAGAAGAGGTGCAAGCTAGACTCAAGATTTTCTAATTGTATTAAGTGCTAGACTTTCTTGTTTGATTGGATTTGATTACTGAGCATTCATTAAATTTTTAAAACGGTGGAATTTTCCCTTGACTCTTGTTTCTTGATGTTCAATTTAATCTTGATTTTGATTCATATCTTTTCTTGAGGATAAGCAATGTTCAAGTGTGGGGGAATTTGATAAACCTATATTTTATAGCCATTAAATGGATGAAATATGATGATTTGATTATGATTATTGATGAATTTTGGATAGATTCTTGTCAATTATCTTTGTTTGTGCAGAATAAGAGAGATTTAGCACATTTGAAGTGAAAGCAAGCAAATATATCTCATTTTTAGACCAAAAGAAGGCAATTTTGGCATAGATAGGGCCCTTTGTCAACTCAGAAGCGATTTAAGAGTTAAACATGACCCTGTCTAACTTGAAGAAAGCTTCTGATTAGGAGACACAGCCGTGTCTCTTGGTCACGCTGCCGTGTCCCCCCAACATTGAAATTATGCAATTTTGGTACCAGACACGACCCTATCTTATCTCAATAAAGCTTTTGAGTATGAGACATGGTCGTGTCTTACTCAAAATCCTGAAACGCAAATTTCACAAGACACGCCCATGTTGAAGGGAGACACGGCTGTGTGAGTCCCTCTGACATGGAAAAAAGGGAAAATTTGCCCCCAAATCATTATAAATTGGGAAAACACACCAAACCAAAGGGGGGACTTTTGGCTAAAGACTTGTGTGACGGCAGGTTTTGAGACGAAAAGCGCAAGGATTCAAAGGCGAAGGCCGTGTCTATTATAGCAGTCCATACCCCAGCTCAACAGGATGAACTGCTCTGATACCATAATATAACATCCTAATACTAATATCCCAATATACATAGAGTACAAGGAGAAACTTAGCATTACAACGTTACTACTTACATACTAAACTGATACACATATCCACAATGTTCATTGGAAATATTACAGAGAGCTATATGAAATGTGAAAAAAATAACATTTAAAACATAATGCATCTATATACATATACATCATTAGCCTCCCTTGGGGCATGAAGTAATACTTAACTATTTACATTACAAAAGAAGTACAACAAAATACTACATTTGCAATATAATTTATAAAGCTAATATACTTTTTCGCTTCTTTTTTCTTTTTACTCTTTGAAGAATTTTCAGCTGGAATTATATGAAAACACAGCGGGGTGAGAAACAACATTTCTTAGTATGAATAATAAAAAATAGTCATACATAACATAATAACATAGTTTTAACAATTAAGAATAAGGCAAGTTATATTCTTTACAAGGTCTAACTTTAATAACTGGATAAACCAAGATAAACATACATACGTTCATTCTTATATACTTAACTCATTTAAGACCTAGGCATGTTTTACTAGAAATGTTGACTTCTCATGTTTACCCCCTTGTAGATAGGAAAAACTAAAATTTCCACATCATATGCAACTCTAGCACTTAGTTAGGAATACTTGTCCTCTGAGGAACTTTTGACTCCCTTCCTTCTGGCTAAATGACCTCACGTTATATAAGTTACATTCACAGGTAGATGCACTCCTGGGCAAAACATATAAGATCAAAACTACGTAACAAGGAAAAATAATACAAACTCAAAAGCTAAAAACTCTAAAAGACTAAATTTTCAATGATATTCAAGAATTCAAAAGTTCACAAGCAAGAAGAGTAAGAAAAGATTTAAGGGAACAAAACATTCATGAGGTAACATTTTTTCACATCTCAAACAAACAAGTAAGGTATCTTCAATTTGAAAAGAATGAATCAAGAATGATAAATTCTCACAAGATATACTCTTAATCCTTTAAGTGTTTGAAAGGTAAGTATTTCACTTAATTCAACCCATGAAAATTACACTACCATAAGCTTGCTTATCTTCTACTTCTCTATTACTCAAACACTTGCACACAAATCAAGAAGACTTTCATCAAGGTTGTAATGGGGCCAAGGTAAAGGAAAGAAACAGTATATATATATATATATATATATATATATATATATATATATATGAATGACAAGTTAAATACCCAAGAGAATAAAAGAGCATTGGGGAGGAACTCAAATGACAAGTAACAAACATGAAATTATACCCCCAATTCCATATAATGCACATTCCATTTACATATTTCTTTCCTTTTTTTAATTTGATTTCTTTTCATTCACAACCTTTCTTGTATTTATTCTTTTTTCTATTTTTTCTTTACATTATATTTTTTATTTTCCTTTTCATTTGGCTCTTTTTCTTTCTTTTTCTTCCACCAAACACTTTGCATATTTGCACATCAATTTGCACAACTCCCATACTTGAACTATTAATTACCAACAAGTAAAAGATCTCCTCCAATGAAAATGAACCAATGTTTTTCCATTCCCTAAGGTATGGTAAAAATATGGTTTTTCACATACGACAAATAATGAGCTAAGACAAAGGATAGCCTAATAGGCTGAAGAGGGTTAATCAAAGGGAAATAATGCAAGGTTGGCTATTTGGCCAAAGTAGCTAATTCAAGAAAGAATGCCTCAATCATGGTTATACATGTAAGTGAAAATATAGCCTAAAAGGAATCAAAACAAGTTCTAGAGTGATCAATTGGCATGAGTGAAAATCACACAAGAAAGAGGAGAATGGCATAAATGCTAAATCCATCCATCAAAAGGCTCAAAGTCTCACAAGGTATACATCTATCAAACTCAATCCACCAATCAAACATCTAAAACTAAGAATTGTCAAATCAAAGAAGGAAGAAACTTTATTCAATCATGCTATGAACCTTGAATTTTAATTGCTTCAAACTCAAAAACTTCACAAATCTCAAAACATAAATGGAAAGCAATTAAAAACACACATTTTTTTCTTTAAAAAAGAACATAGAATTAAAAAAATAAAATTAAAAACAAAAATAGAATTAAAATCGGGAAACAAAAACGAAGCGAGAAAAGTAACATAAACACAAAAATAGAAAAGCGAGAAAAAATAGCAAAAATCGGTAATAGAAAACAATGACAAACAAAAAATAGAAATAGTAAACGAAAATTAAAAACAGAAATAGAAATTGAAAATAGTAGCAAAAACAGAAAATAGAAACAATACTAAAAATAGCATAAAATTTATTTCATCCCCTCCTCAATGTAAAGCATAGAAAAATCCAGAATGCAAATCACCAAAATATTCATGGCTAGTAAAATAAAAGTGTGGTAAGGGCCTCCCTCATTAGCCATCCGTGTAAATGCCATCGAGCAAAGCCATCACTTCCACGTTGTGCTCTTGACAGTCTTCATGAAAATGCTTAAGTCTATGCCCATTGACCTTGAATGTTCTCTTTGTTGTCACATCTTGGAGCTAAACTGCACCATAAGGAAGAACATTAGTAACAACAAATGGTCCATCTCATCTAGACCTTAATCTTCTGGGCATTAACCTAAGACAAAAATTATAAAGAAGAACTTTTTGACCACTTTTGAATTCTTTTCTAGCAATCATTTTATCTTGGAAGGCTTTGGTCTTCTCCTTGTAAAATTTGGAGCTCTTATAGACCTCCAGGCAGATTTCTTCAAGTTCTTGTAGTTGCAACTTTCTTTACAATCCCGCTTGGCCTAGGCCTATGTTGCACTTCTTTACCGCCCAATATGCTTGGTGTTCAATCTCCACAGGCAGGTGGCATGCCTTTCCAAAGACAATCCGGTAAGGGGACATCCTAATTGGTGTCTTATAAGGAGTCCTATAAGCCCATAGAGCATTGTCAAGCCACTTGCTCCAATCCTTCCTATTAGGGTGAACCGTCTTTTCAAGGATTTACTAGATTTCTCTATTAGAAGCCTCGCCTTGCCCGTTTGTTTGGGGGTGGTATGGTGTGGAAACTTTATGCATAACTTCATATTTCTTCAATAAAGCCTCCATATTTTGATTGCGAAAGTGTGAACCCTAATCACTAATGATGACCCTCGGAATGCCGAACCTGCATAAGATGTGAGACCTAACAAAATCCACAACAACTTGAGAATCATCTGTTCGAGTGGCCTTAGCCTCCACCCATTTAGATATATAATCCACAACAAGAAGAATGTAAACAAAACCAAATGATATAGGAAAAGGACTCATAAAATTAATACCCCATAATCGAATATCTCATAGAACAACAAGGGTTGCTGGGGTATCTCATTCCTACGAGAAATATTTCCTGTTCTCTAGCATTGTTCACAAGATTTACAAAATACATATGCATCATGAAATAGAGTAGGCCAGTATAATTCAGAGCTCAAAACTTTTCTAGTAGTTCGTTAGGCTCCAAAATGGCTGCCACATGCAAGTGTAAAACAAAAGCTAAGAATAGAATAGAGCTCATTATCAGGTGCACTGGTGTCGTGTGGAATATGATTAAAAATTAGTATAAAAAATAGTTGCCAAGTTTCATAAAAAATATAAAAACCTTGCAACCAGTTGTAGTAAGCAATGGTCGATCCATAGAGAACTAATTCAATTAACACTATAGATTGCTTCCTAATTTAAACTCTTAAAAATAGTAAAAAGTAAAAATGGGGGTTTTGTTAATTAAAATTAAAAATAGAAATTAAACTTAAAACAAAAATAGTAAACACAACTTGAATTACCAAATTAAAGATATTGGTTAAGAGATAGAATCCACCACTAGATTTATATGATTATGCTAACTTACATACTCTTTATACCAACATGATCAATTATGTTCTTATGTGATTGTGAGATAAATCCCCTGTTTTCCTTAATTTTCACTTAATTCAGCAACTGCTCAAATCAAACCCTAACCATTAGTTATTTGTAAAGCAATCACTCTTACACCTACCTAATTATTGCATTAAGAATTAGAAAACCAATCACACTAATATTTAATCACACACCAGGATTAAATTACTTAGATCATATGTTTCACTAGTTTTACCACCACAACTGTGCATAGCAATCCTAGTTTTACCACTCTCAAAATTTGGCAAGAATATAAAGACCTTTATATTGATTTAAGATTAGAAACATATGAATAAAAACATAACTGTATTGATATAAAGAAATATGCAAAATTCATATAATCAAAACTAGGATTTCATCTTCCCTTAACCAATCAAGAAGTTTAGCCACATATGGCAAATTCAAAAACAAAAGAAGAATTAAAGAAAGACATTGTTCAGAATGAAAGAAGAAAAGAAAACTAAAGATCAAACTAGTTTCCAAGGTTTGAGAATGATTGATTTTCAATCGCTCGAATCCAAGTCTACAATCCTCAATCAAATCTCTCTCTTTCTTGGTCTTTGTGTTTCCCTCAGTTCCCTTGACGACTCTCTCTGTCCAGATCTCCTTTAGGGGCTCTAAGCAACCCTATTTATAAGTTCGGATACCTAATTCAGCATTAAAATTCAAATCTAAATTTCTGAGCCGATGACACGGGCCGTGTCATACCGTGTCATATGACACGGCCCTACCCATGTCTAAGTCTGGTAATACACTTCCAGCTAGTTTAAAAGTCAGAGAAGAACATGGCCTAGCCTGTTTCAGATGACACGGGCCGTGTTATTGGTCAAGGCTCAAAGCTGAATTCCCTTGTGAAGACAGAGATGTACACGGCCTACCCCATGTTATATGACACGGGCTATGTTGACCAAAAATAGGATTTGACCCAGCCTTGACATAGTCAGAGGAGTACACGGCCTACCCCATGTCATATGACACGAGCTGTGTCACTCACTTTCTTCAAATGCAGCCTTGATTCTTCACAAATGCCCTTCTTCCTTTGCTTCTAAGGATAAAACTGATCTTCTTAAGCATTCATCTCTCTCTTTAAATGGTCATCAAGCTCGGTTTGATGCTAATGAACTCAAACACTCAAAGATCTCCTAAAAAGCATAATTCATTTATGAATGTTTATAACCACATTTAAGCATAGTTTCACAATAAACATCTGATTAAGCTTTATATCAGAAACTTAGCTAAATGTCAATAATTAAGCACATATGAAGTCCAATTAGATCAAACAAAAGGTATTTAAGATATTGAAATTATCAACAAATCAAATATCCCCACACTTAGCATTTTGCACTCTTGGGCAAAACATAAGACCAAACCAAGGAACAGGGAAAACAAAACAAATTCAAAACCTAAAAATTTTAAAAAAAACTCAATTTCTAATGATATTCAAGAGAGGCAAAAATTTGTAAGCAAGAAGAGTAAGAAAAGATTTAAGGGATCAAAACATTCAAGAGATAACAATTCTTCACATTTTCAACTAATAAGCAAGGTATCTTCAATTTGAAAAGTATGAATTAAGAATGATAGATCCTCACAAGATACACTCTCAATCTCTCAAGTGTTTACAAGGTAAGTATTTCACTCAATTCAACCCATGAAAAAAATGCACTACCATAAACTTGCTTATCTTCTACTTCTCCACTACTCAAACACAAACACACACAAATCAAGAGGACTTTATTTAAGGTTGTAATGGGGCCAAGGTAAAGGAAAGAAATAATATGGGTATGGTAAGATGAGCACCCAAGAGAATAAAAGAACATTGGGGAGAAATTCAATTGATAAACATGAAATTTTTATCCCCTCAAATCTATATAATGCACATTCTCTTTACATATTTCTTTCTTTTCTTTTACAACCTTTCTTGAATTTTTTTTTTGCATATTTTTTTTTCACCAACACCTTGCATATTACACATCAACTTGCATAACCCCCACACTTGTCCTATTAAATACTTGCAAGCAAAAAAGCTCCTCCAATGAAAATGAACCAATGCTCTCCCATTCCCTAAGGTAAGGTAAAATCATGATTTTTCACATAAGGCATATACTGAGGTAAGACAAAGAATAGGCAAATAGGCTCAAAGGGTTAATCAAAGGGAAATAATGCAAGGTTGGCTATTTGGCCAACGTAGTTAATCACAAAATAAGGCCTCAATCATGTTGATGTATGCAAGTAAAAATGTAACCTTGAAAAGAATCAAAACAAGTTCTTGAGTGATCAATATAACATGAGTGAAAATCACACAAGAAAGAAAAGAATGACATAAATGTTAAATCCATCCATCAAAAGGCTCAAAATCTCACCAGGTATACATCTATCAAACTCAATTCATCAATCAAACATCCAAAACCAAGCATGCCAAATTCAAGTTGAAAGAAGAAATTTATAAATCATAACCTTGAATTTCAATTGCTTCAAACTCACAGACTTCACAAATCTCAAAACATCATTGGAAATCAAATAAAAACACAAATTTTCTTTTCTTTTCAAAAATAGAAAACAGAAATTAAAAGAAAAATAGAAATAAAACAGAAAACAAAATGTCAATTCCTCCCCCACACTTAAATTCTACATTGTCCTCAATGTAAACCTCAACAATAAACAATCATTAATAAATCTAGGACAAGTAAGATAAAAGAGAGGGAAGAAACATCCTTATCAACTGAAGTAATAGAGGTAGATGAAGAGATTTCCACTAGGATCACATTGGTGAAAGCATAATAACCAATTTATGCTTGAAATAACATGAGAGCTTCCACCGGGATCCCATTGGCTGAAACGTAATGACCAAGTTATGATTAAAACAGCATAAGGGCTTCCACCATGGTCCCATTGGTCTTCCTTAATTTCCTTGGCTTCACCACTAAAAAGTAATATATGCACTTCATTAACTTTATATGCATTGTTTCTATTAGACCATGGCCCAAAAACAAAATCCACTTCAGTAGTGTCTGTCTTCTGATGCTTTTCTCCCTTCACTAAAAACTCTTCAGTGGCCTGCAATTCTATCTCTCCTTGTATCTTAGATCTTGCAACTGCATCAAAAACATTGTTGATAGATCCTTCAACAACATTAGCTTCTGTTCAAACAAAATCATCGACTCTCAAGAATGCAGAAATTTCAGCACAAACAGCACATATCATGTCACCATCATAATCAGTACATGAGTTGCAATGAGTATAATTATTAAAACCAATAAAATCAAGAAATTCATCACACAACTCATCATACTGTCTCTCCACTACCTTAGGAAAGGGTTCAGGAATACTTACCTCGGGAGCCTTGGAGTTTTTCCCTTCCTCATTTACCTCTTTAGGCTCTTGGTCTTTTTCTTGAGTAGCTTATGGGGGAGAGATGGGTTCACCTAACAAGTTCCCACTTCGCGATATGACATCACTAACATTTTCCTCTACATTCACTTCCAATGGTGAGAGAAATCCTTCAGAAAATAGGCTTTGCACCTTGCTGAGATTTGTGGATAATTGGCCTAGTAGGCTTTGCAGGTCGTTGAATGAGGCATTTGTTTCTTGTTGAAATTGAATTGTACTAATAGTCATTTGCCTCATTAACTCCTTCAGTGAAGGCTCAAGTTGCCTAGGAGCTTGAATTTATTGTTGCCTCTGAGGGAAAGATGCTTGCCTTTTTTGAAATTCTAGAGGTTCATAAACCAGAGGTTGATTTTGGGACTCCTTATTTGTGTCCATTAGGAAAGTGGGACACATATCAGTGATATGTCCAAGGGATAAGCAAATCTCACAAGCATGTACTTGGGCTTTCCCCATGTCCATTAACTGCTTCACCAATGATCAGTGGACATCAACACCTACAAAACAATCGTAAAGAACGAATTAAAAATTAAAAACAAAAACAAAAATAGAGTAAAAAGTAGGAAACAAATCAATAACACAATTGGAAAATTAGTTCCCCGGCAACGGTGCTAAAATTTGGTATGGTGTGGAATATGATTAAAAATTAGTATAAAAAATAGTTGCCAAGTTCCACCAAAAATATAAAAACCTTGCAACCAGTTGTAGTAAATAAGGGTCGATTCATAGAGAACTAATTCAATTAGCATTATAGATTGCTTCCTAATTTAAACTCTTAAAAATAGTAAAAAGTAAAAATGGGGTTTTGTTAATTAAAATTAAAAATAGAAATTAAACTTAAAACAAAAATAGTAAATACAAATTGAATTACCAAATTAAAGATATTGGTTAAGAGATGGAATCCACCACTAGATTTATATGATTATGCTAACTTACATACTCTTTATACCAACATGATCAATTATGTTCTTATGTGATTGTGAGATAAATCCCCTGTTTTCCTTAATTTTCACTTAATTCAGCAACCGCTCAAATCAAACCCTAACCATTAGTTATTTGTAAAGTAATCACTCTTACACCTACCTAATGATTGCATTAAGAATTAGAAAACCAATCACACTAAGATCTAATCACACACCGGGATTAAATTACTTAGATCATATGTTTCACTAGTTTTACCACCACAACCATGCATAGCAATCCTAGTTTTACCACTCTCAAAATTTAGCAAGAATATAAAGACCTTTATATTGATTTAAGATAAAAAAACATATGAATAAAAACATAACTGTATTGATATAAAGAAATATGCAAAACTCACATAATCAAAACTAGGATTTCATCTTCCCTTAACCAATTAAGAAGTTTAGCCACATATGGCAAATTCAAAAATAGAAGAAGAATTAAAGAGAGACATTGTTCAGAATGAAAGAAGAAAAGAAAACTAAAGATCAAACTAGTTTCCAAGGTTTGAGAATGATTGATCTTCGATCGCTCGAATCCGAGTCTACAATCCTCAATCAAATCTCTCTCTTTCTTGGTCTTTGTGTTTCCCTCAGTTCCCTTGACGACTCTCTCTGTCCAGATCTCCTTTAGGGGCTCTAAGCAACCCTATTTATAAGTTTGGATACCTAATTCAGCATTAAAATTTGAATCTAAATTTCTAAGCCGATGACACAGGCCGTGTCATATGACATGGCCCTACCTGTGTCTGAGTCTAGTAACACACTTCCAGCTGGTTTAAAAGTCAAAGAATAACACGGCCTAACTTGTGTCAGATGACACGGGTCGTGTTATTGGTCAAGGCTCAAAGTTAAATTCCCTTGTGAAGATAGAGACGTACACGGCCTACCCCGTGTCATATGACACGGGTCTTGTTGACCAAAAATAGGATTTGACCCAGCCTAGAGGTAGTCAGAGGAGTACACGGCCCACCCTGTGTCATATGACACAGGTCGTGTCACTCACTTTCTTCAAATGCAACCTTGATTCTTCACAAATGCCCTTATTCCTTTGCTTCTAAGGATAAAATTGATCTTCTTAAGCATTCATCTCTCTCCTTAAATGGTCATCAAGCTCGGTTTGATGCTAATGGACTCAAATACTCAAAGATCTCCTGAAAAGCATAATTCATTTATGAGTGTTTATAACCACATTTAAGCATAGTTTCACAATAAACATCTGATTAAGCTTTATATCAGAAACTTAGCTAACTATCAATAATTGAGCACATATGGAGTCCAATTAAATCAAACAAAAGGCTTTTAAGATATTGAAATTATCAATAGATCATGCACATCTCCTATTGACTTAGTTACTATGAAATCTCCATAAATAAGAGTCATCCCACACATAATATTTTGACTCACTTTTTAGTTTATCAATATGTGCCTTAGTGAAATGTGCAGGTAGTGCTTTAGCAAACAAGAAATTAACTAAATCCACAAATCAAGGGATGTTACCTTGCAGCTTGAAAAGCTGGTCATCAGGGAAGACATCATGGATAGGAGAAGAATCCACCTCTCTCACAATCCGACTCAGGTGATCAGCCATCAGGTTCTTCACTCCACTCTTATCACGAATCTCAATATCAAACTCTTGGAGTAGCAACATCCACTTAATCAATCGAGGCTTTACATCGGGCTTCTTTAGGAGAAACTTCAAAGCTGCATGATCTGGAAATACAACCACTCTAGAACTAAGCAAATATGATCAAAATTTATCTAAAGCAAAAACAATTGTTAAAAGTTCCTTTTCAGTTGTAGTGTAGTTGGCTTGTGCAGCATCTAAAGTCCTCGAAGCATAAGAGATGACATGAGGTACTTTGCTGACTCTTTGTGCAATAACAGCTCCCAATGCATAATTAGAGGCATTACACATGAGCTCAAATAGGAGTGTCCAATTTGGTGGCTAGAGGATAAGTGTACTGGTCAATGCTCACTTCAGGTGATTGAAGGCATCCTTGCACCTCTAGTCAAAATGGAACTCCACATCTTTTTGTAACAAGTTGGACAGTGGAAGGATAATTTTACTGAAATCCTTTATGAATCACTGATAGAAACCTGCATGATCAAGGAAAGAATGAACCTCCACACTTGTGGGGTAAGATAGACATGAAATGACATCTATTTTCGCAGGATCTACCTTAATACCCTTACTAGATACTACATGCCCTAAAATTATACCTTGCTCTGCCATGAAATGACATTTCTCAAAATTCAGAACAATGTTAGTCTCAATACATCTATGCAAAACCCGAGCTAAACTATCTAGACATGCATCAAAGGAAGATTCATTAATAGTAAAATCATCCATAAACACATCCATGCAACTTTCTAAAAATTCAAAAAAGATACTTACCGTACACCTTCGAAAGGTGCCTAGAGCATTACATAGACCAAAGGGCATCCTCTTGTATGCAAATATTCCAAATGAGCAGGTGAAAGTGGTCTTTTCTTGATCTTCTGGCGATATATGAATCTTAAAATAGTTCGAATATCCATCCAGGAAACAGTATTGTGACTTTCCAGCCAACCTCTCTAACATCTGATCAATGAAAGGTATGGGGAAATGATCTTTTCTGGTGGCCTGGTTAAGCCACCTATAATCAATACAGACCCACCAACTGTTTTGGATTCTTGTGGGTAAAAGCCCATTATTTTGATTTTCAACTACTGTGACCCCGATTTTCTTTGGAACAACCTACACGGGGCTCACCCATTTACTGTCGGATATGGGATAAATAATGCTAACTTGCAGCAGCTTGGTCACTTCCTTCTTCACTACATCTAGAATCAGGGGGTTCAGTCTCCTTTGGGGCTGCCTCACTAGTTTGGTACCTTCCTCCAATAAAATCCTATGCATGCATGTAGAGGGACTAATACCAGGAATGTCTGCAAGTGTCCATCCGATGGCCTGCTTATTCTGCCTCAAAACCTGTAACAATTTTTCTTCTTGTTTAGGTTGCAGATTCCTAGCAACAATCACCGGTAGTTTCTCACCATCTCCCAAATATGCATATTTAAGGTGGTCTGGCAAAGTCTTCAACTCTAAGGATGAGGGCTGCACAATGGAAAGTAGCAAACAATTTGAAATAACTAACTCAACAATATTAAATTCAGTATAATTTTGACTCTCATTTTCACATGCTGCATCATCACTCATAACCACATAAATCTCAGTACATGCAGCACGTTGTTCTATACCACAACCAGCACATGTATCACAAGTAACAGAATCCAAAAAGTCAGTAATATCAGGGAATTCAGCATACATATCAGCATAAGCATCATCAACCAGCATCTCAATCACGTCAACATGCCAAACGGAATGCTCTTCTAGGGGATGTCTCATGGCATCAAAAATGTTAAGCTGTACAACATCTTCACCAGATTCCATAGAAAGGGTGCCAGCATGCATATCAATCTTAGTCTTGGTAGTTTTCAAAAAAGGTCTACCTAAAATCAATCGTGGCTGACTAGATGCAAATTCATCTTCCATGTTCAGAATATGAAAATTTGCTAGAAATATTAATTCATTTACCCTTACTAAAACATCCTCAAGCACTCCGACAGGATGAATTGTGCTCGTATTTGCTAGTTGAATGATAACTCTGGTGGGCTTCAACTCTCCAATCTGCAGGGATTCAAAAACTGATTTGGTCATGACATTAATTGAGGCACCCAAATCCAACATTGCATGAGTAAATTGCTTATTGCCTATTATGCAAGGAATGGTGAATGTTCTAGGATCCTTGCATTTAGGAGGCATATTTGGTTGGATCAAGGTAGAAACATTTCTTCCCATGCTCACTTTCTCATTTCCTTTCAACCTTCTCTTATGAGTGCACAACTCTTTCAAGAATTTGGCATACTTTGACATCTGCTTGATGGCATCCAGGAGCGGAATATTGATTTCCACCTTCCTGAGTGTCTCCATGACTTTTCTTTCCATTTTTGCTTGTGCTGTCTACTAGGACTATGTGACCCTATTTGGGAAAGGTAATGGAATGGACAGGTTTGAATTCTCTGCACATTTCTTCTGTGTCACAGATTTCTGGACCAAGCTATTTATTTTCTGTGAATTTTTTTGTTTCTAGTCAATCTCTAGTTACTGCACTGGTACCTCTAGTTGTGGTAGACTAGGACCATCAATTTCTCTGCCATTTCTCAAGGTAATGGCACTCACATTGCCTCTTGGGTTACTGACTTCTTATGAAGGCAATTGGCTCAACCCTTGACTTTTTAGCTTACTCACAATGGTTGCCAACTGCCCAATCTGAGTCTATAGATTCTAAATGGTGGCATTGAAATTCTGTTGGAACTGAATGTTGTTTGTGGTCATTTTTTTCATCAACTATTCCAATGATGGCTCACCTGGAGTGACTTGGATAGACTGCTGCACAAGTTATTGCTGTTTGAATGCAGGTGGTTGGTATTTGTTGCTAGGACTTGCAACTTTGTATCTAAATTATTGTTGTTGCTATTGCTGTTAGGGTAGTTGTTGCTGACCAAAATTCCCATATCTCAGGTTGGGATGGTTCCTCCAGCCAGGGTTATAAGTACTAGAAAATGGATCATATCTAGGCTACTGCTATGACTGCTAATATTGGGATCTACTAGGAAAAATGCTTGCTCCAGTAACAGGATAGGCTTGGATGGTAAAATTATCTTCCTGAAGTGTTGGATAGGCATCTGTAGAATAAGATGGACAAGAGCAAATTCCACACACCTTTGTAGGATCTTGTACAGAAACTGGTACATTTTGTCCTACTACTAATTGCTGCACTAGTGAGGTTAACTCACCAATCTAGTTTTCCATCCTCTTCTAGTCTGCTTTAGCCATATGGATCTCATTTACACCTCTGCTCGGGGTTACCATTCTTGTCCCAATTTGTTATGAATTGGAAGCCATGTTAACGATCAATTCTCTGGCAGTAGTAGGGGTCTTATCCACCAAAGCTCCTCCACTAGCAACATCAATCATGCTTCTGTCCATTGGCATCAGTCCCTAATAAAAGTATTGGATCAACAACTGATCACTAATTTGGTGGTGTGGACAACTTGAACACAACTTCTTGAATCTCTCCCAATACTCATGCAAGGTTTCACCTGAAAACTGTTTGATGCTACATATGTCTTTCCTAATTGCAACAGCTCTGGAGGTAGGGAAAAACTTCTCTAAAAATAGTTTCTTCATATCATTCCAGCAAGTCACAGAACCTAGTAAAAGATAATAAATCCAGTCCTTGGCTGCATCAGCAATGGAGAAGGGGAATGCTCTCAACTTGATGTGTTCTTCATGGATGTCTTAAGGTCTCATGGTTGAGCACACAACATGGAACTCCTTCAAATGCTTATGGGGATCCTCACCTGCAAGTCCATGAAACTTAGGTAGCAAATGGATTAGTCCAGACTTTAATTCAAAGTCAACATTAATATCAGGATACTGAATGCATAATGGTTAATAAGTGACATCAGGGGCAGCAAGCTCTTTAAGAGTCCTATTATGCATGTTATCAGCCATGGTTTTAGTGGAAACACTAGAATCAGAGGAACTACTTACTTGACTATTATCAACAAAACTAAACCTTCTACAAGTCCTAATAAGCATATGTAAGATCCTTTCAATCTTAGGATCAAAATCAAACAAGTTTTCAGAATTAGACCCAGTCATGCACCAATTAGGGCTATAGAGGTGTCAGAACGCCAAAAACACAAGACACACAAATCTACACTACAGAAATGACTAGAAAAAAAATGAAAAACACATCAAATGAATTTTAAAAATCATGGGACCACCACAGAATGAAAACTACACTGATTTAGACAATTATTATGCAAAGAAAATACTTCAAAAATTAAAAAAGTGGTCTAAACGATGGAATTTGGGAAAAATGAGGATAACTAATGAAGTATTACTGGCTAGGTTCATTGGATTTTTTTTCTAGCAATTGGAAAAAATTCAGGCCATTCTGAGTTGCCAAAATAATTATTTTAATTACCATTATGTCCTTAATTTTCTCAAAAACCCCATCAGATGATGGAATTTGGCTAAAATCCAAGGGGATTATCCCAAGAGGTCGCTTTGCTCAAAATGATGATTTAACCTTGGGGACCAAGTCTCAACTCCAAACTCCATAGTCAAATCAACAATAGTCTCCCCCTACACTAAAAGAAATAAAAAAACTAGGTGAAAAAGTGCTAGCTGGGTATGAAACAGTTTTAGGCAATTAGGAACACGTCTAAAATGATTGAATAACACTTATAAGAAAATCTTGTAATGCAATTATCAATAAAGGCAGCAAAAGAATGATCAATAGTAATAGAAGCCAATGTAACAGTAACCAATGCAGCAGAATGCAATGCAACAGTTATGCGATTGAACAAGAGATAATAGTTAGTAAGAACAAGAGTTAGTATGGTCACTTAATATGATCAGATTACAACTAACAATCCCCAGCAATAGTGCCAAAATCCATAAATGCATTTGAATGGTTAATTTGGATTTAACTGAAATCTCTACATCAAATCCAGAATTCATACTAGATAATCATGTAGAATTCAATTAACAATTGACACACAAATTTGTAATCGCACAATTCATATTAGCTTTATGTTAATTTGATCTCTGAATTCAATTAACCTAGGCACAAATCAGTAACCTAACTTTTGTAATTTTGTGACTAATTCAAATCAATTGATCCTAAACCCCATCATAATTCTCAATCTTAAATCAAGACCCAATCAGATCAAACATAAATAGAATCACCACTCATGCATTCAAGATCATGAAGAAGTAGAAGAAAAGGAATCCAAATGCAATTCGAACATAAAAATAGAACCAAGATCTCAAGAATCCAAACCAAAATTTATTCAAGAATCTCTGAATTGATTACCAAAGTTTAGCTCTCCATAGTTATCACCATAAAGGAGCTTGAGGAAGAAAGAAGAAGACGAGAGAAAGATCTAGATCTAGAGAGAGATTGGAAAGTGTAGAATCAGAAGATGCCTCAGTTTTGTGCCTCCAACCCCTATAACTACCCCATAATTTGGCCTTACATGATTAGAAACCTATTAGTTACAAATCTGGGTCCATTAGGAATCATTTGGCCTAATTCCCATGTCAATTAGAGGCCTACAACTCAAGTTATGCCCATTTAAGTGACATAAACTCATCAGCAACTTATCTCTGACTTCCAGCTTCAATTGTATGCCCAAAATGACACAGTTTAGCTTAGAAGTCTTCATAAGAATTTCAGCTTTAGATCTTAGCTTTCATTTGGGCTTTCGTTGATGTCCATTGCACCCCTATAACTTAAGATATGGGCTGATGAGTGCGCAGAGGTCAACCTGTCAGGATCAGTATTCTGGCTTTTGCTTCAACTTCAATTTAAATTATCCAAACGTGTGATTGAGCTCCTGAGGTCTGCATGAAACTTGTAGATCTTTGTCTTAGCTTTCGTACAAGACTAGAATCACACCAATTAGATACTCAAAACTCATATTATATCTAAAATACTAAACACTGCCCAATAGAAAAATTAACACCAATTCATGCAATAATTCCCACAACGATCCAATTAGACCCAATATCATAAAATGTGACAAAATCAAATCAATTAAGCTAAATTGAACCTTAAGACACCTAGTGAGAGGATCATTAAATGAATAAAATATATTACTATTAGTAGACAATGCCAACTTTGTTGGTGTATGCCCTAGAGGCTAATACATTTTCTGTATATACATATATTCTATTATGCTATTTTATATATGAGGCATTTCATTTATTGTGTTCTTTTTGATAAACATAATAAAGTCCTTAGAATAGTAAGTTTGATGCCATAGGACATCAAGTGGATGACTTGATCGTGAGATCCTTTTGGTTACAACACTATTCTTAAATGTCCCTAGTCAAGTATTATTGTTAATTAGGACAACAATAATACATTGAGACTAGTATGTGTAGAGACTGATGACCGCATCTCACAGGTCATGGATATGAGATATCAAGTCTTCACATTGGTACATATTAGAGTAATGATGTACTGGACTGACCCACCATGAGAACGCTACATGGATCGTTACGTGAGTGTCATAAGCGATTCTCATAGTGACAATGGTGTTTGTGGTCCTTTGATCTGAAATCACTACGATTCCTACATGAGGAGTTGTGTGTTTTAATGCCATCAAACGTCATCTGTAACAAGGTGATTATAAAGTTGGTTATTGGACATACCGCAAATCATGCAGAGGGATGTGAGTGACCTAGATGGAATTTGTCACTCCTACATAACAGGAGCGATATCTTCGGGCCCCCTGATTGAGTGAGACTGCGAAATGCATGACCATGCTCAAATGAGTCAATATGAGATATTGATCTCATTTGTTATTACAAAGTCTACTTGAGTATCAGGAAACGAATGATTGGACTATACAAGGGTGACGCATTCCATGCCTTGTGTTCAATCTAGATATCTTGACAAAGGGACTAAACGACACGGAAACATTGGTCACGAAAAGGTTATGTCAAATCACTGACATTCTCATTACTTGGGTAGCAGTGATGTGTTGCTAGATACCGCTCACATCGTTTGTAATATTAAAATGAGATTTTAATATTACTACCAACGTCATGAGAACTGCAGGGTCGCACACTTAGAACAGACTAAATTGGAGCAATAAGGATCCAAGTTGGACTCGGATTCAATTGTGGGCCTAACTCATGACAGATGGGTTTTAGGGTTGCACACTTACCTTGCTACTCTTTCTCACACTCACTTAAGGCAGCTACTATTATAAATAGTACTTGTTAAGGGGCTGCTATAGAGGTTACATCACAACCCTAGCCGCACCTAAGAAAGTGAGTGAGAGACAGTGAAAGGTTCTTCTCTTCTATTCGCAGCTAGCACCGCGAAACAGAGGCGTGACTCCTTTTGTAAGTCTGTTCGTGTGGATACCGCAGAAACATCGTCGCTATTACGGTGTTGGTGATTCACCTCGCTTGTGTTTATCACGCTTCAAGAGGTAAATTTTAAAAAACTCGGATTATGGACTTTTCGCATGGATCCTGTGTAGGAATCCTATTATTCCGCTGCAAGATATTTTGATCCGCAATTCCCAACAAACTTATCCTAGTTTACTTATATCTAACACCCCTCATCATCACATCTATAGTGAAGCTAAGTAACAAAAGTTACCATAGGTGATAGACACTTATTTATAGCAAACCCCTACTTTTGGTTGCTTAAAGCTCATACATAACTTTCACGTACCAAAGGATCATCCTCTCATTGATTTACCTCCAGTAGTATATCAATCATACCTTAACACCATCCATTGTTCTTAGATGACTAAAGACTTAGACTTTCTCATCTATGTTAGGTGATAATTTATCTCTTGAAAAATATCACTATTTGTGCCTTAACACACCTTAAGAAACATATATAAATGATCCTAACTAGCCAAGAACTTGAAAACATCAAAAATAACTCTTTGTTGAATTATGTGATAGGCGCCTAAGCACCTTCTTATTGAGCGTCTGGGTGCTCACTTGGCAGGGATCAACCTCGTGCTGTCTCGCGCTGTGCACCTAAGCGCTCTGCACTCTGATGCGCATAAAAACTTCCTAGGCATTGAGCGTCTAAGCGCTCTGTACTGAGCACCTAAGCACTTTGCACCCTGCTACACAAACCTTCATCTCTGGCACACAAGCGCCTAAGCGCTCAGTGTAGGACATCTAGGCGCTCGCTGTATAATAGATAATCTGCATAATTTTGTAGAGTTATGCCACTATTCCATTGGAACTTTTCATTGTTTTTGGCCATTCCAAATCAGTTTCTTAGTAATCTTAGGTCCCTAACTAGTTCTTAAACACTTATGAATCATTAATCACTAACTTAAACATCTTAATTTGGATTCATGAACCAAAACCCCTCTTGTGTGACCTAAAACCATTCTTTTGTGAATCAAGGGCCCAAATGAGATATTCTAAGCTTCTAACTTCAACTTATGTTATGAAAAAGTCATAAATGACCAAAGAAACACATTCGTGCAAGTCAAACACATCAAACAACTCTAGAACTCATTTTGACCTCTTTAAGCACCAAAGGTGCATCTATGGTAAAAATAGAGAAAAGAGATGAATATGGACATAAACCCCTACCTTTTGCAGCTATGAAGAATATTTAAGCTTGGTTGGATATCAAGTCTTGGCTTTGCCTTTGGCTTTCCTCTTTCTCTCTTCCTCTTCCTTCTCCTTTCTTTCCTCTTCTTTTCTTCCTTCTTGCACGCTTTCTATTTTTAATTTTTTTTAAGCAAAGAAGCCATGAGCAGAGGCTTATAAAGAGAGAACAAAAGACTCATATAGGCTTTAGGCCATAAATGATAAATCCTGATCTGCTAAAAATACTTAGATTTAGCTAATTCAAGATTTCTAACTTTTAACAACTTGAAAATAAATACTAGGATTCATATAAAATGTCGTTTCACCATTATCTGATATTTTCATGTCTGCTACTAGTCAATCTGACTATAAATAGATAACTAGTATGCCTAAAAATACCAAACTAACTCAGTTTACTTTGAAACTTTAACTGTATCTTGTTTCATATATTTGTGACCTAGAAATAAATTATTCATATTTATTTCCCTCATCTAAGTAATTTATGCTATTATCTGAGTCATTTTAAGCTACTTTTCACATTTTGAGTTACAACAAAGTACCTAAACTAACTCATTTTGTCACAAAATTAAACATGCATGTTAAGTAAGTCGTATACTACCTTTTGAACACTTATACAAGTCTAACATGTCATTTATGGCATTACACTTCCACCTAGATTTACATGAAAATACATTCAGGATGAGAAATCACAATTTCTTTGTATAAGTATTTCAAAACTAGCATTTATCCATTCACAATGAATAAACCAACAGTTAGATCAGGAATAAGTTCAGTATAGGTATAAGAATCACTACTTACTACTAAAAGAATAACTCACATAGTAACCCTACGAAGTATTCTCAAGCAAACCATATTCCTAAACATGTATTAAATGAAACTTTCAACAATATTATACAACCACCCATATAATCATAAATATCATTGATTAAGGTAGTTGCCTATACAATTATCTTGCAATTGCAATGCTTATTATATTGTATGTTTATGCCTAACATGTAACACCCCAGAAATTCTTTGTTTTATGTTATATATGCTTTTTTATAATATTTGTAATTTTTGTGAATTATTTGGGTGACTTTGATTATTTTATTATATTTCATGATTTGCGTACGAGTCGAGCGAGGCCAGAAGAATAAAATATTTTTTCATGGCTGGAAAGCTTTGGACTGTGGAAACGTACCAGGGGATCTTACTAAACCCGAGGGCGGACACAAGTTTACAAAGTTTTCATTTTTTGAGATTTTATCTGACAGATAAAATTTGGGTACACTCTATTATCCATTGGACAATAGGTACCGGCTTCACTAACTATGACTTTTATCCATTGGATAATAGCTTGTAGTAAAAATTTAGTAGATTATTTCTACCTAATCACTTTTATGACATCACCCACATGACATCACCTAAGTGACATCATCTTTGACTTTGGAGGAAGCTTCTTGAGGAAGCTTTGGGAGAAGCTTGCATGAGAAGCTTGGCTCCCTTCTCCCAAGAAGTGCACGGCCATAGAGAGAGAGAAAGGCTTTTTGGGTAAGTTTCCTTTCAACTTTTTCAATTCATAACTTTCTATCACTTTCTCTCTCATCACCAAAAGCTATACACTTTCTTCTCTCATTTTCTCCTATTTTTCTTCTTTCATTTTCTCTCCTTCACCTCACGGTCACACTCCCCCCAACCACCCATTCATTTTCTTAAATTTCAACTATCTACATCCTTGAATCTAGGCCACCATCCTAAGGCATTTTGGTAAGGAGATCTTGGTTTATTCATCATTTTCAAGCATCCTTCAAGTTAGGGTTTGAAGATTTCTAAGGTAAATATTTCACATTTTTTATGCTTCTTTCTTTTCTTCCTTCCAAGACCTTGATTTTTATCCATAGTTATTCTTTTCCAAGCTTAAAATGTTGATTCTTAGCTATGTCATTTTCATTTTTAAGAGGCTCTTGGAATTGGTGGTTTGCTTCAAAAAGTTCTTCAAGAAGAGGTTGGATATCTTCTAAGGTATGAGGGAAATTTCTCTCACCCACCTTCCATGGTGGTGAGGAACGAAATTGGTTTGTGGAAAGTGAGGAATCCATATGAGGATTACTCACTTTATTGTATTGATTCTTGGTGATTTTGTGATTTTTCTCTATATGATGTTATGGTTTGGTGTTGTGTATGATCTTGATAAAATAAAATTCTTGATGATTGATACATGTGGATTGCTTGAAACCTTTGTGGAAAAATGAAAATTTTGAGACCCTAGTGCCCTAGAGAGCTCACAGCCAAGAGGCCATAAAAAGGGTATCTAAGATAAAAATTTGTGTTGAATTGGAAATTGGAAATTTAAATAGAAATGGGATTGAATTAAGGACTTCATAACTAAGAAGGAGTGGTAAAAACAAAACCTTGACTACTTAGTCGGAGAGAGGTTTCGGCCTTGAGAATGAAAAATAGGTTAGGAAGAGAACTCATAATAAGTTAGAGTATTTTAAGGGCTTAGGGAGAAAAAGAAATAAATTTGTAAAATTAATACAATGTAGTCTTCTTTTAAGGCCTTTATGAGAAACGTGAGGAAATATCACCTAGAGGGACTTAATTGGGAGAATCTTAATTTAAAGTGAACTTTCATGTTAATTCCTAAAAGTTTTAAAAAGAAGGACTTGTGAGAATGTTCCATGAAGTAGAGAATGACGATTCCTAAATTGGCACAATGGAAGTGCTTTGTGACTATATGTAATAGCCTTGTGCTATCGGACCGACGTACTGGACCTGGAAATGTCAGTGTTTGACGTAAGCCTGTTGTGGCTTTTTTGATGGAATCTATGTGTTAATGAATATTGTTTATCTTTGTCATGAAATCACACATTGTAAAAGTCAGAATGACTTGTTGTGAAGGCTTTATGCCTAGGAGATGAATTACACCTTTGTGCAGGTGCGAATTGCGTAGTGTAGTTCACTTGTGGTTGAACTTGGAGGAGTCGGGGCGCGGGTATCCCACATGTGGCCAGTAGGTAGCTCCACTGGGCCATGGTGACTGTGCAACACACCGACAATCTTGACCAGGCACTATCTTATTCCCAATCTAGTTGAGAGTGTCTTGTATAAGCCATGTTGCGCATATTGATTAATATTGGAATTAAGGCTAACGATATACAGACATGACTCCCCGATCATTCTCTCCGATGTTAGTTTTAGCACCATGGAGTATGTGTCAGTTCATTGTGCATCCACAAAATCATTGAGCATTTTATTACGTTATATCTATATTGTGAAATTATCTGTCCTTACATTGTGGATTTGTTTGTTGATGTATATTATTGAAATATCTGCTGAGAAACTTTAAGACCTTAAATTTGATATATATGCATGCTGTAATTTTATTGGTATTGTTGTTTCTTGCTGTCATCTTGGTATTGGTGAAGAGGATCTTACCTCTTGGTTGTATTACTTTGTCTGTTTCTGCTTTATGTGTCCCTGTTGATAAAGACTGAAAGGAAGAAGAGGAAGACTTGTTGTTTTTTGTTATTTTATTTTGGATGGCTGCTAGGAGAGCTTTTGTTGGCTTTGTCAGAGTTCAGTTTCACGGTGGTGCGGATGCATGGCGCATCGACTGGGGAAATGAACAGATTAAATATGTAGAGGATTTAACTTTGACGATTCGTAGGACCCATGATGGGGAACCATTCTTTTCTCTTAGTGTTTCCATACATTTAGAATTCTTCATGCCTATTAGGGAGCTATGGGGTGATTTACATTACACCCCTAGAGAGGATCCGGACCCTATGATGTCGTCTGTTAGGACACCATTCCATGGACTTTTGCCTCAACTGAGGTTTCTGGTGGATGAGGAGGAGGAGGACCCTGCTCCCTAGATGTCTAGACTTGGGCTAGTACATATTTTGTGTCAGTTGGTTGTGATGTATTTTGAGTATGAACTTTATTATATTTTGGGTGGACTATGATCCATGCTGTAACGTCTCGGGATTACTTGCAGGATTGACGAGTGTCTCCACAAACTAAAACGGGTCTTTTCAGCGTACTTTGTCCTCACTCACACGCATCCTAGGAAACTTCCCAGGAGGTCACCCATCCCACAATTGCTCCAAGTTAAGCACGTTTAACCATGAAGTTCTTATATTCTAGGCTCCCGAAAAAAAGTTACAAGTTATTGATATGGCTACGCCAAATCAATTCCTTTAAGCCATCCTCAACTATGTAGTCCCATACCTGCACAGTCTCTGAATCCCTCTCATTCCGGTGCGTATTCAGTTCATTCATGCGACCCTTCGCCTAGAAGCTTTCCAGAAGCCACTCCTTGTCTGTGCTTCATTGCACCAGCGATCACTTCCCACCTTCGTCGGCCCTGGGACACACATTCCCACCAACTTCTGCTTGGTTCATCCCCGAACCACACCGTATTGAGAGAGGTCCCGTCTCTGATACCATCTCACATATATAAATTATGCATACATATCAAAGCAATAGAAATCACATATAATCTAATAAACATAAACCAATAACCACAAAATTGAGTGAATAAATCCTCACATGAATTTTTCACTCACAAACACAAACAATCCATTCCTTTACCACCATATATGACCGATGAGGTTAATCTCCCTCTTACCTCTAGGAAGACAACAACCTTCAAGTTCCTTCTCCTTTTGATTTCGTGAAGCACCAAAGAAAACCCTAACAATCTTAAACAAATCTTAAAGTCATAAAACAAGCTTAAAAATAAGAAACCATGGATCAATCATGGTTTAGAAATTCAATAATCTAACTTAGGATCAAGAAATCAAGAAGTTACCTTTAGGAGTAGAAAATCTAAGCTTGATTTTGAAGCACTTTGGAGATGATTTAGGTAAAACTCACTAGATGAAAAGTGTTTAGAATTGTATCTAGGTTTAGAAAATAGGATTGGATAGAATTATGGAAGCTTGGAGGTAGGGTATAGGGGTGAAGGCTGAAACCCTCAAGGAAGAAGAAAGTATGGAGTTCTTTGGTTGTTCTTGGTGTTCTTGGAAGTGAGAGAAAAGATGATAGAGGTTTATGGTCACAAAGTGTTAGAAATGAAAGTGAATATCCTATTTCACACTTGCATAGCCGTATGGTTGTCTTGATAGAAAGTTTAAGGCTTGTTCAAAAAGCTAGAAATAATTGCACATGGCTTCACATGGCATAGGTCCTCAAGTGGTCACCTATTGATCATAAAAGATCATTCAAGAACATGCTAGAATAGCCTAGTAACAGTGTGGCTCAATGGAAAGCTAACTTAGTTTTGATTTCAATTAGTTTTTAGTTACATCTAGTTTAGGTAGTTAGTTCAATTAAGCTAACTTAGTTAGGTTATTTAGTTACATAACTAACTCTCTAGTTACTTGATTAGATCATGCATTTGTCATACATTGACCATCCTTCTAGAAAAACCCTAGATATTTTCTTGTAACCATAGACTCCAAGTATTAGTTAACTTAGTTTGTTCCACTTAGTTACTAATTAGGCCATTAGGGTAACTTAGTTAGTTCATCTAGTTACTTAGTAACTAGTCCAACCATTAATGTTGACTTCATCTCCTAATCATTGATTTAATCTAAGGTAGATATCCTAAGCTTCTTTATCAACTTTGCTCTCACACCATTGATTAGATCAACGGTGATGATCGAAGGCTTCTTCATCAAGTTTTCCATCTAACGGTTTAAAACAAAGTCCATGCCACTAAGTTTGACTAATTTCTATTAGTTAGTCATAAAGCTAGGTAATGATGGTTCATAATTACTCTTAAGATATTTAAGTTAGATATTTTCATTCAGATATTTTCCAAAAGATATTTTCAACTTAGATATTTTTACTAAGATATTTTACTGAGATATTTTTCGTTATATATTTATCTTTAGATATTTATCCGTAAATATTTTACTAGATGAGTCATTGTTTCGACAAATTTCTAGAGAAAGAATAATAAGATAAGCTTGAAAGAGTAAGTAGCCAATTTGAATTTGTCTTCTAGCTTGAGTAGTCAATTTGAATTTCTCCTCTTCAACTTGAGTATCCATTTTGACTTCTTCCTGCTTGCCATTTGTTCATCCCTTTGAGTCATAACTATCAAGATATTTTCCTGAAGATATTACCCAATGGACAATAGCTACTACTATTATTACACAATGGGTAATAAAAAACTCAGATAAAGAAAATCTTCGTCAACTGTTCTCGATTTCGGGTTTGGTAAGATTCCCCGATCCCATCTTGACAGTCCGAAACTTTCTGGTCTAAGAAAATTTTTTATTTTTCCGGGCTCGCCTGAAACACACATACAACTCAAAATAATATTAAAATAATCACAAACTTAGAAAATTCCACAAAAATTCCCAAAAATCATAAAAATTATAAAACTCATATATTTTCCGAAAAAATGAAATTCGGGTATACAGTTCAAAAATAATATTAAAATAATTAAAATAATCAAAATAATTAAAAATTCCCAGAATTTCACAAAAATTCATAAATATTATAAAACGTATTTATATTAAGAAAAATGAAAAATCGAGGTGTTACACATGCCATTGATATGTATATTTTTTTGGTGTGTAATATTAAGTAGCTATATCTTGTGTTGTAATGTTTATTTTGAAGTTTATGACCTTAAGAAATGGAGATTTGAAATCCGTATTCTACTACGTTACATATGTTTTCAAAAAAAGAGAAACCGCAACTTTGTAATTTATACCTTATAATATCAAATGTTTTTTTTAACTTGGGTAAAGAATTGAGGGTAGTTGGTGGAAAATGTAATGCCCAAAGGAGGGTGTTACATAACATGTCCTAAGATAATGGTTATGCAATGAAATTAAATAGTGTTGGTGCAATGTCATGAGACTCGACTATTCTCAAGAACTCCGTTCCTTATATTTCCAAGAGTAGTATGGCTTCGACCATTTAACACTTCCTGGAAATGAATGGACTATTCCACCTCACAACAATGAGTGTACTGATATCATCTCATATACCATTCACAGATACATGGGAATAGCAAGTGTATGAGAAAAATATGCAAAGTGATATTTAACACACATTCAACGCCACATTGGATACTCTCCTACATGAGTTCATAGCCAATGCCCTTAAATGTGTCTATCCTCCTCCACAAGGTTTTCTAACTATCAATTTAAGAATTCTCACATACTCACTCTATGTGCCATTCCCATCGTATATGATCATCATAGGTGATAATAAAAATAATCCTATATGGATCAAGAATCTAGGTGTTAGCCTATGGCACTCCCAAACCATTAGTTGCCTAAGGTCTCACACTTTTCTCACAAATACTAGGTAGTAATTTCCTCCTTGAAAATACTCTCATTAGTGCCTTAACACACTTAAAAGGACATATATGACTAGTCCCATGTGATAGAGAACTCCATTTCACTATGATAAGAATCTTGTGAAATCCTGGAATTAGCGCTCAGGTGCTCTTACAAAGGCGCTTAGGCGCTCCTCGCACAGCAACACGCAAAACCTTCTGGGGTGAGCACGCTCAGGTGTTCTACTCGAGGCGCCTAGGTGCCGATTTTCCAGAACAAAATCTGTAGAATTCTGTAGAAGCTGTTACTATTCCATTAAGGAACAAAATAATATTTAGCCATTCATAGCCAAATTTTAGATGATTTTTAATCCCTATCATGCTCTCTAACATGATGGGATCATAGATCACAAACCAACTCATCAAACATGGATTTAAACTAAATCAAGCCATGGAATCATCTAAAACCTAAAAGCTCCACATCTAGGCATATGAACATTCATCAAGCAAAACAAGCTTCCATGGTTTCCAATGAGTTGAAAACACTCTAACTCAACTCTTAGGATTAAGAACTAAGTTAAGAGCAAGGATTTGGCTCACCAAATAAAAAATCCATCCATGAACCCTAACATGATTTAACATGAACAAAAGCGACTCAATGCATATAAAGCCCTCTACCTCTTGTATCAAAGATGATGAAGATAATGAAGCCCTGGCTTTCCCCTTCCTTTTCCTTTCCTCTTCTTCCTCCTTCTTTGCTTGGTCTTCCTTTCCCTCTCTTTTGGTAGCTGCAACCATGAGAAAAGATGAGAGAAAAGGGTGAAAAATGAGATAAACTATCTTATCTCAAGTCTTAATATATCAAGGCAGAACCACATGGCCGTGAGTGACTTTGGTCACTTAAGTGACCATGTAATGATTCCCGGTCTGCTAAGAACACTTAGATTTCACAAAATCTAGGTTCCTACAGATTCAAAATAAATCACAGGATTCATAGAAAATCTTGTTGTACCAAAACCACCATTTTCCATATTAGCTGCTAGTTTAACTAACATTAAAACATACAACCAGTATGCTTAAAAATATCAAACTAGCTCTGATTATCCTCAGATTTTAGCTCAAGAACTATTCATACATTTGTAACCTAGAAATAAATTCTCAATATCTATTTCCATTAACTGAGTAGTTTAAGTGATTTTCGGAGCTAATAATAGCTATTTCTCACCAATAGTATTATAGCAAAGTGGCCAAACATGCTCAAAAAGTCACAAAATTAAACTGGCATGTTAGGCAAGTATTAGGCTACCTCTGTAACTATTTACAAGTTTAACATGTCTTTCAGGGTATTACATTTCTCCCTTCCTTTTTAGAATTTTGTCCCAAAAATTTAGTCTCTCTATACTAACAATTTTGAGGTCTCAAACAAATATAATCTCATATTAAAAAGTTACCTGGCATAGGATCGGAAGGTTGCACCTCTTCTTTCCCTCTCAGAATATACACCCTTCCTTAAGCTTATGGTCTAAAATTAGGCATATCTCCTTGTTTGCGTGGGTAATTCCTCGTAAAATGTCCCGATTGACCGCACACATAGCAAATCGCACAAGGTTTGTCACCATGTGGTCTCCCATACTTAGCAAATTCAAACTCCACTGTCTCCATCTAAAACTCATTCACCTTTAACTTGTGGATAACTGGATTTAGAAATACCCTTTCCAGATCCATCATCCGCCTTCCTCTTCTAAAGATTTTACGATCTTCACTCCGCTTGAAACTGGAGGTTATCATACTCCATGATTTTGCACTTATTCGCCAAAGTTAGGAGATCTCTAATCTCCAAAGGCCTCACTAATACGGATTCAAACCTAACACACTTCCAGTTCTCATTCAGATTGAGTCTAAACTGAGAAGAGAACTTGGACAACTTATGAAACTTAGCCTCATATTGCCCAATTGTCATATCCCCTTGTTGAAGACTAAGAAACTCCATTTCCTTTTCCTCCTGTAAGCTTCTTGGAAAGTGCTTCTCCAAAAAGGTATCCTTGAATACTTCCCATGTGATCAATGTCCCTGCTGCCTCCAGCAGTCTCCTAGCACTTTGCCACCACTACTCCACTTCTCCTCCCAACATAGAAGAAGTGAAGGAAAATCTTTGCTCATCCGAGCAAATTATAACCTCATAGATCTTTTCTAACTCGGCTAACCACTCTTTCACTTTTACCGGATCGTAGTCGCCTTTGAACATCGGAGGGTCCATCCTTCTGGACTCTGAAATATCAAGAAAATTCTGGTTTCTCCCAATTGGTACCTCGTGTGCTGGTGGTGGTACTAGTTGCTAAGGTCCCAACCTCTCCAACACCCTAACAGTTACTGCTGCCTGCTCTCTCATTGCATTGGCGATAGCGACTGCTTGCTCTATTTGTTGCCTCATAACACTGGCCATTTCTATAAAAGTTGCAGTCGTATCGGTGCCTTCACCAAGTGTGTTCCTAGTTTCTCTAACTTACCTCTTGGGTGCTATAGTTTCCTATACACACAGAAACAAGACATATTGAGTTGTAATCTCAATATTATGTAACTGTGCAATAGTAGCTAATAACACATAACACATGGCAAGTCATGCAATTTCACTTAAACATCACATGTAAGAGACAAGAAATGCACAACCAACTCTAAACATGTTTAAGTATAGTCAGTCCATACCCCGACTCAACAGGATGAACTGCTCTGATATCAAAATGTAACATTCTAATATTACTATCTCGATATATTGACAAATATATAAGAATAACCAATACTACACATGCTACTTCAATATTATATCACACACAAAACCCATAATATTTATACAAATAATTATGGAGAGCCACGATAATAAAAGATACACACACACACACACACACACACACACACACACATCACTGTCTCAAAAAAGGCGTATTATCATACATAGCATTAAACAACTAAACAACCATAAAATATTTACAAGCTTAGCCAAAAGAGCATTTATAATATGCGTCTTCAAATAACTTCCTCTTTCCTTTTGATATGCTTCCACCTAGATTTACATGAAAACACAATCGGGGGGAGAAATCATAATTTCTTAGTATAAGTATTTCAAAACCAGCATTTATCCATTCACAATGAATAAACTAATAGTTACATCAGGAATAAGTTCATCACAAGTATAAGAATCACTACTTACTACCAAAAGAATAACTCATATAGTAACCCTATGTAGTATTCCCAAGCAAACCATATTCGTAAACACGCATTAAATGAAACTATCAATAATATTATACAACCACCCATATAATCGTAAATATCATTGATTAAAGCAACTGCCCATACAATTACCATGCATTTGCAATGCTTGTTATGTTGTATGTTTATGCCTAACATGTCCTAAGACAATGAATATGCAATGAGATTATGTTGGGAAATATAGATACATCACGCAGCGGAACAATAAAATTCTCACCAAGGATCCATGTGAAAAAGACCATAATCCATGTTTTAAAATTACCTATTGAAACGAGATAAAAACACAAACGACGTGAATCACCAACACCGTAACAGCAATGATGTCTTTTCGGTATCCATACTAACAGACTCACAAACGTCTAACGTCTACAAAAAGAGCCTCACGTCTCTGACACAATGCTAGTTGGGAAGAGATAAGAAACCTGTCACTCTCTTACTCATTATTTCTGTAGGTACAACTAAGGTTCTGTTATGTGTATCTTAGCAGCCCCTTTAGCAGTACTATTTATAATAGTGACTGCCTTAAGTGAGTATGAGCAGCAATAAGGTAAGCTGTGTAACCCTAGACTCATCTGTTATGAGTCTGGCCCACATTTGAATCCGAGTCCAACTTGGATCTATTGCTCCACTTTTAGTCTGCTCTATGTGTATGACCCTACAAGTTCTTATTACGTTGGCAGTAATATTAAAATCTCATTTTAATATTACAAGCAGTGAGCGGTATCTAGCAACATATGGCTGCTACCCAAGTAATGAGAATGTCAGTGATTTGACATAACCTTTCTGTGGCCAATGTTTCCGTGTCATTTAGTCCCTTTGTTAATATATATAGATTGAACATAAGGTATAGAATGCATCACCCTTGTACAGTTTAATCCTTCATTTCCTAATACTCGAGTAGACTTTGTAACAACAAATGAGATCAGTATCTCATTTTGACTCATTTGATCATGACCATGTATTTCGTAGTCTTACTCAATCAGGGCCCCCGAAGATATCGCTCCTATTATGTAGGAGTGATAAATCCCATCTAGGTCACTCATATCCCTCTGCATGATTCGCGGTATGTCCAATAACTAACTTTATAATCACCTTGTTACCGATGACGTTTGATAGCATTAAAACACAAAACTCCCCATGTAGGAATTGTAGTGATTTTAGGTTAAAGGACCACAGACACCATTGTCACTATGAGAATCGCTTATGACATTCACCTAACGATCCATGTAGCGTTCTCATGGCGGGTCAGTCCAGTACATCATTACTCTAATATGTACCCATGTGAAGACTTGATATCTCACATCCATGACCTATGAGATGTGGTCATCAGTCTATGCACATACTAGTCTCAATGCATTATTGTTGTCCTAATTAACAATAATACTTGACTAAGGACATTTAAGAATAGTGTTCTAATTTTTTCTAATAGGATCTCACGATCAAGTCAACCACTTGATGTCCTATGGCATCAAACTTACTATTCTAAAGACTTTATTATGTTTATCATAAATAAAACAATAAAAGAAATTTCTCATATATTAAAGAATAGCATAATACAATATATATATATATAAGTACTGTCAAAAAATATCAGCCTCTAGGACATACACCAATAATCTCCCACTTACACTAGAGCCAATTAGGCATATGTCTAATTCCTAAAGATCTAGTATGACTCTCATGCTTTTGCTGTGCAAGAGGCTTTGTCAGTGGATCAGCAATGTTATCATTTGTTAGTACTTTGCATATCTTCACATCTCCTTTATCGATGATCTCTCGAATGAGATAAAAGTGCCTAAGTATATATTTGGATCGCTGGTGAGATATAGGCTCCTTAGCTTGTGCAATGGCTCCATTATTATCACAATAGAGGTCCACTGGGTCCATAATGCTAGTAATAGTGCCAAGTTCAGCAATGAACTTCCTGATCCAAATGGCCTCTTTTGCTGCGTTGGAGGCAGTAATATACTCAGCCTCTGTGGTAGAATTGGCGACTGTCTCCTGCTTTGAACTCTTCTAACTCACAACCCCACCATTTAGGCAAGAAACATAACCCGATTGCGATCTGGAGTCATCCTTATCAGTTTGGAAGCTAGCATCAGTGTAACCCTTTACAACTAGCTCTTCCTCGGCTCCATATACTAAGAACGAATCCTTAGTCCTTTTCAAGTACTTAAGGATGTTCTTGACAGCAGTCCTGTACCTGCTCGCCATGCTCAAAGCATACGAGATGTCTGGTCGAGTATATAACATGGCATACATAATAGATCCAATTGCAGATGCATATGGAATCTTGCTCATGCGATCCCTCTCGTCCTAGGTGGAAGGGGATTGAGCCTTAGATAGGCTTACACCATGTGATATAAGCAAGAGTCCTTTCTTAGATTCATATATGTTAAACTGTCTTAACACTTTGTCTATGTATGTACTCTGACTTAGGCCAAGCAATCTCTGTGATCTATCTCTATATATCCTAATACCTAATACATAGGTGGCTTCACCTAAGTCTTTCATAGAAAAGCAATTCCATAACCAAGTCTTTATAGACTGTAGGGTAGGGATGTCATTTCCAATGAGTAGTATATCATCTACATACAACACCAGAAAGACAATTGTGCTCCACTAACCTTCTTGTAGACACAAGATTATTCTTCATTCTTGATGAAACCAAATTATTTTTATTGTATCATCAAAATGAAGATTCCAGCTTCTGGAAGCTTGCTTCAATCCATAAATAGATCGTTGTAACTTGCACACCGTTCCAGCATCTTGTGGAGTGGCAAAACCCTCAGGTTGTGTCATGTACACATCCTCGAGAAGATTTTCATTAAGGAAAGTAGTTTTGACATCTATTTTCTAGATTTCATAATCGTGGTATGCTGCAATAGTAAGCAAGATCCGAACGAATTTAAGCATCGTAACTAGGGAAAAAGTTTCATCATAGTCTACACCATGAATTTGCTTGAAACCTTTAGCCACCAATCACGCCTTAAAGGTGTGCACATTACCATCTATGTCAATTTTCTTTTTGAAAACCCACTTGTACCCAATGGGTTTTACCCCTTCAGGTGGGTCAACCAAGGTCCATAGTTGGTTGACATACATGGATTCCATTTCAGATCTCTTGGCCTCAAGCCATTTCTCATATTCTGGACCCATAATGGCTTCCTGGTAAGCCATGGGCTCATCTTGATCCATGAGCAATACGTCACCTTGCTAGGTCATGAGAAATCTATATCTCTCTAGTTGATGACGTATCTTGTTAGTCTTGTGCAGGTCTTGTGCTACTAGAGCAGGTTGCTATTCCACAACATTTTATGGAAGCTGCTCTATTTCCATTATCCATTCATTGCTACTCTATGAACTTTATACTTTTTCAAGTTCTACTTTCCTCCCACTAGTTCCTTTGGAGATAAACTCCCTTTCTAGAAACACAGCAATCTGTGCGACAAACACTTTACCCTTAGTAGGATTATAGAAATAGTATCCCTTGGTTTCCTTGGGATAACCCACAAAGAAGTATTTATCTGATTTGGGTCCAAGCTTATAAGAAACTTGACGTTTCACATAAGATTCGTAACCTAAAATCTTCATGAAAGATATATTGGGTCGTCTCCCAGTCCATATCTCATATGGTGTCTTTTGAATCATCTTAGATAGCACACAGTTAAGTGTGAAAGCTACTATTAATAGAGCATGTCCCCGAAAGGAGCCTGGAAGGTCTACATGACTCATCATGGATTAGACCATGTCCAACAGGGTCCGGTTCCTCCTTTTAGAAACATCATTCCATTGCGGTGTTCTTGGATGAGTGAATTGAGATATTATCCCACACTCTTTCAGATGATCATCAAATTCTTGGCTTAAGTATTCACCACCTCAATCTGATCGAAGGACTTTAATACTCTTGTCAAGTTAGTTTTGTACTTCATTCTTGAATTCCTTGAACTTTTCTAAGGATTCTGATTTGTGTTTCATAAGATACATAAACCCATATCTACTGAAATCATCAGTAAATGTAATGAATTATTGAAAATCACCTCTAGCCAGTGTGTTTAGGGGTTGATAATCACATATTTTATTCATTAAGAAACCCTTATGTTTAGTCATTTACACTCTCCATATTCTTTATTGATTGAGTTTGGTATGATTTTGCGAGTTTGAGCTCAAATTGGTCCTAATTGAATATTTTCAGCATTATTGAAATTTGACACTATTTCTGTATTTTGGCCATAACTTGAGTTCCTGATATATGATAATCATGAATTTTCCTTGTAGGAAATCTAAGAGGAAGCTCTACAACTTTGATGAAGAGCTCGAAGTCCTAAACAGATGTCTAAGGGACCTAAGTTTACATGGAAGTCAGAATACGGGTTCTGTCACTAGAATCCGAACGGTGTGCACTCATAAAATCATATCTCAAGCTGTGATAATGGAGATGAGCTGAAATTTGGATAGTGGATAGTTAAGATCCAAATAAACAACTTTCATGAAGAACACTTTTTGAAAAAATGAAGTCTAATGGGTCCGTTTGAGCTTGCAAGTCGGAACAGAGGTGCTGAAGTTGAGTTTGAGCAACCTGCGGTATTTGGGTCATATCTTGGGCTGTAAGAAGCCAAATTGGACGATCCAGATATGCATGTTATAGCCAAGACAAAGATCTACAACTTTCACGAAGAGTACTTTTCATGGATCTAAAGTATAGTTAGTCGTTTTTGGCTTTCAATTCAGACAAGAAATTTTTGCACTCAACCACTCCACTCCACCAACCCACTCAACCACTCCACTCCACCAACCCACTCATCCACCTTCTCCCCTTTGTCACCCTAGACTTCTATAAAAGGCACCATTGGTTATCATGAATAACAAGTTGTATTCTCCTTTAATTCTCTCATAGTTTCTTCTTGTTTCTTCATAGTTTCTCATAGCTTTTGTATATTTTGATGCTCCCCTTCATGGTTATGGAGGGCTAAGCTACTTTCGGTCAATTTAGAACTCTTAAAGAGATTGTGGTTTGGATTCTTGAGACCTTGGTTATGTATTGTATTTGATTTGTAATTGAATTCCTCTTTTCTTCTTCTCTTTTTCTTCTTCTTGATCTTGAATGCATGAATGGTGATTCTATTTATGTTGATCTGATTTGATCTTGGTTTAAGATTGAGATTTGTGATGAAACTTAGAACTGATTGATCTAAACTAATCACATAAATGAAGATTGAGATTTGTGATGAAACTTAGAACTGATTGATCTAAATTAATCACAGAATTGAAAAGGTTAGGTTACTGATTTGTGCCTAAGTTAATTGAATTCGGTACTTGAAATTAATATAGATCTTCATGAATGGTGTGATTGCGATTTGTGTTTATCACTTGTTAATTGAATTCTAGACGATCGTCTAGTATGAATTCTGGATTTGATGCAGAGATCTCAGTTAGATCCAAATTAACAATTCAATTGCGCTTTAAGTGTTCTATGAAGGGTCTATGATTGAATCCACCCAATCTTGGATAGGTTTCTAAATTGACTGCTCTTTAATTGTTATTTCTTCCTTTAATTTTGTTAAGTGCGATCTTAAACTATCAAACCCCCCTTTGCTAACTTTCACTTGATTTGATTAAATTGCATCTACAATTCTCGTGGAGATAATCCGGTGTTGTCACTGTGCTACAAGCTTAGGTAATAACTTCGGTTATAATTTTGACTGAGTTCGGCGCTCGTCAAAATTTTGGCGCCGTTACCGGGGATTAGTAAGTGTAATCTTTTCATTTTAAGTGTTTTTACTAACTTTTGCTTTTTATTAACTTTTCTAACATTTTTATCCATTGTCTAGTATATTTTTCTTATTTATTTATTTTTGTGTGATGCATGACTAGGTCTGAGCCTGATAACTTGGTTGACTTTGATCCTGAGATTGATAGAACCTTGCATAGGTTGATTAGAGCTCGTAGGCGAAGTGCAAGAATTACTTCTGAATTTGATCTTAATATTGGGAGTGAACTTGAGATCTTGAATAATTCTGAAACCATGGCTAATAACATACAGAATAGAACTCTTAAGGAACTTGTTGCTCCTGATATAACTAACCAGTCTTTGTGTATTCAATACCCAGATCTTGATGCTTGATTTTGAGTTAAAATCTGGATTGATACATTTGTTGCCTAAGTTTCACGGTTTTGCAGGTGAGGATCCCCATAAGCATCTAAAGGAGTTCCACGTGGTTTGTTCAACCATGAAGCCACATGGGATCTCAGAAGAGCACATCAAGCTGAGGGCATTTCCTTTCTCATTTGCTGATACAGCCAAGGATTGGTTATTTTATCTTTCACCAGGTTCAGTAACAAGTTGGACTGACATGAAGCGGTTGTTCTTAGAGAAATTTTTCCCTGCCTCTAGAGCTGCTGCCATTAGAAAAGATATTTATGGCATAAGACAAATGACAGGAGAGACCTTGCATGAATATTGGGAAAGATTCAAGAAGCTGTGCTCGAGCTGTCCCCACCACCAAATCACCGATCAACTCTTAATTCAATATTTCTATGAAGGCTTATTGCCAAATGACAGAAGCATGGTGGATGCTGCCTCTAGAGGAGCCTTAGTAGACAAGACCCCTACAGCAGCGAGAGATTTGATAGCAAACATGGTAGCCAACACCCAACAATTTGGCACACGAATTATTACCTCAACCAGAGGAGTAAATGAGATTCAATCATCTCATGTACACCAACAGAGAATGGAACACAGACTTAATGAATTGACTTCTTTGGTGAGGCAGTTAGCAGTGGGACAACAAGCACCAATGTAGATGGCTACAACTGTGTGTGGCATTTGCTCTTGTTCATCTCATCCTACTGATGCATGCCCCACACTTCAGGATGGTGGTTCTATTTTTCCAGAGCAATCTGTTGTAGCAGCTGGTATTTTTCCTGGTAGACCCCAATATCAGCAATCACAACAGCAGCCCAGATATGATCCATTTTCTAATACCTATAACCCTGGCTGGAGAGACCATCCCAACCTGAGATATGGAAATTCTGGTAAACAACAACCACAGCCCTACCAACAGTAGCAACCGCAGTTTAGATACCAAGCTACAGGCCCTAGCAACAAGTACCAACCACCTGCATTTAGGCAAGCACAACCTGCGCCGCCACCCATGCAGTAGCCCCTCCAGCTACCTGTTCCAGCAGCCACTCCAGTTGAGCCACCTTTCGAAGACTTGATGAAATAGTTTCAGCAGAATGTCAATGCCACCATCCAGAATTTACAAACTCAAATTGGGCAGATGGCAACCACTCTGAGTGAGCTGAAAAGTCAAGGGTCGAACCAATTACCTTCACAAACAGTCAATAACCCAAGAGGCAATGTAAGTGCCATTAGCTTGAGAAGTGGCAGAGAAGTTGATGGTCCTACTCCACCATAACCTGAACTACAAGTGCAGCAACCAGAAGGTAACCAGAAACAGAAGAAAGTGGATAGCTCAGTCCAAAAATCTGTGACACAGAAGAAATGTGCAGAGAATTCAAATCTGGCCATTCCACTACCTTTTCCAAACAGAGTCACACAGTCCAAGCATATTGCGCAAACAAAAATAGAAAGAGAAGTCATGGACACATTCAGGAAGGTGGAAATTAATATTCCCCTCCTTGATGCAATCAAGCAAATTCCCAAGTATGCCAAATTCCTCAAAGAGTTATGTACTCACAAGAGAAGACTTAAAGGTACTAAAAAAATAAGCATGGGCAGAAATGTTTCTGCAATGATTCTACCAAGCATGCCACAAAAATGCAAAGATCCTGGAACTTTCACAATTCCTTGCACGATAGGTAACTCCAAATTTGAACATGCAATGCTAGACTTGGGTGCTTCAATTAATGTCATGCCTATGTTAATATATCAGTCCTTGAACATTGGCACTTTGCAACCTACTGGTATAGTGATTCAGTTGGCAAATAGGACCACTGCTCGTCTTGCAAGAGTGCTAGAAGATGTGTTAGTTTGGGTGAATAAGCTAATTTTTCCAGCGGACTTCTATATTCTAAACATGGAAGATGAGTCTTCAACAAATCATGCTCCATTGATCCTAGGCAGACCTTTCCTCAAGACAGCCAAGACTATGATAGATGTGCATGCTGGCACCCTTTCCATGGAATTTGGTGACGATGTGGTACAATTTAACATTTTTGAGGCCATGAGACATCCCCTAGAGGAGCATTCTGTTTTCTATGTTGATATGATTGATATGCTAGTTGACGATGCTTATGCTGATATTTATGCTGAATTTCCTGATATTACTGATTTTTTGGATTCTGTTACTTGTGAAACATGTGCTGGCTGTGATATTGTACCATGTGCTGCATGTGCTGAGATTTATGCAGTTATGAGTGGTGATGTAGTCTTGACTTGAATGATGCAGCATGTGAAAATGAGAGTCAGAAGTATGTTGAATTTAATGTTGCTGAGTTAGTTGTTTCAAACAGCTTGCTGCCCTCCATTGTACAGCCTCCATCCTTAGAATTAAAGATTTTGCCGGACCATCTTAAATATGTATATTTGGAAGATGGTGAGAAGCTGCCTGTGATTGTTGCTAAAAATTTGCAACCTGATCAAGAAGAAAAATTACTGCAGGTTTTGAGGCAGAATAAACAAGCCATCGGATGGACACTTGCAGATCTTCCTGGTATCAGTCCCTCCACATGCATGCATAGGATTTTGTTGGAGGAAGATGCTAAACCAGTATGGCAGCCCCAAAGGAGACTGAACCCCCTGACTCTGGATGTGGTAAAAAAGGAAGTTACCAAGCTACTGCAAGCTGACATTATTTATCCCATATCTGATAGTAAATGGGTGAGCCCCGTGCAGGTTGTTCCAAAGAAATCTGGGGTCACAGTAGTTGAAAATCAGAACAATGAGCTACTACCCACAAGAATTCAAAACAGCTGGCAGGTTTGCATTGATTACAGACGACTTAACCAAGCTACCAGGAAAGATCATTTCCCATTACCTTTCATTGATCAGATGTTAGAGAGACTAGCTGGCAAGTCGCATTACTGTTTCTTGGATGGATATTCAGGTTATTTTCAGATCCATATAGCCCTAGAAGACCAAGATAAAACTAATTTCACTTGCCCATTTGGCACATTTGCATACAGAAGGATGCCTTTTGGTCTGTGCAACGCTCCAGGCACCTTTCAAAGGTGTATGGTAAGTATATTTTCTGACCTTTTAGAAAATTGCATGGATGTATTCATGGATGACTTTACTGTCTATGGCTCTTCTTTTGATGCATGTTTGGATAGTTTGACTTAGGTTTTGCATAAATGCATTAAGGCTAACCTTGTTCTGAATTTTGAGAAATGTCATTTCATGGTAGAGCAAGGCATAGTTTTAGGGCATATAATATCTAGCAAGGGTATTGAGGTAGATCCTGCAAAAATAGATGTTATTTCATGCCTATCTTACCCCACATGCGTGCGGGAGGTTCATTCTTTCCTTGGTCATGCAGGTTTCTATAGGCGATTCATAAAAGATTTTAGCAAAATTACTCTTCCACTATCCAACTTGCTACAAAAAGAAGTGGAGTTCCATTTTGACCAGAAATGCAAGGATGCATTCAATCACTTGAAGCAAGCATTGACCAGTACACCTATCATCCAGCCACCAGATTGGACACTCCCATTTGAGCTCATGTGTGATGCCTCTAATTATGCTTTGGGAGCTGTTCTTGCACAAAGGGTCGGCAAAATATCTCATGTCATCTCCTATGCTTCAAGAACTTTAGATCCTACACAAGTCAATTACACCACCACTGAAAAAGAACTTTTAGCAATTGTTTTTGCTTTAGACAAATTTCGATCATATTTTTTTGGTTCTAGAGTGGTTGTGTTTTCAAATCATACAGCTCTGAAGTTTCTCCTGAAGAAGCTTGATGCAAAGCCTAGGTTGATTAGGTGGATTTTGCTCCTCTAAGAGTTCGATATTGAAATCCGTGATAAAAGTGGAGCGGAGAATTTAGTGGCTAATCACCTAAGCCGAATTGAAAGGGAAGCAGATACTTTTCCTATCCATGATGTCTTCCCTGATGAGTAGCTTTTCAAGCTGCAAGGTAACACTCCTTGGTTTGCTGATTTGATAAATTTCTTAGTTGTTGGTGTTTTCCCTGCACATTTTATTAGGGCTCAGATTGATAAATTGAAGAGTGAGTCAAAATATTATGTGTGGGACGACCTTTATCTGTGGAAATTTTGTAGTGACCAAGTCATTAGGAGATGCGTGCCTGATAATGAATTCCATTCTATTCTTAGCTTTTGTCATACACTTGCATGTGGCGGTCATTTTGGTCCCCAAAGAACTGCTAGGAAAGTTTTTGAATTTGGATTATATTGGCCCATTTTATTTCATGATGCATATGTATTTTGTAAATCTTGTGATCAATGCCAAAGAATAGGAAACACTTCTCGAAGGAATGAGATGCCCCAGAAATCCTTATTGTTCTGTGAGAATTTTGATGTATGGGGTATTGATTTTATGGGACCCTTTCCTATTTCTTTTGGTTTTGTTTACATTTTGCTAGCTGTTGATTATGTATCCAAGTGGGTGGAGGCAAAAGCTACTCGAACTGATGATTCCAAAGTTGTTGTGGATTTTGTTAGATCACAGATTTTCTGCAGGTTTGGAGTTCCGAAGGCCATCATCAGTGATCAGGGTTCACATTTTTGTAATCGAAGCATGGACGCTTTGATGAAAAAGTATGGGGTCTTGCACAGAGTTTCTATACCTTACCATCCCCAAACTAATGGGCAAGCCGAGATTTCCAACAGGGAGATCAAGCAGATACTCCAGAAGACAGTTCAACCTAACAGAAAGGATTGGAGCAAGAGACTTGAGGATGCTTTATGGGCTTACCGGACTGCTTATAAGACACCAATCGGGATGTCTCCGTATCAGATTGTTTTTGGAAAAGCCTGCCACCTGCCGGTGGAAATTGAGCATCGTGCATTCTGGGCGGTGAAAAGGTGCAACTTGGACCTAGATCAAGCAGGTATGGAGAGGAAGCTGCAGCTGCAGCAATTGGAGGAGATCCGCTTGGAGGCTTATGAAAGTTCCAAACTTTATAAGGAGAAGACCAAAGCCTTCCATGATAAGTTGATTCTGAGGAAAACATTCGAGATTGGTCAAAAAGTTCTCCTCTATAACTCTTGCCTCCGACTCATGCCTGGCAAATTAAGGTCTAGATGGGATGGACCATTTATTGTTACTAAGGTTTTTCCTTCTGGTGCTGTTCAGATTAAAAGTGAGGTCACTGCCAAAGCTTTCATCGTAAATGGACACCGCCTCAAACAGTATCATGAACTTCCAGAGAATGCAGAAATGGAGGTGATGAACCTTCTCCATCCGCATTATGAATAAAAAAAAAGAGAAAAAAAAAACAACTGTGTGCCCGACAATGAGGTAGGTAGTGACATTAAATTTTATCACTCGGAAGCATGTGGAGGTCATTTTTTTTTTCAGCGACAACAACTGCGAAAATCTTGCAGTATGGATTTTATTGGCCTACTTTATGCAAGGTCTGTTACACCTTTTGCAAAAGCTGCGGAAATTGTTCATAAAAGTCCTGCTTTGAGATTATCATCTGTACCTACTCTTTGGAAAATTGAGATCTAGGTGGCGCAGTTCTTTTGTTGTCAAACACGTGTATCCTCTGGGGCCGTAGATATTGAGGATCCTAGGAATGGTAATGCGCTTAAAGTTAATGGACAAAGACTCAACCATTCCTGGAAAACCAAGTTCTTGAGTTCTTTGTGTTACTGGTTAAGTGGCAGATATGGTACTCCGTGACTCTCAAGTCGATTTATTTTTCAGTTTCCCAAAATAACTGAATCCTTCTTCTCCTTCTAAATGGATGTCATTCTTTCAAACCTGAGCAAACATTTTCCTTCTCTTCCTTAAAATGCTCTGAGAAAAATCTACAAAGTTCAATGTGAAAGATTGAGACTGTTAATGCACAAAGGTATGCCAGAAGATGTACGCTGGATAATTGAAGCAAAGGTCCGATTAGCAGGTGAGTCCTCAATTTCATTTGACTCATATATGCCCGGTCTTGGAAGAAGTTCATATTCTAAAAGGAGAAGAGCAAAAGGTTACAAGTCTGTCACAAATGTGGACGATGGAACTGTAACAAGCGATGTCGTACTTTGGGGATGGTTTCCGCAAATAGAGAAGATAAAATTTTATTCATTAAGAATAGACTGAGTAAGGAGTCATTAGATGATATCTTATTGACTCTTGAGACGTATTCTTGTGGATTGGTGCATCGTGAAATTCTTAAATTGTGGAATCTCTTCAAGGATGAACAAAAACGCTACAGTCTTAGGAATCTGACTCTAAAAGACCCTGTTTGCCAATTTATAAGAAAATTGGATGGGAAGCTTATCCTCGACTCATAGAAGACGTTTAAGCCGTTACTGGACGTTAAACCAGAGGCAGATATGAGCCATATCCACAAACAATTTGTACGTATCATCCTCTTCTTCTTCTTCATGTCATCTTTCAAACAAATAAAAAAAAACAAAAAAAAACAAAAAAAAAGAAAGAAAAGATTCTCTATTTCTTAAATTCAACCTTTTCTAACAACCGTCAACCTACCCTTATAGATGCAATTATTCCCCTTTCCATTCTTTTTCTTATTTAAACACTCCATTTTCTCCATTTTCCTTCAACTCAGAAACACTCAAAGAGAGGAAGAGTATAGAATGGGGCCTTCTATTCATAACCTCAAAAATGTATGTGTTTTTTGTGGGTCGAGTTATGGGAAGGGATTAGAGTTTGTAAACGCAGCTAGCACTCTTGGTCGATCACTTGCTGCGAGGAATATTCATCTTGTATATGGGGGAGGTTGTCGTGGGTTAATGGGGGCTGTATCACTTTCTCGCTTTTATAGGAGGCAATGGTTTTAGGTGTTATTCCTAAACCTTTAGTGAAAATAACATCACTTTGGAAAGATAGTTGGAGAAGAAATTGGGTAACATCCATGCATGGACGAATGAAAACAATGGTTGACAATTCGATGCATTTCTTGTCTTACCGTGTGGTTTTGGTACTTTGGAAGAAATTTTTCAAATTGTCTCTTGGTCGAACCGAACATCCACCATAAACCCATTGGTTTGTTGAATGTTAATAATTTTTTTGATCTTTTGTTATCTTTTCTTGACAAAGTCATGGAACGAAATTTATCACTCCTTCGGCAAGATAACTTCTTATCTCTCCTTCCCACTATTGATGAGCTCATTGATAAATTAGAAGCTTTTGAGTATGTACCGATAAGATATTAGCTCAGATAGATTTGTCAACAGAAGCAAATAAGGAAGTAACAAGAAAAGAAAGCCAGATCTGAAACTTTCTCTTTAATGGGTTTGATTTTATTGTACTTTGTTTCTGTTTAAATTTGTGTCAGCTTTCTCCAACAGGTAATATCTTCTATCATTTACTCATCTATATTTTAACATTGAGGACAATGTTGTGATCTAGTTGGGGGGGAAGGATAGTTGACCCAAAAAAAAAATTTATTGTTTTGTTTGGAAAGCATGATATAATTGTCATGGACTTATTAAACCAATTAGTGATGACAGAGTAAGGAGTAATTTTACTCTTGAGACGCATCTTAATTGGTGGCAGAGTAATGAGTTTTTTTTTTAGGTAGTAATTAATTAGTATTAAATTGTGGAAGTACTAAAGTTTTATTATTTGATTTCTTTTCGTGGTCGATGCTAAGACCGACAAGTGCTTCTTTTCTGCTTGGCGTTGATTCACTTCTTATCAGGTTGTATTGCTCTTTTCTATATCTCTCTTTCACATTGAGGGCAATGTTATATTAAGTGTGGGGAGAGATTTTAGCATTTTTTTTGTTTAAAAAAAAAAAGGTTCATTGCATGATTGAATAACTTTTCTCCCTTCTTGAACTGATATGCTTGGTGATGGATGATTGAATTGATGAATTGAGTTTGATGGATGCATACCTTGTGAGATTTTGAGCCTAATGGATGGATTCAACATTTATGCCATTCTCTTCTTTCTTGTGTGATTTTCACTCATGTTAATGACCACTCTAGAACTTGCTTTGATTCTTTTTGAGGCTACATTTCACTTGCATGCATGAACATGATTGAGGCCCTCTTTCTTAATTAGCTAGTTTAACCAAATAGCCAACCTTGTTTTGAATATGATATCAAGCACTCTTTTGACTTCTTGAAAATTTTCTGATTCCTGCCAACCTTGTATATTTTCCTTTACTTAACCCCTTTGAGCTTATTTGACCATTCCTTGTTTCTAGCTCATTATGTGCCTTAAATGAAAAATCGTGTTCTTACTTTACCTTAGGGAATAAAAGAACATTAGCTTGGTTAATGGATGAGTTTTTGAACAATTGTGGGGGTGTATGTACAAAATGGTTGTTGAAAAAGGAAAGAGTGCCTAAAAAAAAAAGGGAGAAAAAAAAAGGAAAATTGTATGTATATAGTTATGTTCATATATATATATATGAAAAAAAAATAAAGAAAAGGATTGGGAAATGAATATGTAAAGGGATATACATTAGAGTTGGGATGAACTTTTATGCTTGTTATTTGAACTCAACTCTCATTTGCTTTTATTCTCTTTGGTATCTATCTTCTCATATCCATTTTATCCTCTTCTGTTACCTTGACCTCACTACAACCTTGAATAAAGTCCTCATGATTTGTGTGTGCATGTGTTTTGAGTAGTGGAGAAGTAGAAGATAAGCAAGCTTATGGTAGTGCAATTTTCATGGGTTGAATTGAGTGAAATACCTACCTTTTAAACACTTGAGAGATTGAGAGGGAATCTTGTGAAGATCTATCATTCTCGATTCATGTTGAAGATACCTTGCTTGTTGGTTTGAGATGTGGAGAATTGTTAACTCATGAATGTTTTGATCCCTTGAACCTTTGGTTATTCTTCTTGATTGTAAAATTTTGGGCTCTTGAATGTCGTTGGAATTTAAATTTTTGTTAATCTCTTATGTCCTTGTTTTGGTCTTGAGTTTTGCCTGGCTCGGAGCAAATCACATATAACTGTCAAATACACTCACGAAACAGTCAAATTTAATTTACTACTCACAGAATTCACAAAACAGTACATTTAGGACAATATTATAATTATCCTAAAAGTTGGGGTGTTACAATTCTCCCCTACTAATAAGAATTTCGTCCCCGAAATTCATCATGCATCAAAACAATTGAGGGTATTGCTCCCTCATCCTATCTTCAAGCTCCCATGTAGCATCTCTCGTTACATCATTCCACACTACCTTTACCAACTCAATCATATTCCCTTGAAGTTGCTTCATTCTCTTGTCCTCGATCTTAACAGGAAGTATTTCATATGTTAAATTATCCTTTAGCTGCACTTTATCTGGCTGTATAACATGCGTTTGATCGGGAATGTATTTCCTTAGATAAGACACATGGAATACATTATGTAGATTGGATAGAAAAGGTGGTAAAGCTATTTGTTAGGCTACAGGACCTATCCGACGAATAATTTGATAAGGCCCTATGAATTTAGGTGTAAGCTTCCTAGACTTGATAACTCTTCCGACACCAATCATAGGTGTTACTCTTAAGTATACATGCTCACTTTCTTCAAATTCCAGAGGTCGCCTTCGCTTATCATCATAACTCTTCTGTCGGCTCTAAGTCATTCACATCTTCTCCTGAATCATTTTCACCTTTTTCGTAGTCTGTTGCACAAGATCAGGCCCAATAGTCATACTTTCCCCATCCTGATACCAACACAAAGGTGTTCGGCATCGTCATCCATAAAGTGCTTCATAGGGTGCCATCCCTATGCTAGAGTGAAAGCTATTGTTGTAGGTGAATTCTATCAAAGACAGGAATTCATCCCAACTCCCTTGTTGTTCTAACACACAAGCACGCAACAAATCCTCCAACGACTGAATCGTTCTCTCCATTTGGCCATCATTCTGCGGATGATATGCAAAACTCAATCGCAGTTTAGTTCCCATGGCTTCTTGCAAACTTTGCCAGAATCTTGATGTAAACCTCGGATCTCTAGCAGAAACTATACTTGCAGGCACACCATGAAGTCTAACAACTTCCCTGATGTATATCTGGGTTAATCGCTCCAACGAATACTTAATATTGATCGGCAAGAAGTGCGCTGACTTCGTAAGCCTATCAACTATAACCCATATAGAATCATGACCCTTCCTCGTCCTTGGAAATCCAGTAACAAAATCCATCGAGGTACTATCCCATTTCCACTCTGGAATAGTTAAAGGTTGTAACATACCGGCAGGTCATTGATGTTCTACTTTTGCCTTCTGACAGACAAGACAAGACGTCACACGTTCCGCTACATCTTTCTTCATTCTTGGCCACCAAAACATCCGCTTCAAGTCTTGATACATCTTTGTCATCCCCGGATGCATACTCAAATTACTAGTATGAGCTTCTTCCAAAATTGCTTTCTTAAGTTCGGGATCATCAGGTATACAAATTCTTCCTTCAAATCTCAAGATTCCATCAGATCCTTCCTCCACCGTCGTTTTATGACCTTGCTTCAACAATTCCTTTTCATTCTGTAAAAACAAATCCTCATCTTATTTTTCTCGGATTACTTCCAGCAAGTCATTCAAAACTACAACTTTACTTAAACGAATCTTTACAGGTACCAACTCCACTGAAAACCATAAATCTCTGAATTGATTAATCAGCTCCTCCTCTTTAATCATCATGCTAGAAACACTAACCACCTTTCTGCTCAAGGCATCTGCCACCACATTCACTTTTCCTGGATGGTATTGATGTTGAAAATCATAATCCTTCAAGAATTCTAACCATCGCCTCTGCCTCATATTCAATTCCTTTTTATCAAACAAGTATTTTAAGCTCTTGTGATCGCTAAAGACATTGAACATGGCTCCATACAGAAAATGCCTCCACACTTTCAACGCAAAGACTACCGCGGCTAGTTCCAAATCGTGTGTTGGGTAGTTCCTCTCATGAACCTTCAACTGTCTTAAAGCATAAGCTACTACATTCCGGTTCTGCATCAACACACATCCTAACCCTTGATAAGATGCATCACAATACACCTCAAAAGATTTGTTAGGATCCGGTAAAATTAGCACTGGTGCAGTCGTTAATCTCTTCTTCAACTCTTGGAAACTTACTTCACATTCCTCCGTCCAATCAAAAGCTTGACTCTTCCTCATGAGTTGTGTAAGTTGTCCAGCTATCTTGGAAAAAGCTTCAATAAACCTTCGGTAATATCCGGCTAATCCAACAAAACTTCGAACCTCAGTCACTGACTTAGGCCTTTCCCACTGCAAAACGATCACTACCTTTGATGGGTCTACCACAATACCTTCCTTGGAAATTATGTAACCTAGAAATTAAACTTCTTCTAACCAAAACTCGTATTTTTCCGATTTCGCATACAGCTTCTTCTCCTTCAAAATCTGGAGAACTATACTGAGATGTTCAACATGCTCTTCTTGGCTTTGAGAGTAGATCAGAATGTCATCGATAAAGACAACGCAAATCTGTCTAGGTACGGATGAAAAATCCTATTCATATAATCCATGAATATTGCAGGAGCATTCGTCACTCCGAACGGCATCACTTGATACTCATAATGTCCATTACGTGTTCGGAAAGCTGTCTTAGGCACATCATCTACCTTGACATGAATCTGATGATAACCTGATCACAGATCTATCTTAGAGAATACAGCGGCTCCCTTCAACTGATCCATCAGATCATCAATTCTTGGTATTGGATACTTATTCTTTATAGTAACCTTGTTCAACTGACGATAATCAACACAAAGACATAAAGTTCCATCCTTCTTCTTGACTAGTAGCACTGGTGCTCCCCATGGCGAAACACTAGGTCGCACAAACTGTTTCTCCAACAGTTCCTCCAATTGCTTCTTCAACTCTGCCAACTCTATAGGTGACATTCGATATGGTGCAATTGAAATAGGACCTGCTCTCGGCACCAAATCAATAGAGAACTCGATCTCCCTTTCCAGTGGCAAATCAGGTACATCATCAGGAAAAATCTCTAGAAACTCATTGACAGCAGGAATAACACTCACATCTTTCTCACTCTTGACTTCTAAAGAAAATAACAACATAAATCCCTGAGCTCTATCCCTCAACAATGACTTGACTTTAACAGTAGTCAAGAATCCAGACTTTCTTCCTTAGGAAAAACTATGGTTTTACTTGCACAGTCTATCAGGATATAGTTAAAAGATAACCAATCCATTCCTAATATTATGTCTATCTCAACAAGAGGTAAACAAATCAAATTGACCGAAAACATACGATCCTTTATAACAATAGGACAGTTCATACATATTTTGGATGTAACAACAAGCTTGGTAGTTGGCGTAGAAATAATCAATTGAAAACTCAGAGAAGACACAAGCAGTTTCAATCGTTCCACACAATCATATGCAATAAATGAGTGTGTTGCACCCAAATCATATAGCAAAGTTAGGTGATTACCTTCAATGACACCTTCCCCTTGAATGAGATCTTCTGACTGAGAAGCTTCAGTTCCAGTCATTGTATATACTCGCCCTCCAAATCGCGACTGAGTAGTACAAATATTACTTACAGCAGGCTTCCTCTCTGGCTGAGTATAATCCCTAGAAACATGTCCAGGTTTTCTGCAGTTAAAGTAGATCATTCCTCTAATTGAACAATCTGTAGAGATATGGCCACTTATGCCACATTTAAAACACCTTGGCGTAAACGCCACATTCTGGCCAGCTCGGTTTCTGCTAGAACTTCCCCCAACAGACGGACGTTGAGGCTGACTTCCTGATGGTCTCGCATAAGGCTTGCGCTGAAATCGGTTATTACTGCTATTACCTCCCCTTTGGAACCTAGTCGGTCCAAAGTTACGATTTCTGGGATCTCGGGACGGCTCCAACTCCTCGAGTCATCGACAAGTATCCATCAAAGTGGGAAATTCCTTCATCCTCATTGGTAGCACTGCTCACCTTAGTTCTACCCTTAATCCATCTTCAAACTTTTGGCACTTCCATACCTCATTTGGTTGAATTTGGAAATACCTTGAGAACTGCGACAAGCTCTCAAATTTGGCAGCATATTCTCCAACAGTCATATTCCCCTGACGTAGACCAAGAAATTCCATCTCCTTGGCATGTCGGGCACTACCAGGAAAGTACTTCTCCAGAAATACTTCGCAAAACACCTCCTAAGTAATTTCTATTCCTTCAGCTTGTAGTAATCGGTGGGTTCCTCTCCACTAATTTTCAGCATCTCCCCTCAACATAAAAGCAGCATATATCACCTTCCTATTCTTTGCGCACCCCATTCCTTCAAATACCCTTTCCAAGTCTTGAATCCAAAGACTAGCCTTCTCAGGGTCAAACTCGCCTTTAAATTGTGGCGGGTTGTTGCGCCTAAACTCAGGCAAATTCAGAGCATCAGCAGTTGCATCTTACTGTTGAGCTGCTCGTTGATTTTGTTGGGTAATCACTTCCGCCATTCATTACATAGCTTCAGCAGCTGCAATCATTGGGTCTACATTACGTGCCGCGTTTGCACGCGTTCCTCTTTCGCCAGACATCCTCTTTCTTCAATAAGGCAAAACAATGTCAGATGTAACCTTTCGGAAACAAATCACAGAGAATCACACAACACAAGCAAAAACAGACCTAACCACAACCCCAAAAGACTCTTACTTGGGCTCTAATACCAACTAATATAACACCCTTGTGGGGATGTCACATTTATGATACAATAAAATAAAATAAAATAAAATTCTTACCCAAATTGTAAAACGTTTGGTATATAAATAATATTAGTGGTAAATTTTTTTCCTTTTATACTTATAACTTTAAATAAAATAACATGAAACACAAAATATAACAAAACATAATTACACCATAATATACATATGATTTATCTTAAGTACACAAATAATTTACAACTACAAATATTTAACAAAGCAATAAAAAGTTAACATAAAACTAAAACATAATATTGCCCAAGTGCACCTAGAAAGATTTCTAAAACCCTCCGATGGATCATCTTCAGAGAGATCATCAAAAGGCAGAACTCCTGGAGGTCCCACAGCTCTACGGACATGAGTCCGGGCTGTTGACTCACTACTGAGCTCGCTAGGCGCATGGAAGATTCCTTCCCAGTAACGCCTAAGAGTCAGAGGCAACTATAGATGTAAATATAACATAGTAATAAATATAACATCTCCATCATACTCTCTACACAGGGACACAGTCAGACGTCCCACATAGACAACGGTTCCTCTGTCCTCTCGCATACGCCAGGCCTCCGAACCTCCGTGAAACTCAAGTCTCACAAACCCGAAGAATCCCGGCAACGCCATGATCTCAAGATCAGTCCTAATAGTGAGAATGATCTATCGGCTCGTCTTCCTCGTACGATTCGCTCAGCTGCCGATCGTCTGGATACTGTATCTCAAGAGGCTGATCCTCTCCCTCTTCCCCAAACTCTTTACGAAAATATAATAATAATAATAATAATAATAATAATAATAATAATAATAATAATAATAATAATAATAATAATAATAATAATAATAATAATAATAATAATAATAGAAAAGCATATAGAGAGGTGAGACAATCTACATCATTACCCGCATGGCAATAAAGAAAACGACAATACAAACAATCATCATAATAATACATACCAACATATCATGCATAATATAGCAAAGTAATACATCATACATTTTATCATAGATTATAGTAAACATTAAAATATAGATAATGAATGAACACACACCGACTCATTCCTACTCCATGGAGCTAAACACAGATATTAGAGAGAATGATCCGCAAAGAACTATCAGTACCTCAGGCTGCCCAACCAAACTATTACACTGTCCAATGTTGTGTCTATAGTCCACAGTCCAAAACATCGTGTAGCAGTGCACTGTCCAATACATCGTGTACTATAGGCATTGTACACAATAGTCTCTACAAGACCTCGATTAAGAATAGTGCTTGTCGAGATCATTAGTATGTTGCCCGTTACCATGGTCCAGAGGAGCTACCCACTGTCCACATATGAATTCATTCGCACACTAATGCCTCCAAGTTCAATAAATGAACCACACTACGCTTATCACACCCATAACACGGTGTAATTCATCTCGTCAATCAATAGCCAATTATCAACCAAATTGACACAACTCTCAAAGCATGATCTAAAATTTACAAAAATACCTTTAATATCAATATTTTATCATATTTACGAAAATGGCCTTAGTCACATTATTCCAAAATATAGCCTGTCTCCACTTGACAGTACTATCTCACAACATGTCCGGGTCCACCACTTTGGCCCAATAGTAAAACTCGTTGTTCCATTTGGTCGTGTAGAAATTTTATCACATTTTCACAATCATGTCATTTTCACACACATTTTTTTAAATCGCGTAAGTATATTTTGATGTTTTTGAACGTCGCATAATGTTTTTAAATCATTTTCTCAATCGCGTAAGATTTTTAATTCGTTTTCTTAACCGAATAGCTTAAAACATTATTTCAAATATGTGTAAACTATTTCTAGTACTTTTAAACTACGTAAAGTATTTTCCTTATTTGTAAATATATTATGAAATCTTTTCATTTTATTTATCTGATTTTAATAAATTTTGGCAGCATTTTGCCTATAAAATCAGTATATGGTATTTTTGACGTTTTCCTCTAATTACTATCAATTTTAACCTTACCCATCATTTACATATTGAAACTTGCTAACGCGCTTCAAAACTCAGAGAGTGAGCTCTACGTTAGTATTTTTCAAGCGTTTACTTTAATTCTTACTTAAAATAAATTTTTCTAATTTAGAATTCTAGAACTAAGTTCATTCCTTTTATTTTCTCAAAGATTTATTGGAATCAAATTCTTTTGTAAATTAATTGCCTAACCTATCTTAGAAAATAAAATGGCATTCAATTATACGTTGAATGGCATGTTGGCCATAATTAATGTAAATCATTCTTAAATTTACTATTTTACCTAGATTCTTTAAATCATTGATTTAGAAAATGGTTGAGAACATTTTGGTTCTCTGTTTAATGGTAAGGCTGTGAGCCTCAGTGTGTTCTTTGGAACACTCATACAAATCGTTACATGTTATTCACATCCTACTTTAATAATTATACAATTATAAACACATACAATATACATACAATATATTAAAACTATAAACATACATAGCAATTAAAATCAATAATAAAAACTATAAACATGCATAACAATTAAATCAATCACAATTAGGAAATCATTTAAACAACCACATAAACAATCCATTTTCCCATCACCCCTTAGGGTTGATGAGATTAAATCTCCCTCTTACCTCTTAAAGACAAGGATCTCCTAGTCTCCTCCTCTCCTTGGAATTTCGTGTAACCTCCAAAACAAATCCCTAAAATTCTTAAACAATAAGCAAAATCACATACAAGGCTTCACAATGGAAAACCATGGAACAAACATGGTTTATAAAATCACAAATCAAAATTTAAACCATAAAAACAAAAGCTTACCCTTAGGGAAGTGAACAAAAGCTTTGATTTTGAACTAGATAGAGTAGGTTGTTGACAAAACCTTGTGAAGGAAAAGTGTTTAGAATATGATTTTGGTTTAGGAAAAGTGAAGAGGTAAAATTATAGAAGTTTGATGGTGGTGTTTGGGTGCTTGGCCAAAACCTAGGGAGAAAATAGAAGAGAAAGTTGCTTAGTGTTCTTGGGTATTTTGGAGAGAATTGAAAGCTTTGATTTGGATAAGTGTAAAAGTGAAATTTGACAGTGTATTGGGAGGGGGCTGCCATGTGGTTATTGTGGGTGAGGTTGAGTGTTTAATTTGGATAGTAAATATCCATTTGTGTTCACACTAAGTAAGCACATGGCTTATGTCACTTGGATGGTTCAAGAACCATGTAGAACTTGTGAATTTTTGGCCTCCATGGCCGTGGGGTTCCTAGGGGTTTAGGGGGTTTAATTTGTTTAAATTAAAGACTAATTCCATGCTAATTAAATAGCTAATTAATTAGGTTAAGTTTCCGAATAATATTTAATTAACATTCTAATCATATAACTAATTAGTTTAATATATATTAGCATATATCATATCTCCTAAACAATATTAGGATATCTAATTAGTATTTAGATTATAACTAATTAATAACTAGGTTAGTTTACTTAGTTTACTAATTAAGTAATTAGATTAACCAAATTAGGTTTAATTAGTTACTAAGCAAAGTCAAGCCACTATATTTGACTTAATCTTAACCTTTGATTTCAACTTTAATTCCTAGCCCTAGATTTGATCTAAAGGTGGATATTGCTTAGTCATTTAATTAGAATTGTTCTTACACCATTGATTTAATCAACGGTTAAGATTAAAGCTTCCAAAACAAGCTTCTTCATCTAACGGTCCATATTAAAGTCCATGCTTCTTTCTTTGACCTATTCCTATTGCTTAGAATTTTTCAAGCCACCTTTGTTGACTTGCTCCTATTGGCTTAGAATCTGGTCCATTCAGAATCGTTTACTGCTTTTCTAAATGCGGGTCCCACAGACTTTTAAGGGTCTGTGGTCATTTTGAAGCAGATTTCTACTATTTTTGAGACACTAGGCACTGTCACATAAAATAATATTATAATAATATAAAATTATTTTATTACACAGTTAAATCCTAAAAATTAAAAGATTAATATATATATTAATCAGAATTGGGTTTAGTAAGATACCCCAGCTCCAATTAATCAAAAATAAGATTTTTTTGGCCAGAAAATTATTATTTCCCTGGCTCAGAGCAAATCACATATAACAGTCAAATACACTCACAAAACAGTCAAATTTAATTTACTACTCACAGAATTCACAAAATAGTACATTTAGGATAATATTGTAATTATCCCAAAAGTTGAGGTGTTACAAACTCAACTCATCAAACATGGATTTAAACTAAATTAAGCCATGGACTCATGCAAAACCTTAAAGCTCCACATCTAGGCATATGAACATCCATCAAGCAAAACAAGCTTCCATGGTTTTCAATGAGTTGAAAACACTCTAACTAAAATCTTAATATCAAGAACTAAGTTAAGAGTAAGGATTTGACTCACCATACCAAAAATCCATCCATGAACCCTAATATCATTTAAAATGAACAAAAGAGAATCAATGGATAGAAAACCCCTACCTCTTGTATCAAAGATGATGAAGCCTTGGCTTTCCCTTTCCTTTTCCTTTCCTCTTCTTTCTCCTTCTTTGCTTGGTCTTCCTTTCCTTCTCTTTTGGCAACTGCAATCGTGAGAGAAGATGAGAGAAAAGGGTGAAAAATGAGGTAAACTATCTCATCTCAAGCCTTAATATATCAAGGCAAAATCACATGGTCGTGAGTGATTTAGTCACTTAAGTGACCATGTGATGATTCCTGATCTGCTAAGAGCACTTAGATTTCACCAAATCCAGGTTCCTAACTTCCAATAAATTCAAAATAAATCATAGGATTCATAGAAAATCTTGTTGTACCAAAACCACCATTTTCCATATCAGCTATTAGTCTAACCAGCATTAAAACATACAACTAGTATGCTTAAAAATACCAAACTAGCTCTGATTATCCTCAGATTTTAATTGTAGCACAGTTCACACATTTGTGACCTATAAATATATCCTCCATATTTATTTCTATTAACTGAGCAGTTTAAGCCATTTCCAAAGCTAATAATAGTTATTTCTCACTAATTGTGTTACAGCAAAGTGACCAAATATGCTCAGAAAGTCACAAAATTTAACTGGCATGTTAGGCAAGTATTAGGCTATCTCTGTTATCATTTACAAGTCTAGCATGTCTTTCAGAGTATTACAGTTGAAGCATGCATAGCAATGGTAGCAACTATGAGAAAGCAGTCTACTATTACTATAGCTACTATGAGGAAGCAATATGCTTTAACTGCAAGGATGCTTGAGAGGATGGAAGCCAATCCACCTCATCAACCAGTATCACAACCTGTACAAGTGATTCAAGAAGTACAAGTGGGGAGGAACCAAAACTTTCAAGACCTTTCAAAGTTTAGAAAGACAAATCCTCCACCCTTCAAAAGAGAATACAATCCAGTGAAGGCCGGGGAATGGATAAGTGAAATGGAGAAAATCTTTAGAGTAATGATATGCTCTGACGAATAGAAGGTTTCCTTCACTTCTTTTACGCTAAAAGGAGAAGCAGAGATCTAGTGGAAAAGTGTTAGGAGGCTTTTTGAGGCATCAAGTACTCTTATTACTTGGGAGGTGTTTAAAACCTTTTTCATAGACAAATACTTTCCTAAGAGTTTACAGAGTGCTAAGGAAATGGAGTTCCTAAAGTTAGAACAAGGTGAGATGTCTGTTGGTTAGTACATGGCCAAGTTTGACGAGCTGTCAAGATTCTCCTCCTACTTCAAATTTAATCCAGATGAACAATGGAAGTACATTAAATTTGAAGAGGGATTGATAGAGGACATCAGGAAGGCTATTCGACCTTTGGAAATTCAGGATTTCGCGACTATGGTGAACAAATGTCGAATTGTTAAAGATCATGATGACAAGCCTCAAGAAGAACAAGTTCCACCATCAAAGAAAAAGAAAATGGACAGCAAATTCAAAAAGAAAGAAAAGAGTAAGCAAGTGCAGATGGACACTAAGGGGTCCAAATATGCTAGATGTCGGAAATGACATGGTGATAGACCCTACTTGGCAGGAAAATATGTGTGCTTCACATGTGAACAACTAGGACATTTCACCAAGGATTTCCCTCAGAAGCAAAGTGCCAAGCCCAACCCAAGACCACAAGCCAAGGGGAGAGTTTACACTCTAAGCGGAGAGGAGGTGACTCAATCTCCCAATCTGATTCAAGGTGTAACGCCCCTTTTTGGGAAGGAACGTCACATTGTCAATTACAATGAGAAAATAAAATTTATATAAGTTAAGACCTGGTTCTCCATAATATAATAAAAATTTTACTTGATTATAGTTATGTAATTAAATTGGCTAATATTCTTTTGTTGTTTATAATTGATAATTTATAAAATTTAGTGATAAGGCATAATAACGATGATTACCATAAATGACAATAAAAGAGCAAGACAGAAGTAAAGCACACATTGGATCAAACATTACATATTCATATATGTATATATACTTATATCAAATCTGTTTAGTTACAAAGCCTAGTATACCAAAAAGAAAAACTATACCTGCCCCAAAGGATCATACATATACATCCCCAAGATATCAGAAATATACTGCCCACTACAAAAGACATTAGGCCCCCAAAATAAAAACACTGGAAGCCATCAGTAGCTACCAGCAATATCAGTCCCTCATATGAGGAGGAATCGTATCAGGATCCTCTTCAGGATCCTCCGCGAGGTCATCCTCGGGAACCTCCTCGGGGTCTTCCTCATCTGAGGAAACCTCCATAGGAGCCACAGAGCCACGGGCCGGAGCCCGAGCAGTGGAATCAAAAGAGTCCTCCTGCGGGGTGTAGAAGCGGTTACCCCACATCTCCCGGACGGGCAGATAAAACTCCAAACGCAGGCTGATGCAGCAGGTAAAGATCGGCGGCTCATGACGCCTCCAGGCCAAAGAGATCAACACGTCTCCCAAGTAAACCCAGCGGTCGGAATTCAGGTTAATGTGCCACCACTCTGGCCCTCCAAGGAAGGTCAGACGCACATCACCTAGAAATCCGCACATGCATGCCTCCATGCTCCACAGTAGATGCTAATCGTAATTAGGCCAGAAGTCAGAGAAATCGGGAGCTCTAACCTCCTTGCCGTTGTCTTCGATGGGACACAATATACAGGTAGAAAATAACAGAAATATAGGAAAGAGATAAGACATCCTACCATCATTACTAATTATAGCAGCAAGAAATAAAACAACGCAAAGTGCCCACATAGCATTATTGACAGCAATAATGATAATAAACATTAAGTAGCAGTAATAATCAACTAAGCAGTTCCAGGCAGTTATATATGTCAGTAATACAATAATTCCAATTATAATAACAATAAATTCCAGATAATACATGGACTCACTATGGACATGCATACAAAGTCAAAATCCTACTCCATGGAGCTAGACACAAACAATCAGAGAGAAAGATCAGGAGACATGTCTGCAACTCGGCTGCCACAGCCAAAGTGCTATAATTCATCAATTTATCCACGTGCACATCATGGCATTGTACAGACAGTCTACACTAGATCACGATATAGGACAGTGCCCGGTCAGGATCGTGGGTGCATTTGCATCGGTCTGCCCCACAGACAGAAGAGCTACCAACTGTCCATTGCGAGGTACCCGCACCCCGACGCCCCCATGGTCAACGATATCACCTACACTAGTCTACTCGCACCCGCACTAAGATGTGTTCAATCTCTTAGGGAACTTGGCCTTAACAACAATCCAAAGGACATTCACAACGCATAAAGACTCTATGCATAATCATGTATGATCATGATTACATACTATTCCACAATATGCCACAATTGGCCAAAGTAAGAATCAACACATCATTGGTCACTCACCTGGACCCACAATATCATAATATTGAAATTAAATAAATTAATACATTTTTAAGGTCTATTATGAATTCTCACTTAAAGTTGGTCTTTCTTACAAGGTTCGTCTCTAATTGAATTCTAATAATTAATTAAATATTCTAATGTAATTTATTCTCATACACATAGAAGGTTATTCTAAGATATCAAAGTCTCACACTCTCTTGTTCTTGCGTTAATTAAAATTACCCTGAGTTTTATGATAAATTTCATTCTTGATTCTTTAAAATTTATAATTCTCAAAGTATATCCAATTCTTCCAATTTGCTAACTTTCTATCCTATTACCAATAATTTAATCACTTGATTAATTAAGTTTCAAGGTTACCAAAGTTGCATAATTAAGGCCCAAAAAGGCCCTAGAGGCCGTCCTCCCTAGGGATTAAGTTCCCAAATTTTCTCTCCATTAATTACCTAATGTACACTTGATTAATTATGAGTTTCACTTGTTACAATAGTTCACAAAGAACCCTAAATTTGGACCCCCAAAATCGTGGCCATCCAAGAACAAATCCAACATCATTTTCTTCCATTTCATGCATTCTAATCCAATCAAATATATCAATATACACAATTAATCAAACAAACAACTTAAACAAATTAAATACAACAAATAATCATGCCAATCAAGCAAACAAAGAATAACCCTCAATAGGATTTTCTCACAATCAATCACTAACAAGGTTTCTTAATGCTAAGAGAGGTTGAGGAGGAGTGTCTTCCTCTTACCTAAGAGAAGAAAGCAAGAGAAGCCTGCTAGAATCACCTTGCAATTTTCGGATTTAGTACCTCCAAGAACCCTAAAATTTCAATCTCATTAAAATAGCACCAATGCTTAAAAAATAATGTATGGATGGTCACCAAGAAGACCATAGAAATGAAAATGAGACAAAGGAAGTAAAGAATCAAGAACTTACCTAAAAACCCTAAGCTTGAAGCTTGAAGAAAATGGTGAAAATGATGGATTTTCAAAGAACCACCAACTAGAAAAGTGTTTAGGAGATGGAGAGGATTAAGAAAATGGGGTTGGATGAAAATTTTGTGATGGATGAGGGGAGAAGAGGCTGCTGGCCGAATGGCTCTAGAGAGAAGGAGGAGAGAGAAATTTCAAAGGAAGAAGAAGAAGGTAGAGAGAGAAAGTGAATAGAAAATTTAAAGTAATAGCTTTTGAATTTTGAAAACTTGTATAGTTTTAATTAAATGAATTAAAGCACAAATTTCACCTCCCAAAAAGTGTGCAGCCGTGAGCTAGGAGAGAGAGAAGAGAGAGTGAAAATTGGTTAGCTTCCTTGGGAAGCTTGGAGGAAATTTCCAAGAAGCTTCCTTGAAGCTTCCCTGAGAAGCTGTGCACAATTCTCAATAAAGTGCATAGTAAGCTTGTCTCCTTAATTAAATACATCTGACAGATGATTAATTACACTGTTAGAATTATTTTTCCAATGAATAAAAATTATAGTTGATGAAAATAATATTTTATTGTTCATCAGATAATTTTATGATACAGTAATTTTATTTATCAGATAAACCTCAAAAAATACAAGCCTCGCAAACTGTGCCTGGCCTTGGGTTTAGTAAGATCCCCCGTCGACACGTTGATAGTTCAAAGTTTACCAGCCTCAGGGAAAAAATTTCGTTGCCCCGGCTCCGCTCAGCGCGTACGTAAAATGAGAAATATACTAAAATATTTGATATTTTTAGAAAAATCCACAAAAATTCCTAAAAATCACAAATATTGAAAAATGACTATTCATCACTGAACAAACAATTTTCCAAAGTGTTTGACTGACTCTGTTCAGTGCGCACGTAAAATGAGAAATATATTAAAATATTCAATATTTTCAAAATATTCCAGAAAAATCTCCAAAAATCATGAATATTGGGAAATGACTATTCATAATGGAATAAATCATTTCTGGGGTGTTACACTGACTTTGCTCATTGTGCACGCAAAATGAGAAATATATTAAAATATTCAACATTTCCGAAAAAATCCACAGAAATTTCCAAAAATCTTAAATATTATAAAATGATGATTAATGATAAAATAAATAATTTTCGGGGTGTTACAACTCTCCCCTTCTAAAAAGAAATTTTGTCTTCGAAATTTGCATACCTTAGAATAATTGTGGGTGTTGCTCCTTCATCTTGTCTTCCAGCTCCCAGGTTGTATCTCCAATTATCTCGTTCCATATTACCTTCACCAATGAGATCTCCTTGCCTCATAGTTGCTTCATCCTTCTGTCCTCGATTCTCACAGGAGGTGCCTCATAGGTTAAGTTCTCTTTTAATTGTACTATATCTGGTGCTATGACATGACTTGGGTCAGGAAGATATTTTCGAAGTTGTGACACATGGAAAACATTATGAATGTTTGAGAGGAAAAGGGGTAAGGCTATTTGGTAGGCTACAGGACCTACTCGGTGAATAATTTGGTATGATCCAAGAAATTTTGGAGTAAGTTTTCTAGATTTCAAGGCCCGGCCTACCCCAATCGTAGGTGTGACTTTCAGGAATACATGCTCGCCTTCCTTAAACTCAAGAGGCTTTCTCCTTTGTTCTGCATAACTCTTTTGTCGGCTCTGAGCTGTCCTCATCTTCTCCTGAATCATTTTAACCTTCTCAGTTGTCTGCTGTATAATCTCTGGTCCAATAGTATGGTGCTTGCCGTCTTGGTAGCAACATAAAGGCGTTCGACACCGTTGTCTATACAGAGCCTCATAGGGTGCCATCCCTATGCTCGAATGATAACTGTTGTTGTAGGTGAATTCCATCAACGGTAGAACGTCATCCCAACTTCCAGTATGTTCCATGGTACAAGCTCTAAGTAAATCTTCCAAAGATTGGATCGTCCTCTCTGATTGACCATCAGTCTGTGGATGATAAGCAGAACTCAGACGTAACTTTGTCCCTAATGCTTCTTGCAGACTCCGCCAGAAATTCGAAGTAAATCTCGGACCCCTATCTGAAACAATACTTGTAGGCACACCGTGCAATCTAACAATCTCCCCAATATAGATCTGAATCAGTCTCTCCAGTTTGTATCTTATGTTGATCGGGAGAAAATGTACTGATTTCGTGAGTCGGTCCACAATTTCCCAAATCGAGTCATGACCTTTTCTTATCCTTGGCAGTCTGACTACAAAATCCATTGCAATGCTGTCCCATTTCCATTCAGGAATAGACAATGGTTGCAGCAATCCCGCTGGTCTTTGATGTTCCACTTTAGCTTTCTGACAAACTAGACAAGTTGATACACTTCTAGTGACGTCACTCTTCATTCCATGCCACCAGAACAACTTCTTCAAGTCTTGATACATTTTTGTTATGCCCGGATGCATACTCAGTTGGCTTGTGTGAGCATGGTTGATGATATATTCTCTAAGCTCTTGGTCACGGAGAATACAAACTCTCCCTCAGAATCTCAAAATTTCATCTGTTCCTTCCGCAAATACTGTTTCATTGCCTTGTCTTATCTGCTCTCTCACTTCTTGCAAGAACTTGTCAACCTTATATTTTTCCTATATGTCATCCATTAACTCATTTGAGATGGTAACCATATTCATGCAGATCTTTCCAGGTTCTAACTCCACAAAAGACCATACATCCCTGAACTGCTCTACTAGATTCTTTTCCTTGATCATCAGGGCTGAGACGCTGATTATCTTCCTACTCAAGGCGTTTGCCACAACATTCGCCTTGCCATGGTGATATAGAAATTAGAAATCGTAGTCCTTCAGGAACTCTAGCCACCTTCGCTGCCTCATGTTCAACTGTTTTTGATCATACAGATACTTCAGGCTTTTGTGAACACTAAAGATGTTGAACGTCGCTCCGTAGAGAAAATGCCTCCATATCTTCAGGGCAAAAACTATAGCCGCTAACTCCAAGTCGTGTGTCGGGTAATTCTTCTCATGTACTCGCAATTGCCTTGAAGCATAAGCCACTACTCTTCCATGCTGCAGAAGTGCAGATCCTAGTCCTTGGTATGAAGCGTCACAGTACACCTCAAACTGTTCATTCGGATCAAGTAACACTAAGACTGGCGAGGTAGTCAGCCGATTCTTCAACTCTTGGAAACTCTGTTCATAATTGTCGATCCATTCAAAAGCTTGGTTCTTCCTCGTGAGTTGTGTAAGTGGTCCTGCAATCTTGGAGAATCCCTCAATGAACCTCCGGTAATATCCTGCCAATCCCACGAAGTTACGAATCTCCGTCACTGACTTTGGCCTTTCCCATTGTAGCACTGCCCCCACTTTTGATGGATCCACCGCAATCCCATCCTTCGAGATTACATGACCCAGAAATTTAACTTCTTCCAGTCAAAACTCATATTTTGACAGTTTGGCATATAGTTCTTTCTTCTTCAAAATCTGAAGAACTATACTGAGGTGTTTAGCATGCTCCTCCTGATTTTGAGAGTATACCACAATGTCATCAATGAAGACCACAATGAATCTGTCCAAGTAAAGACGAAAGATTCAGTTCAAGTAGTCCATAAAGATAGTTGGTGCATTCGTCACGCCAAACGGCATCACGAGATATTCGTAATGGCCGTAACGGGTATGAAAAGCAGTCTTGGGTATATCCTCCGTCTTCACTCATATCTGATGATACCCAGATCGTAGATCGATATTCAAAAACACCGTTGCTCCCTTCAGTTGGTCCATTAAGTCGTCAATTCTTAGGAGTGGATATTTATTCTTGATCGTCACTTTGTTCAGTTGCCAGTAGTCCACACACAATCTTGATGAACCATCATTCTTGCGAACTAACAGTACTGGTGCTCCCCACGGTGACACACTCGGTCTGACAAATTACTTTTCCAAAAGCTCCTCTAGCTATTTCTTGAGCTCAGCTAACTCTATCAGTGCCATCCTATAAGGTGCTATAGACACGGGACCAGCTCCCAGTACAAGGTCAATAGCAAACTCTATTTCTCGCACCGGTGGTAAACCAGGTACATCCTCAGGAAAGACTTCGGGAAACTTATTCACCACTGGAATTCTGTTCACATCAACCTCACTCTCGACTTTCAAAGAAGACAGTAGCATGTATCCGTGAGCTTCTTCTTTCAAGAGAGCTTGAACTCGGTTGGCCGTTAGAAATCTAGAATCCTCATCTATGGGAAAAACTATGATTTTCCTTGAACAATCTAATAGAACATGGTTGGAAGACAACCAGTCCATTCCTAAGATTATATCTAGTTGGGAAACGGGTAAACAGATCAGATCGACTGAAAAGGTTCGACCTTCAATAATCAATAGACAATTTAGACAGACTTTGGTAGTAATTACTAGTTTATCAGTGGAGGTAGAAACAGTTAAGTTAAAAGGTAAGGTGGACACTGGTAAACTAAGTCTTTGCACACAGTCAGACGATATGAAAGAATGGGTTGCCCCAGAGTCATACAGTACAGTTAAAAGACTACCTTCTATGGTGCCTTCCCCTTGAATCAAATCTTCGGAATCGGAGGCTTCAACTCCGCTCATGGTGTAATCTTACCCTCCATCTTGTGGTTTCTTGGCACTTGCAGCATTGATCGAAGGTTCAACCTTCGCTTGATTGCAAATTTCAGGACATGTGGCCAGGTTTGCCACATCTGAAGTAGATGATCCCCTTTATGGTGCAGTCCCTTGTGAGATGATCTTTCCCACACTTTAGGCATTTCGAAGGATACACCATGTTCTGGCCCGTCCGATTCCCAGCAGAACTTCCACCAAAACTTCCACCCGTGATTTGTTGTTGATTTCCCATTGGTCGAGAATAAGGCTTCTTCTGGAAGCGGTTAAAACTGTTACCGCCGCCTCTTTGGAACTTTATCGGCCCAAAGTTCCTGTTCCTCGTATCTCTAGATTGCTCCAGAGCCTCTACTTGACAGCATGTATCCAGCAGTTCTGAGAATTCATTGATCTTCAGGGTGATCACAGCCTTCTTCACCTCATACCTCAGTCCTTCTGTGAATCTCTGATACTTCCAGGCATCATTTTGTTGATGCTGAAAGTACGTCCAAAATTGGGACAAGTTTTCGAATCTGGCTGCGTATTCACTAACGATCATATTCCCTTGCCGTAAGTTGAGAAATTCTAACTCCTTCGCGTGTCTTGCGCTTGCAGGAAAATATTTATCCAAGAATTTTTCCTTGAACAAGTCCCAAGTAATCTCGCGGTTTACAGCTTCCAGTATTCTCTGCACTCCATTCCACTAGTTTTCAGCATTGCCCACAAGCATAAAAGTTGTATAGGTCACCTTCTTATTCTCAGCGCAGTTCATCCCTCAAAAGACTTTTTCTAACTCCTTGATCCACAGACTAGCCTTGTCCGGATCAAAATTCTCCTTTGAATTGAGGAGAGTTGTGGCGGTGAAACTCTACCAAGTTTTGAGCATCTGCAGTAGCCTCGAGCTGTTGAGCAGCTCGTTCTTGCTGTTGAGTAACTCTCTCCTGTTGCTGAGTAGCTTGCTCAGTTTATTGTGCGACGGCCTCAGCCATCCTCTGCATCGCCGCTATAGCTGCTACCATGTCTTCCCTTTGTGCCATGGTATTGTCTCAAGTTAGAGTAACTGAAAGACAAAAGGAAAGTCAGTTGTATCCACTAGGGATACCAAACAATACATCTTTGCATTTGATTTTCAGAGAACACATAGCACAAACAAGACAGACTCAATCACAAGACCCAAAGAAACATAAACCGGGGCTCTGATACCAACTTAATGTAACGCCCCTTTTTGGGAGGGAACGTCACATTGTCAATTACAATGCAGAAATAAAATTTATATAAGTTAAGACCCGGTTCTCCATAATATAATAAAAATTTTACTTGATTATAGTTATATAATTAAATTAGTGAATATTTTGTTGTTGTTTATAATTGATAATTTATAAAATTTAGTGATAAGGCATAATAACGATGATTACCGTAAATGACAATAAAAGAGCAAGACAGAAGTAAAGCATACATTGGATCAAACATTGCATATTCATATATGTATATATACTTATATCAAATTTGTTTAGTTACAAAGCCTAGTATACCAAAAAGCAAAACTATACCTGCCCCAAAAGATCATACATATACATTCCCAAGATATCAGAAATATATTGCCCACTACAAAAGACATCAGGGCTCCAAAATAAAAACAATGGCAGCCATCAGTAGCTACCAGCAATATCAATCCCTCAGATGAGGAGGAATCGTATCAGGATCCTCGGGAACCTCTTCGGGGTCTTCCTCATCTGAGGAAACCTCCATAGGAGCCACAGAGCCACGGGCCCGGTGCCCGAGCAGTGGAATCAAAAGAGTCCTCCTGCTGGGTGTAGAAGTGGTTACCCCACATCTCCCGAATGGGCAGATAAAACTCCAAATGCAGGCTGATGCAACAGGTAAAGATCGGCGGCTCATGACGCCCCCAGGCCAAAGAGATCGACACGTCTCCCAGGTAAACACAGCAGTCAGAATTCAGGTTAATGTGCCAGCACTCTGGCCCTCCAAGGAAGTTCAGACGCACATCACCTAGAAATTCATGTATGTGTGCCTCCATGCTTCACAGTAGATGCTAATCGTAATCAAGCCAGAAGCCGGGGAAATCGGGAGCTCCAACCTCCTTGTCGTCATCTTCGATGGGACACAATATACAGGTAGAAAATAACAGAAATATAGGAAAGAGGTAAGACATCCTACCATTATTACTAATTATAGCAGCAAGAAACAAAATGGCGCAAAGTGCCCACATAACATTTTTGACAGCAATAATAATAATAAACATTAAGTAACAGTAATAATCAACCAAGCAGTTCCAGGCAGTTATATATGTCAGTAATACAACATTTCCAATTATAATAATAATAAATACCAGATAATACATGGACTTACTATGCACATGCATACAAAGTCAAAATCCTACTCCATAGAGCTAGACACAAACAGTTGGAGAGAAAGATTAGGAGACATGTCTGCAACTCGGTTGCCGCGGCCAAGGTGCTATAATTCATCAATTTATCCATGTGCACATCATGGCATTGCACAGACAGTCTACACTAGATCACGATATAGGACAGTGCCCGGTCAGGATCGTCAGTGCGTTTGCATCGATCTGCCCCACGGACAGAAGAGCTACCAACTGTCCATTAAGAGGTACCCGCACCCCGACGCCCCCGTGATCAACGATATGACCTACATTAGTCTACTCGCACTCGCACTATGGTGTGTTCAATCTCCTAGGCAACTTGGCCTTAGCAACAATCCAAAGGACATTCACAATGCACAAAGACCCTATGCATAATCATGTATGATCATCATTACATACTATTCCACAATATGCCACAATTAGTCAAAGTAAGAATCAACACATCATTGGTCACTCACATGGAGCCACAATTTCATAATATTAAAATTAAATAAATTAATACATTTTTAAGGTCTATTATGAATTCTCACTTAAAGTTGGCCTTTCTTACAAGGTTTGTCTCTAATTGAATTCTCATAATTAATTAAAACTTCTAATGTAATTTATTCTCATACACTTAGAAGGTTATTCTAAGATCTCAAAGTCTCACACTCTCTTGTTCTTACCTTAATTAAAATTACCCTAAGTTTTATGATAAATTTCATTCTTGGTTCTTTAAAATTTATGAATCTCAAAGTATATCCAATTCTTCCAATTTGCTAACTTTCTATCCTATTACCAATAATTTAATCACTTGATTAATTACGTTTCAAGGTTACCAAAGTTGCATAATTAAGCCCCAAAAAGGCCCTAGAGGCCGTGACCTCCCTAGGGATTAAGTTCCCAAATTTTTCTCTCCATTAATTACCTAATGTACACTTGATTAATTATGAGTTCCACTTGTTACAATTGTTCACAAAGAACCCTAAATTTGGACCCCCAAAATCGTGGCCATCCAAGAACAAATCCAACATCATTTTCTTCTATTTCATACATTCCAATCCATTCAAATATATCAATATACATAACTAATCAAACAAACATCTTAAACAAATTAAATACAACAAATAATCATGCCAATCAAGCGGACAAAGAATAACCCTCAATAGGGTTTTCTCACAGTCAATCACAAACAAGGTTTTTTAATGCTAAGAGAGGTTGAGGAGGAGTGTCTTCCTCTTACCTAAGAGAAGAAAGCAAGAGAAGCCTACTAGAATCACCTTGCAATTTTCGGATTTGGTACCTCCAAGAACCCTAAAATTTCAATCTCATTAAAATAGCACCAATGCTTGAAAAATAATGCATGGATGGTCACCAAGAAGACCATAGAAACAAAAATGAGACATAGGAAGTAAAGAATCAAGAACTTATGCAAAAACCCTAAGCTTGAAGCTTGAAGAAAATGGTGAAAATGATGGATTTTCAAAGAACCACCAACTAGTAAAGTGTTTAGGAGATGAAGAGGATTAAGAAAATGGGGTCGGATGAAAATTTTGTGATGGATGAGGGGAGGAAGAGCTGCTGGCCGAATGGCTCTAGAGAGAAGGAGGAGAGAAAAATTTCAAAGGAAGAAGAAGAAGGTAGAGAGAGAAAGTGAATAGAAAAATTAAAGTAATAGCTTTTGAATTTTGAAAACTTGTATAGTTTTAATTAAATGAATTAAAGCACAAATTTTGCCCCCCAGAAAGTGTGCAGCCGTAAGCTAGGAAAGAGAGAAGAGAGACTGAAAATTGGTTAGCTTCCTTGGGAAGCTTGGAGGAAATTTCCAAGAAGCTTCCTTGAGAAGCTTTGCACAATTCTCAATAAAGTGCATAGTATGCTTGTCTCCTTAATTAAATACATTTGACAGATGATTAATTACACTGTTAGAATTATTTTCCCAGTGAATAAAAATTACAGTTGATGAAAATAATATTTTATTGTTCATCGGATAATTTTATGATACAGCGATTTCATTTATCAGATAAACCTCAAAAAATGCAAACCTCGCAAACTGTGCCCGGCCTCGGGTTTATTAAGATCCCCCGTCAACACGTTAACAGTTCAAGGTTTACCAGCCTCAGGGAAAACATTTCGTTGTCCCGACTCCGCTCAGCGCACATGCAAAACTAAGAATATACTAAAATATTCAACATTTTCAGAAAAATCCACAAAAATTGTTAAAAATCACAAATATTGAAAAATGACTATTCATCATGAAACAAACAATTTTTTGGAGCTTTTGACTGATTCTGCTCAGTGCGCATGTAAAACGAGGAATATATTAAAATATTCAGCATTTCCGGAAAATTCCAGAAAAATCTCCAAAAATCATGAATATTGGAAAATAACTATTCATGATGGAATAAATCATTTCCGGGGTGTTACCCTGACTCTGCTCAGTGTGCATGCAAAATGAAGAATATATTAAAATATTTGATGTTTTCAGAAAAATCCACAAAAATTCCTAAAAATCACAAATATTGAAAAATGACTATTCATCACAAAACAAACAATTTTTCGGAGCGTTTTACTGACTCTGCTCAGTGCGCATGCAAAATAAGGAATATATTAAAATATTTAGTGTTTCCGGAAAATTCCAGAAAAATCTCCAAAAATCATGAATATTGGGAAATGACTATTCATGATGGAACAAATCATTTTCGGGGTGTTACACTAACTCTGCTCAGTATGCACGCAAAATGAAGAATATATTAAAATATTTGACGTTTTTGAAAAAATCCACAGAAATTTCCAAAAATCTTAAATATTATAAAATGATGATTAATGATAAAATAAATAATTTTCGGGGTGTTACACAAGGTAAATGCATAATACATGATCATTTGTTAACTATTATGTATGATTCGGGAGCATCCCACTCCTTTGTTTCTTATGATTGTGTGAAAGTGTTGTATTTACCAGTGTCAGAACTTCCATATGACCTATCTATATCCACCCCCATAGGGAAGCCAGTTATGACTTCAAAAGTATGTTTTGACTATTGTTTAAAAGTAGAGGATAAGCTTTTCTTTGTAAATCTTATCTGTTTACCTCTTATGGATATTGATATCATCTTTGGTATGGATTGGTTGTCTTTTAACCAAGTGATTTTAAACTGTTTAGATAAAACTCTAGTTTTTATGTCTGATTTACCTTCTAGAGTTATTCCTTCTGAGTCAATATATATCAATGCTAATCTGGTGAATCAATGTTTGGTTGAAGGAGCTCAGAGATATGTTCTCCTTTTCTCGTTGAGTGTAGAGGATGAGCAGAGCTTAGGTGATATACTGGTAATGAGGGAGTACCCGGAGGTATTTCCAAGTGAAATAGAGGAGTTGACACCCGAGCGAGAAATAGAGTTTTCTATAGATTTAGTGCCTAGGACGGGACTTATATTTATAGAACCATATAGGATGGCACATTTAGAGTTAGCAGAACTCAAGAAGAAGATAGAGGAGTTGCTAGACAAATAGTTTATAAGACTAAGTGTTTATTGTAACATCCCGAAAATTCTTTATTTCATTATAAATGATCATTTTATAATATTTATGATTTTTAGGAATTTTTGTGGATTTTTCTAAAAATGATGAATATTTTAATACATTCTTCGTTTTGCATGTACACTGAGCGGAGCCGGGGAAACTAGAATATTTTCCCTGAGGCTGGTAAACTTTGAACTGTCAACGTGTCAACGGGAGATCTTACTAAACCCAAGGCCGGGTATAGTTTACGAGGTTTACATTTTTTGAGGTTTTATCTGTTAAATAAAATTTCGGTATCATAAAATCATCTGATGAATAATAAAATATTATTTTCATCAATTGTAAATTTTATTCACTGAGAAAATAATTCCACAGTGTAATTAATCATCTGTCAGATGTATTTAATTTGGATACAAGCTTACTATATACTTTATCGAGGAGCGCGCGAAGCTTCTCAAGGAAGCTTCCTCCAACCATTATTTTATCATTTCTCTCTCTCCCAAATTTGTCTTTGCACGTTTGAAATTAAGGGGTCTAATTCATTTTTCATTCTCACATTTTCCTCCTCCCGTACGCAAAGACTCACTATTCACTCATCTTTCTCTCTTTTCATTTCACTCCACAGCAGCACACCATCCACCCACATTTGTATTTTTATCTTCCAAAATGTCACACTCCTAGCACCATTTCGTGTTTGGAGAACCACCATCATTGAGGAAATCATCTTCAAAGTTCTACATTTTCTTCATCTTCATTTTTCTCCACGGTTGAAGCTTAAAGGTTGGAACTTTAAGGTAAAGCTTTTAGCTTTTTCTCATCTCCTCTCATTTTCGTAACCCACAGTCATTTTGATGACCATGGGTATCCATTTCAATACTTGATTCTGATTTTGGTAAGTTTGAATGTTCAAGGATCTCCTGGAAGCTGAAAACGTAACTTCTGACCAAAAGGAGGAACCTTTCTTTGTGCTTCTCCCAGGTAAGAAGAAGACACTCCTCCTCAACCTCTTTTAGCATTTAGGGACGTTGTTTGTGATTGGTACTGTGATCCATCTCTGTTTGAATGCTGCTGGTGATGTATTTGTATATGCTATTTGATTGTTGTGTGATTTGATATATATGTCTGGAACATATAATCTAAAAGGAACGCTGTCGGGATGGCTCTCGGATGGCCATGCCTTGAGACTAGAATTTTGGGATTATTGGTGAGAAGTGGTAATGACTTGATTTCTGATCATTAAGTGAAATGTCAAAACCTATCGTGTAGGAACCCCTTGCCAAACCCGTCGAATGTGATGCCCGTCGAATTTGATTCCTGGTCATTTAGTGCAATGTCAAAACCTGTGGTGTAGGAACCCCTGGCCAAACCCGTTGAATGTGATGCCCGTCGAATTTGATTTCTGATCATTTAGTGCATTATCAAAATCTGTCGAGTATGAACTTCTGGCCAAACCCGTCGAAGGTGATGTCATGATCACTCAATAAAGTCAAAACCTGTCGAGTATGAACCTCTGGCCATGCCCGTCGAATATCCATCGAGTATGAACTCCTGACCACTTAGGAGAGAAACTCCTCCAATGAAAAATCAGTCGAATTTGAATGACCACATCCGTCGAGTGAAATATTCGTCGAGTTAGAATGTCAATAACCATTGAGACATACCTGTCGAGTGGATCTTCTGTCCATTTATCAGAAGCTTCCCAAAGTTAATATTCGTCGAGTAGAACGTCAAGACACGTCGAATTAGAGTTCTGACCACAGTGTTTTCGTCGGTTCGACACTTGGGAGATTTCTCCAACGTCGACACCCACATCCATCGAATTGGACTTCTGCTGACCTTCTGGAAAGAATTCGACAATTCTGACCTCTGTTTGACAGAACCCCCATCCGACAAAAATTGGTTTTTATCCAATCTTGTTATAAAATATTCTCCTATTTTTCATCCTTATGCTATGTTAGTCTTCGTCAAATGGCAGCCTCAATTTTCCACTAAATGCATAGTATCCGTCGAATTCACAACCATGGTTTATCACCCCATACCTAGCAATTAAATCTGTGATGTTGTTAGTGATTCTGGCCATGTATCTTCCTGGATTCAAAACCCTTGGATTAATAAAAGTACATAAATCATAAATAATTGGATGATTAGAGATTAAGTAGGGATTCATAAACAGGGAAGAACTTGAGTATGGGTGAGCTTTTGAGGCACATAATGAATTTAATGGTTGACTTTTATCATGACTATGAAATGAAAATTGTGAATGTCCTTAAAATGTACTATTGGATTGTTGTATACCCGTGAATGGGATCAGATCTTGTGATAAATGATATGACATGCATGTGAAGCATGATGGGCCTAGTTGGTCATGAGGAGTATGATTGTGTCATGCATTGAACAAAAAGAAAGAGATTGTCCGTTGGACTTGGTTAAGGCCGGTAGCCTAGGAGTTGAACTTACACCTTTGTGCGGGTGCGAATAGACAAGTGTAGGTTACTTGTTGGCCTTGGGGGCGTCAGGGTGCGGGTACCTCACAATGGGCAACTGGTAGCTCTCTGTCTATGGGGCAGACCGATGCAAACACACTGACGATCCGAACCGAGACGCTGTCCTATGTCGAGATCTGTGTAGAATGTCTTGTAAAATGCCATGTTGTACAAAATGATAAATTGAGAATTTTTAGCACTTAAGGGCCTGGGCAGCCAAGAATACAGACATACCTCCTGATCGTTCCCTCCGACTGTTTTGTGTCTAGCTCCATGGAGTAGGATTTTGACTATTGAGGGCACATGTGCATAGTGAGTCCATGAATTATCTGGCATTCATTGTTATTATAATTGGAACTGTTGTACTTCTGATATATCTATATGTATATGACTACCTGGAACTGTTTAGTTGATCATAATTGGTATGGAATGTTTATTACCATTATTGCTGTCATAAATGCTATGTGGGCGCTTTGCGCCGTTTGGTTTCTCGATGCTATAATTGGTAATGATGGTAGGATGTCTTACCTCTTTCTTGTACTTTTCTTGCTCTATGTCAATTTTTGGTTAAAGACTGTAAGTGGGAACGAGGTTAGATTCTTTTGGATTTTCTTGGTTTGACCCACTGTATCCGGTGATGTCGTCGCAAAGGGAGTTCTATTAGGTTCGTTCGAATTGTGTTCACTTGTGGTGTCAACGCGCGGCGAGTCGATTGGACCGATAAGACGTATTTAACATGCTGCGGATCTAACTTTGACCATGAAGAGGACTGCGATTGAAGACCTTATCTTGTATTTCTCACTACACCGGTGAGCCCGGAGTTGCCTCACGCATTCGGGATTCGATGGAGTGTCCAACTCCTTAGTTGTATATAGGGTGTGGGTAGTTGATATTTTATTTTGCATTACCTATATAAAAATGTATTTTGGGTATGTGTATGTTTTAAGGTGATTATCCAGACTTAAAGGTTGTAAATTGAGTACATTCTATAATTCATATTTTAATTAGTTGTATATGTAATATTCATTCGTGGCTCCTATTTTCCTCATATGCGAAATAATTAATATATTTGTAAAGTTTGTTATTTGACAATGTTAGCACGCCGAAATTTAGTGACCGTGATATAATGACGATTGTGCTGTGTTTATTAAATTGAGGGGTGTTGCATTAAGGTGGTATCAGAGCTCAGTTCATCCTGTTGAGTCGGGGTATAGACTGACTATGCTTAGACATGTTAGAAGTTTTTGTACGTTGTGTACTTCATTGTCTCTTGATTGAGATGTTGGGAAAGGAAGGCATAGCTTGCCATAGGTTGAGTGTTGGTAGCTACTGTTACACAGTTACCTGACATTGAGTACTGGCCCACTCAATGTTTAATGTTCTGTGTCTACAGGAAACTATGACTTCACCTAGGCGTATTAAGGCAATAAGAATTATTTAGAAAGAAGCTCAGCTGGTATGACTGAACTTGCTTAGGATTTATTTGCATTTATACCTTTGTTGTGTTACCTCTAGAATTGTTTGCGCCTATGGGTTAGAAAAAGGGTAGTTGAATAAGACTTGCAAGGTTTGTGGACCGAGGTGTCCAAGAGGTTTTCGAAAATCGATACTATTTGGAAAAGAGTATCTGGCGTGAGTGTTGGTTCGAGGAGCTACACAGAAGTCAAAAACTTACAGGGGATTACACCGCGGAAGGCAGAATGAAAGAGCTCAAGTTATAGTCTTTTGAGTTTGTCTTGATTGGGTTATGTGACTTTTGTGCTTGGTTTCCAAAAAGAGACAATATTGTTTGGAATGAATGCTTTTGATTTTCCCTTATTATTTGACTTGTTTGTTCTTGAAGGAAGACAATGACTCGAGGCAAATATAAGCGCGTGAACGCGGGGAGTGACAATGATGACACGACTGCGGTAACCGAAGAAATACAAAGAATGGTTAATGTAACTACACGCCAAGATCAGAGAGCTGCACAACAGCAGGAATTGGAAGTTGAGGTTCGAAATTTGAAGGAAGAAAGTTAATTTTGGGGTAACTCTGGATTACCGAAGTTCCAAAGGAGGAACCGTGGAAAGGCCAATCAGTTTAAGTAGAAACCGTATACATTACGACCAAGGGAGCAGTAGCGACATCAAACGCATCATGGTGGTGCGAGTGGTAGTAAGTCCAATCCAACTGTGGTACCGTTATCAATGTGTAAGAAGTGCGGAAATGACCACTTCACGAGGGACTGTAAAATCGAAGAAAGAATTTGTTTCAAGTGTAGAAAGCAAGGACATGTGTGGAGGGATTGTGCTTTACATGAGACAAAGCCTCCATATGCGATCAAAAGGGCAATTTGCTTCAAGGTTGGAAAGGACCATTTAACCAAGGATTGTACGAACGGTGGGATAATTTGTTTCAAATGCAGAGAGCTAGGACATGTGGCTAAGAATTGTACTTCGCAAAGGACGAAGCCTTTTGTCGGTGATGCACGCACTTCACAATCTCACGAAGAAAGGAGAGTAAATTTCTCAAGTGGAGTAGAAATGTCCAATACTGAAGACCTGAACGAGGGAGCTTGTACTACGATGGATGACCCTGTGATTGTACTATATAATTCTGGGGGTAACCCGTTTCTTTATGATGTATGAATGTAGGAATCCAGTAGGGATGTTCGTACCTTCGTTATTTTTTTTTGACAAAGTTATTTCTATTTTGGCTGCTAAGAACTTGTTGATGGTAGCCAAGTTGTTTAAAATTGTCCTATGACCTGTTGAAGGCTGAATCTTTTGGTGATCTGATTCGTTTACTTCTTTTGCAAATTAGATATAATGTTAACGAAAGGATTGGTTATCTTTCAACCATATCCTGTTGAAATATTCCAATGAAATTCTAAGAGTACGTTTCTGGAATTGGGTTATCTATGTATTGACTTCCTTTCAATTCGAATGATACTATTCTCGTTTGTAAGCCTGCTCTTATTACAACTAGTTTATTTAAAAACTATCCTATTGTTGTTAGAAATTGGAACCCTTTTTCCAATTTAATTACCTACTCTCTTCATGAATAGGCTTGATCTCAGGAAGGAGATTAATCATTTTCTAAACAGGTCTCGTCATTCAATTCCAATGGAAACTTAGTGTTGCCTGAGGTAGAAATTTCCTAGATGTGAATCAATGAAACTCACTCCTAAGTTTTATTGTATCGTATCATACTCTTCGTTAGGCGGGTCCAGTGGTAAATCAAGTGACTTCCCTATTTTTCTTTCTAACCTTTATAATGTTTCTAGTATGCTTCAATTGAGTAGATGTATTCCCGAATCTGAACCATAACAATGCGCCAAGTGTAGTACAATTAGGTGAGAACTTACCCTATGAGACATTTGTTCGAATCAAGGAAAGATGGTTTGGCAAATCAATTAAAGGACGCCGCTATTTCCTCCAAGATCAACTTGTATTCTGGACTATCATCGAGTTCGCTCAAAGATTTGTCATTATCCTTGTTGATGACATTCTGATCTATTCTTGACGTTTAGAGGGACGTACCAAATCTCTCGGAATAATTCTTAAAATCCTGAAGAAGAAGAAGAAGTTATGCGAAAACTTATCTAAGTACAAATTCTAGTTGGAGGTAGTTCAACCTTTGAGTTACGCTAGAAGCTGTTCAAGTACGAATTTCGGTTTGAGGCAGTTTAACTTTTGAGTCAAGTGATCTTTAAAAGAAGGAACTATTGGAGATCAGTCGCAAGTTGGAGCAGTTCTTCAATGGGAAAGACCGATGACTGTACCAAAGATTCGTAACTATATAGGATTAGCTGATTAATATGGGAGACTCGTCACAGAATTCTCTAAAGTGGCAAGATTTCTCATCTAACTCATGTATGAGGGTCAAGTATTGTATGGGCTGATGTGTACAGGGGGATATTTTCAAAGATTGAAGAGACACTCGATTTCTTTGCCAAAGGTGATTCTGCCCAAATCCTAGTGGACTTTTTGAGATGCCTAGTGATGCTTCACACTGGAAGTTTAGAACGTGTGCTTGACCAGAATAGAAGGAATGGTAACGTACGCTTAGAGACAAATTGAGAATACATGAGAAGGATTACCTTACACCAACTCAGAGTTAGCTTTGTAGTTGCATTGAAGATCTAGAAGCATTTTCTACGAGGAGAAATTCACAATACCTATGGTAATCTTAAGGGCCAAAGGTATTTTGGCCTATTGGAATGAGTTGAACACGAGGCAGAAACGGTGATTATAAGTTTTGAAAGTTTTCAACTTTTCCATTTTAGTATAATCTCGGAAGAGGCGAACGTCGTAGCGAATACCTTAAGAAGAAAGTACGCTTAGTTGTTTACTACAGTGAGCAAGAAGAATAAGTTCGATAGAGCCACTCAGCGGTGTACAGTCGTTTGGAGAGTTGGCTGTTGGATGGCTAAAGACTCAAGGAGCGTAGGATCTTTTATTAATCGGCCTATGACGTCAACACGTTTTGCTCGATTATATAAGATGCTAAGTGGAAGGAAGCAACCTTATTGCCAGTGATTTGGATTGATGTAGCTGAAGATATAATATGAGAACTAGGAGACAAAATGAAAGAAACACAGTCGCGTTTGTCCTAAGATATGATGAATTTCGATGACGAAATTCCTTTTTAGAAGGGGAGTGTTGTAACATCCCGAAAATTCTTTATTTCATTATAAACGATCATTTTATAATATTTATGATTTTTAGGAATTTTTGTGGATTTTTCTGAAAATGATGAATATTTTAATATATTCTTCGTTTTGCATGTACACTGAGCGAAGCCGGGGAAACTAGAATATTTTCCCTGAGGCTGGTAAACTTTGAACTGTCAACGTGTCAACAGGGGATCTTACTAAACCCGAGAGTGGGCACAATTTACGAGGTTTACATTTTTTGAGGTTTTATCTGTTAAATAAAATTTTGGTATCATAAAATCATCTGATGAATAATAAAATATTATTTTCATCAATTGTAAATTTTATTCACTGAGAAAATAATTCCACAGTGTAATTAATCATCTGTCAGATGTATTTAATTTAGAGACAAGCTTACAATGTACTTTATCGAGGAGCGCGCGAAGCTTCTCAAGGAAGCTTCCTCCAACCATTATTTTATCATTTCTCTCTCCTCCCAAATTTATGCTGCACGTTTGAAATTAAGGAGGTCTAATTCATTTTTCATTCTCACATTTTTCTCCTCCTGTACGCAGCACTCACTATTCACTCATCTTTCTCTCTTTTCATTTCACTCCATAGCAGCACACCATTCACCCACATTTGTATTTTTATCTTCCAAAACGTCACACTCCTAGCACCATTTCATGTTTGGAGAACCACCATCATTGAGGAAATCATCTTCAAAGTTCTACATTTTCTTCATCTTCATTTTTCTCCACTGTTGAAGCTTAAAGGTTGGAACTTTAAGGTAAAGCTTTTAGCTTTTTCCTCATCTCCTCTCATTTTCGTAACCCACAGTCATTTTGATGACCATGGGTATCCATTTCAATACTTGATTCTGATTTTGGTAAGTTTGAATGTTCAAGGATCTCCTGGAAGCTGAAAACATAACTTCTGACCAAAAGGAGCAACCTTTCTTTGTGCTTCTCCCAGGTAAGAGGAAGACACTTCTCCTCAACCTCTTTTAGCATTTAGGGACGTTGTTTGTGATTGGCACTGTGATCCATCTCTGTTTGAATGCTGCTGGTGATGTATTTGTATATGCTATTTGATTGTTGTGTGATTTGATATATATGTCTGGAACGTATAATCTAAAAGGAACGCTGTCGGGTTGGCTCTCGGATGGCCACGGCTTGAGACTAGAATTTTGGGATTATTGGTGAGAAGTGGTAATGACTTGATTTCTGATCATTAAGTGAAATGTCAAAACCTGTCGTGTAGGAACCCCTGGCCAAACCCGTCGAATGTGATGCCCGTCGAATTTGATTCCTGGTCATTTAGTGCAATGTCAAAACCTGTCGTGTAGGAACCCCTGGCCAAACCCGTCGAATGTGATGCCCGTCGAATTTGATTTCTGATCATTTAGTGCATTATCAAAATCTGTCGAGTATGAACTTCTGGCCAAACCCGTCGAAGGTGATGTCATGATCACTCAGTAAAGTCAAAACCTGTCGAGTATGAACCTCTGGCCATGCCCGTCGAATATTCGTCGAGTATGAACTCCTGACCACTTAGGAGAGAAACTCCTCCAATGCAAAATCCGTCGAATTTGAATGACCACATCCGTTGAGTGAAATATTCGTCGAGTTAGAATGCCAATAACCATTGAGACATACTTGTCGAGTGGATCTTCTGTCCATTTATCAGAAGCATCCCAAAGTTAATATTCGTTGAGTAGAACGTTAAGACCCGTCAAATTAGAGTTCTGACCACAGTGTTTTCGTCGGTTCGACACTTGGGAGATTTCTCCAACGTCGACACCCACATCCGTCGAATTGGACTTCTGCTGACCTTCTGGAAAGAATTCGACAGTTCTGACCTCTGTTTGACAGAACCCCCATCCGACAGAAATTGGTTTTTATCCAATCTTGTTATAAAATGTTCTCCTATTTTTCATCCTTATGCCATGTTAGTCTTCGTCGAATGGCAGCCTCAATTTTCCACTAAATGCATAGTATCCGTCGAATTCATAACCATGGTTTATCACCCCATACCTAGCAATTAAATCTGTGATGTTGTTGGTGATTCTGGCCATGTATCTTCCTGGATTCAAAACCCTTGGATTAATAAAAGTACATAAATCATAAATAATTGGATGATTAGAGATTAAGTAGGGATTCATAAATAGGGAAGAACTTGAGTATGGGTGAGCTTTTGAGGCACATAATGAATTTAATGGTTGACTTTTATCATGACTATGAAATGGAAATTGTGAATGTCCTTAAAATGTACTATTGGATTGTTGTATACCCGTGAATGGGATCAGATCTTGTGATAAATGATATGACATGCATGTGAAGCATGATGGGCCTAGTTGGTCATGAGGAGTATGATTGTGTCATGCATTGAACAAAAAGAAAGAGATTGTCCGTTGGACTTGGTTAAGGCCGGTAGCTAGGAGTTGAACTTACACCTTTGTGCGGGTGCGAATAGACAAGTGTAGGTTACTTGTTGACCTTGGGGCGTCGGGTGCGGGTACCTCACAATGGGCAATCGGTAGCTCTCTCGTCGTGGGGGCGGAGCCGATGCAAACACACTGACGATCCGAACCGAGACGCTGTCCTATGTCGAGATCTGTGTAGAATGTCCTGTAAAATGCCATGTTGTACAAAATGATAAATTGAGAATTTTTAGCACTTGAGAGCCTGGGCAGCCAAGAACACAGACATACCTCCTGATCGTTCCCTCCGACTGTTTTGTGTCTAGCTCCATGGAGTAGGATTTTGACTATTGAGGGCACATGTGCATAGTGAGTCCATGAATTATCTGGCATACATTGTTATTATAATTGGAACTGTTGTACTTCTGATATATCTATATGTATATGACTGCCTGGAACTGTTTAGTTGATCATAATTGCTATGGAATGTTTATTACCATTATTGCTGTCATAAATGCTATGTGGGCGCTTTGCGCCGTTTGGTTTCTCGATGCTATAATTGGTAATGATGGTAGGATGTCTTACCTCTTTCTTGTACTTTTCTTGAAATATGTCAATTTTTGGTTAAAGACTGTAAGTGGGAACGAGGTTGGATTCTTTTGGATTTTCTTGGTTTGACCCACTGTATCCGGTGATATCGTCGCAAAGGGAGTTCTATTGGGTTCGTTCGAATTGTGTTCACTTGTGGTGTCAACGCGCGGCGAGTCGATTGGACTGACAAGACGTATTTAACATGCTGAGGATCTGACTTTGACCATGAAGAGGACTGCGATTGAGGACCTTATCCTGCATTTCTCACTACACCGGTGAACCCGGAGTTGCCTCACGCATTCGGGATTCGATGGAGTGCCCAACTCCTTAGTTGTAGATAGGGTGTGGGTAGTTGATATTTTATTTTGCATTACCTATATAAAAATGTATTTTGGGTATGTGTATGTTTTAAGGTGATTATCCAGACTTAAAGGTTGTAAATTGAGTACATTCTATAATTCATATTTTAATTAGTTGTATATGTAATATTCATTCGTGGCTCCTATTTTCCTCATATGCGAAATAATTAATATATTTGTAAAGTTTGTTATTTGACAATGTTAGTACTCCAAAATTTAGTGACCGTGATATAATGACGATTGTGCCGTGGTTATTAAATTGAGGGGTGTTGCATTTATCCATGGGGAGCATTGGAGTTGTTAATAAAGAAAAAAGATGGTACCATGAGATTTTATGTTGACTATAGGTAGCTAAACAAGGTAACCATCAAGAACAAATATGTGTTGCCTAGCATAGACGATCTAATGGATCAATTAAGGGGAGTAGCAATTTTCTCAAAGATTGACCTAAGATCAAGATATCACCAGATAAGAGTTAGGGATGAGGACATCCCTAAGACCGCTTTTAGAACTATGTATGGACATTATGAGTATCTTGTGATGTCCTTTGGGTTGACAAATACCCTAGTAGTGTTCATGGATTACATGAATAAGATTTTTAGACCCTACCTAGACAAGTTTGTGGTAGCGTTTATAAATGATATCTTATTCTATTCTAAGACAATGGTATTCTAAGACAATGAAAGAGCATGAGCAATATCTTAGCGTAGTTTTAGAAAACTTGAAGGAAAAAAAATTGTTTGCTAAGCTGTCAAAGTGTGAGTTCGGGTGAAAGCAAGTTTAGTTTCTAGGCTATATAATTTCTCAAGGGGGAATTTCCATGGACTCAAGTAAAGTCGAAGCTGTGTTACCGTGGGAAAGACCCACCACTGTGACTGAGATCATAAGTTTCTTAGGCATGGCTGGGTATTATAGAAGGTTTATAAAGGAATTTTCTTCGTTAGTGTTACCCATGACTAGACTGACTAGGAAAGGTAGTACTTTCGAGTTAACTCAGGATTGTGAGAATAGTTTCCAAGAGCTAAAGTTGAGGTTAATCACCACCCTAGTGTTGGTAATTCTAGATCCTCAAGAGAACTTTGAAGTGTTCTGTGATGCTTCAAAGATGGGTTTAGGGTGTGTTTTGATGTAGAACATACGAGTAGTTGCCTATGCATCAAGTTAATTGAGGCCACATGAGGAGAACTACCCTACTCATGATTTGGAGTTGGCAATGGTAGTGTTTGCCTTAAAAGTTTGGAGACATTACATATATGGATTCTAATTTGAGGTGTTCAATGATCATAAGAGTTTGAAATGCCTATTTGATCAAAAAAACTGAACATGAGGTAGAGGAGATGGATGGAGTTCTTAAAGGACTATGACTTTGAGCTAAAGTATCATTCGAGTAAGGCCAATGTAGTGGCTAATGCACTAAGCAAGAAATTATTTCATGTGTCTTGGATGATGATCCAAGAGAGTGAACTTCTTGAGAGTTTTAGAGACTTGAGTATTCCGGAGACTATTGGGAATTGCGGATACATCACGTAATATAAAAACAAAATTCCCACCAAGGATCTATGCGAAAAGAGGACCATAATCGGTGTTTCTTTTTAGTTTACCTCTTGAAGCGAAATGAAAAATGATCAAGTAAATCTCAAGCATCGCAACAACAATGACGCCTCTACATTATCCATATGAACAAACTTGCAAAACATCCAATGTCCACATTCTTAGAGTTTGACCTCTCTGCCACAGTGCTAGTTATAAAGAGAAGGGAAACCTATCATTCTCTCACTCACTATTTCTGTCAACTGTAGCTAGGGTTTGTCATACGTGTGATAACTCCATGAAATGTAGTTATTTATGCCCCATATTTGTGCTTCATGGTATGCTTAGTCCTTGTTCTTATGCATATTTGGAAGGTTTTATGTTTATATTTGTGGAATTCTATTTTGAGATCTTCCTTTATGTTTTTGAGCAATTTGTGCATATTTATTAATTGATTAAGTAGATTTGTAATTATATTTAACTTAGTGCTTTCTCTAATACAGGAAGGGTTCAAAAGAGATAAATTAATGCAAGCCAAGGCCCAGCATTAGAGGAAAGAAGCCAAGGATGCATTCCAGTATACCACGCCACGGCGTAAACATGTGCACGCTGCGGCATGACGATCTCAATCAGCGCATACTGACAAGACAGAGAACTCCACGTCGCGGCATGGGAATTGGTCATGCCGTGGTGCGCATCAGTGAACTGAGTCTATTTATTCTATTTTTCACGCTATTTCACCGTCTCTCTCAGGTTTCTCTCTTAGGTTTTTAGCTTTTTAGATTTTAAGGTTAGAGGCTATAGCGGGGATCTCCATTGGGGGTGGAGATGGAGCTTGGGGAGCTAAGAATGGAAGCCCTCTTTCTCTTGGAGGAGGATCTGAGCTTCAATGGCAAAATCCATAAGCTTTCTCTTTCTCCCTTTGCTTTCTTCTCTTCCTCATTATTTGATCACGTATTTTGATTGGTATTTTCGTATTCAATGATGTAGCAGTTGTATTTAGGGATGACTTTGAATCCTTTGTATGAATATTAATGATTTGTTCTTCTCTGAGTTTGTGTGGATCTTTGATTTTGTTCAATCATATTGTTCTTAATGCTCTTGAGTGTTTGGCCAATAATTAAGTTGATTTGATAAAGTCCGATGAACCTAGACATAGGGATTTGGGTTTGAGATCGTATGTATAATTGATGTATGATCGATTCTATTCCAATGGCGGGATGAGTTAATTCACTAATGGGATAGAAATATACCTTTTAGCCATGCATAGCATGTGTTTGAGAATAGACCTTAAAGAGTGGATTTTGTGTTAGCTCTCAAGGACACTTAGTGAGTTAGGAAATTGAAACCATGGTTAGATGACCTAGACATAGGCATTTAGCTAATGTAGATTCTTATGCTAACCTAATCATTGCATTCATATTTATGAACAGGATTGCATGTTGTTGGTTGAAGTAAAGAGTGAAGAAGGATTTCCCTAATCTCTAACTGTTATCTTTACCACTTTTTAGTCTTTAGTTTCTTTAATTGCTTTCCCCTATTTTTATGTTCTTAAATAAAATTAGGTAAGCTATCAGTTAATACTTAGTATTGGAAATAAACTTATCCTCGTGGGAACGATCTCTTACTCTGTATCTATATTACTTGCGCGACCCGTGCACTTGCGGTTAGCAAATGGGCAAACAAGTTTTTTTTCCCTAACAAGTTTTTGGTGCCATTACCGGGGATAAGGTTTATTTCCAAGTTTGTTAGCATGATAAGACATTATGTCCCGACAACGCCTAACAAGTTTTTAGCGCTATTGTCGGGGATAAGGTTTATTTCCAAGTTGGTTAGCATGATAAGACTTTATGTCCCAGCAATGCTAACATGTTTTTAACGCCGTTGTCGGGGATAAGGCATTATTTCTGTATTGCTAATATTGACAAGGAGTTTTCTTAGTTCTAATTCAAGTTTTGTTTTTAGTTTAGCTCAATAAGTCCATTTGGACATGTTTTAGTACTTGAGCTTTAAGTCTTTAAATATGCCAATAGTTTGATTTTGTGTGTTATTGCATTTTTGTTGTCCAAACCTTGTTACTATGTTCAATAAGTCCATTTGGACATGTTTAGATCTTTTAGTATTTAGCTTTTTATGTTGTTTTTAGTTTCTGTTCTTGTTTTGTATATAAGTGCTAATAGTGTTTTTTTGTGTTTTTGTTATGTTTTTGTTGTACATTCTGTGTTTTAAACTTTTGAACACATTTTGGAGGTGCTAGGGGCCAAAATGGAGCATCGGGCTTCGCGGCAAACCGGTCTCACATGACTCGCAAAGATGACTTCTCATGCCATGGTGCACCAAGAGTTCACGCCGTGACGTGCTAGTCTCTGCCATATCAGGAAAACACACCAGAGAGTTTCATGCTGCGGCGTGGCACCCCTATTTTTGCATTTTTCTATATATTTTCTCTATTTTTCTTTATTTAATAATGCTCAGTACTAGTTAGGCTGCTGTTTTGACTTGCTCAAGTACCCTATAGACCATGAACACCAAGAACACATATCACTTTGGTTTGGCGGAGTATCATTGCATGTTTTCACCCTTAATGCTTAATGATTACACATGTTTGGATACTTTAAGTATGTGCTAGTGATAGTCATCATGTTTTTATGATTATATCCTATTTTGGCTATTATTGGTGGGCTGTTGATAAAAGTTTCAATTTTCAACATTCTCTATATGATGTTATGCATGCTTGAATGAAAAATGATGAATCTTTTGAATGCATGATTTGTTGCCATTTTCTAGTGTAGTTTTGGTTGGCCAATGATATAAATGTTTGCGATTGTCCTCAATTCTTTTGTGAATCCATTTGCGATCTTGAAGCATGCTTAAGCAATCTTGTTTGTTTTTATGCATAATGTATTTCTCACTTAGATGCTTGTTTAACTTTGGAAAGATATGAGCGTTTGTTTAGAGAATGTTTATGAATTGTGCATGTGGATGATTTCTTCTATCCTTGAAGTTGTTTTCCAACTCTCTTGAGGTGAAATCCTAGATTGTGCATGATTGAGGAAATGATTAGGGCATTGTTAGGACCGGTTGAGCCTTTCAAACTTACCCTTACATGATTATATCGCTAGGTTCCCTTTTGAAGCCTTATAATTGTTTGGCCTTATTTGTTTTTCATCACCATTGTGTTCGTTATCCTGTTAACCATTCTAATGCGTGTGAAAGCATTGTATTTTCTTACTACCATCATTGTTTGTTGAGTACATATTATGTTATTTCTTGAAGTGAGTTTAGTGATTAAGGGTATTAATATCTTCAATACAAAATAAGCCTGAAGGAACCAGATGCAGTCAAAGAAAAATCATTACTTTGTAAAAAAAATGAAAAGAAAAAAAAATCAAAGAAAAGGAAAAGAAAAGCAAAGCATAAGAAAAGCAAAGTTCAAAAAACATCAAAATGGTTCTAGCAAGTTTTCTACATTTACTATTGAATACCCTTTCTAATATCAGTTAGTGGCTCATGAATTGAAATAATATGTTGTGTTTCTCAATGTTTATATTGTATCATTTCCCTTTATTTCTTTTACCTATACCATTGGCCTTACATTACAAGCTATAAAGTCCCTTTTGATCCTCAATTATATGTGATTTACATTAGTGGAGAGAGAGTTATGCTATAATTTTGTGGAATCTTAATTTGTATCCATGTGTAGGTTCATAAACTTATTCGGATGAGCATGATTTGAAAAAGATAAGTTTAACTTGCATGTTTGTAGGAGATGTCATGTGCATGATTGGAAGCTTGATTGATGGCATGCTAAGGATTGTGTATGTGATGAGCTTAACTGTGAGGTATGCGCATTCTTTGAGGGCCATTATAATCATTGTGCACTGGTTGTGGTTAAAAGAAAATTGAATTTATCATTGTTGAATGCATGTGAACATGAATTGTCAAAGTGAGTTTTCTTAGTCATACTTTGTGTTGCTCGAGGACTAGCAACATCTTAAGTTTGGGGGTGTGATAACTCCATGAAATGTAGTTATTTATGCCCCGTATTTGTGCTTCATGGCATGCTTAGTCTTTGTTCTTATGCATATTTGGAAGGTTTTATGCTTATATTTATGGAATTCTATTTTGAGATCTTCCTTTATATTTTTGAGCAATTTGTGCATATTTGTTGATTGATTAAGAAGATTTGTAATTATATTTAACTTGGTATTTTCTCTAATGCAGGAAGGACTCAAAAGAGATAAATTGATGCAAGCCAAGGCCCAACATTGGAGGAAAGAAGCCAAGGATGCATTCCAGTATACCATGCCACAGCGTAAACATGTGCACGATGCGACGTGATGGTCTCAGCCAGCACATACTGACAAGATAGAGAGCTCCACGCCACGGTGTGGGAATTGTTCATGCCACGGCGCGCATTGGTGAACTGAGTCTATTTATTCTATTTTTCACGCTGTTTTGCCATCTCTCTCAATTTTCTCTATTAGGTTTTTAGGTTTTTAGGTTTTAGGATTAGAGGCTGCGGCTGGGATCTCCATTGGAGGTGGAGATGGAGCTTGGGGAGCTAAGGATGGAAGCTCACTTTCTGTTGGAGGAGGATCTGAGCTTTAATGGCTAAATCCATAAGCTTTCTCTTTCTCCCTTTGCTTTCTTCTCTTCCTCATTATTTGAGCATGTATTTTGATTTGTATTTTTATGTTCAATGATGTAGTAGCTGTATTTAGGGATGACTTTGAATTTTTTTTATGAATATTAATGATTTGTTCTTCTCTGAGTTTGTGTGGATCTTTGATTTTGTTCAATCATATTATTCTTAATGCTCTTGAGTGTTTGGCCAACATTTAAGTTTATTTCATAAAGTCCAATGAACCTAGACATAGGGATTTGGGTTTGAGATCATATGTATGATTGATGTATGTTTGATTCTATTCTAGTGGTGGGATGAGTTGATTCACTAATAGGATAGAAATATACCTTTTAGCCATGCATAGCACGTGTTTGAGAATAGACCTTAAAGAATGAATTTTGTGTTAGCTCTGAAGGACACTTAGTGAGTTGGGTAATTGAAATCATGGTTAGATGACCTAGACATAGGCATTTAGCTAATGTAGATTCTCAAGCTAACCTAATCATTGCATTCATATTTATGAAAAGGATTGCATGCTATTAGTTGAAGTAAAGGGTGAAGAAGGATTTCCCTAATCTCTAACCATTATCTTTACCACTTTTTAGTCTTTAGTTTCTTTAATTGCTTTCCCTTATTTTTATGTTCTTGAATAGAATTAGGTAAGCTATCGGTTAATACTTAGCATTGAAAATAAACTTATCCTCGTGGGAATGATCTCTTACTCTGTATCTATATTACTTGTGCGACTCGTGCACTTGCGGTTAGCAAATGGACAAACAAGTTTTTTTTTGCCCTAACAGCGTGCCTTGACAGCCCCTTAGCAGTGCTATTTTTATAATACCTACTGCTTTATGCAAGTGAGAGCAACAATAAGGTAAGTTGTGCAACCCTAGACTCATCTGTTATGAGTCTAGACCATGATTGAATCAAAGTTCAACTTGTATCCTTATTGCTCCAACTAAGTATGTTCTAAGTGTGTGGTCTTATAGGTTCTAATGACATTGGAAGCAATACAAAAATCTCATTTTAATATTACAGGTAGTGAGCGGTATCTAGTAGCACATCGCTATGTTCTCTCTTTTGCTTACCGCAAGTGCACAGGTCGCGCTTGCAATATAGTCTAGAGTCAGATATTGTTCCCACAGAGAAAACACTATTTCTTATAAAACCAAATATTAACCAATAGTCTAATTTATCCTACCTAAGAATATCAAATATATAAAAGTTTGTTTAAAAGAAATATAAAGACTGAAAAGTAATAAATCTAAGATAAATAGATAGATAGAGAATAATGAATCCTTTTTCACCTCCTACTTTAATTGATAGCATGCAATCCTTAAGAATAATATAAATGAAATGATTAGGTTATTTTGAGAATCTGATTTAGTTAAAAGCCTATGTCTAGCGCAATTAACCATAGCTTCATTTACCTAACTCCTTAGTTAGAACCAAAATCTACTCATGAACGATCTATTCTCAATCACACACTATACATGGCTAAAAGGTATATTTCAATCTAATTAACAAATCAATTTATCCAAGCCAATTAAATCAAATCGAATATGCATCAACCATACATTAGATCTAAAATCCAAATCCTTATGTTTAGGCTCATCAGATTTCAACAAATCACTTAAAAGCTGATCAAACAATCATGAGCATTAAGCACCATATGATTGAACAAAACCAAATCATGTATATCAACTTAAAGTATTACATAATCAATTAATATCCATAGGAGAATCTAAAGAAAACTCTATACACAACTTAGTTAGCCTTGAAACACGAAACTACACACATATATATCATGTTCATGAAGTAATAAAGATAGAAAGAAGAGAGAAAAGGGAGGAAGCTCATTAGATTTCATCTTCTAAGCTTGAATCACCCTTCATGTAGAGGATGGCTTCCAACCTTGACTTCTCTAGCTTTCTCTAGGTCTCAAAACCATAAAACTAGCAACTGCTCTCCAAAAATGATAAAAGATATCATGTAAAACTGATACAACAATATTTATAGGCTGTAAAAATAGAGTCACACCGTGGCATTCAACATATCATGCCGTGACGCGTGTTCAATTAGGCCACAGATGCCATGGTGTCCAGTTCTTAGCGCTGCAGTGCTCTAGCCTCAGGTTCATGTACTGAAGCAGAGGAAGCACAACGTTACGGCATTGACATGCCTGCGCCACGATGTTGATTGCTAGTCTTCAATTTTGGCTTTCTCTTGGGCTTCCTGGTCCAAAGCTACTCCAAAGTCTTCATTTTTATGCTTGATTAGAGCTCTACACGTAATAGAGAAATTACTACTTTAAAAGCAATTGCAAATGCACTTAATTTATCAAAGTTTTGGAAGTATTTGCTGAAAAACATAATGGAAGTCATCAAAATGAAATCAGATGAATATGATGCTAAAATATTCTATTCATGCATACAAACAAGGACTAGGCAATCATTATAGCACAAATATAGGGCACAAATAATTGCATATTATGGAGTTATCACGCTGCTACCCAAGTAATGAGAATGTCAATGATTTGACATAACCTTTCCGTGATCAATGTTACTGTGCAGTTTAGTTCCTTTGTCCAGATATATAGAATGAACACAAGGCATGAACATGTCACCCTTGTATAGTTCAATCTTTCGTTTCTTGATACTCGAGTAGATGTAGTAATAACAAATGAGATCAATATTTCATATTGACTCATTTGAGCATGGTTATGCATTTTGTAGTCTCACTCAATCAGGGGGCTCGAAGATATCACTCCTATTATGTAGGAGGGACAAATCTCATCTAGGTCTCTCACATCCCTCCGCATGATTCGTAGTATGTCTAACAACTAACTTTATAATCACCTTGTTATAGATGACATTTGATGGCATTAAAACATACAACTCCTCATGTAGGAATCGTTGTGATTTTAGTTCAAAGGACCACATACAGCATTATCATTATAAGAATCGCTTATGACACTCACGTAACGATCCACGCAGCGTTCTCATGGAGGGTCAGTCCAATACATCATTACTCTAACATGTACCTATGTGAAGACTTGATATCTCATATCCATGACCCGTGATATGTGGCCATCAGTATACACACATACTAGTCTCAATGCATTATTGTCATCCTTATTAACAATAATACTTGACTAGGGACATTTAAGAATAATGTTCTATTTCTATCCAATGGGATCTCATTGAGAAAGATGTTTTGGTGGCATAGAATGAAGAAAGACATGGCAGAGTTTGTGTCTAGATGTTTAACTTGTCAGAAGGTTAAGATAAAACATCAGAAACCCTCTAGACCACTTCAATCTTTAGGAATCCCAGAGTGGAAATGGGATAATATCACAATAGATTTTGTGATGGGTTTACCCAGGACTCAGCCAGGCCATAATGCAGTATGGGTTATAGTGGATAGACTAACCAAGTTACTCATTTTTTGCTGATTAGAGCTAACTACTCATTGGATAGACTAGCTCAGTTATAACTACAGGAGATAGTTAGGTTTCTGGTATTCCCTTAAGTATAGTTTCAGATAAAGACCCTAGATTTACATATAGATTCTGCAGAGCTTTGCAGAAAGCTTTTGGAACAAAGCTTAGTTTGAGTACAATATATCATCCACAGATGGATGGTCAATTAGAAAAGACTATCCAAACCCTTGAGGACATGCTTAAGGCTTATGTTTTAGAGCAACAAGGTAGTTAGGATAAGTTCTTGCCTTTAGTGGAGTTTGCCTATAACAATAGCTACCATACCAGCATAGGAATGGCACTGTACGAAGTACTTTATGGTAGAAAGTATAGGTCTCCTTTGTGTTGGTATGAGGTGGGAGAGAAAGTCATCCTAGGACTTGAGTTAGTACAACACTCCACAGATCAGATTAAGATGATCAGGGATAGGTTGGTTAGAGCTCAAAGTAGGCAGAAAAGCTATGTTGACAGAAGGAGAAGACCTCTAGAATTCGATGAAAAAGAGCATGTTTTCTTGAGAGTCACTCCCACAACAGAGATTGGTAGAGCATTGAGAACAATGAAGTTGAATCCTTGTTTCATTGGTCCTTACCAAATCTTAAAGAAAGTTAGACTTGTAGACTATCAAATAGCCCTTCCTCCTAATTTGTTTAATATTCAAAATGTCTTTCATGTGTCACAACTTAAAAAGTACAATCCAGATCTTTCACATGTTATAAGAAATGAATTCGTGCAGTTAATGGATGATTTGTCTTATGTAATACAACCAGAAAGGATCATGGGCAGAGGGGTCAAAGAGCTTAGAGGTAAGTATATTCCTTTGGTGAAGGTACTTTGGGATAGAGCTGTCTTTGAGGAAGCTACATGGGAGCTAGAGTCCCACATGTAGCATGACTACTCAGAATTGTTTGCTCCAAGTAAGCAATTTTGGAGACAAAATTTTAAAAAGGAGGGGAGAAATGTAACATCCACTTTTTAGACATGTTAGACTTGTATATGGTTACTAAGGTAGCATATTACTTGCTTGACATGCTTGTGAAATTTTGTGACAAACTAAATTAGTTTAGGCACTTTGCTGCAACACAGAAGGTAAAAAGTAGCTTAAAATAACTCAGATAATAGCATTAATTGCTCATATAACAGAAATTAATATGGATGGTTTATTTCTAGGTCACAAATGCATGAATTGTGATGTTGTTAAAGTTTCATGATAATCAGAGTTAGTTTGATATTTTTATGCATACTGGTTGTGTTTTAATACCAGATTGCCTTGTAGTAGATATGAAAAATCATGAAAATGATGAAACAATATTTTAGATGAATCTTAGTATTTATTCTAAAGTTGTTGGAAGTTAGGAAACTTGATTTCATAGAATCTAAGTGTTCTTAATAGATATAATGTTTCAGTTAGACAGTTAAGTCACTTTATAACTTAAACATTCCAACAACTTCCTTCTCTTATCTTTCTTAGTTATTTTTCTCTCCTTTCACACTTGTTTTCACTCATTCTCGCACGTTTACACCAACAACAGCAGGAGAGGAGGAAAACAGAAGAATGGAAGAAGAGAAAAAGGTAGAAGAAGAGGGAAGAAGGAGAAAAGCAAAAGCTAAAGTTTGAAGATCAGAAGCACTACAAGAGGTAGGGGTAGTTGTGTTTATGAGCTTCTTCTCTCCATAACTTCATTTTTCTTCATGTTTGATTCATAGATAAAATATGAGTTTTTGAGGAGATTATGTTGTTTTATTGCTTGGTTACTACTTTTCAATGGTTGAGTTTGTCTGTTATGAACTTAATCTATGCATGTACAATGAATAGAAACTTAGGGAATCCATTTGGAAGCTTAGGTTTAAAGTTGACAAAAAGGGGAGCAAGCCCTTGGTTTTCTAGGTCATGAATCCATGCTAGGCGATTTGAAGGTGAGCATAAAGATTTAACATGCTTAGAGATTGATTTTAGGATTGAAAACCGCTTAGAACCTGAATTTAGAGGTTTGAAGATGGTTATAAAATCAAAGCAATAGTAATTGAAGTTGCAAAGGCCTGGCGATTAAGCTCCCAACTTTTTACCGCTTGATGCCTAAGGCCGGAGAGCTCAAAGATTGGCTCTGGAAGCCACCGATTAAGTGCCCAGAAAATGGGCTCTTAGCCACGCTAGTCCAGAGGTCTTGGGTACTGAGCGATTAAGCACTCAAAGTTTGGGCAATTAAGTGCTCAGAGTTTGGGCAATTAAGCACCCAATGACAGATAGAATAGGGGAGGCTTTTTGTCATGTAGCGATTAAGCGCCCAGAAAGTGGGCGACTAGGCCCCCAAAGGCAGAGATTTCTAGGATTTATATCCTGAAGAACTTGAGTTTCCTACTTGTTAGGATTCTTTATTCATGCTTTTTAGAGTATGTTAAGGGATTACTAGAGGTAATTCGATAAGGTAATGATACTTTGGTTTGAATATGAAATAGCTTAGTTCTTTAGTGAGCCATGGTAACCAAAGCAACTTGGTTCCTTAAGTTGGACCTTGGTAAGCTATAACTTGACTTTTAAATCAGTCATGGATATGAATTAGCTTGGATTTCTTCAATGGACCATGGAAATGCATGCAACTTGATTCTTTAATGGATCATGGTATTTTAGCAGCTTAAGTCTTTAATGATTCATGGATGTTTATGTAGCTTGACTTATTTATTTATTAAACATGAGTCATGTACAAGCTTTTATAACATGTTCTGCTTCATAATGTTATGATTGTATATTTATTATTATAAATGACGATTTTGGAATACTTATACTAAAGATTATGAATTCTCACCCTGATTATGTTTCCAAGTAATTCTAGGTCAAGGTTCTTCAAGGGAAAAGAAAAAGAAACAAATGGATTAGATAGCCATTTTCTTATGCCAAAGCTTTGTATTATGTTTACTTTGTCTTTGAGATGTATAAAGATATCTTGTATTACAATTGCATTTCTGAGGCTAGATATATATAAACATGTTATCTTTATTTTCCCTTGAGGCTCTCCATAATGACATGAATGCTATTATGGGCTATGTTTTATGTTTAATGGACTAGAAGTAACACGCTTAATTCTGTTTGCTAGCGTATATCTTGAATATACTATAGTATCTAAGGTTAGGGTGTTACAACTAACATTCTGATCCTATATCATTTAAACAAATAATTATGGAGAGCCACGATAAAAGAAGGTCATACATATATACATCAAAAGCCTCAAGGGGTAGAGTGTTATATATACAACATTTTACAACTCAAAGCAAAATATACAAGAGTTGGTCATACAACATGAAAACTAAAACTATCTAGTCTTGCTGCTCTTTCTTCATTTTAACATTCCCTTTTGAGGGGTCTTGACCTACTTTTACTATAGAAACACGGAAAGGGGTGAGAACATAAAAATTCTTAGTAATAAACATATATTTCATGGCATTAAACAATGTAAACTGTATACAAATGTAAACTATCTTAACATTACACAATCACCCATAGAATTGTATAATATATAAAAATCTTAATTGTCTCAATATTACACAATCGTCCATACAACTGTATAACATCAACTCTACTTGGTAAATTGCTTAACTCGCTTCATTGCCTGACTTAGGACTTGACTTATCCTATTGCTCTTGGTAGTAAGCTTGTCTCACTTTACGACACTTACATACGGGCTGATCTCACTCCTCATGTTACTTGACAAATAGCTTAACTCACTACTATGTCTTAGGTAAAGTGTTGTACAGACACTTTACTCTCACAATTACCTCCTTAGCAAAGAGCTTTGCTCACTCCTTTGCAAGGTTAAGGGGTTTAACTTACTTCTTTAATTAGGATAATTGTACTATAGTTCAACTTTAACATGTAAAGGTACCACTCTTTGCTAACACTCCATTTCAACCCAACTTAATGAGATAATAGAGTATTTCTCTAGAAACTTGCATACTTAGCTCAACTTTGACTATAAGAGAATAAATTATGCCTTTATGATAAGTACAACTTTCTTTACAAACTTGTATCTAGCTTACCTTACAATCACAACACAAGTGGTATTCTAAGCCATAATAATGTGCTTAAGGTTCTAGACACTTATTTCAAGTAATTGATGACTCTTAGAAAGCTTAAAAACTCAAACTTATTCTTATATACTAGGCGGTTATTTCCTTTGTAAAATACCCCTAAAAGTGTCTTATCATACTTAAGAAAGCATATACATATGATCCCAACTGATTGGGAAGCTCAAAATGCCCATAAAATAGTCCTAGCCATTTCTGGACCTAGAGCCTAGGCGCCTCTCTCCAGCGCCTACGTGCTGGCTTGGCAGAGACTTGCCCTGTTCAGTTCTATCGCTAGCACCTAAGTGCCCAATGCCCTGCTACATGCAATTGCTCTCTGGACTATGGGTGTAACACCCCAAATTCTTACTATGTTAACAGTAATAACAGAATTTTACTATTTTGTATTTTCTGTGTGTTATAAAATTAATTTGACTGTTTCGAGATTGTTTTTGGTTATTTTGTGTGATTTGCTCTAGGTCAAGAAAATAATAATTTTCGGGCCGGAGTGTTGGTGTATGTCCTAGAGGCTAATACATTTTCTGTATTTACATACATTCTATTATGCTATTTTATATATATGAGGCATTTCAATTTATTGTGTTCTTTTTGGTAAACATAATAAAGTCCTTAGAATAGTAAGTTTGATGCCATAGGACATCAAGTGGATGACTTGATCGTGAGATCCTTTTGGGTACAACACTATTCTTAAATGTCCCTAGTCAAGTATTATTGTTAATTAGGACAACAGTAATACATTGAGACTAGTATGTGCGAGTAGACCGATGACCACATCTCACGGGTCATGGATATGAGATATCAAGTCTTCACATGGGTACATATTAGAGTAATGATGTCTTGGGTGACCCACCATGAGAACGCTACATGGATCGTTACGTGAGTGTCATAAGCGATTCTCATAGTGACAATGGTGTTTGTGGTCCTTTGACCTGAAATCACTACGATTCCTACATGAGGAGTTGTGTGTGTTTTAATGCCATCTAACGTCATCTGTAACAAGGTGATTATAAAGTTGGTTATTGGACACACCGCAAATCATGCAGAGGGATGTGAGTGACCTAGATGGGATTTGTCACTCCTACATAATAGGAGCGATATCTTCGGGCCCCCTGATTGAGTGAGACTGCGAAATGCATGGCTATGCTCAAATGAGTCAATATGAGATATTGATCTCATTTGTTGTTACAAAGTCTACTCGAGTATCAGGAAATGAATGATTGGACTATACAAGGGTGACGAATTCCATGCCTTGTGTTTAATCTAGATATCTTGACAAAGGGACTAAACGACATGGAAACATTGGTCACGAAAAAGGTTATGTCAAATCACTGACATTCTTATTACTTGGGTAGCAGCGATGTGTTGCTAGATACCGTTCACTGCTTATAATATTAAAATGCGATTTTAATATTACTGCCAACGTAATAAGAACCTGCAGGGTCACACACATAGAGCAGACTAAAATTGGAGCAATGGATCTAAGTTGGACTCGGATTCAAATATGGGCCAGACTCATAACAGATGGGTCTAGGGTTGCACAGCTTACCTTGCTGCTGCTCATACTCACTTAAGGCAGTCACTATTATAAATAGTACTGCTAAGGGGGCTGCTAAGAGACACAATTCTGAACCCTAGCCGCACCTACAGAAAAGTGAGTGAGTGAGCGACAGGTTTCTTCTCTTCTCTTCGCAGCTAGCACTGTGTGAGAGACGTGAGGCTCCTCTTTGCGGACGCGGGACGTTCGTGAGTCTGTTCGTGTGGATACCGCAGAGACATCGTTTCTATTACGGTGTTAGTGATTCACGCTTCAAGAGGTAAATAATAATAAAAACTCGGATTATGGCTTTTTCGCATGGATCCTCGGTGGGAATCCCTGTTTTTCGCTGCGTGTTGTATCCGCAAAAATTCCCAACAGTGGTATCAGAGAGTCTTGCGAAACCATGATTCGGTTTTCTGTTTTCGTTTACATGAGATAACATGTTTTCTGTTCTTGTTTTTGACAAAAGATATGATCTTTAATATGTTATTTCTGAAAACCGTATGAAACCCTTTGCGAAAACATATTCTGTTTCTTATGTTGTATGCAAAACCGTGATGTTGTTTTCAAAACTTTATGAAGATGTTCATATGTTCTGTGAAAATTGTTTTGTATTAAGATATATGTTTTTGCGAAGCTTTCTGGTATGTATGTGATACAAACAGCGTTATGGAATCCTTATTCTCAATGCGCGGCGCAAGGGTTTAGGAAACCTTGTTCTTGGCTTGCGGCAGCGGGGGTTATGGAATCCTTGTTTCTGCACAAAAGGCGCAGCGCAAGGGGTTTTGGAAACCCTGTTCTTGTTTTGCGGCAACAGCATCAAGTGTTGATGTCAAGCCGCTAACGAGGTGCCTGAGGTTCAAGTGTTGAATGACGGCGCAAGGATTCCTCGCGGCACATGAAGTGTTCATGTTGTTCGGGCTTAGGGTTCCGCGCGGCACATGCGGCACCAAGGGAGGCACAAGCGGGACCCCCGTGCTGCCTCTGCGTAGGGTGTTATTCGAAAGCGCTTTCTATCCTTTTATAACTCACGAAAAAAATAATTATGTATTATTGTTATGAGTTTATATGTTCTTTGTGATGCATGGTGCATGGTTATGGCCTTAGTCCTCTCTTTATGCCTTTTGGTTTTAATAAATACGACCTGCGTGTCGTGCCTTTCTCTCTACATTCTGATTGTACATTCTCTTCTCACCTAACTCCCCTCGAATGTAAAAGAGGTTTCTATATAATGTAATTATGATGTGGAGACAAGAAGGCAGCATCAAGTGAGGACGTTGGTGGGAGATGCTTGATGAAGCTGGCTTAGTTAATGCTACTCTCTTAGGGGCCATAACCATGTCACTTTTATTATATGCTTTTTATGTATGAGATGCATGGATATTGTTTATGGTATGATAAACAGTTTAATAAATGGTGAGATCTAATAATAATAATATAAATTCCCTCAAAGCAAATATTAAGTCATTATGTGATGCCTTCCAATGTGTGGCACTCGTCAAGACTAGTATCAATCAAGTGCAGGTCTGCCCAAGCAGGATGCCTTTATCTATATTAGTAAGACGCGATGGGATAAAGGTAATATCCAACTGCCAACCATTGGGTCTGACTTAACTAGGCCATTTCAATAGGATTGAAGGCTTAGAGGCATGAAGTTGGGCTTTAGTCCATTAGATGGATTTGAATAAGTGTTATTCACCCAACTATCCAAGAGTTACATGTGATGTAATTGGAAAGTGTTTCCTACCTAAATAACTGAATTTTGGGTGATCAGCCAAAGCTGACTCAAAACTAGGTGAAATATAGATCTTAGCCCACTAGGAAATCTTACGATGGGATTTTTCGAGTTAATGCTGAGGGTCATTGACTTGAATAAAATAGTGGGAGGCATATTTAATTAAAAGACCTTGTTAAATATGTTTATGGCATGATACTTATATTTTGCATATTTCTGTTAATAGATAACCATGGCAACAAACACATCGGGTACTTTATCATTGCGATCCGTCCTTGAGAAGGACAAGTTGTCTGGAACAAATTTTCTAGACTGGTACAGGAATTTGAGGATTGTCCTCAAGCAAGAGAAAAAGCTGTATATTTTGGAACAGCCTATTCCTGAGCCACCTGCTGCTAATGCCCCTAGAACTGAAAGAGATGCTTATAAGAAGCATCAAGATGATACCTTGGACATTGGATGTCTAATGCTGGCCACCATGAACTCTGAGCTCCAAAAGCAACATAAGAACATGGATGCATACGATATGATCGTACACCTTAAGAAGCTCTACCAAGAGCAGGCCAGGCATGAGAGATTCGAGGTCTCTAGAGCACTGTTTCAGTGCAAGCTGGTAGAAGGAAGCCCTGTTAGTGGTCGTGTACTCAAGATGATTGGGTACATTGAAAACCTAGAGAGACCTGGTTTTCCTTTGGGCCAAGAGTTGGCCATTGACTTAGTCCTGCAATCGTTGCCGGAAAGTTTTAGTCAATTTGTCATGAACTACAACATGAATGAGATTGACAAATCAATACCAGAGCTACTAGGCATGTTGAGAATCTGGCGAGCATAACATTAACAAAGGCAAAGGGAAGGCCATAATGATGGTCCAAAAGAATAAGGGCAAGAAACAAAGAGAAAAAAGCCCAAGGACAACTGGAAGGGCAAGGGCAAGGATAAGTCCAAGCCCAGCACTTCTGGCTTGAAACCAGTGGGTGGAGTGGCTAAGGAAGGTTCATGCTTCCATTGCGGTCAGACCGTACATTGGAAAAGGAATTGTGCCAAGTTCCTGGAGGACCTCAAAAAGAAGAAGGGAAGTGAGACTTCCACTTCAGGTATTTTTGTTATTGAAGTCAATTTATCTACTTCTGCATCATGGGTATTAGATACTGGATGTGGATCTCACATTTGTGTAAATGTGCAGGATCTAAAGAGCAGTAGACCATTGACGAAGGGCGAAGTCGACCTACGAGTGGGAAATGGAGCAAAGGTTGCTGCATTAGCTGTAGGGACTTATTTATTATCTTTGCCTACTGGGCTTGTAATAGAGTTAGAGAACTGCTATTTTGTGCCTGCTATTAGTAGGAATATCATTTCTGTTTCTTATTTGGACAAGAAATGTTTTTCTTTTATAATAAAGGACAAGTGTTGTTCTATTTATATGAATGATATTTTTTATGGTAGTGCACAATTGAGTAATGGACTTTATGTACTTGATCTTGAAATGCCCGTCTATAACATAAATATAAAGAGGTTTAAATCAAATGATCTGAACCCAACTTTTCTCTGGCATTGTCGTTTGGGCCACATAAATGAGAAACGCATCTCCAAACTCCATAAAGATGGATTCTTGGACTCGTTTGATTTCGAATCATATGAGACATGTGAATCTTGTTTATTGGGGAAGATGACAAAGGCCCCATTCACCGGACAAGGTGAAAGGGCTAGTGATCTTTTAGGCCTTATACATAGTGATGTATGTGGGCCACTAAACACAGTCGCTAGAGGCGGTTTTCAATACTTCATTACATTTACTGATGATTTCAGTAGATATGGATTTGTATATCTTATGAAGCACAAATCAGAATCCTTTGAAAAGTTCAAAGAGTTCAAGAATGAAGTACAAAACCAACTTGGCAAGAGTATTAAAATCCTTCGATCAGATCGAGGAAGAGAATACTTAAGCCAACAGTTTGATGATCATCTGAAAGAGTGTGGGATAATATCTCAACTCACTCCACCAGGAACACCACAATGAAATGGTGTCTCTGAAAGGAGGAACCGGACCTTGTTGGACATGGTCCGATCCATGATGAGTCATGCAAACCTTCCAGGCTCCTTCTGGGGACATGCTCTGTTAACAGCAGCTTTCACACTTAACCGTGTTCCATCTAAGACGGTTCAAAAGACACCATATGAGATATGGACTGGGAGACGACCCAGTATGTCTTTCTTAAAGATTTGGGGCTGCGAAGCTTACGTGAAACGTCAAGTTTCTGATAAGCTTGGACCTAAATCAGATAAATGCTTCTTTGTGGGGTATCCAAAGGAAACTAAGGGATACTTTTTCTATAATCCTACCGAGGGCAAAGTGTTTGTCGCACGGACAAACTGTGTTTCTAGAAAGGGAGTTTATCTCCAAAGGAACCAGTGGGAGAAAAGTAGAACTTGAAGAAGTTCAAGTTTCACAAAGCAAAGAATGAACCAATGGTGGAAATAGAGCAACCTCCACAAAATGTTGTGGAACAAAGAACCACTCTAGTAGCACAAGACCTGCGTAGGTCTAACAGGATACGTCATCAACCAGAGAGATATGGATTTCTCATGACCCAACAAGGTGACGTATTGCTCATGGATCAAGATGAGCCTGTGACTTACTAGGAAGCCATTATTGGCCCAGAATCTGAGAAATGGCTTGAGGCCATGAGATCTGAAATGGATTCCATGTATGCCAACCAGGTATGGACCTTGGTTGACCCACCTGAAGGGGTAAAACCCATTGGGTGCAAGTGGGTTTTCAAGAAGAAAACCGACATGGATGGTAATGTGCATACCTTTAAGGCGCGATTGGTGGCTAAATGTTTCAAACAAATTCATGGTGTAGACTATGATGAGACTTTTTCCCCAGTTGCGATGCTTAAATCCGTTCGGATCTTGCTTGCTGTTGCAGCATACCATGATTATGAAATCTGGCAAATGGATGTCAAAACTGCTTTCCTTAATGGAAATCTCCTCGAAGATGTGTATATGACACAACCTGAGGGTTTTGCCACTCCAGAGGATGCTAGAAAAGTATGCAAGTTGCAACGATCTATTTATGGATTAAAGCAAGCTTCCAGAAGCTGGAATCTTCGTTTTGATGATACAATAAAACAGTTTGGTTTCATCAAGAATGAAGAAGAATCTTGTATCTACAAGAAGGTTAGTGGGAGCACTATTGTCTTTCTAGTATTATATGTTGATGACATACTACTTATTGGAAATGACATCCCTACCCTACAGTCTGTAAAGACTTGGTTAGGGAACTGCTTCTCTATGAAGGACTTGGGCGAAGCCACCTATGTATTAGGTATCAGGATCTATAGAGATAGATCATTGAGACTGCTTGGCCTAAGTCAGAGTACATACATAGACAAAGTGTTAAGACGATTTAACATGCATGAATCCAAGAAAGGACTCTTGCCTATGTCACATGGTGTAAGCCTATCTAAGGCTCAATCCCCTTCCACCCAGGATGAGAGGGATTGCATGAGCAAGATTCCATATGCATCTGCAATTGGATCTATCATGTATGCCATGTTATGTACTCGACCAGACATCTCGTATGCTTTGAGCATGACGAGTAGGTACCAATCTGATCCCGGTGAGAGTCACTGGACTGCTATCAAGAACATCCTTAAGTACTTGAGAAGGACTAAGGATTCGTTCTTGGTATATGGAGGCGAGCAAGAGCTAGTTGTAAAAGGTTACACTGATGCTAGCTTCCAAACCGATAAGGACGACTCCAGATCGCAATCGGGTTATGTTTTTTGCCTAAATGGTGGGGCTGTGAGCTGGAAGAGTTCAAAGCAGGAGACAGTCGCCGATTCTACCACAGAGGCTGAGTATATTGCTGCCTCCAATGCAGCAAAGGAGGCCGTTTGGATCAGGAAGTTCATTACTGAACTTGGCACTATTCTTAGCATTGTGGACCCAGTGGACCTCTATTGTGATAATAATGGAGCCATTGCACAAGCTAAGGAGCCTAGATCTCACCAGCGATCTAAACATATACTTAGGCGCTTCCATCTCATTCGAGAGATCATCGATAGAGGAGATGTGAAGATATGCAGAGTACCAACAGATGATAACATTGCTGATCCACTGACGAAGCCTCTTGCACAGCAGAAGCATGAGGGTCACACTAGGTCTTCAGGCATTAGATATATGCCTGATTGGCTCTAGTGCAAGTGGGAGATTGTTGGTGTATACCCTAGAGGCTAATACATTTTCTGTATTTACATACATTCTATTATGCTATTTTATATATATGAGGCATTTCAATTTATTGTGTTCTTTTTGGTAAACATAATAAAGTCCTTAGAATAGTAAGTTTGATGCCATAGGACATCAAGTGGATGACTTGATCGTGAGATCCTTTTGGGTACAACACTATTCTTAAATGTCCCTAGTCAAGTATTATTGTTAATTAGGACAACAGTAATACATTGAGACTAGTATGTGCAGAGACTGATGACCACATCTCACGAGTCATGGATATGAGATATCAAGTCTTCACATGGGTACATATTAGAGTAATGATGTACTGGACTAACCCACCATGAGAACGTTACATGGATCGTTACGTGAGTGTCATAAGCGATTCTCATAGTGACAATGGTGTTTGTGGTCCTTTGACCTGAAATCACTACGATTCCTACATGAGGAGTTGTGTGTGTTTTAATACCATCTAACGTCATCTGTAACAAGGTGATTATAAAGTTGGTTATTGGACACACCGCAAATCATGCAGAGGGATGTGAGTGACCTAGATGGGATTTGTCACTCCTACATAACAGGAGCGATATCTTCGGGCCCCCTGATTGAGTGAGACTGCGAAATGCATGGCCATGCTCAAATGAGTCAATATGAGATATTGATCTCATTTGTTGTTACAAAGTCTACTCGAGTATCAGGAAACGAATGATTGGACTATACAAGGGTGACGAATTCCATGCCTTGTGTTCAATCTAGATATCTTGACAAAGGGACTAAACGACACAGAAACATTGGTCACAAAAAAGGTTATGTCAAATCACTGACATTCTTATTACTTGGGTAGCAGCGATGTGTTGCTAGATACCGCTCACTGCTTGTAATATTAAAATGAGATTTTAATATTACTGCCAACGTAATAAGAACCTGCATGGTCATACACATAGAGCAGACTAAAAATGGAGCAATGGATCTAAGTTGGACTCGGATTCAAATATGGGCCAGACTCATAACAGATGGGTCTAGGGTTGCACTGACTTACCTTCTTTGTCTTCACTCACACTCACTTAAGGCGAGTCACTATTATAAATAGTACTGCTAAGGGGGCTGCTAAGAGACACAATTCTGAACCCTAGCCACACCTACAGAAAAGTGAGTGAGAGAGCGACAGGTTTCTTCTCTTCTCTTCGCAGCTGGCACTGTGTGAGAGACATGAGGCTCCTCTTTGCGGACGTGGGACGTTCGTGAGTCTGTTCGTGTGGATACCGCAGAGACATCGTTTCTATTACGGTGTTAGTGATTCACGCTTCAAGAGGTAAATAATAAAAAAAAAACTCGGATTATGGCTTTTTCGCATGGATCCTCGGTGGGAATCCCTGTTTTCCGCTGCGTGTTGTATCCGCAAAAATTCCCAACACGGAGAAAATCTTATTTGATTTATTCGGAGACGAGGGATCTTACTAAACCCGAATCTGAGAAACACAGAAAAGAATCTTTTAATTTTTAGAATTTATCTGTGAAATAAAAATATTTCACAAAAAATATCTGCTGTTTTATTTATAGCAGCTTCTGCTATAATTTATTGGACCGGATATATTCTAATTGACAGAAAATGTGCTTAGAATATTTTCTGTAACCTAATTTAAAATGAGCCAATAGGATTGGGTCAATAAAAGTGGTTAGACTTTCTCTAGACCAATAGAAAATGGTAAATAAAAGTGGTTGGACTAATTGCTAATTAACTAGGATAATTAACTAAGGTACTTTAAATAGTCTAAATTGTAACTAAGTAACCTAACCTAATTAACTTGCCATCTAATTAGCATGTAATTAAGCTTTAATTGAAGTCAAACCTAGTCACTAATTCCCTTAGAGTTCCACGGCCAAGAGGGCCATTTCTATCATGTTCTATAATGTTCTAGGTTCATCTATATGACACTTTGGTGACCATCAGATGACATAGGCCATGTGATGCTTAATGTGAAAACAAATGTGATATTTATTTTCAAGTATATCTCCTAATTTCCCTACACTACTCACACGACTGTACCCTTCACAATTCACTCTCAAATTTCATTTTCTCTCACCTAAAAAGCTAAGTCTTCATTTTCTCTCAAAAATCCCAAGAATACAAGAACACTTTTCCTTTCTTTTTCTCTTTGAGTTTCGGCCAAGCTACCTAAATACCACTTCCAATCTTCTATAATTTTACTTCTCTACATTTCGTAAACCTAAACCACCTTCTAAACACTTTTCATTTAGAAAGTTTTGTGAAAATCCTACTCCTTCTATCTCAAAATTCAAGCTTTGGTTTACTTTCCTAAAGGTAAACTTTTGATTCTTTGATTTTAATTTAAATTTTTGATTTTCTAAGCCATGATTGTTCCATGGTTCTTTGTTATTAAGCCTTGTTTATGGCTTTGGCAATTGTTTAAGAATTTTTAGGGATTTTGTTTGGGTTCACACGAAATCAAGAGGAGGCAACTTGAGGATTTGGTCTTCCTTAAGGTAAGATGGAGATTTATCTCACCAACCAAGTGTTGGTGGTGAGGAGATGGTTATGTATGGTGAAAGACCCATAAGGGTTTATTCACTTGTTGTTTAATACTTTTTTGATTGTGATTATGTTGTTTATGATTTTGTGTTTATGATTGCATGTGTGATAGTATGACTATAGTTTTGGTAATGTGCTTGTATGTTTAATTTTGGAAGCATGCAAATGTATGTGTAAATTAGGATGTGAACAACATGATGGAAGGATTTCATGAGAGCTCCAAAGAGCTTAGAGGCACATGGCCTCACTAGATTCAATAGGACCAAGAGTCCTAAAATGATAAGTTCAAATTGAGGATTAAAGGTTCCATGACACTAAAATGAATTAAGGTGTTTTACAAGGATTTAAAGTGTTAGAAAAATTGAATTACAATGAGTTTTGAAGTAAATAATGAAAATTTGGCTAACATGCCATTTTTCATAATGTAGAACTAAATTATTTTATCAAGTGTAGATTTAAAGGTTTAATTGAGAAAGAAAGCATTTTGAAGGAGTTTTGATCTAGTAGCAAGCAAAATACTTTTTTGAAAACAAAATGATGTAATTAAATACTTAGGTTATGAAATAGATGTCAATACTTGAAGTTTTCTAACGTATAGCTCACCATATGGGTTTGGAAGCGCGTTAGAAAAATTTGGACTGTAATATCTTAAGTAAAGCAAAGAATTACCATTTTCTGGGAAACGGTAGAAATAGTAATTTTTAGAGGGGCTATTTTGTAAATTTTTTATAAATGAGGGGCCAAATTATAATTATAATTTTTAGAGGGACTACATTATAAATATTATTTTTAAGAGGGACTATATTACAAATAGTTTATAAAAGAGAGACTATCTTATAAAGATTATTTTATGAGGGACTATTATGAAAATATTATTTAAATGAGGACTATAACATAAATACTATGTTATAGAGGGACTATTATGCAAATATTAAAAGTTACATCAATTTTTGGTATTAAATGAGAAAAATCATATTTTGATTTAAAATGTGTTAGAAATATTTTACGCGATTTGAAAATGCGACAGAAGTGTTGCGCAATTGAGAAAACGCAAAAATACGACTGCGCGATAAAAATACAGTAATGATACTGTTGAACTGATATATGAACCCTGAATATGAGATGATGAATTCGAACTGTGAATGGTGCATTTGTACATGCATTTGAAAGGTCCTATGGACTGAATAGGGCTAATTGCCTAGGAGAAAATACACCTCTTGAGTGGGTGCGATATGCGTAGTGTAAGTCACTTGTTGACTTTTGGGGCATTGGGGTGCGGGTTGCCTACAATGGGCAGTTGTAGCTCTTCTGTACCATGGGTTTGACCAATGCAACACACCGATGATCCTGATCAAGACACTATTCTTAATCAAGATTTGATAAAGACTATCATGTATATGCTAGATGTGCAAATAAATAGAGCACGTGGTCTGAGGCATGTTGGTACAGACAGATCTTTTCGATCACTCTCTCCGACCTGAGTTTTAGCTCCATGGAGTAGGAAATTGAGTCTATATGCATATACATAATTATTGAGCATTTATATCGGTGTGATATTTGAACTATTGAATATTTGGAGAATACTGAGGGTATTATCGTAATTATTACTTATGATAATTGAACTATTGAATAATTGGATATTGTTGAGGGCATGATCATAATTATTGTTTATTGCATATATTGTGACGATATGTTGATGGCATAATGGTGATTATGGTATGATGTATCTGTATGATATGTTGCATGTGTTTATCTTCATTGCTACCACACTGGTATTGGCGTAGGTGATCTTACCTTTTTGTATGCCAATTTTTGTACTATATATATATTTGTAAAGACGTTGAGCAAGGATTTGAGCAAGAAGGGGAAGAAGAGCAGATTCTTGTAAAGGAAGCAGAGTTCTGAGAAGATGGAGATGCCCAGTTTTCTAGGGTATATGAGGTTGACGTTTCATGGTGGATCAAGAGCGTGACATGTTGATTTAGATAGAGCGTGTATTTATTACATAAGAGACTTAAATATTGTCTTAAGTAGGTTTTATCATGGACATCCTTATTTTAGTGTAAAAATTAATGTACACTTAGAGTTTACATTATCCATTAGGCAGTACTGGAGAGCTTACTACCGTACCCCTAGTGCGATTAGTATTGTGTCGTCTGCTCAGACACCTCTTCATAGGACTTCGCGTTAGTATGGATTCCTACCGGCTGAGGAATCTGAGGAGGACCCATCTGAGGGTTCTACTGTTTTGTAGTACTTGGGCAGTATGTTAGTTTTAAGTAATGTTTAAATATTTTGAGAACCTGGTCTGTATATATTTAAGTATGACAGTACTAAGATTGTGTATATGATGTAAATTATTTGTGATGATGTTGTAATGTTTTTATTTTCCGCTAAGTTTATTTTATTGTTATTAAGAAATTTTACAACTCGTATTTACATTATAAACTATATTAATAATTAAAAGGGCAATTTGGTAAATAGGTGATATAAATGTGATACCCTATGGTGGGTGTTACAGTGGGCGTCTGGGCGCCTAACTCCCGGCGCCTAAGCGTTGGTCGCCCAACATAGATGCTATAGAATTCTGCAAAATTTGGTTACTGTTCCATTGGAACAAAACCAATTTCCAGCCATCTTAAAATAACTTCTAGGTGATTTCTAACATCACTTACACCCTCTAAACATGTTGTAGCACCCATACAACTTGTTGGCTCAATTAGGCATGGATTAATGACCAAAATCACACCCTCACATACCTATTTTCTAAGTTCCAACGTAAGGAACTACTTGGTTTTATCAAAAGATCAAAACAACTATCATGCATTCATTAAGCTGAAAATGACCAATTCCAATCAATGAAAACAAGAACTAACAAAGAAAATAGATTTTTGCATCTAAAACCCATTTTCTCCATCTATGTAACCTAACTTCAACTTAGAGTTTGTGAAGGAAAAAGATGAGACTTTAAAGTTCAGAACCCCTACCTCAAGTGGTTTGTGATGGTAGAGGATCAAGCTTTTACTTTCCCCATTGATTCCTTCTTCTTCCTCTCTTCTTCCCCTTTTGCTTTCTCTTCCTTTCTTTCTTTGTTTTCCTTGGCTGATGCTGCTATTCCTTTTCGGAAGAAAAAAGAGAGTGAAAATGAGATAAGAATGATGGAAATATCAGGTGACAAAAGTCAACAATAAAGGGCTGACTGTATGTGACTATAACACTTAAGATATTTCACTGAAACTTCTTGATCTGCTAAGAACGCTTAAATTTTGCTAAATCAAGTTTTCTAACTTCCAACAACTTCAGAATAAATCCTAGGATTCATCTAAATTATTATTTCTCCATCATCCTATTTTTTGATATCTGCGACTAGTCAATCCAGCATTAAAACACATAACCAATATGCCTCAAAATACCAAACAAACTCTGATTATTCTCAAATTTTAACTACATCATTTTCCATGTATTTGTGACCTAGAAAAATTCTCTAGATTTATTTCCCTCAACTCAGCAATTTATGCTACTATCTGAGTCATTTTAAGCTACTTTACACACTCTGAGTTGTCACAAAGTGCCTAAACTAACTCAGTTTGTCACAAAAATAAACAGACATGTCAAGCAAGTGTTATTCTACCTTTGTAACCATAAACTAGTCTAACATGCTAAAAAGAGGATGCTATATTTCTCACCTCCTTTTTAAAATTTTGTCCCCAAATCTACTTATCTCATATAAACAACTCCGAGTAATCTAGTAGTATGCGGGACTCTAGCTCCCATGTAGCCTCTTCTGTGCCTGTTTCACCCCATATTACCTTCACCAGAGGAATCTGCTTACCCCTGAGCTCTTTGACCCCTTTGTCTACAATCTTCACTAATTGCACTACATAAGACAAATCATCTCTTAACTGTATAAATTCATTTCTTATGATGTGTGAAGGATCTAGATTGTACTTTCTGAGTTAGGGTACATGAAAAACATCGTGAAGGTTTGACAAACTGAGAGGAAGGGCTATCTAGTAAGCTACAGGTTCAACTCTTTCTAGAATTTTGTAGGGACTAATGAAACAAGGGTTTAACTTCCTTGTTCTTAATGCTCTACAAATTCCAGTTATAGGAGTGACTCTCAAGAAAAAATGTTCACCCTTTTCGAACTCTAGAGGTCTCCTCCTTCTATTAGCATAACTCTTTTTCCTACTTTAAGCTATAGCCATCCTATCCCTGATTATTTTGATTTGCTCTGAAGTCTGTTGTACTAACTCAGGTCCTAGAATAAGTTTCTCTCCAACCTTATACCCACATAATGGAGATCTAAACTTCCTACCATAAAGTGCCTCATATGGTGCCATTCCTATACTGGTATGATAACTGTTGTTGTAGGCAAATTCCATTAAAGGCAAGAGTTTATTCAAACTATCCTTCTGATCTAGTACATATGCTCTAAGCATATCTTCTAGGGTCTGGATAGTTCTCTCTAACTGTCCATCTGTTTATGGGTGGTATATTGTGCTAAGACTTAGTCCCGAAGGCCTTTTGCAAGGCTCTTCAAAATCTAGATGTAAATCTAGGATTTCTATCTGAAACTATATTGAAGGGAATTCTATACAACCTAACTATAGGGGAATTCCATACAACCTAACTATCTCCTGTAAATACAGTTGGGCTAGTTTATCTAAGGAGTATTAATTCTGATGGGTAGAAAGTGAGCAGACTTGATTAGTTTATCCATTATTACCCAAAATGTATCATGTCCTGACTGAGTTCTAGGAAAACCTATCACAAAATCCATTGTGATGTTATCCCACTTCCATTTAGGGATTACTAAAGATTAGAGAGGTCCTAAAGGTTTTTAGTACTCTATCTTAACATTCTATCACACCAAGCACTTAGACACAAACTCCGCTATTTCTTTCTTCATTCCTGGCCACCAAAACATCTTTCTTAAATCTTAGTACATCTTAATGGCTCTGGGGTAGATGGTGTATTGACTCATATGAGACTCCTCTAAGATCTTTTTTTTTTATTGCAGAATCTCTTGGAATGTAAAGTCTATCTCTAAACTTAATCACTTCATTATCTGCCATATCAAACTCTAATTGATCCCCTAAGAAGATTTGCTATCTTATCTCACTTAGGGTTTCATCTTCACTTTGAGCTTCTAGAATTTGAGCTCTCAAGTCACTAACTATGTTCACCCTACTCATAAAGAGACTCTGTAGTGTCATGGTTACCCTATGACTCAAGTCTCTAAACCTCTCAAGAAGCTGACCCTTTTGAACCATCATCCGAGACACATATAGAGATTTCCTACTTAGTGCATTGGCCACTACATTGGCCTTACCCAGGTGATACTTAAGCTCAAAGTCGTAATCTTTTAAAATCTCCATCCATCTTCTTTGTCTTATGTTTAGCTCCTTCTAATCAAACAAGTACTTTAAACTCTTATGATGGCTGAACACCTCAAATTGAACTCCGTAAAGATAATGTCTCTATATCTTTAAGGAAAACACTATAGCAGCTATTTCTATATCGTGAGTGGGGTAGTTATCCTCATGAGGCCTCAACTGCCTCAATGCATAAGCAACTACTCACCTATGTTGCATCAGAAGACACCCTAAGCCCATCTTTGAAGCATCACAAAACACCTCAAAGTTCTCTTGTGGATCCGGAATCACCAAAACTAGTGTAGTAGTCAACCTCAACTTAAACTCTTAGAAACTATCCTTATACTCTTAAGTCCAAATAAAAGTACTACCTTTCCTAGTTAATCTAGTCAAGGGTAGTGCTATCTGAGAGAATCCACTAATGAATCTCCTATAATACCCAGCCAGACTTATAAAACTCCTGATCTCGGTTATAGTGGTGGGTCTCTCCCACTGCAACACTGCTTCAACTTTACTATGGTCTATTGAAATCCCTCCTTGAGAGATCACATACCCCAAAATTTGAACTTTTGTAAGCCAAAACTCACACTTTGATAGCTTGGCAAATAACTTATTTTCCCTAGGGATCTCTAAAACCGTTCTAACATGCAACTCATGCTCTTCCATTGCCTGGGAATAGATTAGGATATCATCTATTAACACTACTACAAACTTATCTAGGCAGGGTCTAAAAATCTTGTTCATGTAATCCATGAATACTGCTAGAGAATTTGTCAACCCAAAGGATATCACAAGGTACTCATAATGCTCATACCTAGTCGTGAAAGCGGTTTTAGGAATGTCCTCATCCCTAACCCTTACCTAGTGATATCCCGATCTTAGATCAATCTTTGAGAACACTGATGCTCCTCTCAATTAATCCATCAGATCCTTTATCCTAGGCAACAGATACTTATTCTTGATGGTTACCTTATTCAATTACCTATAATCTACGCAAAGTCTCATGGTACCATTCTTTTTCTTTACTAGCAACACAGGTGCTCCCCAAGAAGAAACACTCGGCCTTATGAATTGTTTATCAAACAATCCCTCTATTTGAATTTTTAAGGTTTGCTAGTTCTAGAAGTGCCATCCTATATGGTGCTATAGAAATAGGTCCTGTCCCCGGTACTAAATCTATAGAAAATTCCATTTCTCTCGTGGGTGGCAACTCAACTATATCTCTTGGGAATACTTCTAAGTACTCCCTCACTATTGGTATATCACCTAAACTCTGCTCAACCTCTGCGCTAAGAGAGAAAAAGAGAACATACCCTTGAGCTCCCTCCTATTAATAGTGATTCACTTGGTTTGCATTAAGATACACTAGCTTGGAAGAGATAACTTTCGTAGATATATCTGACATAAACACAAGGGTTTTATCTGCACAATTTAAAACCACATGGTTGGAGGACAACCAATCCATGCAAAGAATGACATCAATATCTAGTAGGGGTAAACAGATAAGATTTACAATAAATATCCTATCTTCTAACTTTATATAACATTCTAAACAAACTTTAGAAGTCATAATTAATTTATTGGTGGGAGTCGAAATAGATAATTCGAAAGAAAGGTTTGTCATAGACAAATCTATCATTTTCACACAATCACAAGAAACAAAGGAGTAGGATGCTCCTGAATCATATAAAACAATTAAAAGGTGATTATGGATTATGCATTTACCTTGAATCAGATTTGGAGACTAGGTCACTGATGAACCTTTCAAAATTCATATTTTTACAGTTCAAAATCTTGGGTTTTCATCCTCTTTTAATCTCTTTGATTGAGTTTTGTTCTCAAAGTTTATTATGTTTTTATTACTTTTTATTGTGTTTTTTTATGTGTTTTATATGTTTTTGATAGGTAATTATGCATAAAGAAGATTGAACATTCAAAGAAGCAATTAAAAGAGGAATTGCCATCATATGTCCAGTGCCTAGGCGCTAGAGCTTCACTGCTTAAGCGTGCAATGCATGCAGAAGAATTCCATATTAGTCTCCCAACACTTGAGCGCTGGGAAGGTAGTACTTGAGCGTTGGTTGCATAAACAACAGCGTTGATTTTTATTAATAAGAAGGTTTTGCCAAATTGAAGACACACTTGGACAGAACACAACAGTTGATAAGAGGCACAAATCCTAAAGTGGTGTGAGCGCAATTAGGCTTGAAGATTAGGAATTCTCTTCAACCTTTTCACTTATCTACAATGCAGTTTGTCGTATTCTTCCCTTTGTATTCTTCTTTTTCCACGTGTAACTAAACCTTTTTCGTTAGGGTGATGATGGATCTTGTTCTTTAATGATGTAAACTCATTATTGTATTTAATCAATTTTCTATTTCATGTTTTATGTGTTTATTTATTTTCTTAATGCTTTTCTAAATTTGACCAATTTGGGAATGATTTTTGGGATGATGTGTGATTTGAGAAAATTTGCATGAACGTAGAACTTGTGATATACACCATAATTTTCGCAATCGCTAGGAATAGACGTTGTGGGTTGTGTGGTCTTTATCTTAATTCCCTCGTTTTGAATAATGCCTTCTCTATTTTGGGTTAGACTAAGGGATTATTTAATTCTAAATAGTGTGAAGATGATTAATATATCAAGGGATTGAATATTGATTAATTTTGGGAATTGACCATGAATCATTGGAATAAAACTTGATTAAACCAATATTTAATTTTGCATTAAAAGAGTTCAAGTGAAATCTGACTTGTAACACTTTCATATCATTTTCTTTTATCTTTACCCAATTAATTAAATTTTACTTTTGTTATCTTTGCTTATTCTTGTTTTTACCAACTCTCTTTTTGATAGCTTGAATAGCGTCGATTTGGCGAATTTAGTAATTGATAACATAATCCTTGTGGGAACGATACTTAACTACTCTTTATTACTTTTGTGATTTAGTGCACTTGCCAATAGTCACAACAAGTTTTTTGCGCCGTTGCCAGGGATTATTGTTTTCAATATTAAATAGTAGTTGAAAAGACACTAATTTAGGCACTTATTTTTCTTATTTAATTTTTTTCTTTATTTGATTTTCTTTTTAATTTGTTTCTTTTTATTCACTTTTGTTTTTCTTTGTTTATTTTTATTAGTCCTTTATTTTTAATTATATTTTTATTTTTTATTTTTTTTTATTTCACTCTGGTTTGCTTGTTTGTTTGTTTATGCAAGGTATTTTGGGTTCAGAAGAATTACTTTTTGATCCGGAGATAACAAGAACAGAAATAGCAAATAGGAAAGCAGCTAAAGAAAGAAGGAGCCTAGAAAAAAAGATGGCTAAGAACACTACTGCACAAAGAAGACGCACTTTGGCTAACTATGCAGCTCCATCTTCTGAAAATGTCTCAACTAGTATTATATGACCTGCTATCTAAGAAAAAAAATTGTTATTAAACCAGCATTTTTACAGCTGGTACAACAGAATTAGTTTGGGAGAGGTCTGGCAGAAGATCCAAATTTACACATCACTAATTTCTTGTAGCTTTGTGACACTATCAAATATAATGGAGCTAGTGATGATGCCATCAGATTAAGACTTTTTCATTTTTCTTGGAGAGATAAAGCCAAGAGTTGGTTGCAAGCCCAACCTCAAGGAAGCATCACTACGTGGGATCAATTGGTGAGCAAATTTCGTATCCGATATTTTCCTCCCTCTATGTTCATCAAGATTAGGAGTGCGATTGTATGTTTAACTCAAAATCAGGGGGAATCTCTATATAAAGCTTAGGAAAGATTTAAGGAACTGCTTAGAAAATATCCTCATCATGCTTTTAAAGTTTGGCAGTAGGTGCAGATTTTCAATAATGGTTTGAATCATTCCACAAGACTTATGGTGGATGCATATGCAGGTAGGTCTTTAAACACTAAAACTCTTGAAGAGGCTCAAGAACTATTTGAGATCATGGCTACTAATGAATATCAGATGCCTAATGGGAGAGAAGTGATCAAACAGGGAGTTATGGAGCTTGGTACTCTTGGTGCCTTACTTGTTCAGAATAAAAGTATTTCACAGCAGTTAGCCAACCTCACCAAGCAAGTTGGGAATATGCTTCAGTGAACCAACAAGTGTTAATTTGTGACTTATGTGGAAGTAATCATGCTAATGATGGATGTGAGGCTAGCAACTCAGGTGTTATTGCTCCAGAGCAAGTCAACTATATGGGAAATCCTTAATGACCACAAGGTAATCCTTATTCTAATACATATAATCCAAGTTGGAGGAATCATCCCAATTTCTATTAGACCAATTAGATGGTACCATTGAATCCTCAACCCAAGCTGAATTCTTCTCTTGAGAGTACACTTGAAAAGTTTATGCAGTAGACCTCTACTTTCGTGCAACAAACTTTCACTTTTATGGAGGAAACACGGGCTAATTTTTAGAATCAAAGAGCAGCTATTCAAAGTTTAGATAATCAAGTAGGTTAATTAGTAAAACAGCTCTCTAAGAGACCTCCAAGCACCTTACTAAGTGATACAGTGGTTAATTCAAAGGAGCTGTGTCTGGTAATTTCTTTAAAAAATAGAAGAGTTGTTAACCCTCAACTAAAAGAAGATAATGCGAAGGAAGGAATTAATATTCCAAGAGAAGTCCAACAAAAAGATGCTTCAGAGGAAGATATCACCATTAAAGCCAAAGAGGAGTAGCTGAGAGTACGAAGAAAGAAGAAAGATTCAAATTTGGGTAAACCATTGGACCCCTCACTGTATGCTAGGCTTCAATTTCGTCAAAGATTGAGGAAGAAAACTCAAGAGAAGCAAGAGAGACAGTTCTCAAAGTTCTTGGATGTCTTTAGGAAATTATAAATAAACATCCCCTTTGTTGAACCTCTTGAACAAATGTCATCATATGCTAAGTTCATGAAAGAGCTCTTATCTAGAAAGAGAAAGGTGGAAGATGGTGTCACAGTGGCACTTACTAAAGAGTGCAGTGCTATTCTAAAAAAGAAGTTGCCACCACAGCTCAAGGATGCCATTAGTTTCACCATTCCTTGTGAAATTGGTTCACAATTTTTAGGAAGAGCACTTTGTGATTTGGGGATTAGCATCAACTTGATCCCATTGTCTATCTATGAAAAATTAAGCTTGAACGATCAAAAACCCACCTTCACTATGTAGTAACTCGCTGATAGATCATATGGATATCCTTAGGGTGTAGTCGAACATATGCTTGTAAAGGTGGACAAATTCATTTTTTTGATGGACTTCTTCATTGTAGACATGAACGAAGATCACCACATTCCATTATTTTTTGGAAGACCATTTCTGGAAAGGAGCTATGATTGATGTACCTAGGGGTGAGCTCATTTTGAGGGTTGATGGAGATCAAGTGACTATTAATGTCTTTGATAAGTCTTCACCAACATCGGATCTTTATGCTCCTATTAATTGCATTAAAGATAAGTCTCAGAAGGAGTTGACTGGTAAGAGCTATCCACTATTGATTAATACTGACTCTCCCATTTCCAAATTTGTTGATGAAAAGGAGAAAGGTCCTCCTCTCTCTAAGATTGCTGGAATAGGAAAAGATCCTTCTGTTTCCCCTGATTCATTGCAGATAGGTCCTCCCATCACTCATAATTCATTGTAGAAAGGGCCGAAATCTTCTAATAAGTTGAAACCTAATTTGTCATCTTTTGATAAATTGAGACCTTCATGGCAAGATGAGAGACATTTCAAAGGTTGTTGAATGGATGCATTGTTCTGAAAAAGGAAAGAAGTCATTTTACTTCTCCTGTTTCAATCCACCTTAATTAATTGGAAAAGCAACGTTGAGCTAATGACGTTAAACAAGTGCTTTTTAGGATCCAAATTTTGTTTCTTTTTCTTTACTCTTTTATTTTTTCAATTTTTGTTCGTTATTTGTTTTTGCTATTATTTTGTTATTTCTTATTTTATTGACTAACATTTTTCTATTCTTGCTTTTAAGGTAATGTTGAGTCAGCTTAGGTGCCTTCCTGAGTTTGGAGCCTTTGTAGGGGGTGTATATAGCCATCGGCTGCCAAAAAGAGTTTTTCTTTATCTTTAATATTTTTTTTCACAATTATTTTTATGTGTTTTATTTTGTTATCATCACTCTATTGTGTTTTGAGTCATTAATTGTGCATGCCGGTGTGTTGAATTGAATATCCAATGATGACATAAATTGTGGATTGATTTAATTTTTTGGGATAACACATGAGAATTCATGAGTTATGTTTATCTCTATTGTTTCAATTATGTATGAATGTTCTTCCCATCTTTATGTTTGATAGACCTTGAGATATAAATATATGTCAAGCTTAGAGAAAGTTTATAGGATTGCATTTGTGTGGATGACTTACATTTAGAAGTTGTTTGATTCTCTCTTGAGGTGAAATCCTAGGCAATGGATGATTAAGGAAATGATAAGGGCCTTCTTTAGACCGTTTGAGCTTTTCAAGCTAACCTGTACACACAGTATATCCTTAAGTCCCTTTTGCAGCCTTGTTATTGTTTGGCCTCTATTTCTTTTCTTTACCCACATTTACCTTTCCCATACCCATATAAATAAATAAATAATTCCTCTCGTACATACATTTTGTTTAGTGCATATCTTGTATGATTTTATTATTCAAGCATTCGTTATTTTTGTGCATGAAATATTTTAGGAGTTGAAAATTTTCAAAATTTTCAAAAAAAATAAGAAAAAAAGAAAAAAAAAGAGAAAGTCCACCTAAAGTATTACAAAGAAATAAGTTTGGGGGTAGAGGTTGTTAAAAAGAAAAGTAATGAAGTGTTGATTCTTTTGCTCTGTTTTGCACTTGTTCTACATTTTGTAGCTTGAATTTTAAATTTGCATGATTTTGTATCTCAACTTTTGTTTTCATTATCCTACCCTTTCTTTCTTAACTAGTACCCTTTGCCTTACATTACAAGCTTTGTAAAGTCCTTTTTGATCATTGGTTATGTGCTGTTTACATTAGTGGAAAGAGAGATGAAGAACAACCCTATGGATGTGAGTTTGATATGCATTTGTAGTTTTATAAACCTATTTAGGCTTGTACTTTATGAGTAGATTTGGTCTTTCATTCATGTTTTTGGAAAGTCATTTATGCATGAAAGTTGCATGTGAGAGATGATGTGATAATTGGATTGTACATGTGTGACATTTTGAAATTAGATTGTGAAGCACTTTCTGAGGATCTGAATGATTTTCAATAACTGGTATTTCCATGTTTGAGTTTATGTGTTTTGAGTTTTTATTTGTTTAGTCTTTTTGTTTTGTTTTGTTTTTCTTTAGCTTTTGCTTGAGGACAAACAAAATCTTCAGTTTGGGGGAGTGATGAACCTTTCAAAATTCATATTTTTACAGTTCAAAATCTTGAGTTTTCATCCTCTTTTAATCTCTTTGATTGAGTTTTGTATTCAAAGTTTATTATGTTTTTGGTGTTTTTTATTGTGTTCTTATTACATGTTTTATGTATTTTTGATAGGTAATTGCGCATAGAGAATATTGAACATTTAAAGAAGTAATAAAAAGAGGAATTACCATCAGACATCCAATGCCTAGGCACTGGAGCTTCACCACTTGAGCGTGCAACAAGCGCAGAAGAATTCCAGATTAGTGTCCTAGCGCTTGAATGTTGGGAAGGTAGCGCTTGAGTGCTGGTCACATAAGTAGCAGCATTTATTTTTATAAATAAGAAGGTTTTGCCAAATTGAAGACACACTTGGATAGAACGCAGTAGCCGTTAAGAGGCACAAATCCTAAAGTAGTGTGGGCGCAATTAGGCTTAAAGATTAGGAATTCTCTTCAACTTTTCCACTTATCCATAATGGAGTTTGTCATATTATTTCCTTTATGTTTTTCTTTTTCCATGTGTAACTAAACCTTTTTCATTAGGGTGATGATGAATCTTGTTCTTTGATGATGTAAACTCATTATTGTGTTTAATCAATGTTTCTATTTCATGATTTATATGTTTATCTCTTTTCTTAATGCTTTTCTAAATCTGGCCAATTTGGGAATGATTTTTGGGTTGATGTATGATTTAGGAAAATTTGTATGAACCTAGAACTTGTGATAAACACCATAATTTCTACAATCACTAGGAATAGACATTGTGAGTTGTGCGGTCTTTCTCTTAATTCCCTCATTTTGAATAATGGCTTCTATATGTGGGGTTAGACTAAGGGATTAGTTAATTCTAAATAGTGTGAAGAGGATTAATATACCAAGGTATTGAATATTGATTAATTTTGGGAATTAACCATGAATCATTAGAATAAAACTTGATTAAACTAATATTTGATTTTGCATTAAAAGAGTTCAAGTGAAATCTGACCCCTAACATTTTCATATCATTGTCTTTCATCTTTACCTAATTAGTTAAATTTTACTTTTGTTATCTTTGCTTATTCTTGTTTTTACCAACTCTCATTTCGATAGCTTGAATAGTGTCAATTTGGCAAATTTAATAATTGATAACATAATCCTCATGGGAATGATACTTAGCTCAATCTTTATTACTTTTACGATTTGGTGCACTTACCAATAATCAGAACAATCACCTCTTTACTGCTCAAAGTATAAACTCTTTCAACTGCTTGCAGTTTAGGGGTGAGTGCAGCTTTCTGCTTCTGTGGACAAAATCTAGACATATGCCCACTGGCCACAAGCATAGCAAACCAGTTGTCTCGCCAAGCAAGGCCTGTCTCCGTGCTGGCTCCCACACTTTAGACATTTAAGTCCCCTTGCTCCTTCTTAGACTTGTTTACCCTTGTCTTGTGGGTAGCCTGGTTTAGAAGTACTCTTCTTTTCATCAAACCTCTTCCTAATTGGAAGTTTCGTGTTCTCTGCTCTGGTTGAGGTTGAAAACAACTTGATTCCATAATCCGACATTTGTTCACCAAGGATACAAAGTCTTGGATTTCAAATGGCCTGATAGCCTTCTGGATATCCATTCTCAATCTTTCTCAAATTTCGTACACTTCTATCTCTCATCTTTGTGATATAGGATGAGAATTTTGACAGCTCGTTGAATTTGGCGACATATTGACCAATTGACATACTGCCTTGCTCTAGTTTCAAGAACTCCATCTCCTTTGCATTGTGCAAATTCTGAGGGAAAAAGTTCTCTAGGAGAGAACCTTTGAAGATCTCTCATGTGACCAGAGTCCCTAACACATCCAACACTTTCTTGACATTCGTTCACTAATCCTCTGCTTCCTCCTCTAACATATAGGAAGCAAAGACCACTCTCTGCTCATCCGAGCAAGCCATAACTGTAAAACTCTTCTCCATCTCCTTGAGCCAACCCTCAGCTCTGAACGAGTCGTACTCACCCTTATAGGATGATGAGGTAGATTTTTTGAACTTCCGAGAGGTTTTGGAAGTTTCGATTTCTTCTTATACATACCTCTTGGACTGGTTGCACGGGCTAAACTGGTGGCGATATTAGTTGTTGAGGTCGATCGGCTTCCAACCTCTCCAACAACCTGTTGATAACGATCTTCTGCTCTTGCATACTTTTAGCCATTGCCATGAAAGCCTCGACCATATTAAGGCCCTCACCAAAAGAATTCTCATTTGCTCTAGTACGCTTAGCAGAAGTCATTGTTTCCTGTACACACAAAACATTAAATATTGAGTTGATCAGTCTTAATACCATGTAATAGTGTAACAATGGCTAATAACATTCAATCAAAATGCAAGTTATGCAAACATCTCATAAAAGAGATAAGAAATACATAACACACATCAAAATGACTAACATGCCTACGCATAGCCAATCCATACCTTGGCTCAATAAGATGAACTACTCTGATACCATAATGTAACACTCTAATATAGATATCTCGATATATCTTACATATATAAATATATAAAGCATTAGTCATACTACTACTACTCTTACTAACATTCTAATCCCATATCATTTAAACAAATAAATATGGAGAGCCACAATAAAAGAAGGTCATACATATATACATCAAAAGCCTCAAGGGACAAAGTGTTATATATACAACATTTTACAACTCAAAGCAAAATATACAAGAGTTATTCATACAACATAAAAACTAAAACTATCTAGTCTTGTTGCTTTTTCTTCATTTTATCATTCCCTTTTGAAGGTCTTGACCTGCTTTTACCATGGAAATACGGAAAAGGGCAAGAACATAAAAATTCTCAGTAATAAACATATATTTCATAGCATTAAAACCATGGAAACTGCATATAAATCTAAACTATCTCAACATTACACAATCGCCCTTATAATTGTATAATATATAGAAATCTAACCTGTCTCAATATTACACAATCACCCATACAACTGTATAACATTAGCTATACTTGGCAAATTGCTTAACTCACTTCATTGCCTAACTTAGGACTTGATTCATCCTATCGCTCTTAGCAATAAGCTTGTCTCACTTTACTACACTTACATAAGGGTTGATCTCACTCCTCATGTTACTTGGCAAATAGCTTAACTCATAACTTTGTCTTAGGTAAAGTGTTGTACAGACACTTTACTTTCATAGTTACCTCCTTAGCAAAGAGCTTTACTTACTCCTTCGCAAGGTTAAGGGCTGTGAATGCTTATGTCATGAAGAACATGAAGTTTTTGATGATAACAAAGTCAAGATAAAGACCAAGTCTAAAAGAGGTATATTTGGTATAGTTAATAAGTCTTAGAGTCTTAATGCAAGATGCTCTCAATATATCTCAACATATCTCAAAATGGTTTTTGAAAGGTCTTTTTAAATTAACTTAAAGTTGATGGTTCATGTTTTAAAGAAATGTTGTTTTTAATATTGGATAATGTAACTTAAGTATATATATTAACAAATCCAAGTATTTTTTGAGTTAGAAATGGTTACCAAGCTTAATTGGGCTTAAAAATGAGTTTAAGGGTGATTGTAATCGATTACATAAGTGTTGTAATTAATTACAACTCTGGCAGAGGCCGTGTAATCAAATACATGAGGATTGTAATCGATTACATCCTACCCAGAAAGCCAAGAATGTGTTCTTAGAGCCATGTAATTGATTACATGGATCTTGTAATCGATTACCACGAGCCTAACAGTTGGTAACGACTATTTTCTTGGCATGTAATGCAGCCATTAATCACTCCTAACGAATCTTTTGAGCTGAACCCTATAAATACAAATCATTGGTTCATCTTTAATGGCTAACCAACAACTTGAAACATATTTCTATTGCACTAATCCTTGAATCAATCTTTCAATCTTTTTGTGCTCTGTTTTTACAAATATTTGAGATATTCTTGAAGAACATTATAGGGCTTCAACTTGTATTACATACTCTTGTGAGAGTGTCATCTTTTATACACTTTGAATCTTTGTAAAGAGAGTGAGGTATCCCACAAATAATTTATAAGGGTGAGGTATCCCTTGAAGTTGAGGCTCAAGCACAAAGGGTGAGATATCCCAAGGTGTGGTGAGGACTCTATTGTGTAAAGGTTGCAAACACCTATTGAAGCTTGAAGATATAGTGGAAAATCTCGGGTGATTACTTGAGGATTGGACGTAGGCCACAAGTGGATTGGTGGCTGAACCAGGATAAACCTTGTGTTTGATCTTCCAAACTGAACTCCTTTACATTTGTGTATTTATTCGACATGCTTGCTTGAACACTTTCTATTTTGGTTTATTCATTTGTGAATGAAACTACTCACTCTTCTCTGTCCATTCATCTTTATCAATCAATAGCTTCAACGAAAATTGATAATCAAGTATTTTGCGAAAGATTTGCGAAAATATTTTACAAACTGAAATCACCCCTTTCTTGAGTATTGAGGCCACTTGGTAACAAGTAGTATCTGAATTAGACTCTTGTGTAAAGAGCTTAGCAGCTTCAAGAGAAGTAATGGCTTCAAATTACTTTTCTTCTAAAAGTTCTTCTATAAACAAACCTCCCTACTTCAGTAGGGATGGTGATGCCTATTAGAAAGAAAGGATAAAGTTTTTTATTGAAGCTATTGATTTAGATATGTGAGATGCCGTTGAAAATAGTCCATTTGTTCCCACACATATTGTTGATGGTGCAAGAACTAATGCACCAAGAAGTGAATGGACTGATGAGGAAAAAAAGAAGGTTCAATACAATTTGAGAGCCAAAGACATCATTACCACATCTTTGGGGTATGATGAATTCTTTAGGATATCAAATTGTAATACTGCCCAAGAAATGTGGGATACCTTACAAGTAACCCATGAGGGTACAAGTGAAGTAAAAAGATCAAGAATAAATACTCTCACTCATGGGTATAAATTGTTTAGAATGAACTAAGGAGAAAGCATTCAAGAAATACAAAAGAGATTCACACACATTGTAAATCATCTTGCTTCAATGGGAAAGGCTTTTCCTAATGAAGATCTTATTAAAAAAGTCTTGAGATGCTTGAGTAAGAATTGGCAACCCAAGGTAATGGCTATTGCAGAATCAAGGAATTTATCATCAATGACACTAGCCACTCTGTTTGGGAAGCTCCAAGAACATGAATTAGAGCTAAATAGACTCAATCAAAATGAGGAGCTCGACAAGAAGAAAAAAAGGATTGCACTCAAAGTCACCTCCTCCACAATTGAAGATGACGATGAAGATAATGGAGATGGAATAGAAAACATTGAGCTAAATGAGGAGAATCTTAGTCTCCTTATAAGAGAGTTTAGAAGATTCCTTAAGAATAAAGGAATTCAAAGAAGGTTGTAACATCCTAATATAGATATATAGGTATATCATAGATACACAAAGATATATAACACTAGAAACGTCACTTCTACATAATATATACTAACATATATCCATAATCACAACTGAGTAATTATAGAAAGCCTTAAGAGATTATGGAAAAACTTAAACCTTATACAAATATATATATACAACACTAGCCACAGAAGGGCATATTGTAATACATAACTCTTTTAAACATACAAAGTAACTATAAACTTATACATAAGCTTTGTCTACTAAAGCATATAAAACTATACCAGTCTTCATGCTTCACCTTCTTTCCCTTAGCAGGGTCTGTACTTGGATTTACATAGAAGAACAACTGGGGTGAGATTTACAATTCTCAATAAAAGTAATTCTAATACCAGATAATTATACATTAAAAAATCAAATATATAATAACTAACATAGGAGTTTCCTCCACTTTTCTCATGACTGCACATTTCCAAGTAGTGTGGTCTAAAACTAATAGACTCTGTTAGATATAAACAACTACCTATACAATTGTAAATATCAATAGTGAAGGACAATTGCTTATACAATTGTCCTTAATGCAATGTTGATGATATGTGATGTGAGTATGCCTAAGAATGTCCTAAGAGTATGTGTGTGAAATGCTTATGTAGGGTTTTGTTTTGAAATACATGCAGAGTTTTATTTTAAAAACCAAGAAGTTTACTAGGAACTGGTTTAGTATATTATCCTGTGGTAAATAAAGGGAAAGTTCATCCTCACATTACACGTATCCTGGCGCTATCAAGAAGTTTGGGCTGAGTCCTTGTTTAAAAAAACCTTTTGGACTTCCCATTTATCTCCCATGGTCTTGACACTATTGAGATATTAGGGTTGAATTCTTGTTCAGAGAACCTTTCGGACACCCCATATATCTCCCTTGGCCTCCATGATTGTGCACTGCATCAAAGGATACTCACTAAGATCAATACTAATAGACCATTTCCATATACATACATACATACTTATCTACTTAGTTCATTTAAGACCCAAGCATATTCTACTAGGAATTTTGGCTTCTTATGTTTACCCTTTGTAGAGAGGAGAATGTGTAACCTCATACTACATGTAACCCTAGCACTTGGTCAATAATAACTTGTCTCCTTAGGAACTTCTGATTCCTTTCCTTCTGGACAAATGACCTTTCGTCAAATAAAGTCTCATTATTTGGCAAACACTACCAATACATCCTAGATCATTTGCATCTAATACCCCACATCATCACTCATTATATCTTAAGTGATATAAACATCACGTAAAGTGGCCTAAGGTGCTAGATACCTACCTAAGGCAAACCATTACTCTAGAATGCTCAAAGGTTCTCATAACTTTCCTATAGACTTAACTCAATCTAATGAAAGAGTCTATCTTAGCTAATACCTCATTCAACCTTGCTTAAGGAAATAAATGAGCATTTCTCAATAACTTTGCATACTTAATGAATGTGACAAGCTTACAAGTCACTATTCATCCTTTTGTGTGTTCTACAATGCACAAGATCCCGCTTAACTAGGGACTTAGTACATAAACATTCCCTCTTAGGAACTAAATACACAACCTTGTCTCCACTCAAGTAAATCTAATTCAAGAGTGGTTCTCACTTACAAATCTTGGTTACTTAAGGGTCTAGGTACCTTATCAAGGTAATCCACTACTCTTGAATCTCCTAAGGTTCATACCTTCCTCATCCTTTCTAGAGTGAATACCATAATCCATCCTAGTATACTTATATCCAATGCACCATCTCATCACATCTTGAGTGACATCTATTGCAATACTAAGTTGCCTAAGGTGCTACATCCTTACCTATGGCAAACCTTTACTTTAGAATGCTCAAATGCTTATACTTTCTTATACTTACTAGGTGATAATATCCCTCTTGAATTATCCCCACTTGTTCCTTAACACACTTTAGAAAACATATACAAATGATTCCCACTAGTTAAGAACTTTAAAACATCAAAAATGACATTTTTGGCATTTCTAGTGCTCACGCCGTGGCACAAACCTGGGCATGCCGTGGCCCCTAACTCTCGGGTTTCTCTATGATGCACCACACGTCGTAGTGCATATAGCAAACTCAACCTCACCCCTTGACATGACCTCTTCACACCACAACGCGCATAGAACACTCATCTTCATGCCTCGACATGACCTCTTCCACGCCGCGGCGCACATAGCAGAAACTGGGTTCTGCAGAATTTCTGCAGAATCAGCGACTGTTCCAATTATTTTTTTCTCATTACCAGTCATTCTAGATCCGTTTCCCTATGATTTCTAGCACCAATCTAGGTCCCTAAAATTGTTATAACACTTATACAAGCTATTGATTCACTTAGGCATAGATTTAGGTCCAAAATAACATTACTCCAACCATTTCCAAATTCACCATCTATGAACCCTAATGGTTGATCTTGAGCCATAAATGGTCATCTTACATTTACTAAGCTAAAAACATACTAACCCAGTCCTTGGAATCAAGAACCAAGCCAAGAACATGGATTTGGCTCTCTAAACCCAACTTCCTATTCATACAAACCTAGGTTCAATCAAGATGAACTAAGGAGAAAGATGAATAGAAACCCCTTACCTCTTGTATGGATGATTATCTTCAAGCTTGAGCTTTGATCTTGATCTTCCTCTCCTTTTTCTCCTTCTTCTTCTTCATTTCTTCCCTTTTCTCTCTTCCCTTCCTTCGTTTCTTTCTTTCTCAATTTTTGTCTCAGCCGAGAGAATGAGAGAGAAATAGGAAAAGAAAACCAACTTTAGTTCCTGTGCTGAAACTTATATCAGCTAAAGACACTCGAATTATACTAATTCAAGTTCTCCAACATCTAATAACTTTATAATAAATCATAGGATTCATCTAAATTTGTTGTTTCACCTTTATTCTCTTTTTTCATATATGCTGCTAGTCAATCCGGCATTTAAAGCACAACCAATATGCCTAAAAATACAAAACTGACGCTAATTAACTTGAAACTTTAACTACATCTTACATAGCTCATTTACGACCTAGAAATAAGTTATCCATACCTATTTCCCTCAACTTAACCTTTAAAGCCACTATCTGAGTCATTTTAAGCTACTTTTCAACTTCTGAGTTACAACTAAGTACCCAAACGAACTCAGATTGTCACAAAACTTCACAAGCATGTTAAGCGAGTAATATGCTACCTTTTGTGACCATATACAAGTCTAACATGTTACTAATGGTATTACATTTCTCCCCTCCTTTTTAAAATTTTGTCCCCAAAATTACTCACCTTATGCAATCAACTCTGGGTAAACTCACTTAACATGGAGTTCTTACTACCATGTAATCCTTTTTCAACACCAGCTTCTCCCAACCGTACCTTCACTAGAGGAAATCTGTTTTCCTCTAAGTTCTTGACCCCTCTATTTGTGGATGGTAAGTTGTACTAAAACTTAACTTGGCTTTGAACTCCTTATGCAAGGCTTCCCAAAAACTAGTCACGAATCTAGCATCTCTATCAGACACTACATTCACTGGGATTCAATGTAATTCAACTATCTCCTTCAAAAGTAGTTGAACTACTAGAGAATAGCTAACTTTACTTGGTGAAAGGTAGGTAGATTACTTAATCTCTCCACCCTTACCTACAACGCAGCATATTCTGCTATGTTCTTTAATATACTAGGCTACCAAAACATCTTCCTTAACTCTTGAAAAACCTTGGTAGCCTTAAGATAGATGGTATACTTTCTCTTGTGAGCTTCCTCTGAGATCCCTTCCTTGATTTTTGACCCTATTGGAATACAAAGTTTGTCTCTATATTTTATCATTCTATCATTTGTCATAACAAAATCCTCTACGGTTCCTTAGAAGATCTGCTCACTATTGTCCCTTAGAGCTTCATTCTCCCTTTGAGCTTCTAAAAATCTTAGTCCTTAAGCCTTTTACTATGTCTACCTTGCTCACTGAGAGACTATCTGGCATCATAGCCACCACGAGACTCAAATTCCTAAAACTCTCAAGAAATTCACTCTCTTGGACTATCATCTGGGACAGCTGTAGGAATTTCCTACTTAGTGCATCAACCACTACATTAGCCTTACTCAGATGATGTTACAACTTAAGGTTATAAGCCTTTAAAAACTTCGTCTATATATCCTGCCTTATGATCAGCTTCCTCTGATCAACAAGCATCCTGAATTATTATGATCGTTGAGCACATTGAAGTAGACTCCATATGAGTAATGTCTCCAAATCTGTAAGGCAAACACCATTGTGGCTAATTCCAAATCATACCTAAGGTAGTCCTCCTCATGTAGGTTCAACTGCCTTGATGTGTAGGTATCTACCTACCTATTTTTTGTATCCGAACATACCTCAGTCCCTTCTTTGAATTATAACTAACTACCTCAAAGTTCTCATGGAATCTGGAATTATTAACACTAACGTAGTAATCAACCTTCTCTTCAACACTTGGAAACTATACTCTCAAACTAGAGCCCACTATTAAGTACTACCTTTCTTAGCTGGCCTAATCCGGGTAGCACTAAGTGAGAAAGTCTAATGATAAACTCTCTGCCCTTGGTTACAATGGTTGCCTTTCCCATTGTACTTCTACTTAAACTTTGCTAGGGTTCTCTGCAATTTCCACCTTGAGAAATTACATAGCCCTTAAATTGTATCACTTGTAACCCAAAACTAACTTTTGGCTAACTTGGCACGTAACCACTTTTTCTTTCTAAAAGTTTCCAAAACTACTTTTAACATACTCTTCATATCCTTTCATAATCCTATAAAATTCTTAGAGATCCACTCTCCTTAACTTTGATACTATGACAATCAGATTTCAAATCATCTCATGAGAAAATCCAAAGCTTCTCTCAACTGATCCACTTGATCATCCTTTCTAGACAAATACATTTATTCTTGATAGTTTCTTTGTTCAACTTCCTAATAATTAGCACAATTTCACACTCCAACTTAAATAAGAACATAATATCATTTGTCTCTAAAACAACCAAGTCATACCAATAAGGTAAGCAAACTAGATTCACAAGGTAAACTAATATAATTTACAAGGTAAATCTGTACTCTCCTTTTTACACACCTTAAAATATTTCTCTTTACATGTGCTCTTACCTCATACTAAGTTGGAAGATTTCGTCGCTTCCGCTGCACCACTCTGATTGCTCATAAAAGAAGCACATAGATTTACCCGCTAAGAATAGTCTACTCCCATGTACCTTTTTCATATAGCACATCTTGGTACCTTGGAGTCTGATTTACCTCTTTCCTTTAGGGTTATTCGACTTAGAATACCCTACATATACTTATCGTCACCCTAAGCTACCATTTGAACCTATGCTCCTTTGTCTGATAAAAAAAGAGGCCAAGAGGCACCCTCGCTGATCTCAACATCTGATCTTTTCCTCTTTAAGGAACTTTCTAAATCTTATTCCGTCGTGGCTTTGAGATTATCTGCTTCTACAACTCTACACTCACTGACTAGAGTTGAGAAGTCCTTATTCTCCTTGCTTTGCAACTCTTCTAATGCCCTCTCAAGGTTCCACTTCAAATTTTACTCACTTCCAGTCTTTATCTGGGTTACTCATAAAATAAAAAGAAAACTTAAGACATTCTCTGAATTGCTCCGTATACTGGTCCACAGGAATATCCTATTGCTCAAACCTTAGAATTTCCAATTTCTTTGCTTTCCATAACTTAAGGGAATAACACTTGTCTAGGAAAGTAGCTCTAAACACCTTATAGGTGATTCGAGTACTAACCGTCTCTAGTAACCTCTCAGCTTTAACTCATAAGCTTTTGGTTTCTCTTACTAACACATAAGAAGCAAAGGTCACTTTCTGTCCATTAGAGCACGCTATGACCACAAAGATCTTTTCCATCATATGAAGCCATCTTTCAGCTCTGACTGAACCAAACTCTCCCTTGAAGAACAAAGGAGTAACTTTTCTAAACCCTAAGAAATACTGATCCCTCATAAGTTCCTTGTTGTCCCGCAACATACTAAGCAAGTCCTTTTCTATCTATTCTAATATTCTTCTACTAATGGTAGTCTGCTCTCTCATTACAATAGCTATTTCTCTAAGAGCTCTGGTTATCTCCTCCTTTACTAGTCTCCTAGTCTCATAAGTTTGCCTGGTAGTTGCCATAGTTTTTTGTACACATAGTACAATACATATTGAGTTAGCTAGGCTTAATATCATGTAACTGAGCGATAGTCACCATTAGCACCCATACCTAAGGCAAGCCATGCAATTCCACTTGTATATCTCATAAAGAGATAAAAGAATGCATAACTCTCTACTAAACTACTACTCATGCCTAAGCACAGTCAGTCCATACCCCGGCTCAATAAGATGAACTGCTCTGATACCAAAATATAACATCCTAATACAGATATCTAAGTATATCATATATACACAAAGATATACAGCACTAGAAATGTCACTTCTACATAATACATACTAATATATATCCATAATCACAACTGGGTAATTATAGAAAGTCTTGGAGATTGCAAAAAAACTTAAACCTCATACAAATGTATATACACTAGCCACAGAAGGGCATATTATAAGACATAACTCTTTTAAACATACAAAGCAAATATAAACTTATATATAAGCTTTGTCTACCAAAGCATATAAAACTATACTAGTCTTCATGCTTCGCCTTCTTTCCCTTAGCAAGGTCTGTACCTGGATTTACATGGAAGAACAACTGGGGTAAGATTTGTTACCAAGTGGCCTCAATACTCAAGTGGGAGGTGAATTGAGTTTGTAAAATATTTTCGCAAATCTTTCGCAAAATACTTGATTACCGATTTTCATTGAAGCTATTGATTAATTGAAGTGAATAGATAAATGGGATTGAATAACTCACTCACAAATAAATAAGAAAAAATAGAAAGTATTCAAGCAAGCATATAAGATTAAAGTACAAATGTAAAGAGATAGAGTTGAGAAGATCAAACACAAGATTTATCCTAGTTCAGCCACTAATCTACTTATGGCCTATGTCCAGTCCTCAAGCAATCACTCAAGATTTCAACTATATCTTCAAGCTTCAACAAGTGCTTACAACCTTTACATAATAGAGCACTCACCATACCTTGGGATACCTCACCCTTTATGCTTAAGCCTTAACTTCAAGGGATACCTCACCCTTTATAACCTTGCGGGATACCTCACCCTCTTTACTAATAAGGGATATCTCACCCTTTACAACCTTGAGGGATACCTCACCCTCTTTACCAATAAGGGATACCTCACCCTTTACAATTTGGAGGGATGTCTCACCCTCTTTACAAAGAGTTGAAGTGTATACAAGATAAAACTCTCACAAGAGTAGTTGATATAAATTGAAGTCTTAGAAGGCTCTTCAAGAATATCTCAAGTGATTTGCAAAAACAAAGCAATAAGGGTTTTAAAGATTGATTCTCAAATTAGAGTGATAGAAATATGTTTCAAGTTATCGGTTAGCCATTAATTATGACCCAAGACATATATTTATACTATTTTTTATCAAAAGAGTCATTGAGTGCATTAATGGGCAGCATTAACTACTGATAAAATAGTCGTTGGCCAATGCCAGACCTGTTGTAATTGATTACACACTCTATGTAATCAATTACAAGGCTGTTTAAATGTATTCTTGACTTTCAGGGAAGGATGTAATCAATTACAACCTCTATGTAATCGATTACATGGCCTCTGCCTGACTTGTAATCGATTACAACTTAATGTAATCGATTACAAGGCTTCTATCATACTTGTAATCGATTACAACATCAATGTAATCAATTACAAGGCCTCTGTTTGGCTTGTAATCAATTACAAGCACTATGTAATCGATTACAATGGCCCTTAAACACATTTTTCAAGTCCAGTGAAGCTTGATGGCCATTTCTAACTTAGACAACCTTGGATTTGTTTAATATGTGGACTTGAGTTACAAAAACCAAGATCAAAATCAACATTTCTTTAAAACATGAACTTTGAACTTTAAGTTGAGTTATAAAAGCTCTTTCAAAAACTATTTTGAGATAGTTGAGATATATTGAGAGCATTTTACATTGATATTCTAAGACCTATAACCTATACCAAATATACCTCTTTTGATCTTGTTCTTCATCTTGACTTTGTTATCATCAAAACCTTCATTGATATACTCCGTGACATAAGCATTCACATTCTCCCCCTTTTTTATGATGACAACATAACATAGGAAAAAGAGAATAGCATATGCATTTATATATATCAGAGATTTAGGCGCAACTCTCCCCCGTAGTTTATGCATGAAATAAGATAAGTGATTTACATGAAGAAATACTCCCCCGTACTCATGCAAGGTATGTGTCTAATCTCTCTAATCTTTCTCCCATTGGCATTATCAAAAAGGCATAAGCATTCAAGTTTTATAGTATAATACCAACAATGTATATGAATTTTAGCAACATTTTAGCAATATTTAGCAAGATTAGCCCATAAAACCAGTCATATCGTCAATAAGATAATAACAAAGTATAAACATTTCATCCCATTCAGATCGATATCAGAGTATAATCAACAAACCAATAGTAAATGCATTAATTGATCATATTGTATAGTCATTAATTCCAAAATATACAGAGTCATATACAAATTATAAATAAAGATTGCTAATGGCTAGGCAAAATATTATGAAGGAAGAGAACATCAAGACTAAGTCCCATGTCACTTTGTCACCTCGCTGTCACTGTCTGTATCAGCTGCCACATCAGCAAGATCTACATCATCGTCATTCATGTCAAGATCGTCCTCTGATCCAAGAATCTCCTCATCATCATCAGCATTAGTAGTGGAAGGACCAGCGAAGGAGATGGGAGCAAGAGGTGCAGCAAAGGAGGTGGGAGCACTGGTATCTCTCCTCAGTAGATATTTGGGTCCCTCCAAAAAAGATCGAATGGAAGCCAACTCTAGTCCTTGATGATCTGCCTTTTGCTTAAGGCGCTCTATCTCTGTTCGCAAGCTGCACAATTCCTGAAGCAATAGTTCCAAAGTGGCTATAGGAGTAGGTTGTGGTCGGTCCTCATCCTCATCAGCATCCTCATCCTCATGAGGGATGTTTCTATAACTCCCATGAATGAGGTAGTACCATTTATCATTAACTTTCCTCAGCTAAAGCTTGTGCAGAGTATGTACACCAATGGACTGTGGCCCTTTGGAACTGGTATCCTTTGTCTCCCTGGAAAATGGAATGTGGAAGTGCTCTAGAATGCCTGTTACCAACATGGCATATGGCAGAGCATGTGCTTTCTTTCGGGTTTCCAACATGTGCTGGATAACATAATAGGCCCAATTGATTAGCTAGTCAGTGTTCATTGCCCATAAAGTCACCACATAATCCTTGAGAACTTATGAGTAGTTGCCTCCCCTAGGGACCAATCCCTTAGCCACAAGGTAATGCAATACTCTATTTTCCATAGTTAACCTAGTGGTCATCACCCTCTGTTTGCCTCTAGGAGTCTCATATCTAGCCCTCAGCATTGAAATCAACACAACCTTATACTCATAGTCATGTCCCCAAACATTCTCATGTCCATAGAAATTTACACCATCAAAGGTCAATTGAGTCAGCCTATACCACAAATCCTTGTAGACTCTTATCTATTTCTTTTTCACCTTAGAGATCAAGCATTCATCCTCATACTTTAAAGTTTCATAAAACACTCTAACTAAGTCTGAGTATATATCCTTCTGAATACTCAGGAAGTCAAGCAATCCTAGTCTTTCTATCATTCTAAAGCTTTCTAGTGGTTCACTAAAGCAAAAATTCTGAGTGAGATACCTGGGTGATATGATCTTCCTCAACTAAATTTTTTTCCAAAACAAAACTACTTTCTTGGTGATGGAGAAGTGTCACGTGAGGTCCATCCCAGAGATGGTGAGTGGAGGAGCACTAGAAGACATTCCTGTTAGGAATCACAGATATATCACGCAGCGAAAAACAAAATTTCCACCAAGGATCCATGCAAAAAAAGCCATAATCCGAGTTTTTAAAATTGTTTACCTCTTGAAACGTGAACAAAAAGGAAGTGATGTGAATCACTAACACCGTAACAACAATGATGTCTCTATGGTATCTGCACGAACAAACTCACGAACATCCAACGTTCACAAATAGGAGCCCCACATCTCTCACACAGTGCTAGCTGTGAAGAGAAGAGAAGAACCTATCACTCTCTCACACACTGTTTCTATCAAGTTCGGCTAGGGTTTGTAATTCATACCTTAGCAGTACCATTTATAATAGTGACTGCCTTAAGTGAGAGTGAGCAGCAGCAGGGCAAGCTGTGTAACCCTAGACTCATCTGTTATGAGTCCGACCTACATTTAAATCCGAGTCCAACTTGGATATATTGCTCCAATTTAGTCTGCTCTATGTGTGTGACCCTGTAGGTTCTCATAACGTTAGCAGTAATATTAAAATTTCATTTTAATATTGCAAGCAGTGAGTGGTATCTAGCAACACATCGCTACTACCCAAGTAATGAGAATGTCAATGATTTAACATAACCTTTCCGTGACTAATGTTTCCATATCGTTTAGTCCCTTTATCAAGATATCTAGATTAAACGTAAGGCATGGAATGCATCACCCTTGTATAGCCCAATCCTTCATTTCTTGATACTCGAGTAGACTTTGTAATAACAAATGAAATCAATATCTTATATTGTCTCATTTGAGCATGGCCATGCATTTCGCAGTCTTACTCAATCAGGGGGCCCGAAGATATCGCTCCTGTTATGTAGGAGTGACAAATCCCATCTAGGTCACTCACATCCCTCTGCATGATTCGCAGTATGTCCAATAACCAACTTTATAATCACCTTGTTACAGATGATGTTTGATGGCATTAAAACACACAACTCCTCATGTAGGAATCGTTGTGATTTCAGGTCAAAGGACCACAGACACCATTGTCACTATGAGAATCGCTTATGACACTCACGTAACGATCCATGTAGCGTTCTCATAGTAAGTCAGTCCAGTACATCATTACTCTAATATGTACTTATGTGAAGACTTGATATCTTATATCCATGACTCGTCAGATATGGTCATCAGTCTGCGCACATACTAGTCTCAATGCATTATTGTTGTCCTAATTAATAATAATACTTGACTAGGGACATTTAAGAATAGTGTTCTAACTTTATCCAATAGGATCTCATGATCTAGTCAACCACTTGATGTCCTATGGCATCAAACTTACTATTCTAAGGACTTTATTATGTTTATTAAAAATAACACAATAAATGAAATGCCTCATATATTAAAATTAGCATAATAGAATGTATGTAAATATAGACAAAATGTATTAGCCTCTAGGGCATACACCAACAATCTCCCACTTGCACTATAGCTAATTAGGCATATGTCTAATGCCTAAAGACCTAGTGTGATCCTTATGCTTCTGTTGTGCGAGAGGCTTCATCAGTGGATCAACAATGTTATCATCTTTTGGTACTCTGTATATCTTCGCATCTCCTTTATCGATGATCTCTTGAATGAGATGGAAGTGCCTAAGTATATGTTTGGATCGCTGGTGAGATCTAGGCTCCTTAGCTTATGCAATGGCTCTATTATTATCACAATAGAGGTCCACTGGGTCCACAATGCTAGGAATAGCGCCAAGTTCGGCAATGAAGTTCCTGATCCAAATGGCCTCCTTTGCTGCATATGAGGCAGCAATATACTCAGCCTCTGTGGTAGAATCAGCGACTGTCTCTTGCTTTGAACTCTTCCAGCTCACAACCCCACCATTGAGGCAAAAAACATAACCCAATTGTGATTTGGAGTCATCCTTATCAATTTGGAAGCTAGCATCAGTGTAACCCTTTACAACTAGCTCTTCCTCGAATCTATATACCAAGAACGAATCATTTATCTTTCTCAAGTATGTAAGGATGTTCTTGATAGCAGTCCAGTGACTCTCACTAGGATCAGACTGGTACTTGGTTGCCATGCTCAAAGCATACGAGATGTCTAGTCGAGTATATAACATGGCATACATGATAGATCCAATTGCAGATGCATATGGAATCTTGCTCATGCGATCCCTTTCGTCCTAGGTGGAAGGGTATTGAGCCTTAGATAGGCTTACACCATGTGACATAGGCAAGAGTCCTTTCTTGGATTCATGCATGTTAAATACACTTTGTCTATGGATGTACTTTGACTTAAGCCAAGCAGTCTCTGTGATCTATCTCTATAGATCCTGATACCTAATACATAGGTGGCTTCGCCTAAGTCCTTCATAGAGAAGCAGTTCTCTAACCAAGTCTTTACAGACTATAGGGTAGGAATGTCATTTCCAATGAGTAGTATGTCATCTACATACAATACCAAAAAGACAATTGTGCTCCCACTAACCTTCTTGTAGACACAAGATTCTTCTTCATTCTTGATGAAACCAAATTGTTTTATTGTATATCAAAATGAAGATTCTAGCTTCTGGAAGCTTGCTTCAATCCATAAATAGATCATTGCAACTTGCACACCTTTCCAGCATCCTGTGGAGTGGCAAAACCCTCAGGTTGTGTCATGTACACATCCTCGAGAAGATTTCTATTAAGGAAAGCAGTTTTCACATCCATTTTTCAGATTTCATAATCATGGTATGCTGCAATAGCAAGCAAGATCTGAATAGATTTAAGAAACCCAACTGGGGAAAAAGTCTCATCATAGTCTACATCATGAATTTGCTTGAAACCTTTAACCACTAATCACGCCTTAAAGGTATGCACATTACCATCCATGTTGGTTTTCTTCTTGAAAACCCACTTGCACCCAATGGGTTTTACCCCTTCAGGTAGGTCAACCAAGGTCCATACCTGGTTGGCATACATGGATTCCATTTCAGATCTCATGGCCTCAAGCCATCTCTCAGATTTTGGGCCAATAATGGTTTCCTGGTAAGTCACAAGCTCATCTTGATCCATGAGCAATAAATCACCTTGTTGGGTCATGAGAAATCCATATCTCTCTAGTTGATGACGTATCTTGTTAGTCTTACCCAGGTCTTGTGCTACTAAAGTAGGTTGCTGTTCCACAACATTTTGTGGAGGCTGCTCTATTTCCATCATCGGTTCATTACTACTCTATGAACCTTGAACTTCTTCAAGTTCTACATTCCTCCCACAGGTTCCTTTGGAGATAAACTCCCTTTCTAGAAACACAGCAGTCCATGTGACAAACACTTTGCCCTTAGCAAGATTATAGAAATAGTATCCCTTAGTTTCCTTGGGATAATTCACAAAGAAGCATTTATCTGATTTGGGTCTAAGCTTATCAGAAACTTAACGTTTCACATAAGCTTCACAGCCCCAAATCTTCATGAAAGACATACTGGGTCGTCTCCCTGTCCATATCTCATATGGTGTCTTTTGAACTGTCTTAGATGGAATATGGTTAAGTGTGAAAGCTGCTGCTAACAGAGCATGTCCCCAGAAAGAGCCTGGAAGGTCTGCATGACTCATCATGGATCGGACCATGTCCAACAAGGTCTGGTTCCCCCTTTTAGAGATATTATTCCATTGTGGTGTTCCTGGAGGAGTGAGTTGAGATATTATCCCACACTCTTTCAGATGATCATCAAACTGTTGGCTTAAGTATTCACCTCATTGATCTGATCAAAGGATTTTAATACTTTTTCCAAGTTAGTTTTGTACTTCATTCTTGAACTCTTTGAACTTTTCAAAGGATTCTGATTTGTGCTTCATAAGATATACAAATCCATATCTACTGAAATCATTAGTAAATGTAATGAAGTATTGAAAACCGCCTCTAGCCAGTGTGTTTAGTGGCCCACATATGTAACGCCCCTTTTTGGGAGGGAACGTCACATTGTCATTTACAATGCGGAAAATAAAATATGATAAAGTTAAGACCCGATTCTTTTTTATTACGATTAAAATTTATCTGGTTAAAGCTGTATAAATAAATGGTGACTATTTTTTTTTTTGTTATCATAATTGATTAATAAAATATAGTGACGAAACATAAATGGAAATAAAGAGCAAAACAGAAGTAAAGCATACATTTGAATTAACATTGCATATTTATATATATATATCAAATATGTTTAGTTACAAAGCCCGATATGCCAAAAAGAAAACTATATTTGCCCAAAGGATCATACATATACATCCCCAATATATCTAAAATATACAGCCCACTACAGTTAAGACATCAGGCCCCCAAAATAAAACACTGGCAGCCATCAGTAGCTACCATCAATATCATGTTGGGAAATTTTGCGGATACAACACGCAGCGGAAAACAGGGATTCCCACCGAGGATCCATGCAAAAAAGCCATAATTCGAGTTTTTAAATGATTTACCTCTTGAAGCGTGAATCACTAACACTGTAATAGAAACGATGTCTCTGCGGTATCCACACGAACAAACTCATGAACGTCCAACGTCCACAAAGAGGAGCCTCACGTCTCTCACACAGTGCTAGCTGCGAAGAGAAGAGAAGAAACCTGTCGCTCTCTCACTCACTTTTCTGTAGGTGCGGCTAGGGTTCAGAATTATTTCACTTAGCAGCCCCCTTAGCAGTACTATTTATAATAGTGATCGCCTTAAGTGAGTGTGAGCAAGCGCAGAAGGTAAGCTATGCAACCCTAGACCCATCTGTTATGAGTCTGGCCCATATTTGAATCCGAGTCCAACTTAGATCCATTGCTCCAATTTTAGTCTGCTCTATGTGTGTGACCCTGCAGGTTCTTATTACGTTGGCAGTAATATTAAAATCCAATTTTAATATTACAAGCAATGAGCGGTATCTAGCAACACATCGCTGCTACCCAAGTAATAAGAATGTCAGTGATTTGACATAACCTTTTCGTGATCAATGTTTTCGTGTCGTTTAGTCCCTTTATCAAGATATCTAGATTGAACACAAGGCATGGAATGCGTCACCCTTGTATAGTCCAATCATTCGTTTCCTGATACTCGAGCAGACTTTGTAACAATAAATAAGATCAATATCTCATATTGACTCATTTGAGTATGGCCATGCATTTCGCAGTCTCACTCAATCAGGGGGCCCAAAGATATCGCTCCTGTTATGTAGGAGTGACAAAATCCATCTAGGTCACTTACATCCCTCTGCATGATTTGCGGTATGTCCAATAACCAACTTTATAATCACCTTGTTACAGATGACGTTTGATGGCATTAAAACACACAACTCCTCATGTAGGAATCGTAGTGATTTCAGGTCAAAGGACCACAAACATCATTGTCACTATGAGAATCGCTTATGACACTCACGTAACGATCCATGTAGCGTTCTCATGGTGGGTCACCCAAGACATCATTACTCTAATATGTACCCATGTGAAGACTTGATATCTCATATCCATGACCTGTGAGATGTGGTCATCAGTCTCTGCACATACTAGTCTCAATGTATTATTGTTGTCCTAATTAACAATAATACTTGACTAGGGATATTTAAGAATAGTGTTGTAACCAAAAGGATCTCACGATCAAGTCATTCACTTGATGTCCTATGGCATCAAACTTACTATTCTAAGGACTTTATTATGTTTATCAAAAAAGAACACAATAAATGAAATGCCTCATATATAAAATAGCATAATAGAATATATGTAAATATAGAAAATGTATTAGCCTCTAGGGCATACACCAACATATCAGTCCCTCAGATGAGGAGGAATCGTATCAGGATCCTCTTCAGGATCCTCTGCGAGGTCCTCCTCGGAAACCTCCTCGGGGTCTTCCTCATCCGAGGAAACCCACATCGGAGCCACTGAATGACGGGTCGGGGCCCGAGTAGTGGAAACAAAAGTATCCTCCTATGGGGTGTAGTAGTAGTCACCCCACATCTCCCGGATGGGCATGTAAAACTCCAAATGCAGGCTGATGCAGTAGGTAAAGATCGACGGCTCATGACACCTCTAGGCCATAGAGATCGACACGTCTCCCAGGTAGACACAACGGTCAGAATTCAGGTTAATGTGCCAGCATTCTAACCCTCCAAGGAAGGTCAGACGCACATCACCTAGAAATCCGCACATGCTGCCTCCATGCTCTACAGTAGATGCTAATCGTGATCAGGCCAAAAGCCGAGAAATTCGGAGCTCCAACTTCCTTGCCATCGTCTTCGATGGGATGCAATATACAGATAGAAATAACAGAAATACAGAAAAGAGGTAAGACATCCTACCATCATTACCAATTATGGCAGCAAGAAACAAAACGGTGCAAAGCGCCCACAGAGCATATCAAATAATAATCATAAGCATTAAATAGCAGAAATAGACAAATAAGCAGTTGCAAGCAATTATATACAACAGTAGCATAACAGTTCCAATTATAATAATAATAAACAGATGCCAGATAATATATGGAACCACTATGCACATGCATACAAAGTCAAAATCCTACTCCTTGGAGCTAGACACAAAAGGTCGGAGAGAAAGATCAGGAGACTCGTCTGCAACTCGGCTGCCATGGCCAAGTGCTACAACTCATCAGTTTATCCACGTGCACATCATGGCATTGTACAGATAGTCTACGCTAGATCACGATATAGGACAGTGTCCGGTCAGGATTGTCAGTGCATTTGCATCGGTTTGTCCCACGTACAGAAGAGTTACCAACTGTCCATTGCGGGGTACCCGCACCCCGACGCCCCCATGGTCAACAATATAACCTACACTAGTCTACTCGCACCCGCACTAAGGTGTGTTCCATCTCCTAGGCAACTCGGCCTTAACAACAGTCCAACGGACATTCACAATGCATAAAGACTCTATGCATAATCATGTATGATCATCATTACATACTATTCCACAATATGCCATAATTGGCCAAAGTAAGAATCAACACATCATTGGTCACTCACATGGACCCACAATATCATAATATTGAAATTAAATGAATTAATACATTTTTAAGGTTTATTATGAATCTTTACTTAAATTTAGCCTTTCTTACAAAGTTTATCTCTAAAAAAATTCTCTTAATTAATTAAATTCTCTATTGTAATTTATTCTCATACACTTAGAAAGTTATTCTAAGAGTCTCAAAATCTCACACTCTCTTGTTTTTACCCTAATTAAAATTACCCTAAGTCTTATGAAAATTTCATTCTTGGTTCTTTAAAAATTTATGAATCTCAAAGTATACCCTAATCTTCCCATTTACTAATTCTCTATTCTATTACCAATAATTTGATCACTTAATTATTTAAGTTCCATGGTTACCAAAATTGCACAATCAAGCCCCAAAAGGCCCTAGAGGCGGTGGCTTCCCTAGGGAATTAAGTTCCCAATTTTTCCATTCCATTAATTGCACATTACACACTTGATTAATTAAGTCTTTCACTTGTTACAATTTTTTACAAAGAACCCCAATTTTGGGCCCCCAAAACCGTGGCCATCCAAGAGGGATTCTAACATTATTTTCTTCCATTTCATACATTCCAATCCATTCCAATATATCAATACACACAAACAATCAATCCAATAGCATAAACAAATTGTAAACAACATGTAAACATATTAATCATGCAAATAAAGAATAACCCTCAATAGGGTTTTCTCACAATCAATCACAAACAAGGTTTCTTAGTGCTAATAGAAGTTGAGGAGGAGTGTCTTCCTCTTACCAAAGTGAAGAAAACAAGAGAAGCCTCCTAGGATTTTCCTTGCAATTTTCGGATTGGGCACCACCAAGAACCCTAAAATTTCAATCTCATTAAAATAGCACCAATGCTTGAAAAATAAAGCATGGATGGTCACCAAGAAGACCATAGAAACAAAAATAAGAAAAGGAAGTGAAGAATAAAGAAGCTTACCCAAAAACCCTAAGCTTGAAGCTTGAAGAAAATGGTGAAGATGAAGGATTTTCAAAGAACCACCAACTAGAAAAGTGTTTAGGAGATGGAGAGGATTAAGAAAATGGGGTTAGATGAAATTTTTGTGATGGATGAGGTGTGGAAGGGCTGCTGGCCGTGAGCTCCTAGAGAGAAGGAGGAAAAAAATTTTCAAAGGAAGAAGAAGATGGTAGAGAGAAAAAGTGCATAGGAAATAAAGGTAGTAGCTTTTGGGTGTTTGAAATTGATGTAGTATAATTAATTGTGTGAAAAGCACAAATTCCCCCCAAAATGGGTGCTGCTGCCGTGAGCTAGGAGAGAGGAGAGAGGAGAGAGGGAGTGCATGGCTTCCATGGTAAGCTTGGAAGAAATTTCCTAGAAGCTTTCTTGAGAAGCTTTGCACATTTCTCAATAAAGTGCATAGTAAGCTTGTCTCCTTAATTAAATACACTTGACAGATGATTAATTACATTGTTAAAATTATTTTCCCAGTGAATAAAAGTTACATTTGATGAAAATAATATTTTATTGTTCATCGGATAATTTTATGATACAGCGATTTTATTTATCAGATAAACCTTAGAAAACGCAAACCTCGTAAACTATGCTCGGCCTCGGGTTTAGTAAGATCCCCCGTCAACACGTTGACCATTCAAGGTTTACCAGCCTCAGGGAAAACATTTCGTTATCCCGGCTCCGCTCAGCGCACACGTAAAACGAAGAATATACTATAATATTCGATATTTTCAGAAAAATCCACAAATTTTATTAAAAATAACAAATATTAGAAGATAGATATTTTGCATGAAATAAATAATTTTCCAGGGTGTTTGACTGACTCTGCTCAATGTGTACGTAAAATGAGGAATATATTAAAATATTCAATATTTCTGAAAAATTCCAGAAAAATTTTTAAAAGTCACGAATATTGGGAAATGACTATTCATGATGAAACAAATCATTTTTGAGGTGTTACACTGACTCTGCTCAGTGTGCATGTAAAATGAGGAATATATTAAATATTCGACGTTTCCAAAAAAATCCACAGAAATTTTCAAAAATTATGAATATTATGAGATGATAATTAATGATAAAATAAATAATTTTTCGGGGTGCTACAACATACATCACTATGTATAAGGCCTAAAGGATCACTAGCTATTTCGCCTTATCTAGTGAACGGGGCTTTTGTCATCTTCCCCAATAAACAAGATTCACATATCTCATATAATTCAAAATCAAACGAGTCCAAGAATCCATCTTTATGGAGTTTGGAGATGTGTTTCTCATTTATGTGGCCCAAACGACAATGCTAGAGAAAAATTGGGTTCAGATCGTTTGATTTAAATCTCTTTGTATTTATGTTATAGACGGGTTTTTCGAGATCAAGGACATAAAGTCCATTACTCAATTATGCACTACCATAAAAAATATCATTCATATAAATGGAACAACATTTGTCCTTTATAATAAAAGTAAAGCCTTTCTTGTCCAAACAAGAAACAAAAATGATATTCCTGCTAATAGCAGGTATAAAATAACAGTTCTCTAACTCTATTACAAGCCTAGTGGGCAAAGATAACAAGTAAGTCCCTACGACTAATGCAGCAACCTTTGCTCCATTTCCCACTCGTAGGTCGATTTCGCCCTTAGTCAATGGTCTATTGCTCTTTAGATCCTGCACATTTACACAAATATGAGATCCACATCTAGTATCTAATACCCATGATGCAGAAGTAGATAAATTGACTTCTATAACAAAAATACCTGAAGTGGAAGTCTCATTTCCCTTCTTCTTCTTGAGCTCCTCTAGGTACTTGGCACAATTCCTCTTCCAATATCCAGTCTGACCACAGTGGAAGCATGTACCTTCCTTAGCCACTCCGCCCACTGGTTTCAAGCCAGAAGTGTTGGGCTTGGACTTATCCTTGCCCTTGCCCTTTCACTTGTCCTTGGGCTTTTTCTGCTATTTCTTGCCCTTATTCTTTTGGACCATCATTATGGCATTTCCTTTGCCTTTGTTTATGTTCTGCACAGCAGTTTTCAACATGCTTAGTAGCTCTAGAAGTGATTTGTCAATTTCATTCATGTTGTAGTTCATAACAAATTGGCTAAAACTTTTCGGTAACGATTACAGGACTAAGTCAGTGGCCAACTCTTGGCCCAACAGAAAACCAAGTCTCTCTAAGTTTTCAATGTACTCAATCATCTTGAGTACATGAGCACCAACAGGGCTTCCTTCTACTAGCTTGCACTGAAATAGTGCTTTAGAGACCTCATATCTCTCATGTCTAGCCTGCTCTTGATAGAGCTTTTTGAGGTGTACGATCATATCGCAGGCATCCATGTTCTCATGTTACTTTTGGAGCTCAGAGTTCATGGTGGCCAGCATTAGACATCTGACATCCAAGGCGTCATCTTGATGCTTCTTATAAGCATCCTTTTCAGTTCTAGGGGCATTAGCAGCAGGTGGCTCAAGAATAGGTTGTTCTAGAACATACAACTTTTTTTCTTGTTTGAGGACAATCCTCAAATTCCTATACTAGTCTAGGAAATTCGTTCCAGACAACTTGTCCTTCTCAATGAGGGATCGCAATGATAAGTTACTTAAAGTGTTCGTTGCCATGGTAATCTATCAACAAAAATATGCAAAATATGAGTATCATAAACTAATTTAATGAGGTCTTTAATTAAATATGCCTCCCACTTTTTTATTCAAATCAATGACCCTCAACATTGACTTGGAAAATCCTATTGTAAGATTTCCTAGTGGGCTAAGATCCATATTTCACCTAGTTTTGGGTCAACTTTGGCTTATCACTCAAAATTTGGTTATTTAGGTAGGAAACACTTTCCAATTACACCACATATAACTCTTGGATAGTTTGGTGAATAACACTTATTCTGATCCATCTAATGGACTAAAGCCCAACTTCATGCCTCTAAGCCTTCAATCTTATTGAAATGGCCTAGTTAAGTCAAACACAATGGTTGGCAGTTGGATATTACTCTTATACCATCACATCTTACTAATATAGATAAAGGCACCCTACTTTGGCAGACCTACACTTGATCAATACTAGTCTTGATGAGTGCCATGCATTGGAAGGTATCACATAATGACTTAATATTTGCTTTGATGGAATTTTTATTATTATTAGATTTCACCATTTTATTATATTGTTGATCATACCATAAACATCATCCATGCATCTCATACATATAAAGCATATAATAAAAGTAACATGGTTATAGCCCCCTAAGAGAGTAGCATTAACTAAGCCAGCTTCCCCAAGCATCTCCAACCAATGTCCTCACTTGATGTCGTTTTCTTGCCTCCACATCAAGATTACATTATATAGAAACCTCTTTTACATTCGAGGAGAGTTAGGTGAGAAGAGAATGTACAATCATAATTTAGAGAAAAAGGCACAACACACAGGTCGTATTTAAAATAACAAAAATAGCATAAAATGAGGACTAAGGCCATAACTATGCACCATGCATCACAAAGAACATACAAACTCAAGACAACAATACGTTATTATTTTGTTAGTCATAAAACAGAATTAAAAATTGCACTTTTGAATAACACACACTACGCAACGAGGTTCAGGGCAGCGCCCCGACCACGGGGTTCCCGCTGCCCGGTTAGCGGGTAGGAGTATCAACACGAAAAACAAGAGCTGAAACCTTTTGCGCCTCCTTGACGGCTAGAGTATCAACACTTGAACCCTGAACCCAAAAACACATGAATGCTTCATGCGCCACAGGGAATCCTTGTGCCACTGTTCAACATTTGAACCTCTTGCGCCTCCTTGACGGCTTGACATCAACACTTGATGCTGCTGCCATGAAACTGGAACAAAGTTTCCAAAACCCCTGCGCCGCGCCGCTTGTGCAGAAACAAGGATTCCATAACCCTTGCTGCCGCAAACCAAGAACAAGGTTTCCTAAATCCTTGCATCGTGCATTAAGAAAAAAGATTCCATAACGCTGTATGTATCACATACAAACTAGAAAGCTTCACAAATACATACATCTCAATACAAAACAGTTTTCATAGAACATATGAACATCTTCATGGGTTTTTGAAAACATCATCACAGTTTTGCATACAACGCATAAAACAGAATATGTTTTTGCAAAGGGTTTCATTCATTTTTTGAAATAACATATTAAAGATCATATCTTTTACTAAAACCAGAACAACAATCATCTTATCTTATGCAAAACGAAAATAGAAAAATCGAATCATGTTTCTCAAGTTGCTCTGATACCACTGTTGGAAATCACGGATACATCACGCAGCGAAAAACATAATTCCCACCAAGGATCCATGCGAAAAAAGCCATAATAGTTTTTAAAATTGTTCACCTCTTGAAGCGTGAACAAAAAGGAAGTGATGTGAATCACCAGCACCGTAACAGCAATGATGTCTTTGTGTAATCCACACGAATAGACTCATGAATGTGCAACATCCAGAAATAGGGGTCCCACATCTCTCACACAGTGCTAGCTGCGAAGAGAATAGAAGAACCTGTCACTTACTCACTTACTATTTCTGTCAAGTGCAGCTAGGGTTTGTAATTCGTACCTTACCAGCCCCCTTAGCAGTACTATTTATAATAGTGACTGCCTTAAGTGAGTGTGAGCAGTAGCAGGATAAGTTGTGTAACCCTAGACTCATTTGTTATGAGTCTGACCCACATTTAAATCTGAGTCCAACTTGGATATATTACTCCAATTTAGTCTGCTCTATATGTATGACCCTGCAGGTTCTCATAACATTGGCAGTAATATTAAAATCCCATTTTAATATTACAAGTAGTGAGCGGTATCTAGCAACACATCGCTGCTACCCAAGTAATGAGAATGTCAGTGATTTGACATAACCTTTCCGTGACCAATGTTTCCGTGTCATTTAGTCCCTTTGTCAAGATATCTAGATTGAACACAAGGCATAGAATGCGTCACCTTTGTATAGTTCAATCCTTCGTTTCCTGATACTCGAGTAGACTTTGTAACAGTAAATGAAATCAATATCTCATATTGACTCATTTGAGCATGGCCATGCATTTCGTAGTCTCACTCAATCAGGGAGCCCAAAGATATCGCTCCTGTTATGTAGGAGTGACAAATCCCATCTAGGTCACTCACATCCCTCTGCACGATTCGCGGTATGTCCAATAACTAACTTTATCATCACCTTGTTACAGATGAAGTTTAATGGCATTAAAACACACAACTCCTCATGTAGGAATGGTAGTGATTTCATGTCAAATGACCATAGACACCATTGCCACTACTAGAATCACTTATGACACTCACGTAATGATCCATGTGGCGTTCTCATGGCGGGTCAGTCTAGTACATCATTACTCTAATATGTACCCATGTGAAGACTTGATATCTCATATCCATGAACCGTGAGATGTGGTCATCAGTCTACGCACATACTAGTCTCGATACATTATTGTTGTCCTAATTAACAATAATATTTGACTAGGGACATTTAAGAATAGTGTTCTAACTTTATCCAATAGGATCTCACGATCAAGTCAACCACTTGATGTCCTATGGCATCAAACTTACTATTCTAAAGACTTTATTATGTTTATTAAAAATAACACAATAAATATATATTAAAATTAGCATAATAGAATGTATATAAATATAGACAAAATATATCAACCTCTAAGGCATACACCAACAGTTCCTACTGAGGCTCTTGTTCTTGGCCTCTTAGCATGTAACACCCACCATAGGGTATCCCATTTAAGACTAATCCTAATAAAACTTGCCCAAGTTGTAAAAGAATTGATCTTTTAAAAATGTCAATTTTAAAATTTCATTTACAGAAAAAAAGAAAATAAATAAATTAAACCAAAAAGTCATAAGTAGAACTTGTCATTAAAATAAACACACCAAAATATATGTTAATATTATAAACTTTGTTCCAAATAATTTACATAAATACAAACACACCTCAAAGAAAAATACAGACATAAGTACTAGAATCAGAAACTCTAAACATCAAACTAAGGATTTGGCTCCTCGAAAGGATCCTCCTCCTCTTGCTCCTCTATATTGTTATCAAAGAACCCAGGCGGATACAAACGCCTCACGGGGGTTCTCGCAGAAGACACCATAGAGTCCTCACGCAGAGTATAAGTTGTGCCACCCCAGAGATCATGAATGGGCATCGTGAATTCTAGGCGCACCGATGCATGCTGCGTCAAAACAAGGATACCATCTCGAGTCCTACTCAAGTTCAAAGTTATATCTCCCGTATAAACAAAACGTTCGTTATCATAATCGAACCTCCAGGCATCAGTCCCCCCATGGAACTGTACTCAGATAAAACCTAATACTTGTCATCTCGCTGCCATCTCAACCAACAAACAAATGGCTAGTGGTGGTAAATAGAATTACCAGCTTCTTCATCTCCCCAGTCTTTATCAAACATACATAGCAAAATAGATACAATATAATAAAAAGGTGAGATCCCCTACATCAATACTAGTATGGTAGTAGAGAAAATGACAACAAGCATACAGATACAACATTAACATATTTAAATCATATTATCACATCACAGATAATGAATCAGATAAGTATAATTAACACATTAATATGATGACCAACTATGCATATGCACACAAACTCATTCCTACTCCATGGAGCTAAACACAGTTTCGGAGTGAATGATCTAGAAGACATGTCTGTAACTCAACTGTCATGGCCAAAAGTGCTATCAATTTATCAGTTTATCAACGTGCACATCAAGACATTGTACAAGACATTCTACACCAGATCTCGATATAGGATAGTGTCTCGGTTAGAATCATCGATGCGTTTGCATCGGTTTACCTCACGGACAAAAGAGCTACCAATTAACCATTGCGAGGTACCCGCACCCCAACGCCTCCAAGGTCAACAAGTGACCTATACTTGTCTACTCGCACCCGCACATAGGTGTAGTTCAATCTCCTAGGCATACAGCCTTACTCGAATAAGCTGACATGTTTTTCTATGCATGATGTATGGTTCAAACACACATGCAGTTATTATTTCACAGTATTTCACATATTCTCGTCTTCTCTTGGCAGTATCATTATTCAATATAATTGGGCCCACCACAACAGCCCGATAGCAAACTGTTGTTACGTTCAATTGCGTAGCGATATTATCGCATTTTCACAATTGCGGAACATTTTTCTTACGTTTACAAATCATGTAAATATTTTATCACATTTTCTTAATCGCGTAGCCAAAAATTACTATTTATAAGTCGAGTAAAAGTTTTTCTGCGTATTTTCAATCGCATATATTATTTTTGTTATATTTTAAGCTCAAAATAAGATTTTTCTTATTTAATATCAAAATTTAAATTTATTTCCATAATAATCCCTTTTTAAATAATATTTACAATATATTCTTGCTAAAATCATTATTTTCTATTGTTTCCCACAAAACTATATTTTTTTATTTTACTTGAGACTTATAGCTCAAAATTTCCTAACACGCCTCAAAACCCATAGGGTGAGCTATACGTCAGTAAATTTCAAGTATCAACATTTATTTTACTTCATAACTTTAATTAGGCTAATTTTAATTCTAAAAAGTATATTACTTCCATTTTAGGTTCAAAAACCTATCGAATTGATTTCTTATTATTAAAACACCTAAGTCTACACTTAGTAAAATAATTCTAGATCTTGGATATCAAATTGACATGTTGGTCGAATTCTTCATTGGACTTTATAAATCATATTAAATTATTTTCTAGCACTTGAAAACACTTAATTGATTTTCTTATCATAAAATCATTTAATCCATGATTAAGAAAACAATTTAGAATACTTGGTTCCCTTTTTGGCATTGAGGCCGTGTGCCTCATTAGTTATTTGGAACCATCATATAATTTTCCTTCATGTGAATCACATCCTAAATTACACAGGAATTATCATGCTTTCCAAAACACATAAACAAGCATACTATCAAAACAATAAGCATGCTAAACACATATGCAAGTATATTTTCAAAGCTATAAACATATCAATCACAATCAAATAAAGCTTAAACAATCAAGTGAATAAATCCTTATAGATTTTTCACCACAAACAATCCATTTCCTCACCACCAACACATAGTTGATGAGGTTATTCTCCTTCTTACCTCAAGGAAGACAACAAACTTCTAGCTTTCTTCTCCTCTTGAATTCGTATAGCACCAAAGAGAATCCTAATCAACCTTAAACAAATTCTAAAGTCATACACAAAGCTTGAAATCAATAAATCATGGATCAATCATGGTCTAGAAAATCAAAAATCTAACTTAGAATCAAAGACTCAAGAAATTACCTTAGGTGTAAGAAACCAAAGCTTGAGTTTTGAAGCACTTAGAGAAGGATTTAGATAAAACTCTCTAAAGGACAAATGTTTAGAATTGTGTTTGGTTTGGAAAGTAAGATTAGATGAAATTTTTGAAGTATGGAGGTAGGGTTTGGGCATGGAGGCCGTGAGCTCCAAGGTGGAAGGAGATGAAGTGTTCTTGGTGTTCTTGAAGGTGAGAGAAAGATGATAGATGTTTAGCTTCACAAAGTGCGAGAAAATGAAATAAGATAGCCAATTTAGAGTGAATGGCCATGGGAATGGCTTGATAGGAAGATCAAGACTTAATTATGATGATAGAAAATATGACAAGTGTTCCCATGCATTTCACATGGCATAGGTCACTTCATGATCATCAAATGGTTATAATAGACCATTCAAGAACATGGTAGAAGGCCTTATGGCTGTGTGACTCAAAGGGGTGTGTAACTAAGTTTGTTTTAGTTATAACTCCTAGTTACACCTTAATTAGATAGTTAGTTCATTTAGCTAACTAAGTTAGGTTATCTAGTTACATACTAAGTAGCTAGTTACATGCTTAGGTCATTGTATAGGTCATTGCTTCTAGATGGTTCTAGATTAATTTTCTAACTAGAGCTTCTAAGTACATAGTAACTAAGTTAGTTCATTTAGTTACTAAGTAAGCTATTAGGGTAACTTAGTTAGTTTATCTAGTTACTTAGTAACTAGTCCAACCATTTATATTAACTATTTCCTATTGGTTTAGAAAAGTCCAACCACTAATGACCAATCCCTATTGGTTCATTTTAAAATTAGTTACAGAAATTATTCTCAATCTATTGTCTAACAGATAAAATATACCTGGTCTATTACCTGATAGCAGAAGCTGTTGTTAATAAAATAGCAGATATTTTCTCATGAAATATTTTTATTTTACAGATAAATTCTAAAAATTAAAAGATTTGTTTTCGTGTCTCTCAAATTCGAGTTTAGTAAGATACCCTGGCTCCGAATAAATCAATAAATATTTTTCCCGGCCCGAAAATTATTATTTTCTTGACTCTGAGCAAATCTTACACAACGATCAAAAACAATCTCAGAACAGTCAAAATAATTTTATATCACATAGAAAACCTAAAATAGTACAATTTAAGCATTACTGTAAAATAGTACAATTTGGGGTGTTACATAGCATGCTTGGAGGATTCTGCCATTGTGGGGAAAATGAGAGAAAATGATAGGGAGTAAGGTGAAGGAAAGGAGGTTTGTTGGTGTTTGGTGATGAAGGAAAGGAGAAACAGGTGAGAAAATGGTGGAATTCGTGGGTTAGGGCTAGAGAGAGGGGGCTACGTGAGAGAAGATGGGGAATGAAATTGGGGTATTTTTGCAGGAAATTGGTTTGGGGTTTGGTAGAAATGAGAAATCAGAGTAGAGTAGAGGTGGAATGGTGTGATTTGGACAAGAATTGAGAGAGAAATAGTGAAATTTTGGAGAGGGTTTCATGTGGCTAGAGAGAGAAAGGATGAGTTGTAGACAAAAAATGGTTGTTCACGCATCTAAGATCCTTTTAAAACCCCTTTGTAATTGATTACATTAGGGTGTAATCAATTACACGTGTTCGGGGTTCCTTGTAATCGATTACAAGGTTGGTGTAATCGATTACAAGCTTTCTAGAATGATTGTAATCGATTACAAACATTCTAACTTTGCTTGTAACGCTTGGCAGAGCTTTTGTAATTGATTACAAAGCTATTGTAATTGATTACAAGCCTTCTAAACTTAGATTTTGCACTTCAAATATCAAAGGGCCTATTTCAAAGCATCCAAATCAATTCCAAACCTCATATAGGCATAAAATATGATCAGTTCTTAATCCAAAACACATGTTCTTGCAGAAACACCATTTTCCCCAAGGATCAAGCCACTTGAGCAGAAAAACACTTGTCCAACTACAATGTTGAGCTATTTGGAGGACTTAGTTATGATGGAGTACCTACAAAACAAACTTAAGGGAGCTTCCAACGCTCAAGTCAGTATTAGATTCAATAATAACTAAAACATGGTGATTGTACAGTAGAAATTAAATTATGTAGCAACAACTCAAATTATGCAGCAAGTTATAGTATTACGCAACAAATATTGACATTATGCAGCAAAATAGGATTATGCAGCAAAAATTGAGAAGATTGAGATTATGCAGCAAACATAAAATGGTGCAACAAATGAAGTTATATAGTAAAATGAATTTGTGCAGCAAAATAAAGTTATGCAGCAAAATTTAAGTGCATGAATGATAAAAAAAAAACCTAAGTTCATAGATATTTTCATCAAATATGTTATTTCAAATAAGAAGTGAACTTATCTATCATATTTTCACATGTAGATATATTTTTCAAGATATGAAGCTAGAAGCAAATTAAAGCATTGAACAAGTCTCCACTTATCCAAAGATTACAAGTCCAAGCTTCTTGGAGCCAAGGAGGAGAACTTGAAGTATTTTCTAGTCTTGTGCTTGGAGCAGCCACTTTTAAGATTCCAAAGTCAGCTCTTAGCCTTCAAGCACATGTACAACACATTTTAATTTTTTGTCTTTTGGTACCCAAATTTTCTTGGGTCCTTGTGTGTTAGATTTTGGCAAGGTGCCCTTAAGGACTCAAATCATTTTAGTCCAAACCTTGTTGTTCAAGATCTTCCTAACATTGTATGTAGAAGCACTATGCCCTTTCCTCCCACAATGAAAGCATTGATGAAAGGGCTACTTGATTTACTTGAGGAAATAAAGAGATTCTTTAGAAATTTTTATTGGTTATTGGGATTATACCCTAAACTAACTTTTTGAAAAACACATCTTTGTTTTCCTAGCAACACATTCAAGTTGTCTCTTCCTAAAATAAAATTTGAAAGAATGTTTTTCAAATCTTCAATTTCATTTTCAAATGCTTTACATGATGAGCATGATGAGGGTGTGGGTGCATTATCATGTGAAGAACAAATCATGCATGATGAGTTAGCATCAGTAAGTCCTAAGGTCTCATTTTCAATTTTAAGCTCATTAATCTCCTTGTTTAAAATAAAAACTTTATTTACTAATAAGAAGATTATTTTGTTGGAAGATAAAACTATTTTTGTGAGCCTCATGGATTCATTATGCAAATCTTCAAATGCATATTGCAATTCATCATAGGTTGGGGAAGAGTCTAAGTTTGAGGATATTACCTCCATGTCATCTTCTTCTTCCTCTTCTCCTCTAGCCATGAGACATAGATTGACTTTCTCATTATCCGAGCTATCGGAAGAATCCATATCATTGTCCTCCCATGCTATATAGGCACTTCTTTCTTTCTAATCCTTTAAGGACCTCTTCTCATATTTTTCCATATTCCTTTGATAGATTAGACACTCTATCTTATGTACCCTAATTCTCTACAGTCATAGCATTTAGGAGTGGATAAGGTTCCTTCCTCTCTGTGATAGACATTCTTTTAGGGAAAATGGAGGTCTTCTTTGAGCTTCATTCTTCTTGAAGAATCTTCCAAATTTCTTTACTAGAAGACCAAGACTCTCCTCATTTATTTCTAAGCCATCTCCATCATCTTCATCTTCATCATCATTGACCATGGAGGAAGTAGCCTTGAGAGTTATTCCCTTCTTTTTCTTGTCAAGCTCCTCACTTTGGTTGAGTCTATTGAATTCCAGTTCATGTTCTTGGAGCTTGCCAAAAAGTGTGGCTAGGGTCATGGTTGAAAGATTTCTTGACTCCGCAATAGCCGTCACTTTAGGTTACCAATGCCTACTCAAACATCTCAACACTTTGTTAATAAGATCTTCATTAGGAAAAGTCTTTCTCAATGAAGCAAGATGATTAGTAATATGTGTGAACTATTTTTGCATTTCTTGAATGTTTTCACCATGGTTCATTCTAAAAAGCTCATACTCATAAGTGAGAGTATTTATCCTTGATCTTTTCACTTTACTAGTACCCTCATGGGTTACTTATAGAGTGTCCTATATTTCTTGGGCAGATTTACAATTTGAGACTCTAAAGAACTCATCATACCTCATGGTTGTGGTAATTATGTTTTTGGCTCTCAAATTGTATTAGACCTTTCTCTTATCATCATTAGTCCATTCACTTCTTATTGTGTTAACTCTTACACCATTAATAACTTGTGTGGGGCCAAAAAGATCATTTTCAACAGCATCCCACACATCCAAGTCAATAGTTTCAATAAAAATTTTCATTCGTTCTTTCTAATAAGTATACCCATCCCCGTTGAAAAAGGGAGGTCTATAGAGAGAATAAATTTCTAAAAAATCATTTGAGGATGCCATCACTTTCTCTTGAAGCTGCTAAGCACTTTACACAAGAGCCTAGCTCTGATACCACTTGTTACCAAGTAGCCTCAATACTCAAGAGGGGGTGAATTGAGCTTGTAAAATATTTTCTCAAATCTTTTGTAAAACACTTGATTACTAATTTTCGTTGAAGCTATTGATTGATTGAAGTGAATAGATAAATGAGATTGAATAACTCACTCACAAATAAATAAGACAAGATAGAAAGTAGTCAAGCAAGCATATAAGATTAAAGCACAAATGTAAAGAGATAGAGTTGAGAAAATCAAACACAAGATTTATCCTAGTTCTGTCACCAATCCACTTGTGGCCTACGTCTAGTCCTTAAGCAATCACTCGAGATTTTCACTATATCTTCAAGTTTTAATAGGTGCTTGAAACTTTTACACAATAGAGCACTAACCACACCTTGGGATACCTCACCCTTTAAAACCTTGAGGGATACCTCACCCTCTTGACAAATAAGGGATACCTCACCATTTACAACCTTGAGGGATACCTCACCCTCTTTACCAATAAGGGATACCTCACCTTTTACAATTTGGAGGGAAGACTTACCCTCTTTACAAAGAATTGATGTGTATACAAGATGAAACTCTCACAAGAGTAGTTGATATAAATTGAAGTCCTAGAATGCTCTTCAAGAATATCTTAAGTGATTTTCAAAAATAGAGCAATACGGGTTTTAAAGATTGATTCTCATATTAGAGTGATAGAAACATGTTTCAAGTTGTTGGTTAGCCATTAATGATGACCTAAGACTTGTAGTTATACTATTTTTTATCAAAGGAGCCGTTAGGTGCATTAATAGGCAGCATTAAATGATGATAAAATAGTCATTGGCCAATGTCAGGCCTGTTGTAATCAATTACACACTCTATGTAATAGATTACATGGCTGTTTGAATGTGTTCTTGGCTTTCTGGGAAGGATATAATTGATTACAACCTCTATGTAATCGATTACATGGCCTCTTCCTGACTTGTAATTGATTGCAACTTCAATGTAATCAATTACAAGGTTTCTACCATGCTTGTAATAGATTACAACATCAATGTAATTGATTACAAGGCCTTTGTTTGTCTAGTAATCAATTACAAGCACGATGTAATTGATTACAATAGTCCTTAAACACATTTTTCAAGTCTAATGAAGCTTGATGGTCATTTCTAACTTAGAAAACCTTGGATTTGTTTAATATGTGAACTTGAGTTACAAAAACCAAGATTAAAATCAACATTTCTTTAAAACATGAACTTTGAACTTTAAGTTGATTTATAAAAGATCTTTCAAAAACCATTTGGAGATAGTTGAGATATATTGAGAGCATTTTACATTGATATTCTAAGACCTATAACCTATACCAAATATATCTCTCTTGATCTTAGTCTTCATCTTGACTTTGTTATCATCAAGAACTTCATTGATATGCTCTGTGACATAAGCATTCACATTCTCCCCCTTTTTGATGATGACAAAATAACATAGGAAAAAGAGAGTAGCATATGCATTCACATTCTTTCTTTGCTTTTCCTTCTTTCCCCCTTTTCCTTTCTCTCCTTCGGCTCCTTTTCCTTTATTTTATTTTGTTTTTTCTATTTTCTTTCCTCTCTAGCAGCTTTTGCTCCTTTTAAAAGAAAAGTTGTGGAAGATTTTTTCTCTTGGGGCTGTACTGGAAAATCTGTATATGCTAAAAACATTTAGTTTTAGCTAAAATAAGTTTTTCAGCTTCCAACAACTTTAGAATAAATCATAAGATTCATCTAAATTATTATTTCACCATTTTCATGATTTTCTATATCTGCTGCTAGTCAATCCGACATTAAAGCACATAACTTGTATGCTTAAAAATACCAAATAACTTTGATTATCTTGAAACTTTAACTACACCTTGTTTCACATATTTTTGACCTAGAAATAACTTATCCATATTTATTTCTATCATCTAAGAATTTTATGCATTTTTCTAAGTCATTTTAAGCTACTTTTAACCTTCTGTGTTGCAACAAAGTGCCTAAACGAACTTAGTTTGTCACAAAACTTCACATGCATGTTAAACAAGTTATATGCTTCCTTTGTAACTATATACAAGCCTAACATACTATTAAGGGTATTACATTTCTCCCTTTCTTTTTAAAAATTTTGTCCCCAAAATTACTCATCTCTTGCAAAAAACTCAGGGTAAACTCACTTTACATAGGATTCCAACTCCCAAGTAGCTCTTTTATACCAGCTTCTCCCAACCAAACCTTCACTAAAGGAAATCTGCTTACTTCTAAGTTCTTGACCCCTTTGTTTATCAATGGTAAGCTGTCACAAAACTTAACTTAGTTTTGAACTTCTTATGCAAGGTGTTACCATGTGGCTCCAAAACTCAAGAGGGGAGGAGTGAATTGAGAATAGAAAATTTTTGCAAATGCTTTAAAAAAAATAATTGTTGAAGCTAATAAATAAAAGATATGAAAAATAGAGAGGAAGAGGAAAAACTTAAGAACAGAAAATAATAAAATATGCAATAATGTTAAACTACAATAAATAAAGAGATAGAGAAGAGAAGAGCAGGCACAATATTTATCCTAATTCGACCACCAAACCACTTGTGGTCTACGTCCAGTCCTGGAAAATATCTGAGATTTTTCACTATGAATACAAGCTTCAATAGGTACTTGCTACCGTTACAAAATAGAGTACTTTTCACACACAAGGACACTCTACCCTTATGCTAAAGCCTCAGCCTGTAGGGATACCTCACCCTTATATAAACCTTGAAGGATACCTCACCCTCGATATAGAAAAGTAGAAGATAGATGAATAAAAACTCTCACACAGAGTAAATATTATAACTTGAAGTGCTAAAAGGCTCTCTAAGGAATCTCAAAGTTTCCGCAAAAAGTACACAGAAAATATGTTAAAATTATAAATCACATTTTCAAAGCAAGTGTAAAATCAATCAGATAGCTGGGTAAGAAACAGAAGAGACCCACGGTCTCTATTTCTAGAGACATAGAAGAAAATAATCATTGAAGCAATTAATTCATGTAATTAATACGAAATATGGCCATTTCTTTCTAAAATAGGATTCGTGTTTATTCGAATAAACATTAAGTTATTTAAATAACATGTTTTAAAAGAACCAGTTTTGAATATGGTTATTTGAATAACTCATCAGTTATTCGAATAACACTGCTTTAAAAAAGATTTTTGGAGACCAAGTCTATTCGAATAACTCTAGTTATTCGAATAGCTTATATAAAAATAAGCCACTCTGAAAGATTATATTCAAATAATAAGAGTGTTATTCAGATAACACTTTTAAAATCAAAGGCACGCAGCAGCATTTTAAAGACATTATTCGAATAACTTATGAGTTATTTGAATAATTTTGTTTCTGAAACATGTGTAAATCCTTTAAAAAAAGTAGCCCAGATGATTTTTCAAAAACACCAAAATCTTTTAAATTATTTTCAAGATTAAATACAGTTTTGGGATAAGGTTAAAAAACATTTTTATCTTTCCTTATAAATACCATGAGATATCCAAAAAGATCTCGTACAAAGAGACTCTAAGTCTTAAAGCTAATCTTTGAAGTTCTTGGACTTGGTCTTCTTATCATCTTCATGTTTGTTATCATCAAAACCAAACTTCATTGTAGCAAAGTCAAACACATTCTCCCCCTTTTTGATGATGACAAACTATCTTTGAGAAAAACATTAGTTCATATAAATTGGAATTCACAAAGATAAAGTTTGGAGAACTTACTCCCCCTCTTTTTCATAAGAGGTGTTTTGAAACAAAGATATGCACAGCTCTCCTTTATTTTTGGAATCCAATAACTATTTTTATTTTACCTAACTTTTCTCAAGAATTCCCTGTTATGATTTTTTCCCTCTTTGGCATAATCAAAAAGCATAGGGGATCAAGGCAAAGCATGTAATAAGCATGGCAAACATATAATACGCATATAATCTCATATAAACAGATAACATGATCAAAACATCAATGACATTTATATTAAGTTTTCATGTACAGCCAGGACAAAAACAAATATGCCAAGAATCAAAACAAGAACAAAACAAAATAAAGCCTAAAAGTAGGTATCCGGTGGCGGAGAAGGGGAGACAGTAGCTCGTAGGGTTAGCAAAGAGCGAAGGGCAGCCTATTCACGCTCTACACCCTCTATCTTGTCATACAGAATAGAAAATGTGTTCTCTATGTAGGCCCTATTGTCCTGCAAGGCTGCCATGATTTGATCCAAGGTGACTAGATCAGGAGCAGTAGGAGCAAGAGTAGGTGCATCAGTAGCAGATGCAGCAGGGACTTCTTCTTAGTCTTCATCTTCAACTTCATCAAGGTACACCCAGCCCTCAGGAGTCCTGACCATCTTCATTTTGTTCAGGGTAAAGGACCCAAAAATATGATGGTGAGTCAGTTCTGTCACCCACTCAGTTTCTAATATCTGAGGGTACTTACCTAGGAAGGCAGAGATGATTAAGCCATAGGGCAAATCAGACTGTTCTTTGCCCTTTGCCTTCATCATATGGTTCATGATAAAGGCAGGCCAGTTAACCTGGTACCCTCTCTTGATAAGCCACATCATAAAGATATCGTCTTCACTTAAGTAGGCGTAGTTGCCTCCCTGAGGTGCTAGGATGTGAGCATAGGCATAGTATAAGAGCCTGTCTTGGCTCTTCATTATGCCTCCCTTGACACCCTTAGGAGGCAAGGCCAAGCCAAGGTTCAACAGGTCTTCAATGGCTTGAAGCTTCTTGTATTCTTGATCCAGAACATCGATATCATCATAAAGGTTGTGCCCAATGGTTTGCAACCCAAACAACTGTTGCCAATCACTGGGAGTGATGACCATGTGCTGATTAGAGACGTTTGAATGAAGGTTTTCACCAACAATATTCATGTTGCAGTAGAACATCTTTACCAAGTCTGGGTAAAGAGGGGCGTGGTGTGAGTAGAAGCGAAGAACGCCCTGTGTGGCCAGAAGGTTGAGGAAATCAAAGCCACCTTCATTTTGGAAGAAATTCAGGTCCATATACTTCGGGTGCACAATGTTACGCTCCCAAAAATGCGTAGCGAAGTGACCCAATTCCTTTTGGTTGGAGGACAACCTTCTAAGATCCAGAGGGTTGTTGTAGGGGGCTGTCTTCTTCCGTGGGTGCTTGGCACGTGAAGAGGAGGATGCCATGAAAGGAGGTGTATGGGAAGGAAGGGTGGATGAGGTGAGAAAATGTGGACACAATGAGGGAAGGTGAAGAGGTTGAAAAACAGAGAAGAGAGAAAATGTGATGGAGAAGAAGGAGGAGTGTTGGTGTATGCCCTAGAGGCTGATACATTTGTCTGTATTTACATACATTCTATTATGCTTATTTTAATATATGAGGCATTTCATTTATTGTGTTCTTTTTTTATAAACATAATAAAGTCCTTAGAATAGTAAGTTTAATGCCATAGGTTATCGAGTAGATGACTTGATTGTGAGATCCTTTTTGTTATAACACTATTCTTAAATGACCCTAGTCAAGTATTATTGTTAATTAGGACAACAATAATACATTGAGACTAGTATGTGCATAGATTGATAACCACATCTCACGGGTCATGGATATGAGACATCAAGTCTTCACATGGGTACATATTAGAGTAATGATGTATTGGATTGACCCACCATAAGAACGCTACATGGATCATTACGTGAGTGTCATAAGCGATTCTCATAGTGACAATGGTGTCTGTGGTCCTTTGACCTGAAATCATTACAATTCCTACATAAGGAGTTGTGTGTTTTAATACCATCAAACGTCATTTGTAACAAGGTGATTATAAAGTTAGTTGTTAGACATATCACAAATCATGCAGAGGGATATGAGTGACCTAGATGAGATTTGTCACTCCTACATAACTGGAGCGATATCTTCGGGCCCCCTGATTGAGTGAGATTGTGAAATGCATGGCCATGCTCAAATGAGTCAATATGAGATATTGATTTCATTTGTTGTTACAAAGTCTACTCGAGTATCAGGAAATGAATGATTAGACTATACAAGGGTGATGCATTCCATGCCTTGTGTTCAATCTAGATATCTTGACAAAGGGACTAAACGACACAAAAATATTGGTCACACAAATGTTATGTCAAATCACTGACATTCTTATTACTTGGGTAGTAGTGATGTGTTGCTAGGTACCACTCACTGCTTGTAATATTAAAATGGGATTTTAATATTACTACCAATGTAATGAGAACCTGCAGGGTCATACACATAGAGAAGACTAAAATTGGAGCAATGGATCCAAGTTGGACTCGGATTCAAATATGGGCCAGACTCATAACAGATGAGTCCAGGGTCGCACAGCTTACCTTGCCGCTACTCACACTCACTTCAAGCAGTCACTATTATAAATAGTATTGCTAAGAGGCTGCTAAGAGACACAATTTTAGAACCCTAGACGCACCTACAGAAAAGTGAGTGAGAGAGTGACATGTTTCTTCTCTTCTCTTCATAGCTAGCACTGTGTGAGAGATGTGAGGCTCCTCTTTGCGGACGTTGGACGTTCGTGAGTCTGTTCATGTGGATACAGCAGAGACATCATTTCTATCACAGTGTTGGTGATCCATGTCCTTCTTTTTTATCACGCTTCAAGAGGTAAATAATTTAAAAACTCGGATTATGGCTTTTTGCATGGATCCTCGATGGAAATCCTAATTTTTTCGCTGCGTGGTTTAACCGCAATTCCCAACAAGGAGGATACGAGAGAGAGAAGTTTGTGATAATAGATAAGTGAAACTAGGACAGGGCTAGGCTTTTATAAGATGCTCATTGATGTGTGTGAAACAACATCATGTTTTGTTCTTGTTTTGCATGCATTCTTAGGCATTTTAGGCATTTTAGTTTCCCTTTTAGTTTGTTTTTCCTTTAGTTCAGATAACTGCAGTGTTTTTGATGTTCTTGTGCAGGATTAATGTTGAATTGGCCTTGGATTGAATGGAATGCTCGCATGTTTGAAGTTGGAGCTTAATGGATAGCAATAAAGGTGCAAAAAGGCCATTCCAGAGGGATCCACGGCCTGCCCGTGGATCAAACCATGGCCATGGATCGAGGGGCAACTTAAAGAAGGAAAAGAGAATTCCAGAGAGTTCCATGGCCTGATTGTGGAACCATCCATGGCCGTGGAACTCAAATAATGCAAAATTGGCCTGTGGCAGAGAGATCCACGGCCTGGCTGTGGAATGATCCACGGCCGTGGATCGCAGTGCGCAGCAGTTTTTAAGTTTTTATTTTTATTTCTTTTAGGGGCTTTTTAGCCAATCAAAACCCTAGGTTATAAATAGATGTTCTGAATACAATTAGGGGGTTCTAATTTGGTTTTCAAAGAGGCACATTGGAGGGTTTGGGTTCTTGATCTTTCTTCCCTCTTCTCTCTTGGATTACGGGTTTGGATGTTTAAGAACATGATTTCTGATTCCTTATTCTTTATGTCTGAGTAGTTTCTTTTGTTTCTAGGATTGGGCAATGCCCTTTAATACATTGATAATGATTAATTGACGTTGTTTCCCCTTTTATTGATCTTGAATATTCTTTGATTCAATTCTTATTGCTCTTATTCATGCGAATTTGCTGGCCACTTATTTGTATCTCATAGGCATTTAGGGACGTACTAAAAGGTGAACCTAGGTGTTGGAACCATAAGAATTGAACTTAAGGTCTAAATCACGAGAGTAGTTTTAGCCTTTCGAGGATTCAATGAATTACCACAAAGCGTAATGGGTTCAATTTAAATTCAATTACCACGAGAGTAGGAATTGGTTTAATTGGGCACAGATCTTGTATCTTGAGAAAGAACATTAACTAATTTAGGGTAATTCACCTTCAATTGAATTTTAGATTTAATAAAAGGGTTATTAATTAGGATTTATCTTGTATCATTGTGGTATCCCAATCTTGGAAGCTTTCTTGAATTTGAAAAACGCCTTCTTGATAACATGCTATTTTTGTTCTAAATTCTGCACTTTGATTTTTATTTAATTGCTTATTATTACGTTCTTCTTAATCAACAATCATTATTCCCTTTTGTTTAATTGAATTGAATTAATTAATTAATTGGTATTCATAGACACAGTCCCTGTGGATTCGATCTTTTTATTACTTGACGACGAAATCGTACACTTGCGGATTTCACGCACCAAGTTTTTGGCGCCGTTGCCCGGGACTGTGTTTTTCTTGAATACTAATTTAATTTTTAATTTAATTATTTTAAACCTTTTTTCTTTTTATCTAGTTCTTACGTTCTTATTTTTCTCTTTGACTCTCTGCAGGTAATTTCTCTTGTTTATGCAAAGTACTAGACGTTCCAGGACTCTTATTGAAGCAGATCCTGAAATTGAAAGAATTTTACGTAGAAGGAGAAGACAACAAAGGCAAAGAGTAGGAGAAATACCAGAACCAACACTTGTCATGGCTGAAGTTGAGGATAATAGACCACTAAAAGAGTATGCAACCCCTAATGCTCGGGGTTTGCGATCTGGAATTACTCGGCCAAACATTGAAGGTAGACACTTCACCATCCCTCCTGCCTTACTTTCTATGATAAGGCAGAACCAGTTTGGAGGATTGCCGTCAGAGGATCCTAATGATCATGTGGACATGTTCTTGGAGTTTTGTGAGACCCTCAAGATCGAAGGTGCCACTGTTGATGCTATTCGTCTCCGCTTGTTTCCATTATCTTTGAGAGATCGAGCTAGAGCTTGGTTGAAGTCTGTTCCCGCTGAGACGATAACTACTTGGGACAAATTGGAGCAAGCATGCTTGGATAAATTCTTTCCACCTTCCAAGACTGCTCATCTAAGGACCCAAATCACAAGCTTTGTTCAGAAAGATGGCGAGTCATTGTCAGAAGCTTGGGATAGATATAAGGCTTTGCTGGAAGCCTGCCCACACCATGGGTTAGAAAAATGGTTGATCGTTCATACCTTCTATTGGGAATTTTTGCGGATACATCACGCAACGGAAAACAGGGATTTTCACCGAGGATCTATGCGAAAAAGCCATAATCCGAGTTTTTAAAAGATTTACCTCTTGAAGCGTGAATCACCAACACTGTAATAGAAATGATGTCTCTGCGGTATCCACACGAATAGACTCACGAACATCCAACGTCCGTAAAGAGGAGCCTCACGTCTCTCACGTAGTGCTAGCAGAGAAGAGAAGAGAAGAAACCTGTCGCTCTCTCACTCATTTTTCTGTAGGTGCGGCTAGGGTTCTGAATTGTCTATCTTAGCAGCCCCCTTAGTAGTACTATTTATAATAGTGACTACCTTAAGCGAGTGTGAGTAGCAGCAAGGTAAGCTGTGCAACCCTAGACCCATCCGTTATGAGTCTGGCCCATATTTGAATCCGAGTCCAACTTGGATCCACTGCTCCAATTTTAGTCTGCTCTATGTATGTGACCCTATAGGTTCTTATTACATTGGCAGTAATATTAAAATCCCATTTTAATATTACAAGCAGTGAGTGCTATCTAGCAACACATCGCTGCTACCCAAGTAATAAGAATGTTAGTGATTTGACATAACCTTTCCGTGACCAATGTTTCCGTGTCATTTAGTCCCTTTGTCAAGATATCTAGATTGAACACAAGGCATGGAATGCGTCACCCATGTATAGTTCAATCATTCATTTCTTGATACTTGAGTAGACTTTGTAATAATAAATGAGATCAATATCTCATATTGACTCATTTGAGCATGGCTATGCATTTCGGAGTCTCACTCAATCAGGGGGCCCGAAGATATCGCTCCTGTTATGTAGGAGTGACAAATCCCATCTAGGTCACTCACATCCCTCTGCATGATTCGCAGTATGTCCAATAACCAACTTTATAATCACCTTATTACAGATGATGTTTGATGGCATTAAAACACACAACTCCTCATGTAGGAATCGTTGTGATTTTAGGTCAAAGGACCACAAACACCATTGTCACTATGTGAATCGCTTATGACACTCACGTAACGATCCATGTAGCGTTCTCATGGTGGGTCAGTCTAGTACATCATTACTCTAATATGTACCCATGTGAAGACTTGATATCTCATGTCCATGACCCGTAAGATATGGTCATCAGTCTAAGCACATACTAGTCTCAATGTATTATTATTATCCTAATTAACAATAATACTTGACTGAGGACATTTAAGAATAGTGTTGTAACCAAAAGGATCTCACGATCAAGTCATCCACTTGATGTCCTATGGCATCAAACTTACTATTCTAAGGACTTTATTATGTTTATAAAAAAAGAACACAATAAATGAAATGCCTCATATATAAAATAGCATAATATAATGTATGTAAATACAGAAAATGTATTGGCCTCTAGGGCATACACCAACAATCTCCCACTTGCACTATAGCCAATCAGGCATATATATAATGCCTAAAGACCTAGTGTGACCCTCATGCTTCTGCTGTGCAAGAGGCTTCGTCAGTGGATCAACAATGTTATCATCTGTTGGTACTCTACATATCTTCACATCTCCTCTATCGATAATCTCTCGAATGAGATGGAAGCGCCTAAGTATATGTTTGGATCGCTGGTAAGATCTAGGCTCCTTAGCTTGTGCAATGGCTCCATTATTATCACAATAGAGATCCACTGGGTCCACAATGCTAGGAATAGTGCCAAGTTCAGTAATGAACTTCTTGATCCAAACGACCTCCTTTGCTGCATTGGAGGTAGCAATATACTCAGCTTCTGTGGTAGAATCGGTGACTGTCTCCTGCTTTGAACTCTTCCAGCTCACAGCCCCACCATTTAGGCAAAAAACATAACCCGATTGTGATCTAGAGTCGTCCTTATCGGTTTGGAAGCTAGCATCAGTGTAACCTTTTACAACTAGCTCTTCCTTGCCTCCATATACCAAAAATGAATCCTTAGCCCTTCTCAAGTACTTAAGGATGTTCTTGATAGCAGTCCAGTGACTCTCACCGGGATCAGACTGGTACCTACTAGTCATGCTCAAAGCATACGAGATGTCTGGTCGAGTACATAACATGGCATACATGATAGATCCAATTGCAAATGCATATGGAATCTTGCTCATGCGATCCCTTTCATCCTACGTGGAAGGGGATTGAGCCTTAGATAGGCTTACACCATGTGACATAGGCAAGAGTCCTTTCTTGGATTCATGCACGTTAAATCGTCTTAACACTTTGTTTATGTATGTACTCTGACTTAGGCCAAGCAGTCTCAGTGATCTATCTCTATAGATCCTGATACCTAATACATAGGTGGATTCGCCCAAGTCCTTCATAGAGAAGCAGCTCCCTAACCAAGTCTTTACGGACTGTAGGGTAGGGATGTCATTTCCAATAGGTAGTATGTCATCTACATACAATACCAGAAAGACAATAGTGCTCCCACTAACCTTCTTGTAGACACAAGATTCTTCTTCATTCTTGATGAAACCAAACTATTTTATTATATCATCAAAACGAAGATTCCAGCTTCTAGAAGCTTACTTCAATCCATAAATAGATCGTTGTAACTTGCATACTTTTCTAGCATCCTCTGGAGTGGCAAAACCCTCAAGTTGTGTCATGTACACATCTTCGAGAAGATTTCCATTAAGAAAAGCAGTTTTGACATCCATTTGCCAGATTTCATAATCATGATATGCTGCAACAGCAAGTAAGATTCGAACGAATTTAAGCATCGCAACTGGGCAAAAAGTCTCATCATAGTCTACACCATGAATTTATTTGAAACCTTTAGGCACCAATTACGCCTTAAAGGTATGTACATTACCATCCATATCAGTTTTCTTTTTGAAAACCCACTTGCACCCAATGGGTTTTACCCCTTCAGGTGGGTCAACCAAGGTCCATACCTGGTTGGCATACATGGAATCCATTTTAGATCTTATGGCCTGATACGTGAGGATATGGTGATTAAAATTTAGATAAAAATCAGTTGTCAGGCCCACCAGAAAATAAAAACCTTACAACTAGTTGTAGTTAGTAAGGGTCGATCCACAGAGAACCAATTCAATTAACACTATCAAGTAATTCCCAATTTAAACTCTGATTAACAATAAATAGTAAATAGGGGGTTTTGGAGTTTTGATGAACAATGAACAACTTCAAAGACAATAACAATAAATGAACTGAAATCAACAATATAAGAAAATTGGTTAAGAGATTGAATCCACCACTAGATTTATATGATAATGTAAATCCACATATCTTTTTATTCCAACATGCTCAATTATGTTTTTATGCAATTATGAGAGTAAATCGCTGTTTTCTTTACGCGTTGGCCAATTTAACAACCGCTCAAATCAACTCCTAATCATTGATTAGTCATAAAGCAACCACTCTTACAACTATCCAACAATTGCATTAAGATTTAGAAAACCAATTACACTAAGATCTAATCACACACCGGGATTAAATTACTTAGAACATATATTTCTCTAGATCTATTACCGCAACCGCGCATAATAAACCCAGATCTACTACTTTTATAACTGGCAAATAGCACAAAGATAATTATACCCACATGAACATCATATATTCCGCTAGATCTACTACCGCAACCACGCATAATAAACCCAGATCTACCACTTTGAAAGTGGGAACAAGTACAAAAACCTTCATACCAACAATAGATTCAGAAATATATGAATAAAAACATAACTGTGTTAAAATAATCAAATATGCAAGATTCACAACATCAATACTAGTGATTTCATCACCCCCTTAACCAAGGGAGGTTTAGTTACACATAGCTAGAAGGAAATCACAAGAAAAACTGAGAAAGAACAATATGAGAAACAAAGTGCAGAAAAAAAACTAAAGCAAACGAGTTTCTGAGGATTGAGGATGATGGATCTCCGATTGCTCAAACCCGAGACTCCAATCTTTGATCCAAGACTCCCCTCTCCTTCTCCAAGGAGTAGCTGCTCTCCTAGGTCAGGACTCCCTTCAAAATGTGCCAAGAGTGTCAATATATAGTCCTCCAACACAAACTTTACGTAGAAGTCTCAATAATTGAGTTTCTGGCATGAATACACGGCTGTGCATGACACTGAGTTTGGGGGCAAAATTTCACTATTTCAATTGCAAAGTCAGAGGCGTACACGGCCTAGGCTGTGTATTCTAACACGGTCGTGTATTTTTACGCAACCTAGGCCCTGTATTCTGACGCAGGCCCTGTATTCTGACTCTGGCCCTGTAATCTGACTTCTAAGCTTAATATGACCCATTAGACCTCCAAATCTGGAAAAGTGTTCAACATGAAAGTTATAGATTTGGATCTTAAATATCAACCATCAAAATTTTAGCCCATTTAACAACTTGTAGCTCGAGATATGTCATGAACAGTATGCAAAGGTCAAGCTGTCAGGATCAGCACCCTAGTTCTTGCTTCAACTCCAATTTGAGTTATCCAAATGTGTGATTGGGCCTTTGAGGTATTATAAAAGTAGTAGAGAATTGTCTTAGCTTTCCTACAAGACTAAAATCACATCAATCAGATATTTAAATTTCAAATTATAGCTAGTTTACTGAACATTGTCAAAGAGATAAATTAGGGCTAATTCATGCAATAATTCCTTCAATGATCCAATTAGGCTCAATATCATAAAATGTGTCAAAACCAACTTAATTAAACCTAATTAAACCTTAAGAAGCGTAGAGACTAAAAAGCATAATTCAATTATGAGTGCAAATGAACACATTTAAGCAAAGTTTCACAGTAATGTTCCAATTAGAGTTTGATATCAGAAACTAAGCTAAATGATGGCAATTAGGCACAAATGGAGTTCAATGAATCAATTACAAGGCGATTAAAATATAGGAATAATCAACAGATCAATTACACCCACACTTAGCCTTTTGCACTCCTGGGCAAAAATATACAGTTCAATACAGTTTCACAATAAGCCAAGCAAATGCAGAATAATGAGCAAAGACCTTTATGCATTTAGTTTTCAAAGGATTTAAACAATTCAAAATTCCCTTTCTTAGCAATCCAAGTTGATAAGCAAAATCAATCAAATTTCAGGGTTCAATCAACATGATAAATCCTCATTGAAATGCTCTCTCACTCAAGTGTTTTAGGCTTGTGTTTTCACTCAACCAACTCATCAGAATATGCTTTACCATAGGCTTGTCAAGCCTCTACTTCTCCATTACTCAGACCACATGCAAACAGAGATCAAAAGGACTTTATTTAGGTTGTAATGGGGTCAAGGTTAAGGTAGGATGCATCAAAGATATACAAAGCTAGACCATAGGAACTAGAAGAGTAAAATGGAAAGATATTTAATCATTACACAGAATTTCCCAATAGTCTTCAAATTCAAATTCCTATTATGTACCTTATCCTTTTTCTGACTTCTCTTTTTCTTTTTCTTTTTTTTTATTTTTTTTCTTCTTTTTTTTAAATATATATATATACACCTTGCATTCAATTCACAATGATATTTTGCCAGCATGAGACTTTTATATACAAACATAGCTAGGCAAATACATTATTAATTCACACCCCCACACTTATTCAAAAGCCACTTTCCAATGCAATCCTTAAGCTCTTCTACTCCCTAAGGTAGGGTAGTAAAATAGTTCTTTCACTTTTAGGTTTAAATTGAGCTTAGATAGAAGGAAATTATGTCAATTAGGCTCAAAGGGGTTAATCAATGGATAAAATGCAAGGATGACTATTTGGCTAGTAATTATTTAAAAGAAAAATGCCTTTATCATTTCAAATGCATGCAGTGGTCATTAGCAGCTTAAAAAAGAACCAAGACAAGTTCTGAAAAACACAATAATCATGAGTGGAATCACACAATCAAGGATCCAAAATGGTCTAAAGTTAGCCATTTACAACAAAGCCCAAAAACTCACTAGGTTTCGATTCATCAATTTCAATTAAACCCTTTAATTTTTAGAATTTCACTCGATAAAATTGATAACTAGAAAGTTCATTCGATCAAGCTCAAAGGTTTATTATTTTTTTTTTTCAAAAATTTGGGTCAATTGCTCAATAATCACAACACTTGAAAGCTTATCAGAAACTTAAAGCCCAATAGAAAGTATCACAAGAAGAACAACATCATCAAGATCAAATACACTCACCCCAAGAGAATCAATATAGTTTAATCAGTCATTCAAACCCCAGGAGAACAATTCAGAATATCAACAGTATTCACAATAGAACATCAAAGTATCCACAAATTATTCAGAATAGAACATCAAATCCACACCCCCACACTTAAACTAAGCATTGTCCTCAATGCTACACACATTCAGAAAAGGAAAATAAAAGAAATGCTACACACATCTAGAAAAGGAAAAATAATGACAAAGAGAATGCTACACACATCCAGAAAAGGAAAACAAGCAAAAATAGCTATACCACAACCGAAAGCAAAAACAAATCTACTATGAATGAAACAAGCAAATCAGTAGTGTAAATCAATTCCCAAATGTACACAATACAAGAGAATGAAAATACAATGGAAATTAAGGGGGTATACTCATCATTCTTGAGGGAATGTCAAAAATCTACGAAGTTCATAAGGCATAAGTTCATATGAATGTGTCTCAAGAGTATAACTCTTTACTCAGTCCATTCATCACGAACTTAAAATTTAACTTCTCAATTGAATGAAATCATTCCCAAAGAACATAGTTCAGCATTCAGAAGAACAAAACAACAATTTACAAATGAACTAATTCCTATAGTTTCGCTTGGTTTCCACTGTACTTAATCCACGCAAATATCAAACAAACAATCCATGCATTCCAACACACATTTAATCAAACCAAACACAAGGTTTTTTAAAGATGCAAATGCTTACAACCAACAAATAGATAAAAACATAATCCAAGAAACTAATAAAAACGCAAAATAAAAAGGGATAAAGAGAGCAAATCTGGTTGGGTTGCCTCCCAATGAGCGCTTAGTTTATTGTCCTCAGCCCGACGTTGTGACACTTTCAATGCTCCTCATATTATGGAAGGATGAGGGTCATCACTTCCATCTCTACACTGTCAGGAGGTTCATGATAAGGTTTGAGACGATGACCATTTACCTTAAATGCTTTGCCTAAAATTTCACTCCTAATCTCAACTGCACCAAAAGGAAAGACATTAGTTACCACAAATGGCCCAATCTACTTAGAACATAGTTTACCTGGAAACAATTTGAGTCTTGATTGGAATAGTAGAACTTTTTGTCCTCTGTGAAATTTCTTTCTGGAAATCAATTGGTCGTGGAATGCCTTAGCTTTAGTCTTATAAATCAGGGCATTCTCGAAGGCCTCATTTCTTAGTTCTTCCAGTTCCTGTAACTGGAACTTCCTTTGCTTTCCAGCACCTTCCAATTCCATATTTACTTGTTTAATGCCTAGTAAGAGCGATGTTGCAGCTCAATAGGCAAATGACAGGGCTTTCCATACACCAATCGAAATGGTGACATGCCAATGGGAGTCTTATAGGCAATTCTATAACCCCATAAAGCATCTTCAAGTCGAGTGCTCCAATCCTTTCTTGAGGGATTCACTGTCTTTTCAAGGATTGACTTAATCTCCCAGTTGGACACTTCAGTTTGCCCATTTGTCTATGGATGGTAAGGAGTGGAAATTCTGTGCATTACTCCATATTTCTTCAATAGAGCATCAAAGGTTCTGTTGCAAAAATGGGTCCCTTGGTCCCTAATGATAGCCCTTGGGGTCCCGAACCTGGAGAAAATATGTGTTTTAACAAAATCTGCAACAGTTTGAGAATCATCATATCCGGTGACTTTTGCTTCCACCCATTTAGACACATAATCAACAGATAAGAGAATGTATGTGAAACCAAATGAAGGAGGGAATGGTCCAATGAAATCAATACCCCACACATCAAAGACTTCCATAAAAATGATCGGAGTCTGAGGCATTTGATTACGAGGACCAATGTTACCTGTTCTCTGACAGCGGTCACAAGACTTACAAAAGTTGTAAGCGTCTTTGAAAATTGTGAGCCAATAAAAACCACTGTCAAGCACTTTGTTGGATGTCCTTTTACTGCCAAAGTGTCCTCCACATGCATAAGTATGACAAAAGGAGAGGATGGAGTGTGTCTTAGAATTAGGAATGCACCTCCTAATGACTTGATCTGCACAATGCTTCCATAGGTACGGGTCATCCCAGATATAGTATTTACAATCACTCCTTAATTTATCTCTTTGGGCCTTGTTCAAACTCTTCGGAAAGTCCTTAGTAACCAAGTAGTTAACAATGTCAGCATACCAAGGGAGTATGGCATTGACAACCATCAAATATTCATCTGGAAAAGTCTCCATGATAGGCATTTCTTCCTCTTCAGTTACCAACCTACTCAAGTGATTAGCCACCAAGTTTTCGCTCCCTTTCTTGTCTTTAATCTCCAAGTCAAATTCCTGGAGCAATAAAATCCATCGGAGCAATCTAGGCTTTGCTTCTTTCTTTATTAGGAGATACTTCAAAGCTGCATGATCTGAAAACACAATTACTTTAGAACCAATTAGATATGATCTAAATTTTTCCAAAGCAAATACAACAGCTAGAAGTTCTTTTTCTGTGGTTGAGTAATTAAGCTGAGCATTATTTAGAGTCCTTGATGCATAGTAAATGGCATAAGGAACCCTATCAACTCATTGTCCTAAGACAGCCCCTACTGCAAAGTCACTGGCATCACATATTAGTTCAAACAGTAACTCCCAGTTGGGTGGCCTGATGATAGGCACAACAGTTAACAACTTCTTGAGTTTATTGAAAGTTTCCATACATTTCTCCTCAAAGTTAAAATTGACATCTTTTTGAAGAAGTCTGCAAAGGGGCAATGAGACTTTAGAGAAGTCTTTAATGAATCTCCGGTAGAAACTTACATGACCAATAAAAGAATGAATCTCCTGCACACTAGTGGGTGGGGACAAAGAATGCATGAGCTCTACCTTAGCTTTATCTACTTCAATTCCCTTAGCAGAAATTACATGACCTAACACAATACCTTCCTTTACCATGAAATGACATTTTTCCCAATTCAGTACCAGGTTAATGTCAATGCATCTTTTAAGCACCAATGTTAGATGTTCCAGACAATTTTCAAAACCATTTCCAAAGACACTAAAGTCATCCATAAAAACCTCAATGATATTTTCAATGTAATCAGAAAATAAACTCATCATGCATCTCTGGAAAGTTCCTGGTGCATTGCAGAGTCCAAAAGGCATTCGCCTATATGCAAAGGTACCAAATGGACAAGTGAATGTAGTCTTGTCTTGGTCTTCTAGAGCTATGGCAATCTGATTATAACCTGAAAAACCATCCAGAAAATAATAATGAGAATGACTAGCTAATCTCTCTAACATTTGATCAATGAAAGGTAAAGGAAAGTGGTCTTTTCTCGTGGCGGCATTTAATTTCTTGTAATCAATACAAACACGCCACCCTGTCTGTAACCTAGTGGGAATAAGCTCATTTTCGGCATTTCTTACCACAGTAATTCCAGATTTCTTTGGTACTACCTGGACTGGGCTTACCCACTTGCTGTCAGAAATGGGGTAGATCACCCCCATACTTAGGAGCTTCAGTATCTCCTTTTTCATAACCTCCATCATGGGAGGATTCAACCTCCACTGAGGGTCTCTCACAGGTTTAGTATCCTCCTCCATTAATATCCTGTGCATACAAATGGAGGGACTAATACCCTTGATATCAGCTATTGACTAACCAATGGCTGTCTTATGTTCCTGTAAAACAGCTACCAGTTTCTCTTCTTGCTCTTGGGTGAGTGAATTTGCAATTATTACTGGAAGGGTGTCCTTCTCCCCCAAGAAGATGTATTTAAGGTGATCAGGCAGTGCTTTCAGTTCCAATTCAAGTGCCTGCACAACGGAAAGTTGAGGTATATCAGTAGTAACAGGTAAATCAACAAAAGTTACCTCATGCTCTTCTGGAGTAGAAGAGAGCTCTTGAAAGGCAGCAACAATTTCATCAATGTCTTCACTCCATGGCTCTTCTTCATTCTTCTTCTTTTCCTCCTGTACATCTAAGCTATGAGTTAGAATTGTATCAAGAGCATCAAAATGGTCAGTATCAAAAGCTACAGAAATTAAAGAATCAAAAGAATCAAAAGAATCAATTAAACAAGCAGAGTGCACATCACTTGAGTATCTCATAGCTTCAAAAATATTGAATCTAATTAATTCCCCATCAAATTCCATTGTTAGAGTTCCAGAGTGCACATCAATTTTTGTCCGTGCAGTCTTCAAAAATGGTCTCCCTAACAAGATATGAGCAGATTTGGGAGACTCATCCTCTTCCATGTCCAAAACATAAAAGTCTGCCAGAAACACTAATTCATTCACCTGCACCAAAACATCTTCAACCACACCCTTAGGGTATGCATTAGATCTATCAGCCAATTGAATAATAACACCAATAAGTTCCAAAGGACCCAAGTATAAAGATGTATAAATAGAATATGGCATGACATTTATAGATGCACCTAAATCAAGCATTGCCCTTTCAAACCTTGTGTTACCTATAGTGCATGGAATGGTGAATGTGCCAGGGTCCTTACATTTGGTTGGGAGTTTTTTTTTAATTACAGCTGAAACATTTTCTCCAACTTGGACCTTTTCATTTCCTTTTAGCTTCCTCTTGTTAGTGCATAATTCTTTCAGAAATTTTGCATATCTAGGTACCTGCTTAATGGCATCTAACAAAGGGATATTAACCTCTACCTTCCTAAAAGTCTCAAGTATTTCTTTTTCTGCTTCTTCTTTCTTGGTTTTAACCAACCTACTAGGAAAAGGAGTTTTAGTGACATATTTAGGAAGAGGTTCAGAATTACTTACCTTAGGAGCTTTGGAATTTTGCCCCTTATCATTTGCTTCTTTGGGTGGTTCATCTTTCTCTTGAGTAATTGGTGGAAGAGATATAGGATCATCCATCGTCTTTCCGCTTCTCAATGTGACAGCACTAGCATTTTCCCTCGGATTCACTTCTGGCTGTGAGGGTAGTTTCCCTGAAGCTTGGCTTTGAAACTTGTTGAATTCTGTGGACAACTGCCCTATCTGATTCTGCAAGTTATTGATTGCAGTCCTTGTTTCTTGTTTGAACTGCAAATTATCAGCGGCCATTTGTTTCACTAGCTCCTCTAGGGAAGGCTTAGATTGCTTAGGAGCTTGAACTTGCTGCTGTCTCTAAGGGAAATGTGCTTGCTTTTGTTGGAATCCTGGAGGTCCATAAGCTGGAGGTTGATTTTGAGGTTGCTTTGCATAGCTGAAATTAGGATGATCCCTCCAACCCGAATTATATGTGTTTGAGTAGGGGTTATAATTTTTTGAAAGTCCAGCATATCCCCCTACTGCTCTTACCTCCTCATTTGTGTCCTCTTGGAGAGTAGGACACATATCAGTGGGATGTCCAGATGAATAACAGATCCCACAAGCATGAACTGGTGCTTTGCCTATATCCATTAACTGCTAAACCATAGCAGTCAATTGAGTCATTTGTTGTTGTAGACTGGTTGTCTCTACTTCTTTCACTGCTCTCACTCTAGTGTCATTTCTAGAGTAGAATTGTTGAGTATTGGCAGCCATTCTTGAGATCAAGTTTCTAGCTTCTTGAGGAGTTTTATCAACCAATGCTCCTCCGCTAGCAGCATCAATCATGTTGCGATCCATCACTTGTAAACCTTCATAGAAATACTAAATTAAGAGCTGCTCACTTATTTGATGATGAGGACAACTGAAACATAGCTTCTTAAATCTCTCCCAGTAATCATGGAGTGATTCCCCATGCCTTTGTTGAATACCATAGATTTCTTTTCTGATTGTTGCAGCTTTTGAGGCAGAGAAATATCTGTCTAGGAAAGTTCGGGCCATGTCCTGCCATGATTGGATGGATCCGGGTGACAAGTAGTAAAGCCACTCCTTAGCTAAGTCTTTTAATGAGAATGGAAAAGCTCTCAACTTGACTTGCTCTACATGAATTCCTGCAGACTTCATGCTAGAACATACCATATGAATTTCCTTCAAGTGTTTGTTGGGGTCCTCTCCGGGTAATCCATTGAAAGATGGCAAGAGATGGATTAAGCCGGATTTCAATTCAAATGCCTCTTCATTTTCAAGAATGTCTATACATAGAGGCTGTTAATCTAGATCTGGAGCACCGAATGCCCTTAAAGTGTTTTCTGCCATTATCACTTCTTCAGATATTTCAGATGGCTCAAATGTCTCTGAACTCGATAGATCAATGTAACGGACAGCTTCAATGTCAGCAGGTGTGAGTTGGAAATTAGCCGGATGGAAGGGAAATTGAGGATGTAAGTTGAGTTGATCAATATAGTTCCTCAAATTTAGCAATCCCTCGTCTACCCCTTCAATGGACATCAACACCTACAAAACACTCAGAAAGAAAGATTCAAAAACTAAAAATAAAATAAAACAAAAATAAAAACAGAGTAAAAATAGAAAATAAATTAACAGTGTAATAAAAAAATTGGTTCCCCGGCAACGGCGCCAAAATTCTGATATGTGAGGATATAGTGATTAAAATTTAGATAAAAATCAGCTGTCAGGCCCACCAAAAAATAAAAACCTTACAACTAGTTGTAGTTAATAAGGGTCGATACACAGAGAACCAATTCAATTAACACTATCAAGTAATTCCCAATTTAAACTCTGATTAACAATAAATAGTAAATAAGGGGGTTTTGGAGTTTTGATGAACAATGAACAGCTTCAAAGACAAGAACAATAAATGAACTGAAATCAACAATATAAGAAAATTAGTTAAGAGATTGAATCCACCACTAGATTTATATGATAATGTAAATCCACATATCTTTTTATTCCAACATGCTTAATTATGTTTTTACGCAATTGTGAGAGTAAATCTCTGTTTTCCTTATGTGTTGGCCAATTTAGCAACCACTCAAATCAACTCCTAATCATTGATTAGTCATAAAGCAACCGTTCTTACAACTATCCAACAATTGCATTAAGATTTAGAAAACCAATTACACTAAGATCTAATCACACACCGGGATTAAATTACTTAGAACATATATTTCTCTAGATCTATTACCGCAACCGCGCATAATAAACCCAGATCTACCACTTTTATAACTGGAAAATAGCACAAAGATAATTATACCCATATGAACATCATATATTCCACTAGATCTACTACCGCAACCGCACATAATAAACCCAGATCCACCACTTTGAAAGTGGGAACAAGTACAAAAACCTTCATACCAACAATAGATTCAGAAATATATGAATAAAAACATAACTGTGTTAAAATAATCAAATATGCAAGATTCACAACATCAATACTAGTGGTTTCATCACCCCCTTAACCAAGGGAGGTTTAGTTACACATAGCTAGAAGGAAATCACAAGAAAAACTGAGAAAGAACAACATGAGAAACAAAGTGCAGAAGAAAAACCAAAGCAAACAAGTTTCTGAGGATTGAGGATGATGGATCTCTGATTACTCAAACTCGAGACTCAAATCTTTGATCCAAGACTCCCCTCTTGTTCTCCAAGGAGTTGTAGCTGCTCTCCTAGGTCAGAACTCCCTTCAAAACATGCCAAGAGTGTCAATATATAGTCCTCCAGCACAAACTCTGCGTAGAAGTCTCAATAATTGAGTTTCTGGCATGAATACACAGCCGTGTATGACACTGAGTTTGGGGACAAAATTTCACTATTTCAATTGCAAAGTCAGAGGCGTACACGGCCTGAGCCGTGTATTCTGACACGGCCGTGTATTTTTACGCAACCTAGGCCCTGTATTCTGACGCAGGCCCTGTATTCTGACGCAGGCCTTGTATTCTGACTCTGGCCCTATAATCTGACTTCCAAGCTCAATATGGCCCATTAGACGTCCAAATTTGGAAAAGTATTCAACATGAAAGTTGTAGATTTGGATCTTAACTATCAACCATCAAAATTTCAACCTATTTGACAACTTGTAGCTCGAGATATGTCATGAACAGTATGTAAAGGTCAAGCTGTTAGGATTAGCACCCTAGTTCTTGCTTCAACTCCAATTTGAGTTATCCAAACGTGTGATTGGGCCTTTGAGGTCTTCATGAAAGTAGTAGAGAATTGTCTTAGCTTTCCTACAAGACTAGAATCACTTTAATCAGATATTTAAAACTCAAATTATAGCTGGTTTACTGAACATTATCAAAGAGATAAATTAGGGGTAATTCATGCAATAATTCCTTCAATGATCCAATTAGGCTCAATATCATAAAATGTGTCAAAACCAACTTAATTAAACCTAATTGAACCTTAAGAAGCCCAGAGATTAAAAAGCATAATTCAATTATGAGTGCAAATGAACACATTTAAGCAAAGTTTCACAGTAATGTTCCAATTAGAGTTTGATATCAGAAACTAAGCTAAATGATGACAATTAAGCACAAATGGAGTTCAATATATCAATTACAAGGCGATTAAAATATAGGAATAATCAACAGATCATGGCCTCATGCCATTTCTCAGATTCTGGGCCAATAATGGCTTCCTGGTAAGTCACAGGCTCATCTTGATCCATGAGCAATACGTCACCTTGTTGGGTCATGATAAATCTATATCTCTCTAGTTGATGATATATCCTGTTAGACCTACGCAGGTCTTGTGCTACTAGAGCAGATTGCTGTTCTACAACATTTTGTGGAGGCTGCTCTATTTCCACCATTGGTTCATTGCTGCTTTGTGAAACTTGAATTTCTTCAAGTTCTACTTTTCTCCCACTGGTTCCTTTGGAGATAAACTCCCTTTCTAGAAGCACAGTTGTCCGTGCGACAAACACTTTGCTCTCAGTAGGATTATAGAAAAAGTATCCTTTGGTTTCCTTTGGATACCCCACAAAGAAGCATTTATCTGATTTAGGTCTAAGCTTATCAGAAACTTGACATTTCACATAAGCTTCGCAGTCCCAAATCTTCAAGAAAGACATACTAGGCCGTCTCCCAGTCTATATCTCATATGGTGTCTTTTGAACCATCTTAGATGGAACACGGTTAAGTGTGAAAGTTGTTGCTAACAGAGCATGTCCCCAGAAGGAGCTTGGAAGGTTTGCATGACAAATCATGGATCGGACCATGTCCATCAAGGTCCGGTTCCTCCTTTCAGAGACACCATTCCATTGTGGTGTTCCTGGTGGAGTGAGTTGAGATATTATCCCACACTCTTTTAGATGATCATCAAACTGTTGGCTTAAGTATTCTCCTCCTCGATCTGATCGAAGGATTTTAATACTTTTGCCAAGTTGGTTTTGTACTTCATTCTTGAACTCTTTGAACTTTTCAAAGGATTCTGATTTGTGCTTCATAAGATATACAAATCCATATCAACTGAAATCATCAGTAAATGTAATGAAGTATTGAAAACCGTCCCTCGCGAGTGTGTTTAGTGGCCCACATACATCCCTATGTATAAAGCCTAAAAGATCACTAGCCCTTTCACCTTGTCCAGTGAATGGGGCCTTTGTCATCTTTCCCAATAAACAAGATTCACATGTCTCATATGATTCGAAATCAAACGAGTCTAAGAATCTATCTTTATGGAGTTTGGAGATGCGTTTCTCATTTATGTGGCCCAAACGACAATGCCAGAGAAAAGTTGGATTCAGATCGTTTAATTTAAACCTCTTTGTATTTATGTTATAGACGGGCGTTTCGAAATCAAATACATAAAGTCCATTACTCAGTTGTGCACTACCATAAAAAATATCATTCATATAAATGGAACAACACTTGTCCTTTATAATAAAAGAAAAACCTTTCTTATCCAAATAAGAAACAGAAATGATATTCCTACTAATAGCAGGCACAAAATAGCAGTTCTCTAACTCTATTACAAGCCCAGTGGGCAAAGATAATAAATAAGTCCCTATAGCTAATGCAGCAACCTTTGCTCCATTTCCCACTCATAGGTCAACTTCGTCCTTCGTCAATAGTCTACTACTCTTTAGATCCTGTACATTTATACAAATATGAGATCCACATCTAGTATCTAATACCCATGATGCAGAAGTAGATAAATTGACTTCAATAACAAAAATACCTGAAGTGGAAGTCTCACTTCCCTTCTTCTTTTTGAGCTCCTCTAGGAACTTGGCACAGTTCCTCTTCCAATGTCCGATCTGACCACAATGGAAGCATGTACCTTCCTTAGCCACTCCACCCACTGGTTTCAAGCCAGAAGTGCTGGGCTTGGGCTTATCCTTGCCCTTGCCCTTCTAGTTGTCCTTAGGCTTTTTCTGTTGTTTCTTGCCCTTATTCTTTTGGACCATCATTATGGCCTTCCCTTTGCCTTTGTTAATGTTCTGCTCAGTAGTTCTCAACATGCCTAGCAGCTCTGGTAGTGATTTGTCAATCTCATTCATGTTGTAGTTCATGACAAATTGACTAAAACTTTCCGGCAATGATTGCAGGACTAAGTCAGTGGCCAACTCTTGGCCCAAAGGAAAATCGAGTCTCTCTAGGTTTCAATGTACCCAATCATCTTGAGTACATGAGCACCAACAGGGCTTCCTTCTACCAGCTTGCATTGAAACAGTGCTTTAGAGACCTCGAATCTCTCATGCCTGGCCTGCTCTTGATAGAGCTTCTTAAGGTGTACGATCATATCGTATGCATCCATGTTCTCATGTTGCTTTTGTTGGGAATTGCGGATCAAAATATCTCGCAGCGGAATAATAGGATTCCCACACAGGATCCATGCGAAAAGTCCATAATCCGAGTTTTTAAAATTTACCTCTTGAAGCGTGATAAACACAAGCGAGGTGAATCACCAACACTGTAATAGTGACGATGTTTCTGCGGTATCCACACGAACAGACTTGCAAAAGGAGTCACGCCTCTGTTTCGCGGTGCTAGCTGCGAATAGAAGAGAAGAACCTTTCACTGTCTCTCACTCACTTTCTTAGGTGCGGCTAGGGTTGTGATGTAACATCTATAGCAGCCCCCTTAACAAGACTATTTATAATAGTGGCTGCCTTAAGTGAGTGTGAGCAGAGTAGCAAGGTAAGTCAGTGCAACCCTAAAACCCATCTCGTCATGAGTTAGGCCCACAATTGAATCCGAGTCCAACTTGGATCCTTATTGCTCCAATTTAGTCTGTTCTAAGTGTGCGACCCTGCATGTTCTCATGACGTTGGTAGTAATATTAAAATCTCATTTTAATATTACAAACAGTGAGCGGTATCTAGCAACACATCACTGCTACCCAAGTAATGAGAATGTCGTGATTTGACATAACCTATCCGTGATCAATGTTTCCGTGTAGTTTAGTCCCTTTGTCAAGATATCTAGATTGAACACAAGGCATGGAATGCGTCACCCTTGTATAGTCCAATCATTCGTTTCCTGATACTCAAGTAGACTTTGTAACAACAAATGAGATCAATATCTCATATTGACTCATTTGAGCATGGCCATGCATTTCGCAGTCTCACTCAATCAGGGGGCCCGAAGATATCGCTCTGTTATGTAGGAGTGACAAATTCCATCTAGGTCACTCACATCCCTCTCGCATGATTTGCGGTATGTCCAATAACCAACTTTATAATCACCTTGTTACGTAGATGACGTTTGATGGCATTAAAACACACAACTCCTCATGTAGGAATCGTAGTGATTTCAGGTCAAAGGACCACAAACACCATTGTCACTATGAGAATCGCTTATGACACTCACGTAACGATCCATGTAGCGTTCTCATGGTGGGTCAGTCCAGTACATCATTACTCTAATATGTACCAATGTGAAGACTTGATATCTCATATCCATGACCCGTGAGATGCGGTCATCGCCTCTCTACACATACTAGTCTCAATGTATTATTGTTGTCCTAATTAACAATAATACTTGACTAGGGACATTTAAGAATAGTGTTGTAACCAAAAGGATCTCACGATCAAGTCATCCACTTGATGTCCTATGGTATCAAACTTACTATTCTAAGGACTTTATTATGTTTATCAAAAAGAACACAATAAATGAAATGCCTCATATATAAAAATAGCATAATAGAATATATGTAAATACAGAAAATGTATTAGCCTCTAGGGCATACACCAACAGCTTTTGGAGCTCAGAGTTCATGGTGGTTGATAATCACATATTTTATTCATTAAGAAACCCTTATGTTTAGTCATTTACACTCTCCATATTCTTAATTGATTGAGTTTGGTATGATTTTGTGAGTTAGAGCTCAAATTGGTCCTAATTGAATATTTTCAGCATTATTGAGATTTGACACTATTTCTGTATTTTGGCCATAACTTGAGTTCCTGATATATGATAATCATGAATTTTACCTTATAGGAAAGCTAAGAGGAAGCTCTACAACTTTGATGAAGAGCTCGAAGTCCTAAACAGATGTCTAAAGGACCTAAGTTTACATGGAAGTCAGAATACGGGTTCTGTCACTAGAATCCGAACAGTGTGCACTCATTAAATCATATCTCAAGCTATAATAATGGAGATGGGTTGAAATTTGGATAATTGATAGTTAAGATCCAAATAAACAACTTTCATGAAGAACATTTTTTGAAAAAATGAAGTCTAATGGGTTAGTTTGAGCTTGTAAGTCAGAATAGAGGTGCTGAAGTTGGGTTTGAGCAACCTGCGGTATTTGGGTCATATCTTGGGCTGTAGGAAGCCAAACTGGATAATCCAGATATGCATTTATAGCCAAGACAAAGATCTACAACTTTCACGAAGAATACTTTTCATGGATCTGAAGTATAGTTAGTCGTTTTTGGCTTCCAAGTCAGATAAGAAATTTTTGTCCTCAACCACTCCACTCCACCAACCCACTCAACCACTCCACTCCACCAACCCACTCAACCAATCCACTCAACCACTCCACTCCACCAACCCACTCATCCACCCACTCCCCTTTGTCCTTTTGTTACCCTAGACTTCTATAAAAGGCACCATTGGTTATCATGAATGACAAGTTGTATTCTTCTTCATTTCTCTCATAGTTTCTTCTTGTTTCTTCATAGTTTCTCATAGCTTTTGTATATTTTGATGCTCCCCTTCATGGTAATGGAGGGCTAAGCTACTTTCGGTCAATTTAGAACTCTTGAAGAGATTGTGGTTTGGATTCTTGAGACCTTGGTTATGTATTGTATTTGATTTGTAATTGAATTTCTCTTTTCTTCTTCTTTTTTTCTTCTTCTTGATCTTGAATGCATGAATGGTGATTCTATTTATATTGATCTGATTTGATCTTGGTTTAAGATTGAGATTTGTGATGAAACTTAAAACTGATTGATCTAAACTAATCACATAAATGAAGATTAAGATTTGTGATGAAACTTAGAACTGATTGATCTAAATTAATCACAGAATTGAAAAGGTTAGGTTACTGATTTGTGCCTAAGTTAATTGAATTTGGTATTTGAAATTAACATAAATCTTCATGAATGATGTGATTGCGGATTTGTGTTTATCACTTGTTAATTGAATTCTAGACGATCGTCTAGTATGAATTCTGGATTTGATACAGAGATCTCGGTTAGATCCAAATTAACAATTCAATTGCGCTTCAAGTGTTCTATGAAGGGTCTATGATTGAATCTACCCAATCTTGGATAGGTTTCTAAATTGACTGCTCTTTAATTGTTATTTCTTCCTTTAATTTTGTTAAGTGAGATCTTAAACTGTCAAACCCCCCTTTGCTAAACTTTCACTTGATTTGATTAAATTGCATCTACAATCCTCGTGGAGATGATCCAGTGTTGTCACTGTGCTACAAGCTTAGGTAATAACTTCGGTTATAATTTTGACTGAGTTCGGCGCTCGTCAAAATTTTGGCGCCGTTGCTGGGGATTAGTAAGTGTAATCTTTTCATTTTAAGTGTTTTTACTAACTTTTGCTTTTTATTAACTTTTCTAACATTTTTATCCATTGTCTAGTGTATTTTACTTATTTATTTGTTTTTGTGTGATGCATGACTAGGTCCGAGCCTGATAACTTGGTTGACTTTGATCCTGAGATTGATAGAACCTTGCATAGGTTGATTAGAGCTCGTAGGCTAAGTGCAAGAATTGCTTCTGAATTTGATCTTAATATTGGGAGTGAACTTAAGATCTTGAATAATTCTGAAACCATGGCTAATAACATATAGAATAGAACTCTTAAGGAACTTGCTGCTCCTGATATAACTAACCAGTCTTTGTGTATTCAATACCCAGGTCTTGATGCTGATTTTGAGTTAAAATCTGGATTAATACATTTGTTGCCCAAGTTTCACGGTTTTGCAGGTGAGGATCCCCATAAGCATCTAAAGGAGTTCCATGTGGTTTGTTCAACCATGAAGCCACATGGGATCTCAGAAGAGCACATCAAGCTGAGGGCATTTCCTTTCTCACTTGCTGATACAGCCAAGGATTGGTTATTTTATCTTTCACCAGGTTCAGTAACAAGTTGGACTGACATGAAGCGGTTGTTCTTAGAGAAAATTTTCCCTGCCTCTAGAGCTGCTGCCATTAGAAAAGATATATGTGGCATAAGACAAATGACAGGAGAGACCTTGCATGAATATTGGGAAAGATTCAAGAAGCTGTGCTCGAGCTGTCCCCACCACCAAATCACCGATCAACTCTTAATTCAATATTTCTATGAAGGCTTGCTGCCAAATGACAGAAGCATGGTGGATGCTGCCTCTGGAGGAGCCTTAGTAGACAAGACCCCTGCAGCAGCAAGAGATTTTATAGCAAACATGGCAGCCAACACCCAACAATTTGGCACACGAATTATTACTTCAACCAGAGAAGTCAGTGAGATTCAATCATCTCATGTAGACCAACAGAGAATGGAACACAGACTTGATGAATTAACTTCTTTGGTAAGGCAGTTAGCAGTGGGACAACAAGCACCAATGTAGATGGCTGCAACTGTGTGTGGCATTTGCTCTTGTTCATCTCATCCTACTGATGCATGTCCCACACTTCAGGATGGTGGTTTTATTTTTCCAGAGCAATCTGTTGCAGCAGCTGGTATTTTTCCTGGTCGACCCCAATATCAGCAATCACAGCAGCAGCCAAGATATGATCCATTTTCTAATACCTATAACCCTGGCTGGAGGGACCATCCCAACCTGAGATATAGAAATTCTGGTCAACAACAACAACAGCCCTACCAACAAGAAGAATCATAGCTTTAGATACCAAGCTACGTGCCCTAGCAACAAGTACCAACCACCGCATTTAGGCAAGCACAACCTACGCCGCCACCCATGCAAAGAAAGCCCCTCCACTACTTGTTCCAAAGAACCACTCCAAATGAGCCACCTTTCGAAGACTTGATGAAACAGTTTCAACAGAATGTCAATGCCACCATCCAGAATTTACAAACTCAAATTGGGCAGATGGCAACCACTCTGAGTGAGCTGAAAAGTCAAGGGTCGAACCAATTACCTTCATAAATAGTCAATAATCCAAGAGGCAATGTAAGTGCCATTAGCTTGAGAAGTGGCAGAGAAGTTGACGGTCCTACTCCACCACAACTTGAACTACAAGTGCAGCAACCAGAAGGTGACCAGAAACAGAAGAAAGTGGATAGCTCACCAAAAATCTGTGACACATAAGAAATGTGCGAGAGAATTCAAATCCGCCATTCCACTACCTTTTCCAAACAGAGTCACACACAAATCAAGCATACTTGTAAACAGAAATAGAAAGAGAAGTCATGGACACATTCGGAAGGTGGAAATCAATATTCCCTCCTTGATGCAATCAAGCTGATTCCCAGTATGTCAAATTCCTCAAAGAGTTGTGTACTCACAAGAGAAGACTTAAGGGTACCGAGAAAATAAGCATGGGCGAAATGTTTCGCAATGATTCTACCAAGCATGCCACAAAAATGCAAAGATCCTGGAACTTTCACAATTCCTTGCACGATAGGTAACTCCAAATTTGAACATGCAATGCTAGACTTGGGTGCTTCGATTAATGTCATGCCTATGTCAATATATCGCTCCTTGAACATTGGCACTTTGCAACCCATTTTGGTATAGTGATTCAGTTGGCAAATAGGACCACTGCTCATCCTGTAGGAGTGCTAGAAGATGTGTTAGTTCGGGTGAATGAGCTAATTTTTCCAGCGGACTTCTATATTCTGAACATGGAAGATGAGTCTTCAACAAATCATGCTCCATTGATCCTAGGCAGACCTTTCCTCAAGACAGCCAGGACCAAGATAGATGTGCATTCTGGCACCCTTTCCATGGAATTTGGTGATGATGTGGTACAATTTAACATTTTTGAGGCCATGTGACATCCTCTAGAGGAGCATTCTGTTTTCCATGTTGATGTGATTGATATGCTAGTTGACGATGCTTATGCTGATATTTATGCTAAATTTCCTGATATTGCTGATTTTCTGGATTCTGTTACCTGTGAAACATGTGCTGGCTGTGATATTGTACCATGTGTTGCATGTGCTGAGATTTATGCAATTATGAGTGGTGATATAGCTGCTGACTTGAATGATGTAGCATGTAAAAATGAGAGTCAGGAGTATGTTGAATTTAATGTTGCTGAGTTAGTTGTTTCAAACAGCTTGCTGCCCTCCATTGTACAACCTCCATCCTTAGAATTAAAGATTTTACCGGACCATCTTAAATATGCATATTTGGAAGATGGTGAGAAGCTGCCTGTGATTGTTGCTAAAAATTTGCAACCTGATCAAGAAGAAAAATTACTACAGGTTTTGAGGCAGAATAAATAAGCCATCGGATGGACACTTGTAGATCTTCCTGGTATCAGTCCCTCCACATGCATGCATAGGATTTTGTTGGAGGAAGATACTAAACCAGTACGGCAGCCCCAAAGGAGACTGAACCCCCTGACTCTGGATGTGGTAAAAAAGGAAGTTACCAAGCTACTGCAAGCTGACATTATTTATCCCATATCTGATAGTAAATGGGTGAGCCCCGTGCAGGTTGTTCCAAAGAAATCTGGGGTCACAGTAGTTGAAAATCAGAACAATGAGCTACTACCCACAAGAATTCAAAACAGCTGGCGGGTTTGCATTGATTACAGACGACTTAACCAAGCCACCAGGAAAGATCATTTCCTATTACCTTTCATTGATCAGATGTTAGAGAGACTAGCTGGCAAGTCGCATTACTGTATCTTGGATGGATATTCGGGTTATTTTCAGATCCATATAGCCCCAGAAGACCAAGATAAAACTACTTTCACTTGCCCATTTGGCACATTTGCATACAGAAGGATGCCTTTTGGTCTCTGTAACGCTCCAGGCACCTTTCAAAGGTGTATGGTAAGTATATTTTCTGACCTTTTAGAAAATTACATGGATGTATTCATGGATGACTTTACTGTCTATGGCTCTTCCTTTGATGCATGTTTGGATAGTTTGACTCAGGTTTTGCATAAATGCATTAAGGCTAACCTTGTTCTGAATTTTGAGAAATGTCATTTCATGGTAGAGCAAGGCATAGTTTTAGGGCATATAATATCTAGCAAGGGTATTGAGGTAGATCCTGCAAAAATAGATGTTATTTCATGCCTATCTTACCCCACATGCGTGCGGGAGGTTCGTTCTTTCCTTGGTCATGCAGGTTTCTATAGGCGATTCATAAAAGATTTTAGCAAAATTGCTCTTCCACTATCCAACTTGCTACAAAAAGAAGTGGAGTTCCATTTTGACCAGAAATGCAAGGATGCCTTCAATCACTTGAAGCAAGCATTGACCAGTACACCTATCATCCAGCCACCAGATTGGACACTCCCATTTGAGCTCATGTGTGATGCCTCTAATTATGCTTTGGGAGCTGTTCTTGCACAAAGGGTTGGCAAAATATCTCATGTCATCTCCTATGCTTCAAGAACTTTAGATCCTGCACAAGTCAACTACACCACCACTGAAAAGGAACTTTTAGCAATTGTTTTTGCTTTAGACAAATTTCAATCATATTTGCTTGGTTCTAGAGTGGTTGTGTTTTCAGATCATGCAGCTCTGAAGTTTCTCTTGAAGAAGCTTGATGCAAAGCCTAGGTTGATTAGGTGGATTTTGCTCCTCCAAGAGTTTGATATTGAAATTCGTGATAAAAGTGGAGCAGAGAATTTAGTGGCTGATCACCTAAGCCGAATTGAAAGGGAGGCAAATACTTTTCCTATCCATGATGTCTTCCCTGATGAGCAGCTTTTCAAGTTACAAGGTAACACTCCTTGGTTTGCTGATTTGATAAATTTCTTAGTTGCTGGTGTTTTCCCTGCACATTTTATTAGGGCTCAGATTGATAAATTGAAGAGTGAGTCAAAATATTATGTGTGGGACGACCCTTATCTGTGGAAATTTTGTAGTGACCAAGTCATTAGGAGATGCGTGCCTAATAATGAATTACATTCTATTATTAGCTTTTGTCATACACTTGCATGGGGCGGTCATTTTGGTCCCCAAAGAACTACTAGGAAAGTTTTGGAATCTGGATTATATTGGCCCACTCTATTTCATGATGCATATGTGTTTTGTAAATCTTGTGATCAATGCCAAAGAACAGGAAACACTTCTCGAAGGAATGAGATGCCCCTGAAATCCTTATTGTTCTGTGAGATTTTTGATGTATGGGGTATGGATTTTATGGGACCCTTTCCTGTTTCTTTTGATTTTGTTTACATTTTGCTAGTTGTTGATTATGTATCCAAGTGGGTGGAGGCGAAAGCTACTCGGACTGATGATTCCAAAGTTGTTGTGGATTTTGTTAGATCACAGATTTTCTGCAGGTTTGGAGTTTCGAAGGCCATCATCAGTGATCAGGGTTCACATTTTTGTAATCGAAGCATGGAAGCTTTGATGAAAAAGTACAGGGTCTTGCACAGAGTTTCTACACCTTACCATCCCCAAACCAATGGGCAAGCCGAGATTTCCAATAGGGAGATCAAGCAGATACTCCAGAAGATAGTTCAACCTAACAGAAAGGACTGGAGCAAGAGGCTTGAGGATGCTTTATGGGCTTACCGGACTGCTTATAAGACACCAATCAGGATGTCTCCGTATCGGATTGTTTTTGGAAAAGCCTGCCACCTGCCAGTGGAAATTGAGCATCATACATTCTGGGTGGTGAAAAGGTGCAACTTGGACCCAGATTAAGCAGGTATGGAGAGGAAGCTGCAGCTACAGCAATTGGAGGAGATCCGCTTGGAGGCTTATGAAAGTTCCAAACTTTATAAGGAGAAGACCAAAGCCTTCCATGATAAGTTGATTCTGAGGAAAACATTTGAGATTGGTCAAAAAGTTCTCCTCTATAACTCCCGCCTCTGACTCATGCCTGGCAAATTAAGGTCTAGATGGGATGGACCATTTATTGTTACTAAGGTTTTTCCTTCTGGTGCTGTTCAGATTAAAAGTGAGGTCACTGCCAAAGCTTTCATCGTAAATGGACACCGCCTCAAACAGTATCATGAACTTCCAGAGAATGCAGAAGTGGAGGTGATGAACCTTCTTCTTCCGCATTATGAATAAAAAAAAAAGGAAAAGAAAAAAAAACAGTTGTGTGCCCGACAATGAGGTAGGTAGTGCCATTAAATTTTGTCACGCGGAAGCATGTGGAGGTCATTTTTGCTTCAGCGACAACAATTGTGAAAATCTTGCAGTATGGATTTTATTGGCCTACTTTATTCAAGGTCTGTTACACCTTTTGCAAAAGCTGCGAAAATTGGTCAAAAAAAAAAGTTCTGCTTTGAGATTATCATCTGCACCTACTCCTTGGAAAATTGAGATCTAGGTGGCGCGGTTCTTTTGTTGTCAAACACGTGTATCCTCTGGGGCCGTAGATATTGAGGATCCTAGATATGGTAATGCGCTTAAAGTTAATGGACAAAGACTCAACCATTCCTGGAAAACCAAGTTCTTGAGTTCTTTGTGTTGCTGGTTAAGTGGCGGATACGGTACTTCGTGACTCTCAAGTCGGTTTATTTTTCAGTTTCCCAAAATAACTGAACCCTTCTTCTCCTTCAAAATGGATGTCATTCTTTCAAACCTGAGCAAACATTTTCCTTCTCTTCCTTAAAATGCTCTGAGAAAAATCTACAACGTTCGATGTGAAAGATTGAGACTGTTAATGCACAAAGGTATGCCAGAAGATGTACGCTGGATAATTGAAGCAAAGGTCCGATTAGCAGGTGAGTCCTCAATTTCATTTGACTCATATATGCCCGGTCTTGGATGAAGTTCATATTCTAAAAGGAGAAGAGCAAAAAGGTTACAAGTCTGTCACAAATGTGGACGATGGAACTGTAACAAGTGATGTCGTACTTTGGGGATGGTTTCCACAAATAGAGAAGATAAAATTTTCTTCATTAAGAATGGACTGAGTAAGGAGTCATTAGATGATATCTTATTGACTCTTGAGACGCATTCTTGTGGATTGGTGCATCGTGAAATTCTTAAATTGTGGAATCTCTTCAAGGATGAAGAAAAACGCTACAGTCTTGGGAATCTGACTCTAAAAGACCCTGTTTGCCAATTTATAAGAAAATTGGATGGGAAGCTTATCCTCGACTCATAGAAGATATTTAAGTCATTACTGGACGTTAAACTAGAGGCAGATGTGAGCCATATCCACAAACAATCTGTACATATCATCCTCTTCTTCTTCTTCATGTCATCTTTCAAACAAAAAACAAAAAAAAAACAAAAAAAAACAAAAACAAAAAAAAGAAAGAAAAGATTATGTGTTTCTTAATTTCAACCTTTTCTGACAACAGCCAACCTACCCTTATAGGTGCAATTATTCCTCTTTCTATTCTTTTTCTTATTTAAACACTCCATTTTCTCTATTTTCCTTCAACTCATAAACACTCAAAGAGAGGAAGAGTATAGAATAGGGCCTTCTATTCGTAACCTCAAAAATGTCTGTGTTTTTTGTGGGTCGAGTTATGGGAAGGGATTAGAGTTTGTAAACGCAGCTAGCACTCTTGGTCGATCACTTGTTGCGAGGAATATTCATCTTGTATATGGGGGAGGTTGTAGTGGGTTAATGGGGGCTGTATCACTTGCTGCTTTTATAGGAGGCAGTCAGGTTTTAGGTGTTATTCCTAAACCTTTAGCTGAAAATAACATCACTGGAAAGACAGTTGGAGAAGAAATTCAAGTAACATCTATGCATGGACGAATGAAAACAATGGTTGACAATTCTGATGCATTTCTTGTCTTACCAGGTGGTTTTGGTACTTTGGAAGAAAATTTTCAAATTGTCTCTTGGTCGAATCAACATCCACCATAAACCCATTGGTTTGTTGAATGTTAATAATTTCTTTGATCTTTTGTTATCTTTTCTTGACAAAGCTGTGGAACAGAAATTTATCACTCCTTCAGCAAGGCAACTTCTTATCTCTGCCTCCACTATTGATGAGCTCATTGATAAATTAGAAGCTTTTGAGCTCAGATCGATTGGTCAACAGGAAGCAGCGAAGGAAGTAACAAGAAAAGAAAGCCAGATCTGAAACTTTCTCTTTAATGGGTTTGATTTTATTGTACTTTGTTTCTGTTTAAATTTGTGTCAGCTTTCTCCAACATGCAATATATTCTATCCTTTACTCATCTATATTTTAACATTGAGGAAAATGTTGTGATCTAGTTGGGGGAGAAGGATAGTTGACCCCAAAAAAAAAATTTGTTGTTGTTTTGTTTGAAAAGCATGATATAATTGTCATGGACTTATTAAACCAATTAGTGATGGCAGAGTAAGGAGTAATTTTACTCTTGAGACGCATCTTAATTGGTGGCAGAGTAAGGAGTTTTTTTTTTTAGGTAGTAATTAATTAGTATTAAATTGTGGAAGTACTAAAGTTTTATTATTTGATTTCTTTTCACGGTCTGATGCGGCACTGACAGTGTGCTTCTTTTCTGCTTGGTGTTGATTCGCTTCTTATCAGGTTGTGTTGCTCTTTTCTATATCTCTCTTTCACATTGAGGGCAATGTTATATTAAGTGTGGGGGAGAGATTTTAGCATTTTTTTTGTTTGTTTAAAAAAAAAAGAAAAAAAAATCAAAAAAAAAAAGAAAAAGAAAAGGTTCATTGCATGATTGAATAACTTTTCTCCCTTCTTGAACTGATATGCTTGGTGATGGATGATTGAATTGATGAATTGAGTTTGATGGATGCATACCTTATGAGATTTTGAGCCTAATGGATGGATTCAACATTTATGCCATTCTCTTCTTTCTTGTGTGATTTTCACTCATGTTGATGACCACTCTAGAACTTGCTTTGATTCTTTTTAAGGCTACATTTCACTTGCATGCATGAACATGATTGAGGCCCTCTTTCTTAATTAGCTAGTTTAACCGAATAGCCAACCTTGTTTTCAATATGATATCAAGCACTCTTTTGACTTCTTGAAAATTCTCTGATTCCTGCCAACCTTGTATATTTTCCTTTACTTAACCCCTTTGAGCTTATTTGACCATTCCTTGTTTCTAGCTCATTATGTGCCTTAAATGAAAAATCGTGTTCTTACTTTACCTTAGGGAATAAAAGAACATTAGCTTGGTTAATGGATGAGTTTTTGAACAAGTGTGGGGTGTGTGTACAAAATGGTTGTTGAAAAAGGAAAGAATGCCTAAAAAAAAAAAGGAAAAATGTATGTATATAGTTATGTTCATATATATAAATAAAAAATAAAAAAAAAGATTGGGAAATGAATATGTAAAGGGATATACATTAGAGTTGGGATGAACTTTTATGCTTGTTATTTGAACTCAGCTCTCATTTGCTTTTATTCCCTTTGGTATTTATCTTCTCATATCCATTTTATCCTCTTCTGTTACCTTAACCTCACTACAACCTTAAATAAAGTCCTCATGATTTATGTGTGCATGTGTTTTGAGTAGTGGAGAAGTAGAAGATAAGCAAGCTTATGGTAGTGCAATTTTCATGGGTTGAATTGAGTGAAATACCTACCTTTTAAACACTCGAGAGATTGAGAGGGAATCTTGTGAAGATCTATCATTCTCGATTCATGTTGAAGATACCTTGCTTGTTAGTTTGAGATGTGGAGAATTGTTAACTCATGAATGTTTTGATCCCTTGAACCTTTGGTTGTTCTTCTTGATTGTAAAATTTTGGGCTCTTGAATGTCGTTGGAATTTAAATTTTTGTTAATCTCTTATGTCCTTGTTTTGCTCTTGAGTTTTGCCCAGGAATGCAAAAAGCTAAGTGTGGGGGAATTTGATAATCATATATTTTATTCATTAAGAAACCCTTATGTTTAGTCATTTACACTCTCCATATTCTTAATTGATTGAGTTTGGTATGATTTTGTGAGTTTGAGCTCAAATTGGTCCTAATTGAATATTTTCAGCATTATTGAGATTTGACACTATTTCTGTATTTTGGCCATAACTTGAGTTCGTGATATCTGATAATCATGAATTTTACCTTGTAGGAAAGCTAAGAGGAAGCTCTACAGGTTTGATGCAGAGCTCGAAGTCCTAAATAGATGTCTAAGGGACCTAAGTTTACATGGAAGTCAGAATATGGGTTCTGTCACTAGAATCCGAATGATGTGCACTCATAAAATCATATCTGAAGCTGTAATAATCGAGATGGGCTAAAATTTGGATAGTTGATAGTTAAGATCCAAATAAACAACTTTCATGAAAAACACTTTTTGAAAAAATGAAGTCTAATGGGTCAGTTTGAGCTTGCAAGTCGGAAGAGAGGTGCTGAAGTTGGGTTTGAGCAACCTGCGGTATTTGGGTCATATCTTGGGCTGTAGGATGCCAAATTGGATAATCCAGATATGCATGTTATAGCAAAGATAAAGATCTACAACTTTCACGAAGAGTACTTTTCATGGATCTGAAGTATAGTTGGTCGTTTTTGGCTTTCAAGTCAGACAAGAAATTTTCGTCCTCAACCACTCCACTCCACCAACCCACTCAACCACTCCACTCCACCAACCCACTCATCCACCCACTCCCCTTTGTCCTTTTGTTACCCTAGACTTCTATAAAATGCACCATTAGTTATCATGAATGACAAGTTGTATTCTCCTTCATTTCTCTCATAGTTTCTTCTTGTTTCTTCATAGTTTCTCATAGTTTTTGTATATTTTGATGCTCCCCTTCATGGTAATGGAGGGCTAAGCTACTTTCGATCAATTTAGAACTCTTGAAGAGATTGTGGTTTGGATTCTTAAGACCTTGGTTATGCATTGTATTTGATTTGTAATTGAATTTCTCTTTTCTTCTTCTTTTTTTCTTCTTCTTGATCTTGAATGCATGAATGGTGATTCTATTTATGTTGATCTGATTTGATCTTGGTTTAAGATTGAGATTTGTGATGAAACTTAGAACTGATTAATCTAAACTAATCACATAAAAGAAGATTGAGATTTGTGATGAAACTTAGAACTGATTGATCTAAATTAATCATAGAATTGAAAAGGTTAGGTTACTGATTTATGCCTAAGTTAATTGAATTTGGTACTTGAAATTAACATAGATCTTCATGAATGATGTGATTGCGGATTTGTGTTTATCACTTGTTAATTGAATTCTAGACGATCGTCTAGTTTGAATTCTGGATTTGATGCAGAGATCTCGGTTAGATCCAAATTAACAATTCAATTGCGCTTCAAGTGTTCTATGAAGGGTCTATGATTGAATCCACCCAATCTTGGATAGGTTTCTAAATTGACTGCTCTTTAATTGTTATTTCTTCCTTTAATTTTGTTAATTGCGATCTTAAACTGTCAAACCCCCCTTTGCTAAACTTTCACTTGATTTGATTAAATTGCATCTACAATCCTCGTGGAGATGATCTGGTGTTGTCACTGTGCTACAAGCTTAGGTAATAACTTCAGTTATAATTTTGACTGAGTTCGGTGCTCGTCAATACTCTTATAGGAATCTTTCAACATTTGCTTCTTCTGCCATCTCAAATTCGTTGTCCAAATTTAGTGTTTGCCCTTGCACTTGTTGTTCTCTTAGCAATCTACGAAAAGTCCTCTCGATCTTAGGATCATAAGGAAATCAAGATACACTTCGAGTCCTTTGTATACAAGAGCTAAGTACCTGAAAAAAAAAATAAAACTTGAAATAAGAGTTGTGAATAGATATAAGAAATAACACAAAATCTAAATTCAATCCCCGACAACGGCGCCAAAAAATTGTTTGGAATTCCACAAGTGCACGGGTCGACAAGTAATATATGAAAGTTAACGTATTGTGTCCCAAGGGATTGATAATTAGAAGGTGCTAAAACTTAACCAATTTCCACAAAATCTTATCCAAGCAATCAAAATGTGAGAGTGGTTTGCAATTAAAATAACAACTTAAAAGAAATAAAACAAGAATGCACCAAACACCAAATCCACAAGAGAAAGATGAGAATAATTAAGGCCTAGAGGTCCTATTCACTTATTACTTCAATGAGTATTTGCAATTCACAAGCACCTATCAATGAATTGATTTTGTTAGCTAAAAACAAGCAATAGATAAAAGCCTATATCTAGGACAATTACCCATGTGAGACCTATTTAATCCACTATGTGTCTATGTGAGTTAGCATAAGAATCACTCATTGAGACCAATTATCAAACACTTACTATGCATGACTAATGGGTATGTGTCCATCCCATTAGTGAATCAACACACTCAACCCAATAGAATGTAATTGAACATGCATCAACCATACTATACCCACATTCATAAATCCCTATGTCTAGTTCATTTGAAACACTAAGATCATGCAATTGATGGTCAAACAATAGTAAACATTGAGCATAGTTATGGAAGAACAAAACCAATTTCATTGATAGAAACTCAACAAATCACAAGATATTCAAATCCGCAGTAAGATCCTAAAGAGCCCCTAGATTAGAGTTTAGTTACACATCATGGAAGAAGAGAAAACATATGAAATCATAAAACCCATCAAATTATAAATCAAGAGAGAAAAGGGGAAGGATGAACAAAAAATTGGAGAGAATCCAAGCTTGATCTTCCTCCCTTGATCTTGATTCTTCACTTGAATCACCTCTATTCTGAGTGGTTTTCTCCTCCTCTCACTTCTCTAAGAATTGTCCTTTTGGTGAAAAAATAGAACTCCTCAAAATGCCCTAAAAAATCAGATAAAAATGGCCAAATTCGCAGACCAGAACTTTTTCCACGCCTAGGCATAATAATGAAACACGTGCTGTTAGCTGTTGCCTAGGCATGGCTTTAACACGCCTAGGCATGGGTGTCTCTGTTTGAAAATCCTAAAACCTTGAGAGTGCCACGCCTAGGCGTAGGTAGGCATCCTTTCTCCTTCCTTGCTTTCTTCCAAATTTGAGCTCCTTTTCGCTTTCCTCATCCCTTCCAAGGTCTTCTAATCTTGAATACCTGTATCAAGACAATGCCAATGTCCATCAAATCATGATCAATCCAAATTCTTTAAATAAAATTCTCAAAAATTCAATTCTCAATCATTTGAGTTAACAAGCTGAAATAAAAAAAAAATCATGCATGAATTGAACCTTTGGCCTATAAAACTTAAGGATAGCATACTCATAAACATTCAAATTCATATGAAATAACTTCAATTCCTAAAGTTATCAAACACTATGAAGGTTAGACCAATTGGGAGGAAGTGCTATCTGGTAAGCTACGGGTCCAACTTTCTTTAAAATTTGGTAGGGACTAAGAAAATGAGGATTTAACTTTCTAGTTTTCAATGCTCTACTAGTCCATGTTGTAGGAGTAACTCTTAAGAATACTTGATCTCCTTCATTAAACTCAAGAGGTCTCTTTCTCTTATCAGCATAACTCTTTTGTTTACTCTGAGTAGTAACTAATCTATCCTTAATCATCTTGATTTGCTCTGTGGTCTGTTGGATCAACTCTGGACCTAGGATGGTTCTCTCACCTACTTTATACTAACATAAAGGTGATCTACACTTTCTCCCATACAAGCCTCGTAAGGTGCCATACCTATGCTGGAATGGTAGCTATTGTTATACGCAAACTCCACTAACAGTAAGAACTAGTCCCAAATACCCTGTTATTCTAAAACACATGCTCTAAGCATATCTTCAAGGGTTTGGATAGTCCTATTTGTTTACCTATCTGTTTGCAGGTGATAAGTCGTACTAAGACTTAACTTAGTCCCAAACGCCTTTTACAAGGCTCCTTAAAATCTAGATATGAATCTAGGACCTCTATCTGAAACTACACTTACGGGGACTCCGTGCAAGCTAACTATCTCCTTTAGATAAAGCTGAGTTAATTTCTCTAGTGGATAGCTAGCTTTTATTAGCAGAAAGTAGGCAGATTTGGTTAATCTATCCACTATAACCTAAACAACGTCAAAACCTTGTTGATTCCTGGCTAAACCCATTAGAAAATCCATAGAAATCTTTTCCCTTTTCCACTTTGGGATCCCTAAAGATTGTAAAGGTCCTGCTGGCTTCTGGCGTTCAATCTTCACCTTCTGACAAACTAAACACCTTGTGACATATTCTACTATGTCCCTTTTCATTCCAGACCACCAAAATATTTTCTTTAGATCTTGGTACATCTAAATGGTTCCAGGATGGATGGTATACTTACTGCCGTGTGCTTCTTCTAGAATCCTATCTATGACCTCTGACTCTCTTGGAACACAAAGTCTATCTCTAAACTTTATAATCCCATCATCAGCTATATCAAAATCCTCTAAGGTTCCTAAAAAGATCTACTCACTAATATCCATCAAAAGCTTCATCCTTCTTGTGAGCTTGTAAAATCTGAGCTCTTAGGTCATTTACTATGTCCACTTTAGTCACAAAGAGACTCTGTGGCACCACAGTCACCGCTAAACTCAAATCTCTGAAACTCTCGAGAAGTTCACTCTCTTGGATCATCATTCGGGACACGTGTATGGATTTCCTACTTAGTGCATCAGCCACTACATTGGCCTTACTTGGATGATACTTTAACTCAAAGTCATAATCTTTTAAGAATTTCATCCATCTTCTCTGCCTCATGTTCAGCTCCTTCTGATCAAATAAGTACTTTAAATTCTTATGATCACTGAACACCTCAAACTGGACTCCGTAGAGATAATGCCTCCAAATCTTTAAGGCAAACACTATAGCTTCTAACTCCAAATCATGCGTAGGGTAGTTTTCCTCATGTGGCCTTAACTACCTTGATGCATAGGCAACTACTCTCCTATTCTGCATCAGAACACACCCTAGTCCCATATTTGAAGTGTCACAAAAGACCTCAAAGTTCTCATGGGGATCCAGAATCACCAACACTAGCGCAGTAGTTAACCTCTTCTTTAACTCTTTGAAGCTATCCTTATAGTCCTGAGTCTACTCAAAAGTACTACCCTTTCTAGTCAACTTAGTCAAAGACAGCGCTAACTAAAAAAAACCCTTGATAAACCTTCTATAGTACCCAGCTAGGCCTATAAAGCTCCTAATCTCTGTCACAGTGGTGGGTCTCTCCCACTGCAACACTACTTCCACCTTGTTAGGGTCCAATGCAATTCCTCCATTAGAAATAACGTGGCCCAAAAATTGAACTTCTGTTAACCAAAACTCACAGTTGGACAATTTGGCAAATAGTTTCTTTTCCTTTAGGATGTCTAAAACAATCTTATATGCTGCTCATACTCTTCCCTTATCTTTGAATAGATAAGGATGTCATCAATAAACACTACTACAAACTTATCTAGGTAAGGTCTAAAAACTCTGTTCATGTAATCCATAAACACTGCTGGAGAATTTGTCAACCCAAAGGACATCACAAGATGTTTATAATGCCCATACCTAGTTCTAAAAGCGGTCTTAGGGATATTCTCTCCCCTAACTCTAATATGATGATACCAGATCTTAGATCAATCTTCGAAAACACTGAAGCTCCTCTTAACTGATCCATTAGATCCTCTATTCTAGGCAAAAGATACTTGTTCTTGATGGTTACCTTGTTCAACTGTCTGTAGTCAACACACAACTTCATGGTGCCATCTTTCTTTTTCACTAGTAACATTGGTGCTCCCCATAGAGAAACACTAGGCCTAATGAATCGTTTATCCAATAACTCCTCTAATTGTTTCTTGAGTTCAACTAACTCTAGAGGCGCCATCCTATAGGGTGCTATAGATATAGGTCTTGTACCTGGCACTAAATCTATAGTAAACTCTATTTTTCGCTTCGGTGGCAACTTCGCCACGTCACTTGGAAACACCTCAGGGTATTCCCTCACCATTGGTATACTGTCTAGGCTCTACTTAACCTCTACATCTAATGAGAAAAGAAGAACATATCATAGAGCCCCTTCTACCAAATAGTGATTGACTTGATTAGCATTGAGATAGGCAGACTCTGAAGAAGCAACTATGGTAGAAACATCAGACAGAAAAACTAAGGTCTTATCTGAACAGTTCAAAGCCACATGATTGGATGACAACCAATCCATACCAAGAATGACATCTATGTCCACTAAAGATAAATAAATAAGATTTACAAAGAAGATTCTATCCTTAACCCTTATACAACAGTTAAGACATACTTTTGAAGTGATGACTAGCTTACCGATGGGTGTGGAAATAGATAAGTCATATGGTAACTCTGACATAGGCAAATCCAATATCCTTACACAATCATAAGAAACAAAAGAGTGGGATGCTCCTGAATCGTACATAACATTTAAAAGATGATTATGAATTATGCCTTTACCTTGTATTAGGTCGGAAGATTGGGCCACCTCTGTCCCGCCTAAAGTGTAAACTCATCCCTTAGCTAGCGGTTTTGGGGTAGGCACATCTTCCTTGTTCTGAGGACAAGCTCTAGAGAAAAGCCCCAGCTACCCACATGTATAACACATGATTGGCCCGCAAAGCACTTGCCTCCATGTGTCTTCCCACATTCAGCATATTATGGTGCTTTAGACCACTTCTTGCTTTTTCCTTTAGGGTTACTTGCTTTAGAAGCACCCTTCTTATTCTTATCATTCTTTCTCTTTCTCTTTAGGACACCTTGTACCCGTTCCTCTAATAGAGGGCTGTCCGCGCTAGACTCCACAAGCCTACACTTGTTGACCAAAGCAGGAAAGTCCCTAATCACCATAGGCCTCATCATGCTCTTGATCTCACTTCTCAAACCTGTCTCGAATTTCAAGCATCGGCATTTGTCATCTGGATGATAGCGAAAATGCGAAAAGACTTTCTATAACTCATAAAACTTGGCCACATACTGGCCTATTGACATGCTTCCTTGTCTTAACTACATAAATTCTACTTCCTTGGCATCATGTAGAATTTACGGGAAAAACTTCTCCAGAAAAGCTGTCTTGAAAACTTCCCACGGTATCTGATCTTGTGTAGCTTCCTGTACTCTTTTGGAACCTTTCCACTAATGCTCCGCTTCTCCCTTCAACATAAAAGAGGCAAAAGTCACTTTCTGCTCCTCCGAGCAAAGCATTGCATTGAAGATCTTTTCCATCTCACTGAGCCACTCCTTAGTATTTGTAAGATTGAACTCGCCTCTAAACGGTGGGGGGTTCATCTGACGAAAAACTGTCAAGTGTAAGAAATTCTGATTTCTTTCGACTTGCTGTACTCCTTGCTCTGGTTGCACAAGTGGTGGAAGCTACTGAGGTGGATTTACTTCCATCCTCTCAAGCACCATTGTTATAACATTAGCCATAGCCATAAAGGCTTCAGCCATATCTGGACCCTGTGGGTTCGAGCTCTCTACTTCTCTAGATCACCTTATTAGTATTATTGTAAGTAGCATTCTTTTTTCTAATGCTTCTCCTGTAATAGCTATATTTTGGTTAGAAATTAGAGCTACTGAAATAAGTAAGCTACTTCCAGCAAATTTGCATTTACATAACTGAAAGGACTTTTGGTTGTAGGTTTGAAGTGAGAGAAACTGAAAATTACATGCAAATATACTTCTTGAACGAAGCTAAAGCAAATTAGATCATAGTAAAGATACAACTTGCCCAATGAGATTGATCTAGTTCAATAAACTGCCTTACCAACTAAAAACCTTATCCTTACCCAAGAATCACATTATGTGAGCTCCATTCTTATATCTGATCTCAATATCAAACTCCTATAAAAGCAACATCTACCGAATAAGTCTAGGCTTCGCTCGAGCTTCTTCAGCAAGAACTTCAAGGTTGCATGGTTAGAGAAAATAATAACTTTAGTGCCCAGTAAATAGGAATAAAATTTATCTAAAGCAAAAACAATTGCTAGAAGCTCCTTTTTAGTGGTGGTGTAATTGGCTTAGGCATAATCCAAAGTAGTATGTTCTTGTCTAGTTAGATATGTGAGACTATGCTTTGATTATAAGCAGTTGAAAAAAGAAACTATCAAGAATAAATGCCTTTTTCTATGAGCATATGATAGGATAGAATAGTTGAGAGAAGCTTTGGATTTTCTCATGAGATGATCTAAGATCTGATTGTCATAGAATCAAGATGAAGAAGAGAATATCTCTAGAATTTTTCTAGGATTATGGAGGAACATAGTCAGTATGTTAGTGTAGTTTTGGAAACTTTTAGAGAAAAATAGTTGTATGCCAAGTTAGCCAAGAGTTGGTTTTGGTTACAAGTGGCACAGTTTAAAAGGAAACTTAATTTCTCAAAGGAGAGTTGCAGAGAACTCTAGTAAAGTTTAAAAAGTGGTACAATGGGAAGAATAACCATTGTGACCAAGGGCAGAGAGTTTATCAGTAAACTTTCTCAATTAGTGCTACCATGACTAGGTCATCTTGGAAAGGTGGTACTTTGTAGTGGACTCTATATCGTGAGTATCGTATCCAAGAGTTGAAGAAGAGAAGGCTAAGTGCTACGTCAGAGTTGGTATTTCTGAATCCCCATCAGAACTTTGAGGTTCCTCGTGATACTTTGAAGGTGGGACTGGGGTGTGTTCTGATGCAAAAGAGGTAAGCAGATGCCTGTGTATCAAGTTAGTTAAACCTGCACTAAGAGGACTACCCTATCTATAATTTGAAGTTAGCCACAGTGGTGTTGCCTTGCAGATATGGATACTTTACTCATGAGGAGTCTAGTTTGAGGTATTCAGCGATCATAATAGTTCAAGTTACTTATTGATTAGATGAAGCTGAGCATGATGCAGAATAGATGGAAGGAGTTTATCAAGGCTTATAACCTTGAGTTATAATATCATCTGGGTAAGGCTAATGTAATGGCTGATGCACTAAGTAGGAAATTCCTATAAGTGTCCCAGATGATAGTCCAATAGAGTGAATTTCTTGAGAGTTTCAAGAATTTGAGTCTCTAAGGGACACTAGTGAGCATATGTTCTTAGGAACCCCAACAGGATTTTGTTATGATGAATAATGGAATGACAAAGTTTAGAGACAGACTTTGTGTTAGGGTCAAAATGTGTTGCCCATTTGCTAACCACAAGTGCACGGGTCGCACAAGTAATACAGTTACAGAGTAAGAGATCGTTCCCACGAGGATAAGTTTATTTCCAATGATAAGTATTAACCGATAGCTCACCTAACTCTATTCAAGAACATAAAAATGGATAAAAGTAAAGAAAGTAAAGACAAAAAGCAATAAGGATAAACGGTTAGAGTTTAGGGAAATCCTTCTTCACCTTTTACATCAACCAACAACATGCAATCCTCCTCATAAATATGAATGCAATGATTATGTTAGTTTGAGAATCTACATTAGCTAAACGCCTATGTCTAGGTCATCTAACCATGGTATCATTTACCCAACTCACTAAGTGTCCTTGAGAGTTAACACAAAATCCACTCTTTAAGGTCTATTCTCAAACACTTGCTATGCATGGCTAAGAGGTATATTTCTATCCCATTAGCGAATCAACTCATCCCGCCATTGGAATAGAATTGAACATGCATAAATCATACATACGATCACAAACCCAAATCCCTATGTCTAGGTACATTGGACTTTATCAAATCAACTTAAATGTTGGCCAAACATTCAAGAGCATTAAACACAAAATGATTGAACAAAATCAAAGATCCACACAAACTCAGAGAAGAACAAATCATTAATATAAATAAAAGGATTCAAAGTCATCCCTAAATAAAGCGCAACTATACAATGAACATGAGAACAAATTACAAAATACATGTTCAAGAAATGAGGAAAGAAAAGAGAAAAGAGAAAAGAGAGAAGGAGAAAGCTTATGGATTTCTCCATCCAAGCTCGGATCCTCCTCCAATGGAGAAAGGGCTTCCATCCTTAGCTCCCCAAGCTCTATCTCTACCTCCAATGGAGAACCTAGTTTGTAGCCTCTAACCCTAGAAACTAAAAACCTAAAACCTAAAAGAGAGAAAACTGAGAGAGGGTGAGAAAGGGCGTGAAAAACAAATAAATAGGTTCAGCCCACCGACGCGCCCCGCGGCGTGGATATTCCCACGCCTCAGCGTGGAGCTATCTGTCCTGTCAGTATGTAGCTGGCTGAGACCTTCACGCCTCGGCATGCACATTTCCACACCTCGGCGTGGAACTCTGGAATGCTTCCTTGGCTTCTTTCCTCCAATACTGGGCCTTGGCTTGCATCAATTTGTCTCTTTTGAGCCTTTCCTGCATTAGATAAGGCACCAAGTTAAATATAATTGTAAATTAACTTAATCAATCAACAAATATGCACAAATTGCTCAAAAACATAAAGGAAGGTATCCAAATGACATTTAACAAATATAAGCATAAAAACTTCTAAATATGCATAAGAACAAGGACTAAGCATGCCGTCAAGCACAATTATGGGGCATAAATAACTACATTTCATGGAGTTATCACACCCCCAAACTTAAGATGTTGCTAGATCTCGAGCAACACAAAGTATGACTAAGAAAACTCACTTTGACAATTCATGCTCACAAGCATTCAACAATGATAAATTCAATTTTCTTTTAACCACAACCAGTGCATGATTATAATGGCCCTCAAAGAATGCACATGCCTCACAGTTAAGCTCAACATATACACAATTCTTAACATGCCATCAATCAAGCTTCCAATCATGCACATGGCATCTCTCACAAACGTGCAAGTTAAACTTATCTTTTTCAAATCATGCTCATTCGGATAAGTTTATGAACCTACACATGGATACAAATCAAGATTCCACAAAATTATAGCACAACTCTCTCTCCACTAATGTAAATCGCACATGTTTGAGGATCAAAAGGGACTTTATAGCTTGTAATATAAGGCCAAGCTGATGAGGTGAAGAACAATGGGGAATGGAAAACATACAAACATTGAGAAACATAACATGATATTTCAAGACTTGAGTCACTACAACAAGGGTATACAAAATGAAACAAATAACACTATTCAGAACCACTCGATGCTTTTTTTCATTTATGCTTTCTTTCATTCATTTGTTTTTCTTTTCTTTTCTTTTCTTTTCTTTTTTTGTATTTTCTTTTTCTTTAACAAAATAACTTCTTATACAACAAATGGTTCCTTCAAGCCACTTTTGTATTGAACAACATAAATACCCTAAACAATGGACTCAAGTGAAGAAATAACATATCATGCACCCAACAAACATAAAGGGAAGGAAAAGATTGCAATGCTTTCGCATGCATTAGAATGGTTACAAGGTAGGAAATATGAGGGTGAAAGAAGAACATAGAAGGCTAAACATTTAGAAAACTTCAAAAGGGGACCTAGGGATATAATCATGTAAGGGTAAGCTTGAAAGGCTCAACCAGTCCAAACAATGCCCCAATCACTTCTTCAATCATGCACAATCTAGGATTTTGCCTCAAGAGAGTTGCAAAACAATTTCAATGATAGTAGAAATCATCCACATGCACAATCCATAAACATTCTCTAAATAAACTCTCAAATCTTTTCAAAGTTAAACAAGAATCTAAGTGAGAAACACGTCATGCATAAAAACAAACAAGATTGCTTAAGCATGCTTCAAGATCGCAAATGGTTTCACAAATGAATTGAGGACAATCGCAAGTATTTATATCATTGGCCAACCAAAATTACACTAGCAAATGGCAACAAATCATGCATTCAAAAGATTCATCATTTTTCATTCAAGCATGCATAACATCATGTAGAGAATGTTAAAAATTGAAATTTTTATCAACAACCCACCAGTAATAGCCAAAACAAGATAGAATCATGAAAGTATGATGACTATCACTAGCACATACTTAAAGTATCAAAACATGTGTAAACATTCAGCATTAAGGGTGAAAAACATGCAATGATACTCCCCCAAACCAAAATGATGTGTGTTCTTGGTGTTCATGATCTATACGGTACTTGAGCAAGTCAAAACAGCATCCAAATTAGAACTGAACATTATTAAATAAAGAAAAATAGAGAAAATAAAAGAAAAATACAAAAACAGGGGGTCACGCCGCGGCGTGAAAAAGTTCACGCCTCGGCGTGGAGCGCTCTGGTGTTCATGGTCTATTTTGGCCCTTAGCACTTCCAAAACATGTCTAAAAACTTAAAATACAGAATGTACAACAAAAACTTAACAAAAACACAAAATCAAACTATAACTACTTATTTAAACAAACTGAAAACTAAAGCATAAAAACATGAATTAAAACTATTTACAACAACAAAATAGAAAAACTTCAATTAGAACTAAGCAAACTCATTGTCAATATTAGCAATACGAAAATAATGCCTTGTCCCCGGCAACGGCGCCAAAAACTTGTTAGGGTCAAAACGTGTTGCCCATTTGCTAACCGCAAGTGCACGGGTCGCACAAGTATTACAGTTACAGAGTAAGAGATCGTTCCCTCGAGGATAAGTTTATTTCCAATGCTAAGTATTAACCGATAGCTCACCTAACTCTATTCAAGAATATAAAAATGGATAAAAGTAAAGAAAGTAAAGACAAAAAGTAATAAGGATAAATGGTTAGAGTTTAGGGAAATCCTTCTTCACATTTTACATCAACCAACAACATGCAATCTTCCTCATAAATATGAATGCAATGATTATGTTAGCTTGAGAATCTACATTAGCTAAACGCCTATGTCTAGGTCATCTAACCATGGTATCATTTGCCTAACTCACTAAGTGTCCTTGAGATTTAACACCAAATCCACTCTTTAAGGTCTATTCTCAAACACTTGCTATGCATGGCTAAGAGGTATATTTCTATCCCATTAGCGAATCAACTCATCCCGCCATTAGAATAGAATTGAACATGCATCAATCATACATACAATCTCAAACCCAAATCCCTATGTCTAGGTACATTAGACTTTATCAAATCAACTTAAATGTTGGCCAAACATTCAAGAGCATTAAACACAAAATGATTGAACAAAATCAAAGATCCACACAAACTCACGGAAGAACAAATTATTAATATAAATAAAAGGATTCAAAGTCATCCCTAAATAAAGCGCAACTATACAATGAACATGAGAACAAATTACAAAATACATGTTCAAGAAATGAGGAAGAGAAAAGAGAAAAGAGAAAAGAGAGAAGGAGAAAGCTTATGGATTTTGCCATTAAAGCTCGGATCCTCCTCCAATGGAGAAAGGGCTTCCATCCTTAGCTCCCCAAGCTCTATCTCCACCTCCAATGGAGAACCTAGTTGCAACCTCTAACCCTAGAAACTAAAAACCTAAAACCTAAAAGAGAGAAAACTGAGAGAGGGTGAGAAAGGGCGTGAAAAACAAAATAAATAGGTTCAGCTCGCCAACGCGTGCCGCGGCGTGGACATTCCCATGCCTCGGTGTGGACATTCCCACGCCTCGGCGTGGAGCTGTCTGTCCTGTCAGTATGTAGCTGGCTGAGACCTTCACGCCTCGGCGTGCACATTTCCACGCCTCAGCGTGGAACTTTGGAATGCTTCCTTGGCTTCTTTCCTCCAATGCTGGGCCTTGGCTTGCATCAATTTGTCTCTTTTGAGCCTTTCCTGCATTAGATAAGGCACCAAGTTAAATATAATTGTAAATTAACTTAATCAATCAACAAATATGCATAAATTGCTCAAAAACATAAAGGAAGGTATCCAAATGACATTTAACAAATATAAGCATAAAAACTTCCAAATATGCATAAGAACGAGGACTAAGCATGCCGTCAAGCATAATTATGGGGCATAAATAACTACATTTGATGGAGTTATCACTTTGTATTCCCAGAATGTCAAAAATCAAGAAAGGAATTCTAGAGGAAGCTCACAAGAGTATGTATGCCATCTATCTAGGGGCTACTAAGATATTTCAAGAGTTAAGGATGATGTTTTGGTGCCCTAGAATGTTAAAGAACATAGCAGAATATGTTGAGCTGTAGGTAACAGTGGATAGATTAAGTAACCTGCCCACTTTTTGCTAGGTGACGTTACCTATTCTCTAGATAAAATAGTTCAACTACTTTTGAAAGAGATAGTTAGATTGCATTGAATCCCAGTGAATGTAGTGTCTGATAGAGATTCTAGATTCACATCTAGTTTTTGGGAAGTCTTGTGTGTTTGACTTTGCTACAATGAAGTTTGGTTTTGATGATAGCAAATATGAAGATGATAAGAAGACCAAGTCCAAGAACTTCAAAGATTAGCTTTAGGACTTAGAGTCTCTTCGTACGGGATTTTTTTGGATATCTCATGGTTTTTATAAGGAAAGATAAAAACATTTTTTAAACTTATCCCAAAACTATATTTAATCTTAAAAATAATTTAAAAGGTTTTAGTGCTTTTGAAAATCATCTGGGCTACTTTTTTTAAAGGATTTACACATGTTTCAAAAATAGAGTTATTCGAATAACTCATAAGTTATTCGAATAATGTTTTCAAATTGCTGCTGCATGCCTCTGATTTTAAAAGTGTTATTCGAATAACACTCCTATTATTCGAATACAATCTTTCAGAATGACTTGTTTATATATAAGCTATTCGAATAACTGTTGAGTTATTCGAATAGACCTGATCTCCAGAAATATTTTTTAAAGCAGTGTTATTCGAATAATTGATGAGTTATTCGAATAACCATATTTAAAACTAGTTCTTTTAAAACGTGTTATTAAAATAACTTAATGTTTATTTGAATAAACGTGAATCCTGTTTTAGAAAGAAACGACAATATTTCGTATTAATTACGTGAATTAATTTCTTCAACGACTATTTTCTTCTACATCTCTATAAATAGAGATCGTGGGTCTCTTTTGTTTCTTGCCTAGCTATCTGATTGATTTTACACTTGCTTTGAAAACGTGATTTTATAATTTTAACATATTTTCTGTGCTCTTTTTGCGGAAACTTTGAGATATCCTTAGAGAGCCTTTTAGCATTTCAAGTTGTAATATTTACTCTGTGTGAGAGTTTCTATTCATCTATCTTCTGCTTTTATGTATCGAGGGTGAGGTATCTCTCAAGGTTTATATAAGCGTGAGGTATCCCTGTAGGCTGAGGCATTAGGACAAGGGTAGAGTGTCCCTATGTGTGAAAATTACTCTATTTTGTAACAGTATGAAGCATCTATTGAAACTTGTATTCATAGTGAAAAATCTCATATATTTTCGAGGACTAGACGTAGACCACAAGTGGTTTGGTGGTCGAACCAGGATAAATATTGTGCCTGCTCTTCTCTTCTTTATCTCTTTATTTACTGTAGTTTAATATTATTGCATATTTTATTATTTGTTGTTCTTAAGTTTTTCCTCTTCCTCTCTCTTTTTCACATCTTTTATTTATTTGCTTCAACATTTGTTTTTCTTTTTAAAAGCATTTGCAAAAATTTTCTATTCTCAATTCACCCCCCTCTTGAGTACTGGAGCCACTTGGTAATAAGTGATATCAGAGCTAAACTTTTGTTTAAAGAGCTTAGCAACTTCAAGAGAACATAGCTTCCTTAAATGGTTTCTCAGAGGGATCTTCCATAAACCGACCACTTTTTTTCAATGGGGATGGTTATGCCTATTGGAAGGAAAGAATGAAAATCTTCATCGAAGCTATTGATCTTGATGTGTGGGATACTATAAAAAATGGTGCATTTATACCTACAAAAGAGGTCGATGGTGTAAAAACTGAGACACCAAGAAGTGATTGGTCAAATGAGGATAAAAGAAAAGTTCAACACAATTTAAAAGACAAAAACATTATTACCACTACCTTGCGGTATAATGAATTTTTTAGAATTTCAAATTGTAAAACTGCTAAAGAAATATGGGATACTTTGCAAGTTACCCATGAGGGTACTAGTGAAGTAAAGAGGTCGAGAATAAATTCTTTTACTTGTGAATATGAATTATTCAGAATAAACTAAGGAGAAAGCATTCAAAAAATGCAAAAGAGGTTCACCCACATTGTTAATCACCTTGCATCATTAGAAAAGAATTTTTCTAACGAAGATTTGATTAACAATGTTTTGAGATGTCTAAGCAGGATTTGGTAACCCAAAGTGACAGCCATATCAGAATTGAGGGATTTGTCAATAATGACATTAGCTGCCCTCTTTGGGAAACTACATGAACACGAGCTGGAGCTGAGTAGGTTAAGCCAAATCAAAGAAAATGATAAGAAGAAAAAGGAAATCGCACTTAAAGCCACCTCCTCCAATATCGATAATGAAGATGAAAATGATGGAGACGAAGCGGGCAACCTCGAGCTAAATGAAGAGAACCTATTCTCCTAGTAAAGAGATTTGGAAGGTTTCTAAAAAAGAAAGGAACACAAAGAAGATCGCCTTTCTCCCCAAAAGAAGATTCATCATAAAGGGGAAGGAGCATCATCTACTCCAACCTGCTACGAGTGTGGAAAACTGGGCCATATAAAGATGGAGTGCCCAATTTATCAAAAGAAAATAGAGAAAGTTGAAAAGAAGCCCTTCAAGGACAGAAAAAGGAGAAGAGCCTACATAGCATGAGATGACAATGATATGGACTCCACTAATAGTTCAGATAGCGAAGAAGCTCATCTATGTCTTATGGCCAAAGGAGAAAAAGAAGAAGAAAGTGACAATGAGGTAAGTTCTAACTTTGACTTATTACCTTCTTGTGATGAATTACATGAAGAATCAATAAGACTAACAAAATTAATTTCTTCTTCTAAGAAAATGATTTCTTCTCTAGAAAATCAAATTCTTGCTTTAAACAAAGAAATTGAAGAGTTAAAAATTGAAAATGAAATGTTAGGATTAATTGATGCTTGTACAAGTTGTTCTTCACATGTCTCAACTTCTTCATATTGTCTATCATGCCAAAATCTTGAAAAAGAAATTGAAGACTTAAAGAACACACTTTCTAAATTCATTTTTAGAAGAGATAACTTAAATAGCTTGTTAGGAAAACAAAGAGTTATTTTTCAAAAAGCTAGGATAGGTTACAACCCCAAAAATCAACATAAATTTTATAAAAAAAAATTTGTACATTCAAGTACTTCTAGTAGTCCTTTTATTAAATATTTTTATTGTGAGAAGAAAGGACACAGTTCATCAACATGCAATGCTAGGAAAAATATAAATATAAAGAGTGGAACAAAAGTGGTTTGGATTCCTAAGGATACTATTCCTAAAACTAAAGCTCAAGGACCCAAGAAAATTTGGGTACCAAAAGTTAAAAATTAAACATGTGTTGTAGGTGTGCTTGAAGGCTAGGAGCTCAAATTGGTATCTCAATAGCGGCTGCTCTAAGCATATGATCGGAGATGACTCTAAGTACACATCTCTTATTCCCAAGAATCATGGACATGTTACATATGGTGATAATAACAAACGAAAGATTCTGGGAATCGAAAAAGTTGTTAAGAGTCCTAACTTCTCAATTGATAATGCATTACTTGTTGAAGGACTTAAACACAACTTGTTTAGTATTAGCCAATTATGTGATAAAGGAAATAAAATAATTTTTTATTCAAATTACTGCATAATAGAAGATAAAAATGATAAGCATGTTAAGTTCATCGGTCATGGAGTTAGTAATATTTATATGATTAGCCTTGATGATATATCCTCAAATGATGCGAAATGCATTTTAAGTAAGAATGATGATTCATGGTTATGGCATAGGAGAATTGCACACATTCACATGGATCACCTAAAAAAGTTAGTCTCTAAAGAGCTAGTAATTGGACTACCCAAGCTCAATTTTATAAAAGATAAATTATGTGATGCATATCAAAAGGGAAAACAAGTGAAGATTTCTTTTAAAGCAAAAAATCTAGTTTCAACTTCTAGACATTTACAACTTTTACACATGGATCTTTTTGGACCATCTAGAACTATGAGCTTTGGTGGAAATTACTATGCTTTAGTGATTATGGATGATTTTTCTAGGTTCACATGGACTTTATTTCTTTCAAATAAAAATAATGCATTTCTAGCTTTTAAAAGACTTACCAAAGTTATCCAGAACGAAAAAAGTTTTTCTATTTCTTCTATAAGAAGTGACCATGGTGATGAATTTGAAAACCATGCTTTTGAAACCTTTTGTGATGAACATGGCATTGAGTATAATTTTTCTGCCCTAGAACTCCACAACAAAATGGAGTTGTAGAAAGGAAAAATCAATTTTTAGAAGAAATGGTGAGAACTATGCTCAATGAGGCTGCTCTTCCTAAGTATTTTTGGGTGGACGCTATAAGTATAGTTTATTATGTAATGAACAGGGCCTTTATAAGGCCAATTTTAAAGAAAATCCTATACGAATTATACAAGGGAAGAAAGCCAAATGTCTTATATTTTCATGTTTTTTGTTGTAAATGTTTCGTTTTGAATAATGGAAAGGATAACCTAGGCAAGTTTGATGCTAAGTCTGATAAAGGTATATTTCTTGGTTATTCTAATCATAGCAAAGCTTTTAAAATTTATAATAAGAAAACTATGACTATTGAAGAATCCATTCATGTTTCATTTAACGAAACTGATCCAAATGGATTGAGTAAGGATTTTATTATTGATGATGTTGCAGAAGCTTTAGCAAAAACCCACTTGGATGACAAGGAGATAAAAGAAAGGAAGCAAGAAGAAAGTCAAGAGGAAACCCCAATTCAACAAATTCACAAGCCACGGACCTTCCCAAGGAATGGCGAACCTCAAGATACCATCCACTTGACCAAGTACTAGGTGATGTATCCAAAGGTGTAAACCATCTTCAGGTAAGTCTCTGACTCTGAAATTGCATCTTCTGAACATGCTGTTAATGCTTTTCTGATAGGTTTATTCGAATAAACCTGTGGTTATTCGAATAAACTCCATCTTTTGCTAAGAAAATTTGTTGCATATTAGTTTTATTCAAATAAAACTCCATTTATTTGAATAAACTGAGTCAAGCAACCATAGTTTTATTCCCTTTTATCTATCTCATTCGAATAACTCACTGTTAGTTGAATAAATGTGATGCATGTGCCTCTGTTTTTTTATGTTTTATTCGAATAAACAATAATTTATTAAAATAAACCTGAAGTGGTTTTTCTGATCTTGTGTTTTATCTTCCCTGTCTTATTTGAATAAGCTATCCCCTGTTCGAATAATGCCTTTTCAAGGCATTTATTCTTTATTTTAGTTATTCGAATAACCATAGAGTTATTCGAATAAATGTTTGACAGACTGTTCCATCTCAAAACTAGTTATTCGAATAAACATTGAGTTATTCGAATAACGTCTAACTGAAACGTCACAACTTTTGATCTCTATGCTGATCTATTTGAATAACACCCTTGTTATTCAAATAAACATGAGTGGTGCGTGAAATCCGCAAGTGTACGGTTTCGTCATCAAGTAATAAAAAGATCGAATCCACAGGGAACCGTATCTATGAATACCAATTAATTAATTAATTCAATTAAATTAAACAAAAGGGAATAATAATTGTTGATTAAGAAGAACGTAATAATAATCAATTAAATAAAAATCAAAGTGCAGAATTTAGAACAAAAACAGTAAGTTATCAAGAAGGGGTTTTTCAAATTCAAGAAAACTTCCAAGATTGGGATACCACAATGATACAAGATAAATCCTAATTGACAACCCTTTTATTAAATTTGAAATTCAATTGAAGGTGAATTACCCTAAATTAGTTAATATTCTTTCTCAAGATACAAGATTCGTGCCCAATTAAACCAATTCCTACTCTCGTGGTAATTGAATTTAAATTGAACCCATTACGCTTTGTGGTAATTCATTAAATCCTCGAAAGGCTAAAACTACTCTCATGATTTAGACCTTAAGTTCAATTATTATGGTTCCAATACCTAGGTTCACCTCTCAGTACGTCCCTAAATGCCTATGAGATACAAATAAGTGGCCAGCAAATTCGCATGAATAAGAGCAATAAGAATTGAATCAAAGAACATTTAAGATCAATAAAAGGGGAAACAACGTCAATTAATCATTATTAATGTATCAAAGGACATTTCCCAATCCTAGAAACAAAAGAAACTACTCAGACATAGAGAAGAAGGAATCGGAAAACATATTGTTAAACATCCAAACCAGTAATCCAAGAGAGAAGAAGGAAGAAAGATCAAGAACCCAAACCCTCCAATGTGCCTCCTTGAAAACCAAATTAGAACCCCCTAATTGTATTCAGAACATCTATTTATAACCTAGGGTTTTAATTGGCTAAAAAGCCCCCAAAAGAAATAAAAATAAAAACTTAAAAACTATCACAGTACTACGATCCACGGCCGTGGATCATTCCACGGCCAGGCCGTGGATCTCTCTGCCACAGGCCAATTTTGCATCATTTGAGTTCCACGGCCGTGGATGGTTCCACGGCCAGGCCGTGGAACTCTCTGGAATTCTCTTTTCCTTCTTTAAGTTGCCCCTCGATCCATGGCCGTGGTTTGATCCACGGGCAGGCCATGGATCCCTCTGGAATGGCCTTTTTGCACCTTTATTGCTATCTATTAAGCTCCAACTTCAAACATGCCAGCATTCCATTCAATCCAAGGCCAATTCAATATTAATTCTGCACAAGAACATCAAAAACACCGCAATTATCTGAACTAAGGGAAAAACAAACTAAAAGGGAAACTAAAATGCCTAAAATGCCTAAGAATGCATGCAAAACAAGAACAAAACATTATGTTGTTTCACACACATCAAATTGCCCCAAGCTTAAGACTTTGCTTGTCCCCAAGCAATAATTAATGCCAAACCAAGAAGTGGGATCAAAAGACAATAAAGAATAAGGAACCTGAGAAAATAATATCCAAGCAATAGGTTAAGGCAAACAAAGAATCTGAGAGGTAATTAAAATTAAGTCCAATTAGAGGCTAAGTTCTCAGAAATCATGCATCCTCACTGATTGAATCAAGTTCACTCCACTAACCACACTCAAAGTGTTTAAGGGTGAAAACAATACGCTCAAAATCCTTCAAAGAAAATGCACTTCCATATGCTTGATAAGAAAACAAATTTCCACTAATAATCAGCATGCATGCAAGAATCAAAAGGTCTTTCAAGGGTTGTAATGGGGCCATGGGAATGATGTTAGGTAAGGTAGAAAAAGGAAGGTATGATAAAGGGCTAATCAAGATTTTCAATAAACACAAGTAATCCAATAAAACATAAATGGAGCAAAGACAATTTTTTAATCTAAAACATAACTCCACATTTCAAAGAATTTTCTTCCTTACTTTTCCTTCTCCTCTTTCTCCTCTTTTTCAAGCTTTCAACTCATGATGTTTCTTTTATTTTCTTTTTCTCTTTTTTTTTTCATTTGAGAAAGAGGAAGCTCAAATACATATAATTCCCAACATAACTTTCAAATAACTTTCAGGCCCAATTCGCTCCATTTAATATTCTAAAGGATTACCAACAATGTATCATCATGGGCATCAAGAAAAATAATTATACAATAGGCTCAAAATAAGCAACTAGTGGATGAAAGTGTAATAATTTCAGAAGGCCAGAAAAATACCTAAGATGCCTTAATCACATTCAAGCATATAACCAAAAAATTTGCCTCAAAATGGTTTCAAATCAAGTTCTAGAGCACAAAATCAATGAGGAATATCACTCAACACAAAGAATGGGAGCAAAAGTCATACAATGCATAAGTCCCATACAGGCTCAAAACTCACATTTAGAGGTTTAAAAATCAATGAAAAGCACAAATTCAAAGAACATATGCTAATTATCAACTATCAAAAGATCACCTCTACTATCAATTAAAATAATGTCTGTTGCCTACCACAAAAATCAACAAATTGGGTTCTAAATCAATATCATCTCAAAATCCACAAAAGAGAAGGGCACAAGTTCAACAAAAAACCCAAGAGATATGATGGTGTGAAAATGCAACATGAAAATGCGATGCAAAATAAGACATGAGAATGTATGAGACTCTAAATGACAATACCAATTATCTAAAATGAAAATGAAAATATGAAAATATTCCCCCCAAGCTTAGAACCTACATTGTCCCCAATGTAAAAATCTAAAACAAGAGAAGGGTAAAAAGAAAAGAAAACAACTCACTGCGGTGGTGGAAAATGATTTTGACTCAAATGCTAACCATGAATGGCCCAGATCATGCTCTCCATACTCTGAACTATCCCCTCCAAGGCCTGCAGGCGGCCATCAATAGCCTAACCCTGCTGACGAAGCGCCTCTAGTATGTGGCGCTGCTGCGCCTGCTCAGCATGAAGTTCCTCCAAAGAAGCATAAATCTGTGTGAGACCATCCTCCGAAGGATCTGCAAAAGAAGAAGAAGAAGGACGAGAGGTGCCTGCCCTTGGTGGAGGGCGAAGGGGGCACTGAACATCAATGGGTTTTTTCTGTTGCACTCCTAGGTGTGCGCCAATTTTTACGGTTGCGCACAGTGATAGCAGGTGGGTTAGGAAGGGGTAAGGGTTGAGCACTATTGGGCAAACGGAGGTAGAAAATTCCATCCTCTTTAACAATCATCTTAATTGCTAAACAAGACTCGAGATCAATCCTAGAGTTTCCTCGAACTGCCTCTAGACCATCCAAATCATATTCAAAGAAATTGGCTATCGCCGTAATAAGCCCACCAATAACAATGACCCCAGATTGGGCTCTAGCTACTCTAAGCAAATGCCTAGCAAGAAAAGATCTAGTGTCCATTTTGACATCATTAAGAATGGCCCACATAAAAGTAAGTTCATCAGCACGAACATTGCCATCACTATCCCCACGCCCAAATGGAGTATGAGCCATGATTCGGTGGAGATAGCGAAGGTAAGGATTCGGCAGAAAAGATGCCTTACAATTTGAGGAATCATATGAACCTGACCCACAAGAGATATGAGCCCAAAAAAAATTGTGGAAAAACCACTTGGGTGCCTCCTTTCCCCCCAGCAGGCAATCCAAAAATCTCATTAAACTCCCCCAAATTTAAGCAATGCTCATTATTGAACAGCCGGAAAGTGATCCGGCCTGCAGAGCAACCTTCCCCCTGAAGGATATGAGCCTCAATAGAGCTAAGAAATTCTAATGTAAGCTCAGTGTAAGTGGGATACTTTAAATTCAAAAAAATAAGTCCATCCTGCCCTATCAAGCATCCAATCAAAGTCATCTCGCAAGCCTAAGGTATCAAGAACAACATCATCCATATACCTAGTGCTAACTATCCTTCGATTCACTAGCACATTGTAACGATCTCTCTGCTCATTATTCCTAAAATTAAAACCATGGGGATTAGGGGGATTACCTCTTGGAGCAGCATTGCCTCATCCCCGTGTCCTTGAACTTGAACCAACTTCGCCCCTCTGACGCTTGTTCGTCATTCTACCTAGCCATGCCAAATCAATTAAGCACAACAAAACCCCCTCTATGCAGCACTATTCACGTATGGAGGCAAATTTGCCAAATTGGGGGTTTTCCAAATTGGAAGGAGGGAATAGTTGGGTAGAGGTGAGGAAGGGGAGAAATGGTAGGAAAATGGAAGAAAAGGGATGATTTGTGGAGTAAAGAAGTGGTTTAGAAGGTTTGGGTATGGTGGGTTATGGTGGAGAAGAAAGAAGGAGAAGGAGGGAGAATGGGGGGGAAAGGGTTGGCTTTGAAAGGGAGGAAGAAGATGGTTAATGTGGAATGGTGAGGGAAATAAGGATTAATGGGGGTTTGGGAGGATGGGTATAGGGGCTAAAGGAGAGAAAAATGAGAAGAAGGAAAGAAAAAGTAGGGAAATGAAGAAGGGAAGGGGGGCGTGGTTTTTGAAAACTGGCAGCAGCGATCCACGGCCGTGGATTGATCCACGGCCAGGTCGTGGACGCTACTGACTTCTGGCCTCCTTTTTTTTTTTTGAACAGAGAGTTCCACGGCCGTGGTTTCATCCACGGCCATGCCGTGGAATTCTCTGACTTTTTGTTTTTTAGAAGAACTGAGATCCACGGCCATGGATTGATCCACGGCCTGGCCGTGGATCTCTCTGATGTTGGTGTATGCCCTAGTGGCCAATACATTTTCTGTATTTACATACATTTTATTATGCTATTTTTATATATGAGGCATTTTATTTATTGTGTTCTTTTGATAAACATAATAAAGTCCTTAGAATAGTAAGTTTAATGCCATAGGACATCAAGTGGATGACTTGATCGTGAGATCCTTTTGGTTACAACACTATTCTTAAATGTCCCTAGTCAAGTATTATTATTAATTAGGACAACAATAATACATTAAGACTAGTATGTGCATAGACTGATGACCATATCTCACGGGTCATGGTTATGAGATATCAAGTCTTCACATGGGTACATATTAGAGTAATGATGTACTGGACTGACCCACCATGAGAATGCTACATGGATCATTACGGGAGTGTCTTAAGCGATTCTCATAGTGACAATGGTGTTTGTGGTCCTTTGACCTAAAATCACTACGATTCCTACATGAGGAGTTGTGTGTTTTAATGCCATTAAACGTCATCTGTAACAAGGTGATTATAAAGTTAGTTATTGGACATACCGCGAATCATGCAGAGGGATGTGAGTGACCTAGATGGGATTTGTCACTCCTACATAATAGGAGCGATATCTTCGGGCCCCCTGATTGAGTGAGACTGCGAAATGCATGGCCATGCTCAAATGAGTCAATATGAGATACTGATCTCATTTGTTGTTACAAAGTCTACTCGAATATCAGGAAACCAATGATTAGACTATACAAGGGTGACGCATTCCATGCCTTGTGTTCAATCTAAATATCTTGACAAAGGGACTAAACGACACGGAAACATTGGTCACAGAAAAGTTATATCAAATCACTGACATTCTTATTACTTGGGTAGTAGCGATGTGTTGCTAGATACCACTCACTGCTTGTAATATTAAAGTAGGAATTTAATATTACTGCTAATGTAATAAGAACCTGCAGGGTCACACACATAGAGCAGACTAAAATTGGAGCAATGGATCCAAGTTGGACTCAGATTCAAATATGGGCCAGACTCATAACATATGGGTCTAGGGTTGCACAGCTTACCTTGCTACTGCTCACACTCACTTAAGGCAGTCACTATTATAAATAGTACTGCCAAGGGGCTGCTAAGATAGATAATACAGAACCCTAGCCGCACCTACAGAAAAAGTGAGTGAGAGAGCACAGGTTTCTTCTCTTCTCTTCGCAGCTAGCACTGTGTGGGAGACGTGAGGCTCTTCTTTGCGGACATTGGACGTTCGTGAGTATATTTGTGTGGATACCGCAGAGACATCGTTTCTATTACGGTGTTAGTGATTCACACTTCAAGAGGTAAATCTTTTAAAAACTCAGATTATGACTTTTTCGCATGGATCCTCGGTGGGAATCCCTGTTTTCTGCTGCGTGATGTATCCACAAAAAATTCCCAACAGTGGTATCAGAGTATCTTGCGAAACCATGATTCGGTTTTCTGTTTTAGTTTACATGAGATAACATGTTTTCTGTTCTTATTTTTGACAAAAGATATGATCTTTAATATGTTATTTCTGAAAACCGTATGAAACCCTTTGCGAAAAACATATTCTGTTTCTTATGTTGTATGCAAAACCATGATGTTGCTTTCAAAACTTCATGAAGATGTTCATATGTTTTGTGAAAATCATTTTGTATTAAGATGTATGTTTTTACGAAGCTTTCTGGTATGTATGTGATACGAATAGTGTTATGGAATCCTAATTCTCAATGCGCGGCGCAAGGGCTTAGGAAACCTTGTTCTTGGCTTGCGGCAGCAGGGGTTATGGAATCCTTGTTTCTGCACAAGAGGAATAGCGCAAGGGGTTTTGGAAACCCTATTCTTGTTTTGCGGTAGCAGCATCAAGTGTTGATGTCAAGCCGCAAACGAGGCGCCTAAGGTTCAAGTGTTGAACGACGGCGCAAGGGTTCCCTGCGGCACATGAAGTGTTCATGTTGTTCGGCACAGCGAAACCCCCGTGCTACCTCTGCGTAGGGTGTTTTTCGAAAACACGATATTTTATATCCAATTTTATGACTCATAAAAAATAATAATGTATTATTGTTATGAGTTTATATGTTTTTGTGATGCATGGTGCATGGTTATGGCCTTAGTCCTCTTTTTATGCTATTTTGATTTTATAAATACGACCTGCGTGTCATGCCTTTCTCTCTACATTCTGATTGTACATTCTCTTCTCACCTAACTCCCCTCGAATGTAAAAGAGATTTCTATATAATGTAATTATGATGTGGAGGCAAGAAGACGGCATCAAGTGAGGACGTTGATGGGAGACATTTGGTGAAGCTGGCTTAATTAATGCTACTCTTTTAGGGGGCCATAACCATGTCACTTTTATTATATGCTTTTTATGTATGAGATGCATGGATAATATTTATGGTATGATAAACAGTTTAATAAAGGGTGAGATCTAATAATAATAAAAAAAAAAATTCCCTCAAAGCAAATATTAAGTCATTATGTGATGCCTTCCAATGTGTGGCACTCGTCAAGACTAGTATCGATCAAGTGTAGGTCTACCAAAGCAGGATGCCTTTATCTATATTAGTAAGACGCGATGGGATAAAGGTAATATCCAACTGCCAACCATTGGGTCTGACTTAACTAGGCCATTTCAATAGGATTGAAGGCTTAGAGGCATGAAGTTGGGCTTTAGTCCATTAGATGGATTAGAATAAGTGTTATTCACCCAACTATCCAAGAGTTACATGTGATGTAATTAGAAAGTGTTTCCTACCTAAATAACTGAATTTAGGGTGATCAGCCAAAGCTGACTCAAAACTAGGTGAAATATGGATCTTGACCCACTAGGAAATCTTACGATGGGATTTTTCGAGTCAATGCTGAGGGTCATTGACTTGAATAAAATAGTGGGAGGCATATTTTATTAAAAGACCTCATTAAATATGTTTATGGCATAATACTTATATTTTGCATATTTCTGTTAATAGATTACCATGGTAACAAACACATCGGGTACTTTATCATTGCGATCCGTCCTTGAGAAGGACAAGTTGTCTGGAATGAATTTTCTAGACTGGCACAGGAATTTGAGGATTGTCCTCAAGCAAGAGAAAAAGCTGTATGTTTTGGAACAGCCTATTCCTGAGCCACCTGCTGCTAATGCCTCTAGAACTGAAAGAGATGCTTATAAGAAGCATCAAGATGATGCCTTGGACATTGGATGTCTAATGCTGGCCACCATGAACTCTGAGCTTCAAAAGCAACATGAGAATATGGATGCATACGATATGATCATACACCTTAAGAAGCTCTATCAAGAGCAGGCCAGGCATGAGAGATTCGAGGTCTCTAAAGCACTGTTTCAGTGCAAGCTAGTAGAAGGAAGCCCTGTTGGTGCTCATGTACTCAAGATGATTGGGTATATTGAAAACCTAGAGAGACTTGGTTTTCCTTTGGGCCAAGAGTTGGCCACTGACTTTGTCCTGCAATCGTTGTCGGAAAGTTTTAGTCAATTTGTCATGAACTACAACATGAATAAGATTGACAAATCACTACCAGAGCTGCTAGGCATGTTGAGAACTACTGAGCAAAACATTAACAAAGGCAAAGGGAAGGCCATAATGATGGTCCAAAAGAATAAGGGCAAGAAACAGCAGAAAAAGCCCAAGGACAACTGGAAGGGCAAGGGCAAGGATAAGTCCAAGCCTAGCACTTCTGGCTTGAAACCTGTGGGTGGAGTGGCTAAGGAAGGTACATGCTTCCATTATGGTCAGACTGGACATTGGAAGAGGAACTATGCCAAGTTCCTAGAGGAGCTCAAAAAGAAGAAGGGAAGTGAGACTTCCACTTCAGGTATTTTTGTTATTGAAGTCAATTTATCTACTTCTGCATCATGGGTATTAGATACTGGATGTGTATCTCACATTTGTGTAAATGTGCAGGATCTAAAGAGCAGTAGACCATTGACGAAGGGCGAAGTCAACCTACGAGTGGGAAATGGAGCAAAGGTTGCTGCATTAGCTGTAGGGACTTATTTATTATCTTTGCCCACTAGGCTTGTAATAGAGTTAGAGAACTGCTATTTTGTGCCTGCTATTAGTAGGAATATCATTTCTGTTTCTTGTTTGGACAAGAAAGGTTTTTCTTTTATTATAAAGGACAAGTGTTGTTCTATTTATATGAATGATATTTTTTATGGTAGTGCACAATTGAGTAATGGACTTTATGTACTTAATCTCGAAACACCCATCTATAACATAAATATAGAGAGGTTTAAATCAAATGATCTGAACTCAACTTTTCTCTGGCATTATCGTTTGGGCCACATAAATGAGAAACGCATCTCCAAACTCCATAAAGATGGATTTGTGAATGCTTATGTCTCTAAGGCATGTCAAATGGTTTTTTGATGATAACAAAGACAAAAGCGAAGATCAAGTGCAATAGTGAAGATCAAGCGCAAAAGGAAAAATCAAGATCAAAGAAAGAAGACAAGAAGGTTTATTTAGTTATAAGACTTAGGACACTAATGTTAAATGCTCTCAAGATTTCTCAAATGGTTTTTCAATATATGATTTCAAAATTAATGGGAAATTTCAAAGATAAACATGGCTTTCAAGAAAACTTGTGTTTCAATCTTAAAACTAACACTCTTAAAAAGATTCATGTTTAAACAATTGTCTCAAGGTGTTAGAAATGACTTACAAGCTTTATTGGATTTGAAAAATGTGTTCAATGGTCAATGTAATCAATTACACTACGTTTGTAATCGATTACACAGCAAACAGAAGGCATGTAATCGATTACATGAGCAATGTAATCGATTACAAGCAAGTCAGAGGCCATGTAATCGATTACACAATATATGTAATCGATTACATCAAGCCCAAAAAAGCATGAACACGTTCAAAGAGTCATGTAATTGATTACATGGATATTGTAATCGATTACACAGCAAGTCAGAAGTCATGTAATCGATTACACAGATATTGTAATCGATTACACACAAGTCAGAAGCCATGTAATCGATTACACTAAGAATGTAATCGATTACACACAAGTCAGAAGCCATGTAATCAATTACATAAGGAATGTAATCGATTACACAGAGCCCAAAAAGTCAAGAACACGTTGGAATAACATATGTAATCGATTACCTGAGCTGAGTAATCGATTACAAGAATCCTGACAACGTCCAACGACTATATTTAATGCATTTAATGCGTGCCCAGAAAACCCTAACGGCTCTATTAAATGAGAAACTTATAAATACCAAAGTTGGGTCTTTATTTGAGGTTGACCTTGAACCAAAAACTGATTACCAATACGTCCAAACGTGAATCAATCCTCAAATCATTTTCTTGCTCTGTTTTCTGTCAAAAACGTGAAAAATCTTTGAGAGCATATTAGAGGTTCAATTTGTATTCATCTGCTCTATTGAGAGCTTCATTCTATCTATCATTATTGCTTTGTAAAGAGGGTAAGGCATTCCTCCAAAAGTGTAAAGGGTGAGGTATCCCTTAGTTGAAGAGACTCAAGCTCCAAGGGTGAAGTATCCCAAAAGAGTTGAGTGCTCAAGGTTGTAGTGGTTGTCAAGCACCTATTGAAGCTTGAAGATAGAGTGGAAAATCTCAAGTTGTTGCTTGGGGACTGGACGTAGATCACAAGTGGATTGGTGATCGAACCAGGATAAACGACTGTGTTTGTTTTCTCTAAACCCTCCCCTGTTTATTTTGTATACTGTTTTATTGATTTTCTTGGATACTGTCTCCGTAGACTATTTCTATTATAAGTAAAAGTGTTTATCTCGTCCTTCCAATTATTTCTAATTATTCAATAGCTTCAACAAAAATAAGTTATCAAACGATTTATGAAAGATTTGCGAACTTAGTTTTCATACTCAATTCACCCCCCTCTTGAGTATTGAGGCTACTTGGTAACAAGTGGTATCAGAGCTAGACTCTTGTATAAAGAGCTTAGCAGCTTCAAGAGAAGTAATGGCTTCAAATGGTTTTTCAAATGATGGTTCTTCTATAAACAGACCTCCTTATTTCAATGGGGATGGTTATGCCTATTGGAAAGAAAGGATGAAAATTTTTATTGAAGCTATTGACTTAGATGTGTGGGACGCCATTGAAAATGGTGCTTTTGTCCCAACACAAACTAAAGATGGTGTGAAAATTAATATACCTAGAAATGAATGGACCGATGATGATAAAAAGAAGGTTCAATACAACTTGAGAGCCAAGAACATCATCACCACATCTTTGGGGTATGATGAATTCTTTAGGGTGTCAAATTGTAAAACCGCAAAAGAAATGTGGGATACTCTACAAGTAACTCATGAAGGTACTAGTGAGGTAAAACGATCTCGAATAAACACTCTTACTCATGAATATGAATTGTTTAGAATGAACCAAGGTGAGAGTATTCAAGATATGCAAAAGAGGTTTACTCATATTGTTAATCATCTTATTTCATTGGGAAAGACATTTCCTAATGAGGATCTTATTAATAAAGTGTTGAGATGTCTAAGCAGGAATTGGCAACCTAAAGTGACGGCGATTGCGGAATCAAGAGATTTATCAACAATGTCTTTAGCCACCTTATTTGGAAAGCTTCAAGAACTTGAGCTGAAACTAAATAGGCTCAACCAAAATGAAGAGCATGACAAAAAGAAGAAGGGAATCGCACTCAAAGCTACTTCCTCTACAATTGAAGATGATGATGAAGATGGTGAAGAGGATGGTGAAAGTGGGGAGCTAAGTGAGGAGAATCTTAGTCTCCTTGTGAGAAAATTTGGAAGATTCCTAAAGAACAAGGGATTTCAAAGAAGGCCACCCTTTCCTCAAAAGAAAGCATATCATAAAGGAGAAGGATCCTCTACTCCTCCAAAATGCTATGAATGTGGAAAACTGGGACACATGAAAATGGAGTGTCCTATATATCTCAAGAAGACGGAGAAGTTTGAGAAAAGGCCTTCTAAGGAAAGGAAAGGAAGAAGAGCATATATAGCTTGGGAGGACAATGACTTAAGCTCTTCCGACGATTCGGAGAATGAAGAAGCCCATCTTTGCCTCATGGCTCAAGGAGAAGAAAGTGAAGAAAGCGACACCGAGGTAACCTCCTCTAACCTAGAACCTTCACCTTCTTATGATGAATTGCAAGATGCCTTTCAAGAATTGCATGATGAATCTTTGAGGCTCACAAAAATGATTTTGTCTTCCAATAAAATAATCTCCCTATTGACAAAGAAAGTTTATACTTTAACCAAGGAGATAAATGAACTTAAAATCGAAAATGAGACCTTAGGACTCATAGATGCTAATTCATTATGCATGACTTGTTCCTCACATGATAGTGCATCCATATCATTACCTTGTTCATCATGTAAAGCTTTTGAAAAAGAAATTGAAGACTTAAACAACACTCTTGCAAAATTCACTTTTGGAAGAGATAACTTGAATGTGTTGTTAGGGAGACAAAAATATGTTTTTCAAAAAGCTGGCTTGGGATTTAATCTAAACAATCATCAAAAGTCTTATAAGAATTTCTTTGTTTCCTCAAATACCTCAAGTAGTCCCTTTATCAAATGTTTTCATTATGGTAAGAAAGGGCATAGTGCATCAACTTGTAATGTTAGAAAGAACATAAACACTAAGGTTGGAATAAAAAAAGTTTGGGCTCCTAAAGGCACCATGCCTAATTCTAACACACAAGGACCCAAGATAATTTGGGTACCAAAAGTTAAAACTTGAATGTGTGTTGTAGGTGTGCTTGAAGACCAAGAGCTCAAGTTGGTATCTTGATAGTGGTTGCTCCAAGCATATGACCAGTGATGGCTCCAAGTTCTTCTCCCTTACACACAAGAAACATGGTCATGTCACATATGGTGATAACAACAAAGGGAAGATTCTTGGAATTGGCAAAGTTGGTAAGATCCCTTCATCATCTATTGATAATGTTTTGCTTGTTGAAGGACTTAAACATAATTTGCTTAGTATTAGTCAATTGTGTGATAAAGGCAATAGAGTTATATTTGATTCTTCTTGTTGCATAATTGAGGGAAAGGATGATAGGCAAGTTAAGTTTGTGGGTCATAGAGTCAATAATATATACATGATTAGTCTAGATGATATCTCCTCAAATGATGCTAAATGCTTTATGAGTAAAGAAAATGATTCATGGTTATGGCATAGAAGAATTGCTCACATTCACATGGATCACTTAAACAAATTGGTTTCTAAAGAACTAGTAATTGGTCTTCCAAAGCTCAAATTTGAAAAAGACAAACTTTGTGATGCATGTCAAAAAGGAAAACAAGTAAAGGTCTCTTTTAAAGCTAAAAACTTAGTTTCAACTTCTAGACCTTTACAACTTTTGCACATGGATCTTTTTGGTCCCTCTAGAACTATGTGCTTTGGTGGAAATTACTATGCATTAGTGATTGTGGATGATTTTTCTAGGTTTACATGGACATTATTCTTGGCCCACAAAAATGATGCTTTTCAATCATTTAGAAAACTTGCCAAAGTTATCCAAAACGAAAAAAGTTTTTGTATTGCATCCATAAGAAGTGACCATGGTGGTGAATTTGAAAATCATGAATTTGAAACTTTTTGTGATGAACATGGCATTGAGCACAATTTTTCTGCCCCTAGGACACCACAACAAAATGGTGTTGTAGAAAGAAAAAATCGATCTTTAGAGGAAATGGCAAGATCTATGCTCAATGAGGCCAACCTTCCTAAGTATTTTTGGGCCGATGCGGTCAATACTGCGTGTTATGCTATGAATAGAGCCCTAATAAGGCCAATTTTAAAGAAAACCCTATATGAATTATGCAAAGGAAGGAAACCCAATGTGTCACATTTTCATGTCTTTGGATGTAAATGCTTTGTTTTGAATAATGGAAAAGATAACTTGGGGAAGTTTGATGCAAAATCTGATGAGGGAATATTCATTGGTTATTCTATTCATAGTAAGGCCTTTAGAGTCTATAATAAACGAACTATGACCATAGAAGAGTCCATACATGTTGCATTTGATGAAACTAACCCAAATGAGCTTAGAAAGGAGCTTGTTGATGATGTTACAGAAATCTTGGCAAAAACACACTTGAAAAATCAAGAGAAAGAATTCAAAAAGCAAGAAGATTCAGAAATTGTGAATCTACCCAATGAATGGAGGACTTCAAGATATCATCCTCTTGACAAGGTGATAGGTGATGAATCAAAAGGGGTAATTACTCGAAACTCACTTAGAGATGCATGTAATCACCTAGCCTTTGTCTCTCAAGTTGAACCTAAAGACATAAATGAGGCCATTAATGATGAGCATTGGATCTTGGCCATGCAAGAAGAACTAAACCAATTTGAGAGAAATCAAGTTTGGGAATTAGTTCCAAGGCCCAATGATCATCCAATAATTGGCACCAAATGGGTCTTTAGGAACAAACTTGATGAAACGGGCTTAATAATAAGAAATAAAGCTAGGCTTGTAGCTAAGGGATATAATCAAGAAGAAGGCATAGACTATGAAGAACGTATGCTCCCGTAGCTAGATTAGAGGCCATTAGAATGTTACTTGCATATGCTTGCATCATGGATTTCAAACTCTATCAAATGGATGTCAAAAGTGCCTTTTTAAATGGTTTTATACAAGAAGAGGTGTATGTAGAACAACCTCCTGGTTTTGAGGATTTTGTAATGCCCAACCATGTTTTTAAACTGAAAAAGGCCTTGTATGGCTTGAAACAAGCTCCTAGAGCTTGGTATGAAAGGTTGAGCAAATTTCTTTTAGAAAAAGGGTTTTCTAGAGGCAAAGTTGACACTACCCTTTTCATAAAACATAAAATGCATGACATACTTCTAGTTCAAATCTATGTTGATGACATTATATTTGGAGCTACTAACAACTCTCTTTGTAAAGAATTTTCAAATATTATGCAAAGTGAGTTTGAGATGTCTATGATAGGTGAACTCAACTTCTTCCTTGGTCTCCAAATCAAGCAAACAAGAGAAGGAACATTCATAAGCCAATCCAAGTATTGCAAGGAGCTGCTCAAGAAGTTTGGAATGGACAATGCCAAGCATATGGCTACTCCTATGGGCACCTCTTGCTATTTGGACAAGGATGAATGAGGTAAATCAGTAGAAATTACAAAATATAGAGGTATGATTGGCTCACTCCTTTATCTTACTGCAAGTAGGCCTGATATAATGTTTAGTGTATTCACGTGTGCTAGATATCAAGCTAATCCTAAAGAATCACACCTAAGTGCTGTTAAAAGAATAATGAAATATCTAATAGGCACATCACAAATGGGTTTATGGTACCCTAAAGGTGCCTCATGTAGTCTTATTAGGTATTCTGATTCTGATTTTGCTGGGTGCAAAATGGATCGAAAGAGCACTAGTGGGACATGCCACTTGCTTGGAAGCTCACTAGTTTCTTGGCATAGCAAGAAGCAAAATAGTGTGGCATTGTCTACAGCTGAAGCTGAATATATTGCAGCTGGGAGTTGTTGTTCTCAAATCCTTTGGATGAAACAACAACTCTTGGACTATGGTCTTGAACTTGATCACATCCCCATAAGATGTAATAATACTAGTGCAATCAACTTGTCTAAAAATCCCATTTTGCATTCTAGGACTAAACATATTGAAATAAGACATCATTTCATTAGAGACCATGTTCAAAAGGGTGACTGTATGCTTGAGTTTGTAGAAACCACTAAGCAACTAGTTGACATTTTCACTAAACTCCTAGCAAAAGAAGCATTTTTCTACATAAGAAATGAACTTGGTATATTGGATCATTCATGCATAAATTAACTTCTGCTGCATAATCCTGAATCTAATGCATAACCTTGCATTTTTCTGAATAACCACGCCAAATTGCTGCATAATCTCTGAATTTTTCATTATATTTGAATCCAATACTGACTTGAGCATCGGAGATTTTCCCTAAGTTGTTTTGCAGGTACTCCCTCATGACCAAGACTCAGAAGCAACTCAACATCCTCAAAATTTCACCAAAAATGGTAAAAATCTTGGTAAAAATAGTAATTTTTGATAAATTATGTGAGTTGAATCATAATATGATTAGATTATATGGTTGAATGATGCTTTGAATTGATCTAAGCTGTTTTGAAACTAATTTGGATTGATTAAAGTTGATTATATACTGTCTGGAATGCAAAATCTAAGTTAAAGAGTACTGGTAATTGATTACAATGCCTTTGTAATCGATTACACAGGTTCTGTCACGCATGTAATCGATTACACACCTTTTGTAATCGATTACAATCAACTCAGAACTCAGGTAATCGATTACAATATCCATGTAATCGATTACAAGGTTCCCAGAAAGCATGTAATCGATTACACTAAAATGTAATCGATTACACACCCACCAAAATTCATGTAATCGATTACACACTCAATGTAATAGATTACATAGAGTGTTTTAAAAAGGTTTCTGACGCGCGTAGAGCTTATTTTTTTTCAAAACCTGTTCATCTTCTTCGTCCTCCTCCTCTGCTCCCACGCACCCTAAACCTCTCAAACCTCAAAATCTCTCATTTCTCACTCAAATCTCCATCGAAATCCCTCATTTTACCTCTCTCAATCTCGGAAATCCTTTCTCCACACAACCCATCTCTCAAAATCTCCTCACATCCCTCACCCAAATCTCCCCACCTTCTCTCACGAACCCCATCTCCGTTTCTCTAACCTAATTTCGTCCCTTTCTCTCTCCTCACTCATCCCCAACCATTTCCACTCCTCCCACTCCACTCCTACTCCTCAATGGCTGAATCTTCTCATTGTTCAAAGCGCCCAAGAATAGGGGCTGCCATTGCAGGGTCTTCTGGTGGTTCTTCACGTAACATATCCGGCCTGGACCTCACGAGGCACTTCTCCACTGTGAAACGAGCTGAATTATTCTGGAAGAACTTCCAGCTTCGCAAAATCATCTCTCCCAGGTATCTACCCATCACCTTCTGTGAGAGTGAACCATTAGAGAGCTTTAGGACAATAGAAAACTTAGGCTTGCTGGGATTCCTGAGCATAGAGAAAGCCATCTACCCTAATCTTGTACGTGTCTTTTATGTGAACCTGAAGGTTGAGGATAACTATATCATTTCTGAAGTGAAAAAGCAACAAATCAGGTTATCAATGGCAGAGTGGTATAGGCTGACAAAGCTTACTCCAGATGGAGATCAGTTCTGAGGGAATGCCAATGTATGGGGACATGAGTTTGAGCACAAGGCTGCTCTTCTCTCTTTGATTAGGATTGGTTACCACCCCCCGAGTGATCCTAAATGACGAATTATGGCTACTGGCCTCACCATTGAGAACAGGATTCTCCACTATCTTTTGGTCCGTGGCTTGATTCCCAGGGGAGGGAATTACTCCCAAGTCCTCAAGGATGATGTGATTGCATTATGGGCAATGACTACAGGGAAACCTATTAACTGGGGTTATTATATCTTAGAGCACATACTGGATGTCAAGAAAAAGAAGAACTCTGCTCTCCCCTTCGCCATGTTGGTAACCACTATACTTAAGCACTGTCGTATTTCGCTGGCTGAAGAGTCTACGGACACCAGCTTCAAGGGACCACAATCAATTGGGTTGCATACTCTAAGGAAGCTCTAGCTCTATAAGGTGGATGACAGATGGCATTACATCGCTCATGGCACTTTTGGCCATATCCATCACAACCCAGATAGTGACGAGGATGCGGAGGCTCAGCATCCTACTCCAGCTCCCACTCCTACTACTCTTGATCTCCTGCTCCAAGAAATGCGCAACCTGAGCGCTAATGTAAACACACGCATGGATCATATCGAGCAGAAGATTGACCATCTTGAGCTGAGGATGGACTACTCTGATCAGGAGCTTGCCTCCATCCGATCTCTCCTGGGTGGACCTCCTATTCCTCGGCGCCGCTTCGCCGCACCTCGCACATCCCCTGCCTCTCCGGTTCCCCTCTCCTTCGCTGGCCCATCTGGAGTTCCTGCTGATGATGAGGAGCCTTTGGACTCTAACGATGATCTTATGCCCAGCGATGACAATGATGATAACGATGATACTACTGCGGATCCAGAGGGTGATGTCTTTTGTGACAGCGAGGCCACTGACAGTGATCATGGCTCCTTGCCTTGATATTTGTTTTGATAAACACCATGTATTTATTTTGTTTTGACTCTAATTATATTTCATTGGTATACATTTATGGTGTTCTTTGATTATTGGGTATACTAGCTGTGACAACATTACTTTGTCCATGGCTGATTAATAAAATATGAACTTGTTTCCGCTTTGAATGTTTGGCTGTTTGTTAATATTGCATGAACTGATTGATATCCTTGGTATTGTTGTTCTGGCAAAATTTAGGGAATCATGAACTATAGTTGTTATGCTGTCCATTTTTTAATGCTTATGTCCTTTTGATAATACCAACGGGGGAGAAAATAAGAAAAATAAGGAAAAATAAAATAAAGGTTGCATGAGTAATTAAGGCTGCATGAGTACGGGGGAGTTATTGAGCTTTTGCGCTCTTAAGCTTTTTATATGAAATCTAACCCAATATCATGCATAAACTCCGGGGGAGCATTGCGCCTAAATGTCTATTATATAAAATTACAAAAATTCTTTCTTTTTCCTATGATCAGTTTGTCATCATAAAAAAATGGGAGAATGTGAATGCTTATGTCTCTAAGGCTTGTTAAATGGTTTATTGAGGATAACAACGACAAAAGCGAAGAACAAGTGCAATAGTGAAGATCAAGCGCAAAAGAAAAAATCAAGATCAAAGAAAGAAGACAAGAATGTTTATTTAGTTATAAGACTTAGGACACTAATGTTAAATGCTCTCAAGATTTCTCACATGGTTTTTCAATATATGATTTCAAAATTAATGGGAAATTTCAAAGATAAACATGGCTTTCAAGAAAACTTGTGTTTCAATCTTAAAACTAACACTCTTAAAAAGATTCATGTTTAAACAATTGTCTCAAGGTGTTAGAAATGACTTACAAGCTTTATTGGACTTGAAAAATGTGTTCAATGGTCAATGTAATCGATTACACTACGTTTGTAATCGATTACATAGCAAACAGAAGGCATGTAATCGATTACATGAGCAATGTAATCGATTACAAGCAAGTCAGAGGCCATGTAATCGATTACACAATATATGTAATCGATTACATCAAGCCCAGAAAAGCATGAACACATTCAAAGAGTCATGTAATCGATTACATGGATATTGTAATCGATTACACAGCAAGTCAGAAGTCATGTAATCGATTACACAGATATTGTAATTGATTACACACAAGTCAGAAGCCATGTAATCGATTACATAAGGAATGTAATCGATTACACAGAGCCCAGAAAGTCAAGAACACGTTGGAATAACATATGTAATCGATTACCTGAGCTGAGTAATCGATTACAAGAATGCTGACAACGCCCAACAGCTATATTTAATGCATTTAATGCGTGCCCAGAAAATCCCAACGGCTCTATTAAATGAGAAACTTATAAATACCAAAGTTGGGTCTTTATTTGAGGTTGACCTTGAACCAAAAACTGATTACCAATATGTCCAAACGTGAATCAATCCTCAAATCATTTTCTTGCTCTGTTTTCTGTCAAAAACGTGAAAAATCTTTGAGAGCATATTAGAGCTTCAATTTGTATTCATCTGGTCTATTGCGAGCTTCATTCTATCTATCATTATTGCTTTGTAAAGAGGGTGAGGCATCCCTCCAAAAGTGTAAAGGATGAGGTATCCCTTAGTTGAAGAGACTCAAGCTCCAAGGGTGAGGTATCCCAAAAGAGTTGAGTGCTCAAGGTTGTAGTGGTTGTCAAGCACCCATTGAAGCTTGAAGATATAGTGGAAAATCTCAAGTTGTTGCTTGGGGACTGGACGTAGATCACAAGTGGATTGGTGATCGAACCAGGATAAACGACTGTGTTTGTTATCTCTAAACCCTCCCCTGTTTATTTTGTATACTGTTTTATTGATTTTCTTGGATATTGTCTCCGTAGACTATTTCTGTTATAAGTAAAAGTGTTTATCTCGTCCTTCCAATTATTTCTAATCATTCAATAGCTTCAACAAAAATAAGTTATCAAACGATTTGTGAAAGATTTGTGAACTTAGTTTTCATACTCAATTCACCCCCCTCTTGAGTATTGAGGCCACTTGGTAACAGGATTCTTAGACTCGTTTGATTTCGAATCATATGAGACATGTCAATCTTGTTTATTGGGGAAGATGACAAAGGCCCCATTCACTGGACAAGGTGAAAGGGCTAGTGATCTTTTAGGCCTTATACATAGTGATGTATGTGGGCCACTAAACACACTCGCTAGGGGCAGTTTTCAATACTTCATTACATTTACTGATGATTTCAGTAGATATGGATTTGTATATCTTATGAAGCACAAATCAGAATCCTTTGAAAAGTTCAAAGAGTTCAAGAATGAAGTACAAAACCAACTTGGCAAGAGTATTAAAATCCTTCGATCAGATCGAGGAGGAGAATACTTAAGCCAACAGTTTGATGATCATCTGAAAGAGTGTGGGATAATATCTCAACTCACTCCACTAGGAACACCACAATGGAATGGTGTCTCTGAAAGGAGGAACCGAACCTTGCTGGACATGGTTCGATCCATGATGAGTCATGCAAACCTTCCAGGCTCCTTCTGGGGACATGCTCTATTAGCAGCAGCTTTCACACTTAACTGTGTTCCATCTAAGACGATTCAAGAGACACCATATGAGATACGAACTGGGAGACCGCCCAGTATGTCTTTCATAAAGATTTGGGGCTGCGAAGCTTATGTGAAACGTCAAGTTTCTGATAAGCTTGGACCTAAATCAGATAAATGCTTCTTTGTGGGGTATCTAAAGGAAACCAAAGGATACTTTTTCTATAATCCTACTGAGGGCAAAGTGTTTGTCACACGGATAGCTGTGTTTCTAGAAAAGAAGTTTATCTCCAAAGGAACCAGTGGGAGAAAAGTAGAACTTGAAGAAATTCAAGTTTCACAAAGCAGCAATGAACCAATGGTGGAAATAGAGCAGCCTCCACAACATTTTGTGGATCAGCAACCTGCTCTAGTAGCACAAGACCTGCGTAGATCTAACAGGATACGTCATCAACCAAAGAGATATGGATTTCTCAAGACCCAACAAGGTGACGTATTGCTCATGGATCAAGATGAGCCTGTGACTTACCAGGAAGCCATTATTGGCCCAGAATCTGAGAAATGGCTTGAGGCCATGAGATCTGAAATGGATTCCATGTATGCCAACCAGGTATGAACCTTGGTTGACCTACCTGAAGGGGTAAAACCCATTGGGTGCAAGTGGGTTTTCAAGAAGAAAACCGACATGGATGGTAATGTGCATACCTTTAAGGCGCGATTGGTGGCTAAAGGTTTTAAACAAATTCATGGTGTAGACTACGATGAGACTTTTTCCCCAGTTGCGATGCTTAAATTCGTTCGGATCTTGCTTGCTGTTGCAGCATACCATGATTATGAAATCTGGCAAATGGATGTCAAAACTGCTTTCCTTAATGAAAATCTTCTCGAAGATGTGTACATGACACAACCTGAGGGTTTTGCCACTTTAGAGGCTGCTAGAAAAGTATGCAAGTTGCAACGATCTATTTATGGATTGAAGCAAGCTTCCAGAAGCTGGAAACTTCATTTTGATGATACAATAAAATAGTTTGGTTTCATCAAAAATGAAGAAGAATCTTGTGTCTACAAGAAAGTTAGTGGGAGAACTATTGTCTTTCTGGTATTGTATGTAGATGACATACTACTTATTAGAAATGACATCCCTACCCTACAGTCCGTAAAGACTTGGTTAGGGAACTACTTCTCTATGAAGGACTTGGACGAAGCCATCTATGTATTAGGTATCAGGATCTATAGAGATAGATCACTGAGACTGCTTGGCCTAAGTCAGAGTACATACATAGACAAAGTGTTAAGACGATTTAACATGCATGAATCCAAGAAAGGACTCTTGCCTATGTCACATGGTGTAAGCCTATCTAAGGCTCAATCCCCTTCCACCCAAGATGAGAGGGATCGCATGAGCAAGATTCCATATGCATCTGCAATCGGATCTATCATGTATGCCATGTTATGTACTCGACCAGACATCTCGTATGCTTTGAGCATGACGAGTAGGTACCAGCGATCCCTATGAGAGTCAATGATCGCTATCAAGAACATCCTTAAGTACTTGAGAAGGACTAAGGATTCATTCTTGGTATATGGAGGCGAGGAAGAGCTAGTTGTAAAAGGTTACACTGATGCTAGCTTCCAAACCGATAAGGACGACTCCAGATCGCAATCGGGTTATGTTTTTTGCCTAAATGGTGGGGATGTGAGCTAGAAGAGTTCAAACCAGGAGACAGTCGCCGATTCTACCACAGAGACTGAGTATATTGCTGCCTCCAATGCAGCAAAGGAGGCCGTTTGGATTAGGAAGTTCATTACTGAACTTGGCACTATTCCTAGCATTGTGGACCCAGTGGACCTCTATTGTGATAATAATAAAGCCATTGCACAAGCTAAGGAGCCTAGATCTCACCAGCGATCCAAACATATACTTAGGCACTTCCATCTCATTCGAGAGATCATCGATAGAGGAGATATGAAGATATGCAGAGTACCAATAGATGATAACTTTGCTGATCCACTGACGAAGCCTTTTGCACAGTAGAAGCATGAGGGTCACACTAGGTCTTTAGGCATTAGATATATGCCTGATTGGCTCTAGTGCAAGTGGGAGATTGTTGGTGTATGCCCAAGTGGCCAATACATTTTCTGTATTTACATACATTCTATTATGCTATTTTTATATATGAAGCATTTTATTTATTGTGTTCTTTTTTGATAAACATAATAAAGTCTTTAGAATAATAAGTTTGATGCCATAGGACATCAAGTGGATGACTTGATCGTGAGATCCTTTTGGTTACAACACTATTCTTAAATGTCCTTAGTCAAGTATTATTGTTAATTAGGACAACAATAATACATTTAGACTAGTATGTGCATAGACTGATGACCATATCTCACGGGTCATGGATATGAGATATCAAGTCTTCACATGGGTACATATTAGAGTAATGATGTACTGGACTGACCCACCATGAGAACGCTACATGGATCGTTACGTGAGTGTTATAAGTGATTCTCATAGTGACAATGGTGTTTGTGGTCCTTTGACCTGAAATCACTACGATTCCTACATGAGGAGTTGTGTGTTTTAATGCCATCAAACGTCATCTGTAACAAGGTGATTATAAAGTTAGTTATTGGATATACCGCGAATCATGCAGAGGGATGTGAGTGACCTAGATGGGATTTGTCACTCCTACATAACAGAAGCGATATCTTCGGGTCCCCTGATTGAGTGAGACTGCGAAATGCATGGCCATGCTCAAATGAGTCAATATGAGATATTGATCTCATTTGTTGTTACAAAGTCTACTCGAGTATCAGGAAACCAATGATTGGACTATACAAGGGTGACGCATTTCATGCCTTGTGTTCAATGTAGATATCTTGACAAAGGGACTAAACGACACGAAAACATTGGTCACGGAAAGGTTATGTCAAATCACTGACATTCTTATTACTTGGGTAGCAGCGATGTGTTGCTAGATACCGCTCACTGCTTGTAAAATTAAAGTAGGATTTTAATATTACTGCCAACGTAATAAGAACCTGCAGGGTCACACACATAGAGCAGACTAAAATTGGAGCAATGGATCCAAGTTGGACTCAGATTCAAATATGGGCCAGATTCATAACAGATGGGTCTAGGTTTGCACAGCTTACCTTGCTGCTGCTCACACTTACTTAAGGCAGTCACTATTATAAATAGTACTGCTAAGGGGCTGCTAAGATAGATAATACAGAACCCTAGCCGCACCTACAGAAAAGTGAGTGAGAGAGCGACAGGTTTCTTCTCTTCTCTTTGCTGCTAGCACTGCGTGAGAGACGTCAGACTCCTCTTTGCGGACGTTGGACGTTCGTGAGCTTGTTCGTATGGATACCGCAGAGACATTATTTCTATTACGGTGTTGGTGATTCACGCTTCAAGAGGTAAATCTCTTAAAAACTTGGATTATGGCTTTTTCGCATGGATCCTTTGTGGGAATCTCTATTTTTCGCTGCGTGATGTATCCGCAAAAATTCCCAACAGTGGTATTAGAGCGTCTTGCAAAACCATGATTCGATTTTCTATTTTTGTTTGCGTGAGATAACATGTTTTCTGTTCTTGTTTTGACAAAAGATATGATCTTTAATATGTTATTTCTAAAAATCGTATGAAACTCTTTGCGATAACATATTCTGTTTCTTATGTTGTATGCAAAACCGTGATTTTGTTTTCAAAAACCCATGAAGATGTTCATATGTTCTGTGAAAACCGTTTTGTATTAAGATGTATGTTTTTGCGAAGCTTTCTGGTATGTATGTGATACGTATAGCGTTATGGAATCCTTATTCTCAATGTGCGGCACAAGGGTTTAGGAAACCTTGTTCTTGGTTTGCGGCAGCAGGGGTTATGGAATCCTTGTTTCTGCACAAGAGGCGCAGCGCAAGGGGTTTTAGAAACCCTATTCTTATTTTGCGGCAGCAGCATCAAGTGTTGATGTGAAGCCGTCAAGGAGGCGCCTGAGGTTCAAGTGTTGAACGACGACGCAAGGATTCCCCGCGGCACATGAAGTGTTCATGTTGTTCAGGCTTAGGGTTCCACACGGCACAAAGGCTCAAGGGAGGCGCAAGAGATTCAGCTCTTGTTTTTGGTCCAATTTTTCGGGACCCCCGTGCTACCTCTGCGTAAGGTGTTTTTCGAAAACGCAATATTTTATATCCAATTTTATGACTCGTGAAAATAATAATGTATTATTGTTATGAGTTTATATGTTTTTGTGATGCATGGTGCATGGTTATGGCCTTAGTCCTCTTTTTATGCTTTTTGGTTTTAATAAATACGACCTGCGTGTCGTGCCTTTCTCTCTACATTCTAATTGTACATTTTCTTCTCACCTAACTCCCTTTGAATGTAAAAGAGGTTTCTATATAATGTAATTATGATGTGGAGGCAAGAAGACGGCATCAAGTGAGGACGTTGATGGGAAATGCTTGGTGAAGTTGGCTTAGTTAATGCTACTCTCTTAGGGGCCATAATCATGTCACTTTTATTACATGCTTTTATGTATGAAATGCATGGATAATGTTCATGGTATGATAAACAGTTTATTAAACGGTGAGATCTAGTAATAATAATAATAAAAATTCCCTCAAAGCAAATATTAAGTCATTGTGTGATGCCTTCCAATGTGTGGCACTCGTCAAGACTAGTATCGATCAAGTGCAGGTCTGCCAAAACAGGATGCCTTTATCTATATTAGTAAGACGCGATGAGATAAAGGTAATATCCAACTGCCAACCATTGGGTCTGACTTAACCAGGCCATTTCAATAGGATTGAAGGCTTAGAGGCATGAAGTTGGGCTTTAGTCCATTAAATGGATTAGAATAAGTGTTATTCACCCAACTATCCAAGAGTTACATGTAATGTAATTGGAAAGTGTTTCCTACCTAAATAACTGAATTTTGGGTGATCAGCCAAAGCTGTCTCAAAACTAGGTGAAATATGGATCTTGGCCCACTAGGAAATCTTACGATGGGATTTTCTGAGTCAATGCTGAGGGTCATTGACTTGAATAAAATAGTGGGAGGCATATTTAATTTAAAAGACCTCATTAAATATATTTATGGCATAATACTTATATTTTGCATATTTCTGTTAATAGATTACCATGGCAACAAACACATCGGGTACTTTATCATTGCGATCTGTTCTTGAGAAGGACAAGTTGTCTGGAACAAATTTTATAGACTGGTACAGGAATTTGAGGATTGTCCTCAAGCAAGAGAAAAAGCTGTATGTTTTGGAACAGCCTATTCCTGAGCCACCTGCTGCTAATGCCCCTAGAACTGAAAGAGATGCTTATAAGAAGCATCAAGATAATGCCTTGGACATTGGATGTCTAATGCTAGCCACTGACGAGCGCCGAACTCAGTCAAAATTATAACCGAAGTTATTATCTAAGCTTATAGCACAGTGACAACACTGGATCATCTCCACGAGGATTGTAGATGCAATTTAATCAAATCAAGTGAAAGTTTAACAAAGGGGGGTTTGACAATTTAAGATCTCACTTAACAAAATTAAAGGAAGAAATAACAATTAAAGAGCAGTCAATTTAGAAACCTATCCAAGATTGGGTAGATTCAATCATAGACCTTTCATAGGACACTTGAAGCGCAATTGAATTGTTAATTTGGATCTAACCGAGATCTCTGCATCAAATCCAGAATTCATACTAGACGATCGTCTAGAATTCAATTAACAAGTGATAAACACAAATCCGCAATCACATCATTCATAAAGATCTATGTTAATTTCAAATACCAAATTCAATTAACTTAGGCACAAATCAGTAACCTAACCTTTTCAATTCTGTGATTAATTTAGATCAATCAGTTCTAAGTTTCATCACAAATCTCAATCTTCATTTATGTGATTAGTTTAGATCAATCAGTTCTAAGTTTCATCACAAATCTCAATCTTAAACCAAGATCAAATCAGATCAACATAAATAGAATCACCATTCATGCATTCAAGATCAAGAAGAAGAAAAAAGAAGAAGAAAAGAGAAATTCAATTACAAATCAAATACAATACATAACCAAGGTCTCAAGAATCCAAACCACAATCTCTTCAAGAGTTCTAAATTGACCGAAAGTAGCTTAGCCCTCCATTACCACGAAGGGGAGCATCAAAATATACAAAAGCTATGAGAAACTATGAAGAAACAAGAAGAAACTATGAGAGAAATGAAGGAGAATACAACTTGTCATTCATGATAACCAATGGTGCCTTTTATAGAAGTCTAGGGTAACAAAAGGACAAAAGGGAGTGGGTGGATGAGTGGGTTGGTGGAGTGGAGTGGTTAAGTGGATTGGTTGAGTGGGTTGGTGGAGTGGAGTGGTTGAGTGGGTTGGTAGAGTGGAGTGGTTGAGTGGGTTGGTGGAGTGGAGTGGTTGAGGACGAAAATTTCTTGTCTGACTTGGAAGCCAAAAACAACCAACTATACTTCAGATCCATGAAAAGTACTCTTCGTGAAAGTTGTAGATCTTTGTCTTGGCTATAACATGCATATCTGAATCGTCCAATTTGGCTTCCTGCAGCCTAAGATATGACCCAAATACCGTAGGTTACTCAAACCCAACTTTAGCACCTCTGTTCCGACTTGCAAGCTCAAACTGACCCATTAGACTTCATTTTTTCAAAAAGTGTTCTTCATAAAAGTTGTTTATTTTGATCTGAACTATCAACTATCCAAATTTCAGCCCATCTCCATTATTACAGCTTGAGATACGATTTTATGAGTGCACACTGTTCGGATTCTAGTGACAGAACCCGTATTCCGACTTCCATGTAAACTTAGGTCCCTTAGACATCTGTTTAGGACTTCGAGCTCTTCATCAAAGTTGTAGAGCTTCCTCTTAGCTTTCCTACAAGGCAAAATTCATGATTATCAGATATCAGGAACTCAAGTTATGGCCAAAATACAGAAATAGTGTCAAATCTCAATAATGCTGAAAATATTCAATTAGGACCAATTTGAGCTCAAACTCACAAAATCATACCAAACTCAATCAATTAAGAATATGGAGAGTGTAAATGACTAAACATAACGGTTTCTTAATGAATAAAATATGTGATTATCAAATTCCCCCACACTTAGCTTTTTGCACTCCTGGGCAAAACTCAAGACCAAAACAAGGACATAAGAGATTAACAAAAATTTAAATTTCGACGACATTCAAGAGCCCAAAATTTTACAATCAAGAAGAACAACCAAAGGTTCAAGGGATCAAAACATTCATGAGTTAACAATTCTCCACATCTCAAACCAACAAGCAAGGTATCTTCAACATGAATCGAGAATGATAGATCTTCACAAGATTCCCTCTCAATCTCTCAAGTGTTTAAAAGGTAGGTATTTCACTCAATTCAACCCATGAAAATTGTACTACCATAAGCTTGCTTATCTTCTACTTCTCCACTACTAAAAACACATGCACACACAAATCATGAGGACTTTATTCAAGGTTATAGTGAGGTCAAGGTAACAGAAGAGGATAAAATGGATATGAGAAGATAAATACCAAAGGGAATAAAAGCAAATAAGAGCTGAGTTCAAATAACAAGCATAAAAGTTCATCCCAACTCTAATGTATATCCCTTTACATATTCATTTCCCAATCCTTTTCTTTTCTTTTTTTTTATATATATATGAACATAACTATATACATACATTTTTTCTCTTTTTTTTTTTAGGCACTCTTTCCTTTTTCAACAACCATTTTGTACACACACCCCCACACTTGTTCAAAAACTCATCCATTAACCAAGCTAATGTTCTTTTATTCCCTAAGATAAAGTAAGAACACGATTTTTCATTTAAGGCACATAATGAGCTAGAAACAAGGAATGGTCAAATAAGCTCAAAGGGGTTAAGTAAAGGAAAATATACAAGGTTAGCAGGAATCGAGAATTTTCAAGAAGTCAAAAGAGTGCTTGATATCATATTGAAAACAAGGTTGGCTATTCGGTTAAACTAGCTAATTAAGAAAGAGGGCCTCAATCATGTTCATGCATGCAAGTGAAATGTAGCCTCAAAAAGAATCAAAGCAAGTTCTAGAGTGGTCATTAACATGAGTGAAAATCACACAAGAAAGAAGAGAATGGCATAAATGTTGAATCCATCCACTAGGCTCAAAATCTCACAAGGTATGCATCCATCAAACTCAATTCATCAATTCAATCATCCATCACCAAGCATATCAGTTCAAGAATGGAGAAAAGTTATTCAATCATGCAATGAACTTTTTCATTTTTTTTTTGATTTTTTTTTACAAAAAAAAAAGCTAAAATCTCTCCCCCACACTTAATATAACATTGCCCTTAATGTGAAAGAGAGATATAGAAAAGAGCAACACAACCTGATAAGAAGTGAATCAACGCCAAGCAGAAAAGAAGCACACTGTCAATGCCGCATCAAACCCTGAAAAGAAATCAAATAATAAAACTTTAATACTTCCACAATTTAATACTAATTAATTACTACCTAAAAAGCAAAACTCCTTACTCTGCCACCAATTAAGATGCGTCTCAAGAGTAAAATTACTCCTTACTCTGCCATCACTAATTGGTTTAATAAGTCCATGACAATCATATCATGCTTTCCAAACAAAACAACAACAAAATTTTTTTTATTTTTTTATTAGGTCAACTATCCTTCCCCCCAACTAGATCACAACATTGTCCTCAATGTTAAAATATAGATGAGTAAAGGATAGAAGATATTACTTGTTAGAGAAAGCTGACACAAATTTAAACAGAAACAAAGTACAATAAAATCAAACCCATTAAAGAGAAAGTTTCAGATCTGGCTTTCTTTTCTTATTACTTCCTTCGCTGCTTCCTGTTGACCAATCTATCTGAGCTAATACCTTATCAGGTACATACTCAAAAGCTTCTAATTTATCAATGAGCTCATCAATAGTGGAGGCAGAGATAAGAAGTTGTCTTGCCGAAGGAGTGATAAATTTCTGTTCCACAGCTTTGTCAAGAAAAGATAACAAAAGATCAAAGAAATTATTAACATTCAACAAACCAATGGGTTTATGGTGGATGTTCAGTTCGGCCCAAGAGACAATTTGAAAAATTTCTTCCAAAGTACCAAAACCACCTGGTAAGACAAGAAATGCATCAGAATTGTCAACCATTGTTTTCATTCGTCCATGCATAGATGTTACCTGAATTTCTTCTCCAACTGTCTTTCCAGTGATGTTATTTTCAGCTAAAGGTTTAGGAATAATACCTAAAACCTGACTACCTCCTATAAAAGTAGCAAGTGATACAGCCCCCATTAACCCACGACAACCTCCCCGATATACAAGATGAATATTCCTCGCAGCAAGTGATCGACCAAGAGTGCTAGCTGCATTTACAAACTCTAATCCCTTCCCATAACTCGACCCACAAAAAACACTGACATTTTTGAGGTTACGAATAGAAGGCCCCATTCTATACTCTTCCTCTCTTTGAGTGTTTCTGAGTTGAAGGAAAATGGAGAAAATGGAGAAAATAGAGTGTTTAAATAAGAAAAAGAATAGAAAGGGGAATAATTGCACCGATAAGGGTAGGTTGGCTGTTGTCAGAAAAGGTTGAAATTAAGAAACACATAATCTTTTCTTTTTTTTTTTTTGTTTTTTTTTTTTTTTTTTTTTTTTTTTGTTTTTGTTTTTGTTTTTGTTTTGTTTTTTTGTTTGAAAGATGACATGAAGAAGAAGAAGAGGATGATATGTACAGATTGTTTGTGGATATGGCTCACATCTGCCTCTGGTTTAACGTCCAGTAACGGCTTAAACGTCTTCTATGAGTCGAGGATAAGCTTCCCATCCAATTTTCTTATAAATTGGCAAACAGGGTCTTTTAGAGTCAGATTCCCAAGACTGTAGCGTTTTTCTTCATCCTTGAAGAGATTCCACAATTTAAGAATTTCATGATGCACCAATCCACAAGAATGCGTCTCAAGAGTCAATAAGATATCATCTAATGACTCCTTACTCAGTCCATTCTTAATGAAGAAAATTTTATCTTCTCTATTTGCGGAAACCATCCCCAAAGTACGACATCGCTTGTTACGCCCATCGTCCACATTTGTGACAGACTTGTAACCTTTTTGCTCTTCTCCTTTTAGAATATGAACTTCTTCCAAGACCGGGCATATATGAGTCAAATGAAATTGAGGACTCACCTGCTAATCGACCTTTGCTTCAATTATCCAGTACATCTTCGGCATACCTTTGTGCATTAACAGTCTCAATCTTTCACATCGAACTTTGTAGATTTTTCTCAGAGCATTTTGAGGAAGAGAAGGAAAATGTTTGCTCAGGTTTGAAAGAATGACATCCTTTTTGAAGGAGAAAAAAGGTTCAGTTATTTTAGGAAACTGAAAAATAAACCGACTTGAGAGTCACGGAGTACCGTATCCGCCACTTAACCGGTAACACAAAGAACTCAAGAACTTGGTTTTCTAGGAATGGTTGAGTCTTTGTCCATTAACTTTAAGCGCATTACCATTCCTAAGATCCTCAATATCTACGGCTCCAGAGGATACACGTGTTTGACAACAAAAGAACCGCGACACCTAGATCTCAATTTTCCAAGGAGTAGGTGCAGATGATAATCTCAAAGCAGAACTTTTTTGACCAATTTTTGCAGCTTTTGCAAAAGGTGTAACAGACCTTGAATAAAGTAGGCCAATAAAATCCATACTGCAAGATTTTTGCAGTTGTTGTCGCTGAAGAAAAAATGACCTCCACATGCTTCCGAGTGACAAAATTTAATGGCACTACCTACCTCATTGTCGGGCACACAACTATTTTTTTTTTCTTTTCCTTTTTTTTTATTCATAATGCGGATGGAGAAGGTTCATCACCTCCACTTCTGCATTCTCTGGAAGTTCATGATACTGTTTGAGGCGGTGTCCATTTACGATGAAAGCTTTGGCAGTGACCTCACTTTTAATCTGAACAGCACCAGAAGGAAAAACCTTAGTAACAATAAATGGTCCATCCCATCTAGACCTTAATTTGCCAGGCATGAGTCGGAGGCGGGAGTTATAGAGGAGAACTTTTTGACCAATCTCAAATGTTTTCCTCAGAATCAACTTATCATGGAAGGCTTTGGTCTTCTCCTTATAAAGTTTGGAACTTTCATAAGCCTCCAAGCGGATCTCCTCCAATTGCTGCAGCTGCAGCTTCCTCTCCATACCTGCTTGATCTGGGTCCAAGTTGCACCTTTTCACCGCCCAGAATGCATGATGCTCAATTTCCACTGGCAGGTGGCAGGCTTTTCCAAAAATAATCCGATACGGAGACATCCCGATTGGTGTCTTATAAGCAGTCCGGTAAGCCCATAAAGCATCCTCAAGCCTCTTGCTCCAGTCCTTTCTGTTAGGTTGAACTGTCTTCTGGAGTATCTGCTTGATCTCCCTGTTGGAAATCTCGGCTTGCCCATTAGTTTGGGGATGGTAAGGTGTAGAAACTCTGTGCAAGACCCCATACTTTTTCATCAAAGCTTCTATGCTTCGATTACAAAAATTTGAACCGTGATCACTGATGATGGCCTTCAAAACTCCAAACCTGCAAAAAATCTGTGATCTAACAAAATCCACAACAACTTTGGAATCATCAGTCAGAGTAGCTTTTGCCTCCACCCACTTGGATACATAATCAATAACTAGCAAAATGTAAACAAAACCAAAAGAAACAGGAAAGGGTCCCATAAAATCAATACCCCATACATCAAATCTCATTCCTTCGAGAAATGTTTCCTGTTCTTTGGCATTGATCATAAGATTTGCAAAACACATATGCATCATGAAATAGAGTGGGCCAATATAATCCAGATTCCAAAACTTTCCTAGCTGTCCTTTGGGGACCAAAATGACCGTCACATGCAAGTGTATGACAAAAGCTAAGAATAGAATGGAATTCATTATCAGGCACGCATCTCCTAATGACTTGGTCACTACAAAATTTCCACAGATAAGGGTCGTCCCACACATAATATTTTGACTCACTCTTCAATTTATCAATCTGAACCTTAATAAAATGTGCAGGGAAAACACCAGCAACTAAGAAATTTATCAAATCAGCAAACCAAGGAGTGTTACCATGCAGCTTGAAAAGCTGCTCATCAGGGAAGACATCATGGATAGGAAAAGTATCTGCCTCCCTTTCAATTTGGCTTAGGTGATCAGCCACTAAATTCTCCGCTCCACTTTTATCACAGATTTCAATATCGAACTCTTGGAGGAGCAAAATCCACCTAATCAACCTAGGCTTTGCATCAAGCTTCTTCAGGAGAAACTTCAAAGCTGTATGATCTGAAAACACAACCACTCTAGAACCAAGCAAATATGATCGAAATTTGTCTAAAGCAAAAACAATTGCTAAAAGTTCCTTTTCAGTGGTGGTGTAGTTGACTTGTGCAGGATCTAAAGTTCTTGAAGCATAGGAGATGACATGAGATATTTTGCCGACCCTTTGTGCAAGAACAGCTCCTAAAGCATAATTAGAGGCATCACACATGAGCTCAAATGGGAATGTCCAATCTGGTGGCTGGATGATAGGTGTACTGGTCAGTGCTTGCTTCAAGTGATTGAAGGCATCCTTGTATTTCTGGTCAAAATAGAACTCCACTTCTTTTTGTAGCAAGTTAGATAGTGGAAGAGCAATTTTGCTAAAATCTTTTATGAATCACCTATAGAAACCTGCATGACCAAGGAAAGAACGAACCTCCCGCACGCATGTGGGGTAAGATAGGCATGAAATAACATCTATTTTTGCAGGATCTACCTCAATACCCTTGCTAGATATTATATGCCCTAAAACTATGCCTTGCTCTACCATGAAATGACATTTCTCAAAATTCAGAACAAGGTTAGCCTTAATGCATTTATGCAAAACCTGAGTCAAACTATCCAAACATGCATCAAAGGAAGAGCCATAGATGTAACACCCCAAATTTTAGACTATGTTGCAAGAGCTGACAGAATCACACTACTCTGTGTTTTCTGTGCATTATAAAAATAATTTGATTATTCCGATACTATTTGTGATTATTTTGTGTGATTTGCTCCTGGTCAAGAAAATAATAATTTTCGGGCCGGGGAAATTCTTGTCTGATTATTTAGAGACGGGGGATCTTACTTAACCCGAATCTGAGTAACACAGAAAAGAATCTCTTAATTTTTAGAATTTATCTGTAAAATAATTCTATTTTACTGATAAATATATGTTGCTTGATGCATAGCTGTTATTGCTATGAATTATTTTGACCGGTATAGTTTAATTTGCCATTATACTCAACCGACCAAAATTCTGGAATTCCCAATTCGACCAAAATTCTTGGGATAAGATCCCAACCTGACAGAAGTTCCTCAAGATTTCCTCTAACTGTTTTCATTTCAAGTCTATTTCGACAAGTCTATTTCGATAATCCAAGATTTTTGAAGATCTTGACACCGACAGAATTCGGACAAGGTCCAAATACTTTTGAAGACATGTTTCTAACATTTTGATCCCGTCGGATTTAATTAATAAGACTACATGTAAGCATATGCTAATGGTGAGTTGAATCCGACACCTTCAGAGCATTTTCCCGACAACATCAATCGGTAGTTCGACAAAACCCAAAATACCTTAAGACTGGATGAAACTGATTCTCAATTCTTGAATCGAATCAAAGATTTTGGTTATTATGGTATGGCCTCTTCCGACAAAGACCATCTATTCCGACCAAGACCATCTTTCCGACAGAAGACCATCTATTAAAAACATGGGAGAAGTCCTCAGGTTCGACAAAGCGATGGACGTTCTGTTAGCAAAGAATCAGTTAAGAACAATATGGTTCTCCTTTTCCCTAAATCTTGTTAGACGATTCTACAAATCAAAATGAAGATGTTTATATTCATCGAAATATACCTTTTAAAACAATGCCAAAGTCCGTCGAAATAGGATCTTTTAAGACAATGTCATATCCATCGAATTTGGACTTCTATCCAAATACGTCGAATTTAATCTTCTTACTATTTGGTACCATGTTAAAATCCGTCGAATTGGATCTTTTAATTATTAAGTACCAAGTTAAAATTTGTCGAGTGAGGATGCTCATGTCTGTTGAGTTAGAATGTCAATTTTCGTCGAGTGGGGATACCAATGTCCGTCGAATTTGAATGATAATGTTCGTTGAATTATGGTGCTAACGACCGTCGAGTAAGAATTCCTGATTTCAGTAGAAAAACTTCTCTAATGTCAAAATCCATCGAATTTGATCTTCTGACCATATAGTATTTCGTCGATTCGACAATTGGAAGATTTCTCCAACATCAACATCTGTTCGACGAATTAGGATATTTGTTGACCTTTTCAAGTTCATCCGACAACCTTTCATTTTCGTTTGACGAATCACCATTCGACGAGTTCTCATCCGACAACACTTGATTTTAACCATTCTTGGGAAATGATGTTCTCCCATCTTACCGAATTTTGTTATGTCATTTTTCGTCGAAAATTTCCCTGAAACTCACGTTCATGCAAAGCAATTTGGAGGGGTTCTACGTCGGCCACGTAGCGCTTGAAGGAGGTTCTACAAGGTTCTTGAACAATCCAATAACCTTGAAAGTCAAATGAATGACATCACCACGTGCATTCGAATAAGATATTTTACTTCATATAAATCCTAAACTTTATTTAAGCTTATCCCACTAAGAACCGCCTCATAATTTCACTCTCATAAATTACATTTTCTCTCACATCAAAAACAAGTATTCATCTTTTTCTCTCAAATCCCATGAACCTGAGCATCATTTTTCTTCCTTTTCTCTCCATTTCATCCTCACAAATTCACCTTCTCTCACCCAAAGACTTCACTCCATTTTCTCTCAAAATGGTTTACGACCATGCATAGTCAAATTCTTTATCTTTCTTCAAAATTCTCCAAATAGCAAAAGCTCTCAAATTTCCTTCTTCTTTTCTTCTCCAACCTCACGGCCTTCCACCCTCTTTCCATCAATCACTCTTCTATAATTCTAAACTACCTTATTTCTTGCTTTCCTACTTCATTTCAAGACATTTTGTAGTTAAAACCTAAGCCTAAATCATCTATTTTTTTATCTTGTTCTTCAAAGCTCAAGTTTGAAGCCTTGAAGGTAGGATTCTTTAATCTTCATATTTCTCTTCATTTCAAAGTTCTAATCATGATTTTAATCCATGATTATTTTAGTTTAGAGCCTTAGGTATTAATATTGTATGTTTTCTTTGTTTTTTTAAGAAGCTCTTGGTGGAGAAAATTTGATTGAAGGAGACATACAAGGAACTTGGAGGTTCTTCAAGAGGTAAGAGGGAGATTACCCTCATCAACCATGTGTTGGTGGTGAGGAATGTTTGTGTTGTGGTGAAGAAATCCATAAGGATTCATTCACTTGATTGTTTATTGTTTTTCCTAATTATGATTGATTATATGTGCAAGCATGTCTAATAGCTTTAATGGTTTGTATGTGTTTTATGATTGCTTTAAAATATGGTATGTGTTCATAGATGCATGATAAATATTGTAGCATGTAAATAACATACAAGGATCTGCATGAGTGTTCCAAAGAACACAAATCCAAGCTCACGGCCTCAAGGCAAAGAAGAGAACCAAAATGTTCTCATTATTTTTCTAAAGTGAAATTTAATTAACTTAGGAAAATTAATAAGATATAGATTTGTTTAGATCAAGGAAAAATGAAATTAGAGATCAAATGGCATAAATATAGATTTCGGCCAACATGCCAAAGCCAAGCAATGATGATTTCTAAAATTATTTCCAAACCATTATTTAAAACAATGATTTAATGAATTTAGATAATACAATAAATTTGACATTTATTTAGAAGATAAAAATAAATAAATAAATTTATGCGATTTATAAACGATTTATAAAAACAACGGAATTGTGAAAATGCGATAAAATTTCTACGCGATTGACCCATATTGTATATCTTTCTTTGTCGGGAAAATGTGAACCCGTACAGGCTTTGAAACAGTATTTGTCCGGTGGGACTTACTGTATATTTTTGCCATGAGGGCAAGCCATGAGGGCAAATTTTTATATGCTATGAGGGCATTTGCGTAAATACGCATATTTTATACCATTGAGGGTATTTTGGTAATTTTTTATTTTTGATCATGCATTGAGTTAATGCCAATTTTGGTGGATTAATTGATGAGGTGAATCACATCGTATTGTCGGTGCGATAAGCGTAGTGTGGTTCAATTTTGAATGAACTTGGAGACATTAGTGTGCATAATTCCATATGTGGTCAGGGGGTAGCTCCTTCTGGGCCGTGGTACGTGGTAACACACTAGTGTTCTCGACAAGCACTATACTTAATCGAGATTTGAGAGGACTATTTTTACTGCCTGTAGTTACACGATGTTGTGACTGTGTACTACGCCATGGTGTTTTAGTGGGCTATAGACACAAAGTATTGACAGTGCAATAGCAATCACAACGATCAGTTATAGACACAAAGTGTTGACAGTGCAATAGCTGGTTGGGGTAGTCAAGCTATAGACACAAAGGGTGGACAGTGCAATAGCTGGCTGGGCAGTATTATTAGAACTTTCAGATCATTCCCTCTGATATTGATGTGTGTGTTGTAGCTCCATGGAGTAGGATCGTGTCATATTGCATATGTCTATATGTGGTACATTATTATTGTTTATTGGTGATCTTTTATCTGTGATCTTTTATTTGTGATATTATATGTTGTTATTGTATTTAATCTTTATTTTATATTATTATGATTTACTGTTATGGCATTTTATATGGTATGAATTGTTATATCTATCCTGATAATGTTATTGCTGTTTATTTAATTACAATATATGCTTATTAGAATTAATTGTAAATTGATAACATGACTAAATTTGTGATATCTGTGTGTATGGAATGACCTTGTCATTTGAATCATTTTTTTTGCTACCGTACTGGTATTGGTGAAAGGGGATCTCACCTCTTTACTGTATTACTTGTTGTGTTTGTATTCGTTAAATTTATATAGTAGGCGGAGCACATTCTTAAACCTATGGGAGACAATATTCTGAAGACGGTGACGGCGTCAAGGAGTGGTCTTCCAGACTTCAATAGGATGCAGTTGGTGAAGAAGCAGGACATGTAGGTTGGGTTTTTTTCTCGTTAGTGTTGTTACCGTGCTATTAGTAGTAACCTTCATTGGGTTTGCTACTGTTTCTCTGAGTCTGTAAATGTTATGTTTCAAATTGTTGTTGAATATTTTGTGGCATATATGACATGTGTATAAATCAATTCAATATAATTTCTGTTTTACTTATAATTTTTGGTAAGTTTATATTTCCGCAAAAAAAGAAATTTTAAAATTTAACTTTTAGAATTCAAAGCTTTTATAAAATGATTTAATTTGGTTTTATGTTTTATTTAAAAAAAATGTGACGCCCTATGGAGGGTGTTACAATAGACAGTAAAGTCATCCATGAATACATCCACGCAATTTTCTAAAAGGTCAGAAAATATACTTACCATACACCATTGAAAGGTGCCTGGAGCGTTGCACAGACCAAAAGGCATCCTTCTGTATGCAAATGTGCCAAATGGGCAAGTGAAAGTAGTTTTATCTTGGTCTTCTGGGGCTATATGGATCTGAAAATAACCTGAATATCCATCCAAGAAACAGTAATGCGACTTGCCAGCTAGTCTCTCTAACATCTGATCAATGAAAGGTAATGGGAAATGATCTTTCTGGTAGCTTGGTTAAGTCGTCTCGTAATCAATGCAAACACATTGCCACTGTTTTGAATTCTTGTGGGTAGTAGCTCATTGTTCGATTTTCAACTCTTTGTGACCCCGATTTCTTTGGAACAACTTTGCAGGGCTCACCTATTTACTATCAGATATGGGATAAATAATGCCGACTTGCAGTAGCTTGGTAACTTCCTTTTTTACCACATCCAGAGTCAGGGGGTTCAGTCTCCTTTGGGGCTGCCGTACTGGTTTAGTATCTTCCTCCAACAAAATCCTATGCATGCATGTGGAGGGACTGATACCAGGAAGATCTGCAAGTGTCCATCCGATGGCTTGTTTATTCTGCCTCAAAACCTGTAGTAATTTTTCTTCTTGATCAGGTTGCAAATTTTTAGCAACAATCACAGGCAGCTTCTCACCATCTTCCAAATATGCATATTTAAGATGGTCCGGCAAAATCTTTAATTCTAAGGATGGAGGTTGTACAATGGAGGGCAGCAAGCTGTTTGAAATAACTAACTCAGCAATATTAAATTCAACATACTCCTGACTCTCATTTTCACATGCTACATCATTCAAGTCAGCAGCTACATCACCACTCATAACTGCATAAATCTCAGCACATGCAGCACATGGTACAATATCACAAACCGACATGTTTTCACAGTGCAATGTAATCCGAAAAATCAAGAATATCGGAAATTCAAGCATAAATATCAGCATAAGCATCGTCAACTAGCATATCAATCACATCAACATGGAAAATAGAATGCTCCTCTAGGGGATGTCTCATGGCCTCAAAAATGTTAAATTGTACCACATCGTCACCAAATTCCATGGAAAGGGTGCCAGAGTGCACATCTATCTTAGTCTTGGCTATCTTGAGGAAAGGTCTGCCTAGGATCAATGGAGCATGGTTTGTTGAAGACTCATCTTCCATGTTCAGAATATAGAAGTCCGCTGGAAAAATTAGCTCATTCACCCGAACTAACACATCTTCTAGCACTCCTGCAGGATGAGCAGTGGTCCTATTTGCCAACTGAATCACTATACCAGTAGGTTGCAAAGTGCCAATGTTCAAGGACTGATATATTGACATAGGCATGACATTAATCGAAGCACCCAAGTCTAGCATTGCATGTTCAAATTTGGAGTTACCTATCGTGCAAGGAATTGTGAAAGTTCCAGGATCTTTGCATTTTTGTGGCATGCTTGGTAGAATCATTGCAGAAACATTTCTGCCCATGCTTATTTTCTCAGTACCCTTAAGTCTTCTCTTGTGAGTACACAACTCTTTGAGGAATTTGGCATACTTGGGAATCTGCTTGATTGCATCAAGGAGGGGAATATTGATTTCCACCTTCCTGAATGTGTCCATGACTTCTCTTTCTATTTCTGTTTGCGCAGTATGCTTGGACTGTGTGACTCTGTTTGGAAAAGGTAGTAGAATGGCCAGATTTGAATTCTCTACACATTTCTTCTGTGTCACAGATTTTTGGATTGAGCTATCCACTTTTTTTCTGTTTCTAGTCACCTTCTGGTTGCTGCACTTGTAGTTTAGGATGTGGTGGAGTAGGACTGTCAACTTCTCTGCCACTTCTCAAGCTAATGGCACTTACATTGCCTTTTGGGTTATTGACTGTTTGTGAAGGCAATTGGTTCGACCCTTGACTTTTCAACTCACTCAGAGTGGTTGCCATCTGCCCAATTTGAGTTTGTAAATTCTGGATGGTGGCATTGACATTCTGCTGAAACTGTTTCATCAAGTCTTCGAAAGGTTCCTCTTCTCGGGTGGGCTGGCTTTGGAGCAATTAGTGGAGAAATTTCTTGCATGGGTGGCGGCACAGGTTGTGCTTGCCTAAATGCAAGTGGTTGGTACTTGTTGCTAGGGCCTGTAGCTTGGTATCTAAACTGCGGTTGCTGCTGTTGGTAGGGCTGTTGTTGTTGTTGACCAGAATTTCCATATCTCAGGTTGGGATGGTCCCTCCAGCCAGGGTTATAGGTATTAGAAAATGGATCATATCTGGGCTGCTGCTGTGATTGCTGATATTGGGGTCTACCAGGAAAAATACCAGCTGCTGCAACAGATTGCTCTGGAAAAATAAAACCACCATCCTGAAGTGTGGGACATGCATCAGTAGGATGAGATGAACAAGAGCAAATGCCACACACAGTTGCAGCCATCTGCATTGGTGCTTGTTGTCCCACTGCTAACTGCCTCACCAAAGAAGTTAATTCATCAAGTCTGTGTTCCATTCTCTGTTGGTCTACATGAGATGATTGAATCTCATTGACTCCTCTAGTTAAAGTAATAATTCGTGTGCCAAATTGTTGGGTGTTGGCTGCCATGTTTGCTATCAAATCTCTCGCTGCTGCAGGGGTCTTGTCTACTAAGGCTCCTCCAGAGGCAGCATCCACCATGCTTCTGTCATTTGGCAGCAAGCCTTCATAGAAATATTGAATTAAGAGTTGATCGGTGATTTGGTGGTGGGGACAGCTCGAGCACAGCTTCTTGAATATTTCCCAATATTCATGCAAGGTCTCTCCTGTCATTTGTCTTATGCCACATATATCTTTTCTAATGGCAGCAGCTCTAGAGGCAGGGAAAAATTTCTCTAAGAACAACCGCTTCATGTCAGTCCAACTTGTCACTGAACCTGGTGAAAGATAAAATAACCAATCCTTGGCTGTATCAGCAAGTGAGAAAGGAAATGCCCTCAGCTTGATGTGCTCTTCTGAGATCCCATGTGGCTTCATTGTTGAACAAACCACATGGAACTCCTTTAGATGCTTATGGGGATCCTTACCTACAAAATCGTGAAACTTGGGCAACAAATGTATCAATCTAGGTTTTAACTCAAAATCAGCATCAAAATCTGGGTATTGAATACACAAAGACTGGTTAGTTATATCAGGAGCAGCAAGTTCCTTAAGAGTTCTATTCTGTATGTTATTAGCCATGGTTTCGGAATTATTCAAGATCTCAAGTTCACTCCCAATATTAAGATCAAAATCAGAAGCAATTCTTGCACGTAGCCTACGAGCTCTAATCAACCTATGCAAGGTTCTATCAATCTCAGTCAAAATTATAACCGAAGTTATTACCTAAGCTTGTAGCACAGTGACAACACCGGATCATCTCCATGAGAATTGTAGATGCAATTTAATCAAATTAAGTGAAAGTTTAGCAAAGGGGGGTTTGACAGTTTCAGATCGCACTTAACAAAATTAAAGGAAGAAATAACAATTAAAGAGCAGTCAATTTAGAAACCTATCCAAGATTGGGTGGATTCAATCATAGACCCTTCATAGAACACTTGAAGCGCAATTGAATTGTTAATTTGGATCTAACTGAGATCTCTGCATCAAATCCAGAATTCATACTAAACGATCGTCTAGAATTCAATTAACAAGTGATAAACACAAATCCGCAATCACATCATTCACGAAGATCTATGTTAATTTCAAGTACCAAATTCAATTAACTTAGGCACAAATCAGTAACCTAACCTTTTCAATTCTGTGATTAATTTAGATCAATCAGTTCTAAGTTTCATCACAAATCTCAATCTTCATTTATGTGATTAGTTTAGATCAATTAGTTCTAAGTTTCATCACAAATGTCAATCTTAAACCAAGATCAAATCAGATCAACATAAATAGAATCACCATTCATGCATTCAAGATCAAGAAGAAGAAAAAAAGAAGAAGAAACGAGAAATTCAATTACAAATCAAATACAATACATAACCAAGGTCTCAAGAATCCAAACCACAATCTCTTCAAGAGTTCTAAATTGACCGAAAGTAGCTTAGCCCTCCATTACCATGAAGGGGAGCATCAAAATATACAAAAGCTATGAGAAACTATAAAGAAACAAGAAGAAACTATGAGAGAAATGAAGGAGAATACAACTTGTCATTCATGATAACCAATGGTGCCTTTTATAGAAGTCTAGGGTAACAAAAGGACAAAGGGGAGTGGGTGGATGAGTGGGTTGGTGGAGTGGAGTGGTTGAGTGGAGTGGTTGAGTGGGTTGGTGGAGTGGAGTGGTTGAGTGGGTTGGTGGAGTGGAATGGTTGAGGACGAAAATTTCTTGTCTGACTTGGAAGCCAAAAACGACCGACTATACTTTAGATCCATGAAAAGTACTCTTCATTAAAGTTGTAGATCTTTGTCTTGGCTATAACATGCATATCTGGATCATCCAATTTGGCTTCCTACAGCCCAAGATATGACCCAAATACCACAGGTTGTTCAAACCCAACTTTAGCACATCTGTTCCGACTTGCAAGCCCAAACTGACCCATTAGACTTCATTCTTTCAAAAGGTGTTCTTCATGAAAGTTGTTTATTTGGGTCTTGACTATCAACTATCCAAATTTCAGCCCATCTCCATTATTACAGCTTGAGATATGATTTTATGAGTGCACACCGTTCGGATTCTAGTGACAGAACTCGTATTCTGACTTCCATGTAAACTTAGGTCCCTTAGACATCTGTTTAGGACTTCGAGCTCTTCATCAAAGTTGTAGAGCTTCCTCTTAGCTTTCCTACAAGATAAAATTCATGATTATCAGATATCAGGAACTCAAGTTATGGCCAAAATATAGAAACAGTGTCAAATCTCAATAATGCTGAAAATATTCAATTAGGACCAATTTGAGCTCAAACTCACAAAATCATATCAAACTCAATCAATTAAGAATATGGAGAGTGTAAATGACTAAACATAAGGGTTTCTTAATGAATAAAATATGTGATTATCAAGTATGCCACTCCAAATGCTAGAGACATCTGATCTAGCATCAGAAGGCCAGCTATACAAACACAGACTTTTGATATCAAGCTCGCTATTATCCAGATGGTTCAGAATAATTTGTAATTTACGGATCTACCCCATAAAGATCCTAATGCTCATCTAGCCAACTTTTTGGAGATTTGTGATACTTTCAAGCATCAAGGGATGACTGATGATGCAGCTCATTTGAGTCTCTTCCCTTTTTCTTTGAGGGATAGGGCCAAGGCCTGGCTTCGATCCTTACTTGAGCATTCCATCACTACTTGGGAGGAACTGGCGCAAAAGTTTTTGGACCGATTCTTTCCTCCCATGAAGGCAATGAAATACAGGAATGACATCTTGTCTTTCAGTAAGTTTGAGGGAGAGACTTTATATGAGGCATGGGAGTGATTTAAGGAGTTGCTAAGGAAGTGCCCACATCATGGTATAGCAAAATGGATGTTGGTACATACTTTCTATAATAGCTTGACAACATCCATTCGATCTATAATTGATGCTACAGTTGGAGGGGCTCTCATGAGTAAGACTGTAGATGCAGCTTATAACCTTTTGGAGGAAATGACTAATAATAACTATCAGTGGCCACAGAGAAGGTTACTCCTAGGACAATAGTAGCCGGTATACATGAAGTTGATGCTCTCACATCACTTACAGCTTAAGTGGCAGTTCTCTCTAAGAAGTTTGACATAATAGGAGTCAATTTAGTAGCAAGTGGATCCAATAACTTAGCTGAGATTTATGATCATTGTGGAGACCTTCACTCAACTTCTAATTGTACAGCTAGTTTGGAAAGTGTGCAATATACCAGTTAATTCCGTCGGCCGAGTCACAATAATGTTTTTGGTAACACTTACAACTCTAGTTGGTGGAACTATCCTAATCTCTCGTGGGGTAGAAATGCTTAAGGCCCTTCCTCTTCTTCTTATCATCCTAGAGAAGCACCCCGTGCTCCACCAGGTTTCCAACAACAGAGCTCCCCTCAAGCCAAAACTTCAACATCAACTTCAACTTCCAATTTGGAGAAGATGTTTGCTCAATTCATGACTAGCCAACAAGACTATATGAACAAGACTGATTCAAGGCTAGCCTCCCACGATGCTTTGATGCAAAGTCAACTAACTTCCTTGAGGAATCTTGAGACTCAGGTTGGCCAACTTGCCCAAGCTTTAAATAATAAGCCCCTAGGGAGTTTTCCAAGTGACACCATCAACAATCCTACGGGTGCCTCTAATGAGCATTGTAAGGCCATATCATTGAGGAGTGGGAAGGAAATAGAAGGAAATACAAAGACCAAACTACTTGAAGAGGAAGTTAAGGTGGCACAAGATGAAGTGGTTATGAGCAAAGAGGTTGAGAAAAATGAGGAAATTACAAAAGGGAAGGTTGAAGACAAGAAGAAGGAGGACAAGCTGTATACACCACCTTCACCTTTCAAGAAATTTCACATTAACATACCATTTGCTGAGGCTTTAGAAGAAATGCCTAGTTATGTGAAGTTCATGAAGGACATCTTGTCCAAGAAGAGAAAACTTAGGGATTATGAGACTGTAGCTCTCACAGAGGAGTGTAGTGCCATCTTACAAAATAAGCTACCTCCCAAGTTGAAAGACCCAGGGAGCTTCACCATTCCATACACCATCGGGAGTCAATTCTTTGTAAAAGCCTTGTGTGACCTAGGGGCTAGCATAAATTTGATGCCTTTATCCATCTTCTAACGGCTAGGTTTGGGGGAGGTGAAGCCGACTTTGGTTACTTTGCAACTAGCTGACCATTCTTTCACGTACCCTAAGGGAGTCATAGAAGATGTCTTGGTCAAGGTGGACAAGTTCATCTTCCCAGCTGATTTCATCATCCTAGACATGGAGGAAGACCACAATGTACCTTTGATTCTTGGGAGGCCTTTCCTAACCACTGGTAAGACTATGATTGATGTTCAAAAAGGTGAGGTCACTATGTAAGTCAATGATGAGAAGGTAACCTTTAACATTTACAAAGCCATGAAATTTCCAAATGATCATGAAGAATGTTCTTACCTAGGTATGAGTGATCAAGTAGTCAATATTGTATTCCATACTAATTTTACTGATGATCCCCTTGCTTTATCATTAACATCCATATATGAGCATATAGATAGGGATGATGTTATGGAATGTATTAAACTGCTTGACTCATCTGCTAAGTTTTACAATAAACTGAGTTTTGAACCATTGAACATACCTTCTGACAAGCCTATTCTCCAGCCTTTCGTAATCACTCCACCCAAGTTAGAGCTCAAGCCATTGCTTGTTCATTTGAGGTATTCATACTTGGGGGAGTCATCCACATTGCCATTTATTATTTCCTCATCTTTGTTAGGGGAGCAAGAATCTAAGTTGCTTAAAGTGCTCAAGGAGTATAAACAGGCCTTGGGGTGGTCTATTGCTGATATTAGAGGCATTAGCCCCACCATCTGCATGCATAAAATATTGCTAGAAGCTGATCATAAGCCAACCATTGAACATCAAAGGCACCTCAATCCCATCACGAAAGAGGTTGTCAAGAAGGAGATTATCAAGTGGCTAGATGCAGGCATCATATACCCTATTTTTGATAGCAAATAGGTAAGCCCAATTCAGTGTGTGCCAAAAAAAAGTGGATTGATGGTGGTAGCCAATGAGAATAATGACTTGATTCCCACCAAGACTATCACTAGATGGCGCATATGCATAGATTATAGGAGGCTTAACACTGCAACCTGGAAAGATCATTTCCCATACCATTTATTAATCAGATACTGGATAGGTTAGCAAGTCGTGTGTTTTACTACTTCCTTGAAAGGTACTCGGGTACAATCAGACTGCTATTGCCCTAGATAATCAAGAAAAAATGACTTTCACTTGCCCATATAGCACTTATGCTTTCAGAAGAATGCTTTTTGGGTTGTGCAATGCCCCGACTACCTTTCAGAGATGTATGATGGCTATCTTCACCGATATGGTGGAGAACTGCTTGGAGATATTCATGGATGACTTCTCTATCTTTGGTGATTCATTTGACGAGTGTCTTTATAATTTGGCCCTTATGTTGCAAAGGTGTGAGGAGACAAACTTGGTGCTTAATTGGGAGAAGTGCAATTTTATGGTCCAAGAGGGCATAATACTTGGCCATAGAGTGTCACCTAAAGGAATGGAAGTGAATAGACCTAAGATTGAAATGATTGAGAAACTTTCGCTACTAATTTCAATGAAAGGAGTTCGGAGTTTCCTTGGGCATGCTAGATTTTACCGAAGTTTTATCAAAGATTTTTCCAAGCTTGCCAAACCACTATGCAACTTGCTAGAAAAAGGTGTGTCCTTCAAGTTCGATGAATTATGTATGGAAGCCTTTGTGGAATTGAAGAAAAGACTTATTTCAACACCCATTATCACTACTCCTGATTAGACCCTACTATTTGAGCTGATGTGTGACGCAAGTGACTACGCAATTGGAGCATTATTGGGCCAAAGGAAGAACAAAATCTTTCATTCCATTTATTATGCAAGCCAGACACTCAATGATGCACAGTCGAACTACACCACTATTGAGAAAGAGCTCTTTGCAGTTGTCTTTGCTTTTGACAAATTCCAGGCATATTTGGTTGGTACTAAAGTCATTGTCTTCATGGATCACTTGGCCATCAAGTATCTAGTGAGCAAAAAGGATGCCAAGCCAAGGTTGATTCATTGGGTTTTATTACTACAAGAGTTCGACCTTGAGATTAGAGATCGAAAGAGTGTTGAGAATCAGGTGGCTGACCATCTTTCCAAGTTGAAAAATGAGAAATATCAACAGGACCCAGCTTTGATTCGTGAGACTTTTCTAGATGAACAATTATTTGCTGTGTTCGCTAGTTCAGAACCATGGTATGCTGACTATGCCAACTACATTGTGAGTGGATTGGTGCAATCAAAATTATCTAATCATTAGAAGAAATTCCTTCATGACATCAGATTCTATGTTTGGGATGAGTCATATCTCTTTTAAATAGTGTGCTAATCAGGTGTTTAGAAGGTGCATTCCTATGGAGGAGACTAGTGCTGTACTCGAGCAATGTCATGCTTCACCTTATGGGGGTCACTATAGGGGTGAACAAACAGCAGCTAAGGTGTTGCAATCTGGCTTTTATTGGCCTTCTCTGTTTCGAGATGCTCACTCATTTGTAGCTAAGTGTGATAGATGTCAAAGGACCGAAAACATCTCAAAGAGGAATAAGATGCCCTTGAGCTCTATTTTTGAAGTTGAAATCTTTGATGTGTGGGCCATAGACTTTATGTGGCCCTTTGTATCTTCTTTTGGTAACCATTACATTCTTGTAGCAGTGGATTATATGTTAAAGTGGGTGGAAGCTTGTGCCCTACCTACTAGTAACTCCAAAATGGTCCTTATTTTTCTTAAAAAGAACATTTTCACAAGGTCTGGCACTCCTCGAGCTATTATTAGTGATGAAGGATCACATTTCTGCAACAAGTATTTTGCTTCTTTACTTACCAAATATGGGGTGACACATAGGGTAGCCACCGCATACCATCGACAATCAAGTGGCCAAGCAGAGGTTTCTAATAAATAGTTGAAGAGGATTATTGAAAAAACTGTGAGCCCTTCTAGGAAGGAATGGTCTAAGAAGTTGGATGATGCTCTCTGGGTGTACCACACTGCTTACAAAACCCATCTTGGCATGTCTCCATATCAACTGGTCTTTGGCAAGGCTTGCCATCTTCCTGTTGAACTTGAGCACCACACTTACTGGGCCATCAAAAGATTGAATTGGGATTTTGATGCTTATGGGGAGAAAAGATTGTTGCAACTGAATGCACTTGATGAATTCTGCTTGCATGCCTATGAAAATGCCAAGATATACAAGGAAAATGTAAAGAAGTGGCATGACAAGCATATTATTCTAAGAAACTTTGCACTAAGACAACAGGTTCTCTTATTTAACTCAAGGCTGAAACTATTTTTGAGCAAGCCCAAATCCAAGTGGTCAAGTCCATTTCTGGTTGTGGAAGTGTTTCCTCATGGTGCCGTAACCTTAGAAGACCGATTTCAAAGTCAACCTTTAAGGTCAATGGCCAACGGCTCAAGCCCTACATAGGTGGTGAGGTGGAGAGACACGAAACCTCACTTACCCTTGTTCCTCCATCTTGAAAGTCAGACAAGTCCAGCCAGCACTATAAATAAGGCACTTTTTGGGAGGCAACCTAATTTCTTAACTCTATCTCTTAGTTTAGGGCAATTTTATGCATGATTGAAGAGTGTTTCTTTATGTTTTGAGTTGTTTTTGATTAAGTTAATAGTTTTTGCTTTTCAATTTTAATGCCTTGCTATTTGTACATATTATGATATTATTTCTTAGCTTTTTCTGAGAGAGGAGAATGTGATAGAGCCATGAAAATAGGTTTTGATGGTTGTTCTGCTTAATTTTGCAGTCTTGTAACCCACGCCTAAGCATATCTTTTCGACGCCTAGGTGTGGAGGTCTCAGCCTCAACAAGGTGGAAATTCCAGAGAGTCCCACACCTAGGCGTGGATGTCTCGACCTTATCAGGGATTTTGTCCTGAGAGTCTCACGCCTAAGCGTGAATTTATCACACTTAGGCTTAGTGTTGCTGCCTTTTTTTTAAAAAATATTACTAGTTTCACGCCCAGGCTTGAGTTTATCACGCCTATGCATGATGAGGGCTGTTGCACAAAACACAACCCCCTTTCACAGAACGCACGAAGCCCTCATCTCTCATTATCCCTAATTCCCCATTTTCCCCTTCTGCACCAAACCCTCCTCTCCCAACTCATTTCCTCCCCACCACTTCATACCAACACACCAGCCACCTATTGCTCTGCTCGTGGCCAACCTCTCCTAAACCCGTGCTCACCTACCTCTAACCCCTTCCAAACTCAACCCCGCCCCTAGCCACCACCACCGTGACCATCCTTACTTCGTGCGTAACCGGCCCGTAACCACCGTGACCAACGCCATGACCACCGTGACCATTCGTTCTTCTCGCTCATAGCCACCGACCCCTACTTCCCTTCTCCATCCCACCACATTTCTATTCTTCACCCACCTTTCTTCACCGAACCTCTACCTCCTGTTCTCTCTCTTCAGCCATTCTCACCTCCTCCTTATTGTTTGCCATTTAGGTATTGGTGCCCTACTTTATTTTGTTTGAATCGCCTAAGGTTAGGTTTTATTTTTTTAATTTAATTTAATTTTATTTTTATTTTCTTCATTTTAGTGATGTTTATTTATCATGTGTTTAATCTTGCCTTATTTCTTACTTTGTAATATGTATGCTTGTGTAGTCTCTGTAGTGTGGTGCCGAGTCTGGATTCTGTGTTGTTGATACTAAGTTGGTTTAGGGGTTTGTTGTGCATAGTACATTCAGCATTTAAAAGATGTTTGCTGAGTTAGAAGATATTTGTTCAATAGTGATTATGGGTGTCTTTTGAAATCCATATTGTTGATACTGCACTGTTTTGGAAATTGAATTCTATATTGCTGATTAGTGATTATGCTTGTCTTCTGTATTCTTTATTGTGACCTTTGCATGACTGAGTTGGATCTAGTTTTATGTTATTTTCTAGCTAGGTTTGGGGGTGGCCATGGGTTGAGTATTTAGCTGGATCAATCTTCATTTTTAATGGTTCTGCCTTGTGCTGTTGATTGAGTTGATACTTGTTATTAATTGGTGAATGATTCAATTGGAACTTATTCTTCATTGTCTATTTCAATGGTACTAATTAGCACAAGCTCTTTTTAGGTCTGCCCTAATCAAGTCAAAGCACCAATGCAAAATTGTTGAGGCTGGGTCAAGTCATGTAGACGACACTGATGAGATTCCTGTCTATGACCCAGCTTTCTTCATATCTCAAGAGGCTTTTGACTATTTCTGGCAGCATTTGAAGAAGATTAATATCATTCCTGAGAGGGGGTTCCATGGCATCAATGTGGCGCGTTACCCAGCCATCTCTAACGTCACTGATGCACTCCACTGGAAAAATTTTGCACAGCATCCTGCTGAGGAACCAGTGGCATCAGTAGTTAAGGAGTTTTACGCTAACGCCTATGCTAATAAGCATTCTTTTACAACTACCAGAGTCAGAGAGAGGACTGTCACTTACTCTGTTGAGCGCATTAGTCAGGTCTTGTACCTTGGCCCTCCCCCGCTGGTATGTGCGTACAAAACTTTACAACTACCAGAAGAGGAGGGCGGCACCCCTTTTGCGACAGTCATAAATGCTATATGTGATCCTAACTTTCCTGATCAAGTGTAGCGGAACACTGATAATTCGATCCGCTTCATCAAACAGGAAAGTCTGCGTAAGGAGCTGCGGTCATGGAACCACTTCATATGTTCTTCCGTGTTACCCGCTTAGCATAGGCCAGAGATTTACCCGAAGCGTGCATATATGCCGTATGCAATCCACACTCTTCAGCCGGTGGACACTGTGCAGATCCTATATGATCACATCCGGCTTTGCATTACAAAGAAGCTCAAATCTTTGTTCTTTCCTTTTCTCATATGTGCGTTGTGTCAGAAATCTAAGGTGTCATGGAAAGACACAGAAGTTTGCTTAAAGTTGAAAACTTCCATGACTAAGAGGGCGGTGCAAAGCATCATGACTGCCCAAGAGAGGCGTAAGCACGCCCCAGTCCAGCCTCCTGCTGCAGATCTCGAGCTAGCCTCTGAAAAGCCCCACAGCCTATTTTAGTATTTAATGCTGCCTAAGCAGCTTTGGTTGATCAGCGCCTGGATCAGCAACAGGCGATGCTAACTATGATTTATCTGAGCATTCACTGGGTAGCCTTACGTCAGGAACACCCGATGGCTGACTTCCCGGCATTTCCTCAGGCTACACCTCTACCCCCACCTCCACCACATACTGATGATACTGCAATGGGAGCTGCTGGTGATGACCTATTTGATGAGGCTGATGTATTTTCAGGCACTATGGCCTATTTCTTTCCTGTTCCTTTCTTTTTTATTTTTCCTTCCCTATATTTCCTTTCATTTCACTGTACATATTTTCTTTTGTATTTTCTTTCTATTGTATACAATGGGACACTGTATATCTTAATTTTGGGGGGGGGAATTATTATCTTTTTGAGTTTCGTGCTGACTTATTTTCTAGTGATGTATATTGATTCCCTTCTCATTCCTTTGCTTCTGACATTGAGGTTAGAACAATTTATTTTGATGAAGTAGTTTTTATATTCTAATTACTTTAGTGATATTAGTGATTATTTTCTATTGTGTAATTGATGGATCTGAGAGAGCTTGTTTAGGATTAATAGGCTTCCTGATAACATGCATTAAAATTATGAGTATGCTGGGAGGTAGGCTGAATTTGTGCATGCTAGAATGCTGATTTGAGTATCCGATGATTGTGTGGATCAAAGATGTGCCTCATTGCATGGGAAATCACATGTAGAAATTCAAATGTTGTGCTTACACTTGTTATCATAAATGTGTGTCAGTATATTTCCCTATTGTATGTGTGGTGGATCTTAGAATATGAATGAAATGCAAGATTGGAGAAAATTTATAAAAGGCATGTGTATAGTCAATTTGTAACTTAGAGGCTTGTCTGATTCCCTTTCGAGGTGAAATCCTAGGCGATGCATTGTTTAGGAAATGACTAGGGCACTTGTTTGGACCAATTGAGCCTTTCAAGCTAACCTTAACTGGATGATATCCCTAGTACCCTCTTGAAGCCGTGTGTGTGTGTGTGTGTGTGGCCTAAATTTTTCCTTCTTTAAACCTCATTTCTCCATCCCTTTCACCCCTGGTTCTAAAAAAAAATCATTTTACCCTTGTTACATGTCCCTTATTGAATGCATGATCGGACATTTTTGTTAATTTGAGCTAAATTATTTTACATGGTACTACGAAACCAGGATCTATTTGGAATAAACTCTTGTTCAAAATAATAATAAAAAAGAAAAAAAAGTACAAATAAATAAATAAATAAAAAGGCAAAAAATGTGTGATGTAACGCCCCCTTTTGGGAGGGAATGTCACATTTCAAATTACGATGCAGAAATTAAGATTGTAAATTAAGACCCGGTTCATTAAATCATAATTAAACTTATTTGATTATAGTCGTGTAAATAAAATAATGACTATATATATTATTATTTTTTTCTTTCTTTACATGTATATATATGTGTACTCAATAACCTGTTCATCAATAAAGTATTCAAATGTACTAACACTTATAAAAGATTCATAAATATGTATATGTACTTTTGTTTGATTGTAAGTGAAAAAACATAAAGACTAATCCATACATCTATACAAAAGATACATCATATATATATATACTGTTTAAATACAGGCTATGAGTCATTAATTACATCAAGGTTCATTAAAAAGAAGCCTAAGCTTTACAAGCCCCCAAAAATGATATACAAACCCCCAAAAAGAATATCAAGCCCCAAAAGAAGGATAGCCATCAGTGACTATCGACAGTAATCAGTCCCTAAGAAGAGAAGGAAGGAACCGTGTCAGGATCCTCCTCAGGTTCCTCCTCAGGGTCTTACTCATCGGAGGAAATCCTCATTGGAGCCACCGAATTACGGGCCAGGGCTCAGGCTGTGGAGAGGAATGAATCCTCCCGTGGGGTGTAGTGAGGTTCACCCCATATGTCCCTAATGGGCATATAAAACTCTAAATGTAATCTGACACTGTAGGTGTAGATGGGCGGATCATAATGCCCCCAAGCCAGCGATACCGTCACGTTCCCCACGTAGACACAACGATCAGAGCTGAAGTTAATGTGCCAGCAGTCTGGACCTCCAAGGAAGGCCAAACATATATAACCCAAAAATCCTCTTGGACGTGCCGCCATGATCCAAAGCAAGTGTTAGTTAAAGTCGGGCCAAAAACTGGGGAACTCGTGAACCTCACCCCCTTCGCCGACGTCTTCGATGGAACATAAATACAAACAGAATAGTAGCAAATACAGAAAATATATTCTACATTCATTACCTACTGTGGCAGTACAGAAACAAAATGGCGCATGACGCCCACATAACATTTCAAAAATGGTAAATAGCATTAAAATAGATAATAAACGATTTAGCATATACAGGCAGTTATAGCAGTAATGAAACAACAGGTTAAATTTCTATATGAACAAGTAACTATCAAATGGTATGGCGACTCACTATGCACATGCGCATGGTACCAAAATCCTACTCCATAGAGTTAGACACAAAACATTCAGACAGAATGATCAGGAGATATGTCTGTATCATGGCTGCCGAGGCCTTCAAGTGCTAAAAATTCTCAATTTATCAAAGTATACATCATGGCCTTGTACAAGACATTCTACATATATCTCGATCTAGGACAGTGTCTCGGTCCGGATCGTCGGTGCATTTGCATCGGTCTGCCCCACGGACAGAAGAGCTACCAACTGTCCATTGCGGGGTACTCTCACCCCGACGTCCCCAAGGTCAACAAGTGACCTGCACTTGTCTATTCACACCCGCACAAAGGTGTGATTCAACTCCTAGGCAACTTGGCCTTAATAATAGTCCAACAGACTTTTCAATGCATGTTTCAATCATGCTTATCATGACAAACTATGTCAATCATGCTTCAAATGCATGTGGATTCAATGCATATATGTACATTCATATATGAAATCACAATCATATCATATCATATCTAGAATTACATGTCATATCATTTATCAACAAGGTTTGATCCCATTCACGGATCCACATCAAGCCAATAACAAACCTTAAGGGTGAACACAACCTCATTCATAGTTATAATAGAAGTTAAACCTCAAGTTCATTATGTTTCTCACAACCTCACCTATACTCATGTTCTTTCTTTATTCCACAATTACTCTAAACTATTAGGTAACTTTCATCCTTGGTTCTTTCCATTTAATGAATCACTAATCAACTTCTAATCATTCAATTAATTAAGTTTATCTTAGTACTAAGGCCTCATAACGAGTGCCCAAGGAGACCAGAGGCTCAAGGGCTAGAAAAAGCCTAAAATCCTTCATAATTCAAGATTACACGGCTTGAGGAAGAAAGCACGGCCACGATTTCACGGTTGTGTCAAAATACATGGTCGTGCCACCATGCACGGCCTAGGCTATGTACTACTCTGGATTTTCTACAGAACACGCCTAGAATTATACGGCCGTGCACGATCACACGGCCTAGGCCGTGTAACTATCTGTAAATGCAGAAATTCACCCAAACTCAAACCATCCTTCATACAATCCAAGATCTATCAACATACATCTAAATCCTATTGATGCATGCGGAAGTAGTGATTAAAATTTAGATAAAAATCAGTTGTCAGGCCCACTAGAAAATAAAAACCTTACAACTAGTTGTAGTTAGTAAGGGTCGATCCACAGAGAACCAATTCAATTAACACTATTAAATAATTCCCAATGTAAACTCTGATTAATAATAAATAGTAAATAGGGGGTTTTGGAGTTTTGATGAACAATGAACAGCTTCAAAGACAATAACAATAAACAAACTGAAATCAACAATATAAGAAAATTGGTTAAGAGATTGAATCCACCACTAGATTTATATGATAATGTAAATTCACATATCATTTTATTCCAACATGCTCAATTATGTTTTTATGCAATTGTGAGAGTAAATCTCTGTTTTCCTTACGTGTTGGCCAATTTAGTAACCGCTCAAATCAACTCCTAATCACTGATTAGTCATAAAGCAACCGCTCTTACAACTATCCAACAATTGCATTAAGATTTAGAAAACCAATTACACTAAGATCTAATCACACACCGGGATTAAATTACTTAGAACATATATTTCTCTAGATCTACTACCACAACCGTGTATAATAAACCCAGATCTACCATTTTGAAAGTGGAAACAAGTATAAAAACTTCATACCAACAATAGATTTAGAAATATATGAATAAAAATATAACTGTGTTGAAATAATCAAATATGCAAGGTTCACAACATTAATACTAGTGGTTTCATCACTCCCTTAACCAAGGGAGGTTTAGTTACACATAACTAGAAGGAAATCACAAGAAAAATAATGAAGAAACAAGAAGAAACTATGAGAGAAATGAAGGAGAGTCCAACTCCTTTCATGATAACCAATGGTGCCTTTTATAGAAGTCTAGGGTAACAAAATGACAAAGGGGAGTGGATGGATGAGTGGGTTAGTGGAGTGGAGTGGTTGAGTGGATTGGTTGAGTGGATTGGTTGAGTGGGTTAGTTGAGTGGATGAGTGGAGTGTGAGTGGTTGAGTAGTTGAGTGGATTGATTTAGTGGATGAGTAGTTGAGTGGATGAGTGTTGTGATTTGGTTGAGTGGAGTGGAGTGGTTGAGTAGTTGAGTAGATTGATTTAGTGGATGAGTAGTTGAGTGGATGAGTGGAGTGATTTGGTTGAGTGGAGTGGAGTGGTTAAGTGCGAAAATTTCTTAGTCTGACTTGGAAGCCAAAAAAGACTAACTATACTTCAGATCCATGAAAAGTACTCTTCATAAAAGTTGTATATCTTTGTCTTGGCTATAACATGCATATCTGGATCGTCCAATTTGGCTTTCTACAGCCCAAGATATGACCCAAATACCACAGGTTGTTCAAACCCAACTTCAGCACATCTGTTCTGACTTGCAAGCCCAAACTGACCCATTAGACTTCATTCTTTCAAAAGGTGTTCTTCATGAAAGTTGTTTATTTGGGTCTTGACTATCAACTATCCAAATTTCAGCTCATCTCCATTATTACAGCTTGAGATATGATTTTATGAGTGCACACCGTTCGGATTCTAGTGACAGAACCCGTATTCTGACTTCCATATAAACTTAGGTCCCTTAGACATCTGTTTAGGACTTTGAGCTCTTTATCAAAGTTGTAGAGCTTCCTTTTAGCTTTCCTACAAGATAAAATTCATGATTATCAGATATCAGGAACTCAAGTTATGGCCAAAATACAGAAACAGTGTAAAATCTCAATAATGCTGAAAATATTCAATTAGGACCAATTTGAGCTCAAACTCACAAAATCATACCAAACTCAATCAATTAAGAATATGGAGAGTATAAATGACTAAACATAAGGGTTTTTTAATAAATAAAATATGTGATTATCAAATTCCCCCACACTTAGCTTTTTGCACTCCTGGGCAAAACTCAAGACCAAAACAAGGACATAAGAGATTAACAAAATTTTAAATTCTAACGACATTCAAGAGCCCAAAATTTTACAATCAAGAAGAACAACCAAAGGTTCAAGGGATCAAAACATTCATGAGTTAACAATTCTCCACATCTCAAACCAACAAGCAAGGTATCTTCAACATGAATTGAGAATGATAGATCCTCACAAGATTCCCTCTCAATCTCTCAAGTGTTTAAAAGGTAGGTATTTCACTCAATTCAACCATGAAAATTGCACTACCATAAGCTTGCTTATCTTCTACTTCTCCACTACTCAAAACACATGCATACACAAATCATGAGGACTTTATTCAAGGTTGTAGTGAGGTCAAGGTAACAGAAGAGGGTAAAATGGATATGAGAGGATAAATACCAAAGAGAATAAAAGCAAATGAGAGCTGAGTTCAAATAACAAGCATAAAAGTTCATCCCAACTCTAATGTATAACTCTTTACATATTCATTTCTCAATCCTTTTCTCAGCTATTTTTTTTTTTGGGCACTCTTTCCTTTTTCAACAATCATTTTGTACACACACCCCCACACTTGTTCAAAAACTCATCCATTAACCAAGCTAATGTTCTTTTATTCCCTAAGGTAAAGTAAGAACACGATTTTTCATTTAAGGCAATAATGAGCTAGAAACAAGGAATGGTCAAATAAGTTCAAAGGGGTTAACAAAAGGAAAATATACAAGGTTGGCAAGAATCATAAAATTTTTAAGAAGTCAAAAGAGTGCTTGATATCATATTGAAAACAAGGTTGGCTATTTGGTTAAACTAGCTAATTAAGAAAGAGGGCCTCAATCATGTTCATGCATGCAAGTGAAATGTAGCCTTAAAAAGAATCAAAGCAAGTTCTAGAGTGGTCATTAACATGAGTGAAAGTCGCACAAGAAAGAAGAGAATGGCATAAATGTTGAATCCATCCATTAGGCTCAAAATCTCACAAGGTATGCATCCATCAAACTCAATTCATCAATTCAATCATCCATCACCAAGCACATCAGTTCAAGAAGGGAGAAAAGTTATTCAATCATGCAATGATTCTTTTTCTTTTAAAACCTTTTTTTTTTAAATTAAGACATTTTTTTTAAATGCTAAAATCTCTCCCCCACACTTAATATAACATTGCCCTCAATGTGAAAGAGAGATATAGAAAAGAGCAACACAACCTGATAAGAAGTGAATCAATGTTAAGCAGGAAAAGAAACACACTGTCAGTACCGCATCAGACCCTGAAAAGAAATCAAATAATAAAACTTTAGTACTTCCACAATTTAATACTAATTAATTACTACCTAAAAACAAACTCCTTACTCTGCCACCAATTAATCTGCGTCTCAAGAGTAAAATTACTCCTTACTCTGCCATCACTAATTAGTTTAATAAGTCCATGACAATCATATCATACTTTCCAAACAAAACAACAAATTTTTTTTTTTAGGTCAACTATCCTTCCTCCCCAACTAGATCACAACATTGTCCCCAATGTTAAAATATAGATGAGTAAAGGATAGAAGATATTACCTGTTGGAGAAAGCTGACACAAATTTAAACAGAAACAAAGTACAATAAAATCAAACCGACTAAAGAGAAAGTGTCAGATCTGGCTTTCTTTTCTTGTCACTTCCTTTGTTGCTTCTTGTTGACCAGTCTATCTGAGCTAATACCTTATCAGGTACATACTCAAAAGCTTCTAATTTATCAATGAGCTCATCAATAGTGGAGGCAGAGATAAGAAGTTGTCTTGCCGAAGGAGTGATAAATTTCTATTCCACAGCATTGTCAAGAAAAAATAACAAAAGATCAAAGAAATTATTAACATTCAACAAACTAATGGGTTTATGGTGGATGTTCAGTTCGGCCCAAGAAACAATTTGAAAAATTTCTTCCAAAGTACCAAAACCACCTGGTAAGACAAGAAATGCATCAGAATTGTCAACCATTGTTTTCATTCGTCCATGCATGGATGTTACCTGAATTTCTTCTCCAACTGTCTTTCCAGTGATGTTATTTTCAGCTAAAGGTTTAGGAATAACACCTAAAACCTGACTGCCTCCTATAAAAGCAGAAAGTGATACAGTCCCCATTAACCCACGACAACCTCCCCCATATACAAGATGAATATTCCTCACAGCAAGTGATCGACCAAGAGTGCTAGCTGCATTTACAAATTCTAATCCCTTCCCATAACTCGACCCACAAAAAACACAGACATTTTTGAGGTTACGAATAGAAGGCCCCATTCTATACTCTTCCTCTCTTTGAGTGTTTCTGAGTTGAAGGTTAGTGGAGAAAATAGAGTGTTTAAATAAGAAAAAGAATAGGAAGGGAAATAATTGTACCTATAAGGGTAGGTTGGCTATTGTCAGAAAAGGTTGAAATTAAGAAACACAGAATCTTTTCTTTTTTTTTTGTTGTTTTTTTTTGTTGTTTCTTTTTTGTTTTTGTTTTTTTTGAAAGATGACATGAAGAAGAAGAAGATGATGATGATGATACGTACAGATTGTTTGTGGATATGGCTCACATCTGCCTCTAGTTTAACGTCCAGTAACGGCTTAAACATCTTCTATGAGTCGAGGATAAGCTTCCCATCCAATTTTCTTATAAATTGGCAAACAGGGTCTTTTAGAGTCAGATTCCCAAGACTGTAGCGTTTTTCTTCATCCTTGAAGAGATTCCACAATTTAAGAATTTCACGATGCACCAATCCACAAGAATGCGTCTCAAGAGTCAATAAGATATCATCTAATGACTCCTTACTCAGTCCATTCTTAATGAAGAAAATTTTATCTTCTCTATTTGCGGAAACCATCCCCAACGTACAACATCGCTTGTTACAGTTCCATCGTCCACATTTGTGACAAACTTGTAACATTTTTGCTCTTCTCCTTTTAGAATATGAACTTCTTCCAAGACCGGGAATATATGAGTTAAATGAAATTGAGGACTCACCTGCTAATCGGACCTTTGCTTCAATTATCTAGCGTACATCTTCTGGCATACCTTTGTGCATTAACAGTCTCAATCTTTCACATCGAACTTTGTAGATTGTTCTCAGAGCATTTTGAGGAAGAGAAGGAAAATATTTGCTCAGGTTTGAAAGAATTACATCCATAAGGAGAAGAAGGGTTCAGTTATTTTGGGAAACTGAAAATAAACCGACTTGAGAGTCACGGAGTACCGTATCCGCCACTTAACCAGTAACACAAAGAACTCAAGAACTTGGTTTTCCAGGAATGGTTAAGTCTTTGTCCATTAACTTTAAGCGCATTACCATTCCTAGGATCCTCAATATCTACGGCCCTAGAGGATACACGTGTTTGACAACAAAAGAACCGCGCCTCCTAGATCTCAATTTTCCAAGGAGTAGGTGCAGATGATAATCTCAAAGCAGAACTTTTTTGACCAATTTTCCGCGGCTTTTGCAGACCTTGAATAAAGTAGGCCAATAAAATTCATACTGCAAGATTTTCGCAATTGTTGTCGCTTATTGTCAGGCATACAGCTATTTTTTTTTAATTATTCATAATGCGGATGGAGAAGGTTCATCACCTCCACTTCTGCATTCTCTGGAAGTTCATAATAAGGTTTGAGACGATGACCATTGACCTTAAATGTTTTGCCTGAAATTTCACTCCTGATCTCAACTGCACCAAAAGGAAAAACATTAGTTACCACAAATGGCCCAATCCACTTAGAACGCAGTTTACCTGGAAACAATTTGAGTCTTGATTGAAAAAGCGAGAACTTTTTGCCCTCTCGTGAAATTTCTTTCTCGGAAATCAACTGGTCATGGAATGCCTTAGCTTTAGTCTTATAAATCGGGGCATTCTCGAAGGCCTCATTTCTTAATTCTTCCAGTTCTCATGAATGGAACTTCCTTTGCTTTCCAACTCCTTCCAATTCCATATTTACTTGTTTAATGGCCCAGTAAGAGCGATGTTGCAACTCAACGAGCAAATGACAGGGCTTTCCATACACCAACTGAAATGGTGACATGCCAATGGGAGTCTTATAGGCAGTCCTATAAGCCCATAAAGCGTCTTCAAGTCGAGTGCTCCAATCCTTTCTTGAGGGATTCACTGTCTTTTCAAGGATTGACTTAATCTCCCGGTTGGACACTTCAGTTTGCCCATTTGTCTATGGATGGTAAGGAGTGGAGATTCTGTGCATAACTCCATATCTTCTCAATAGAGCATCAAAGGTTCTGTTGCAAAAATGAGTCCCTTGGTCACTGATGATAGCCCTTGGGGTCTCGAACCTGGAGAAAATATGTGTTCTAACAAAATCTGCAACAGTTTTAGAATCATCAGATCGGGTGGCTTTTGCTTCCACCCATTTAGACACATAATCAACAGATAAAAGAATGTATGTGAAACTAAATGAAAGAGGGAATGGTCCCATGAAATCAATACCCCACACATCAAAGAGTTCCATAAAAATGATCGGAGTCTGAGGCATTTGATTACGAGGACCAATATTACCTGTTCTCTGACAGCGGTCACAAGACTTACAGAAGTTGTAAGCGTCTTTGAAAATTGAAGGCCAATAGAAACCACTGTCAAGCACTTTATTAGCTGTCCTTTTACTGCCAAAGTGTCCTCCACATGCATAGGTGTGGCAAAAGGAGAGGATGGAGTGTGTCTCAGAATCAGGAATGCACCTCCTAATGACTTGATCTGCACAATGCTTCCATAAGTACGGGTCATCCCAGATATAGTATTTACAGATCACTCCTTAATTTATCTCTTTGGGCCTTGTTCAAACCCTCCGAAAGTCCTTAGTAACTAGGTAGTTAACAATGTCGATACCAAGGGATTATGGTGTTGACAACCATCAAATATTCATCCAGAAAAGTCTCCATGATAGGCATTTCTTCCTCTTCAGTTACCAATCTACTCAAGTGATCGGCCACCAAGTTTTCGCTCCCTTTCTTGTCTTTAATCTCCAAGTCAAATTCTGGAGCAATAAAATCCATCGGAGCAATCTAGGCTTTGCTTCTTTCTTTGTTAGAAGATACTTCAAGGCTGCATGATCTGAAAACACAATCACTTTAAAACCAATTAGATATGATCTAAATTTTTCTAAAGCAAATACAACAGCTAGAAGTTCCTTTTCTGTGGTTGAGTAATTAAGTTGAGCATCATTTAGAGTCCTTGATGCATAGTAAATGGCATAAGGAACTCTATCAACTCGTTGTCCCAAGACAGCTCCTACTGCAAAGTCACTGGCATCACACATTAGTTCAAAAGGTAACTCCCAGTTGGGTGGCCTGATGATAGGCACAACAGTTAACAACTTCTTGAGTTTATTGAAAGCTTCCATACATTTCTCATTAAAGTTAAAATTAACATCTTTTTGAAGAAGTCTGCAAAGGGGCAATGAGACTTTAGAAAAGTCTTTAATGAATCTCCGGTAGAAACCTGCATGACCAATAAAAGAACGAATCTCCCGCACACTAGTGGGTGGTGGCAAAGAATGCATGAGTTCTACCTTAGCTTTATCTACTTCAATTCCCCTAGCAGAAATTACATGACCTAACACAATACCTTCATTCACCATGAAATGACATTTTTCCCAATTCAGTACCAGGTTAGTGTCAATGCATCTTTTAAGAACCAATGTTAAATGTTCCAGGCAATTTTCAAAATCATTTCCAAAGACACTAAAGTCATCCATAAAAACCTCAATGATGTTTCCAATGTAATCATAAAATAAACTCATCATGCATCTTTGGAAAGTTCCTGGTGCATTGCAGAGTCCAAAAGGCATTCGCCTATATGCAAAGGTACCAAATGGACAAGTGAATGTAGTCTTGTCTTGGTCTTCTGGAGCTATGGCAATCTGATTGTAACCTGAAAAACCATCTAGAAAATAATAATGAGAATGACCAGCTAATCTTTCTAACATTTGATCAATGAAAGGTAAAGGAAAGTGGTCTTTTCTCGTGGCGGCATTCAACTTCCTGTAATCAATACAAACACGCCACCCTCTCATGCGTAACCTAGTGGGAATAATCTCATTTTCAACATTTCTTACCACAAGAATTCCGCATTTCTTTGGTACTACCTGGACTGGGCTTACCCACTTGTTTGTCGAAATGGGGTAGATCACCCCCACACTTAGGAGCTTCAGTATCTCCTTTTTCACAACTTCCATCATAGGAGGATTCAACCTCCGCTGAGGGTCTCTCACAGGTTTAGTGTCCTCCTCCATTAATATCCTGTGCATACAAATGAAGGGACTAATACCCTTGATATCAGCTATTGACCAACTAATGACTGTCTTATGTTCCTGCAAAACAGCTACCAGTTTCTCTTCTTGTTCTTGGGTGAGTGACTTGTGAATGCTTATGTCTCTAAGGCATGTTGAAAGGTTTTTGATGATAACAAAAGCAAAAGAGAAGATCAAAGCACAAAAGGAAAAAATCAAGATCAAAGAAAGAAGACAGAAGGTTTAATTAGTTATTTAGACTTAGGACATTACTGTTAAATGCTCTCAAGATTTCTCAAATGGTTTTTCAAATATATGATTTCAAAATAAATAGGAAATTTCAAAGATAAACATGGCTTTCAATAAAACCTAAGTTTCAACTTTAAATCTAACACTCTTAAAAGGATTTATGTTTAAACAAGTACCCTGAGGTGTTGGAAATGACTTACACGAGTTATTGAACTTGAAAAATGTGTTCAAAGGCAAATGTAATCGATTACACAATGTTTGTAATCGATTACACATCAAACAAAAAGAATGTAATCGATTACATGAACAATGTAATCGATTACAAAGCAAGTCGAGAGTTATGTAATCGATTACACAATATATGTAATCGATTACACAAAAGCCCGAAAGGCAAAGAACACGTTCGACAAGAAATGTAATCGATTACACAATACATGTAATCGATTACACAAAACCCGTAAACTCAAAAAACATGTTCGACGAGACATGTAATCGATTACAAGGATATTGTAATCAATTACACAAAGAAGTCGAAGTCATGTAATCGATTACATGATCATTGTAATCGATTACAAGCAAAGTCGAAGCCATGTAATCGATTACCTCAAGAATGTAATCGATTAACGAGCCTAGAAAGTTCGAAAACGTTGGAACAATAATGTAATCGATTACACGAGATATGTAATCGATTACACGCATCCCGACAAGGTCCAACGGCTATATTAAATGCATTAAATGCATGCCCAACTACCTCCAACGGCTCTATTAATTGAGAAACTTATAAATACCCAGATTGGGTCTTTGTTTACTGTTGACCTTGAACCAAAAACTGATCATTATACTTCAAAACGTGAATCAATTCTTAAAATCATTTCTTGCTCGTTTTCGACTAAAAACGTGAAAAATCCTTGAGAGCATATTAGAGCTTCAATTTGTAAACACTTGCTCTAGAGAGCTTCTTCTATTTCAATCTTATACTTTCGATTAGTGAGGGTGAGGTATCCCTCAAGTATTGTAAGGGTGAGGTATCCCTTGGAAAATAGAGGCTCAAGCTTTTGGGTGAGGTATCCCATACTTGTTGAGTGCTCAAGGTTGTAGTGGTTTTTCAAGCACCCATTGAAGCTTGAAGATATAGTGGAAAATCTCAAGGTGTTGCTTGGGACTGGACGTAGATCACAAGTGGAGTAGTGATTGAACCAGGATAAACGACCGTGTTTGTTTCTCTAAACTCTCCTCTGTTCATCTTTGTGCACTTTGTTTCATTGTTTTATTTGGATATTGTCTCCTTGACTATTACGTTCATTAGTAAAAGTGCTTAACTCATCTATTCAATTATCTCTGATCATTCAATAGCTTCAACGAAAATTGATTGTCAAACGATTTGCGAAAGATTTGTGAACTTAGTTTTAACTACTCAATTCACCCCCTCTTGAGTATTGAGGCCACTTGGTAACAAGTGGTATCGAGCTAGACTCTTGTATAAAGAGCTTAACAAATTTTCAAGAGAAGTGATGGCTTCAAATGGTTTTTCAAATGAAGGTTCTTCTATAAATAGACCTCCTTATTTCAATGGGGATGGCTATGCCTATTGGAAAGAAAGGATGAAAATTTTTATTGAAGCTATTGACTTAGATGTGTGGGACGCAGATTGAAAATGGTGCTTTTGTCCCTACACAAACTAAGGATGGTGTGACAATTAATACACCTAGAAGTGATTGGACCGATGATGATAAAAAGAAGGTTCAATATAATTTGAAAGCCAAGAACATCATCACCACATCTTTGGGGTATGATGAATTCTTTAGGGTGTCAAACGTAAGACCGCAAAAGAAATGTGGGATACCCTACAAGTAACTCATGAAGGCACTAGTGAGGTAAAAAGATCTCGAATAAACACTCTTACTCATGAATATGAATTGTTTAGAATGAACCAAGGTGAGAGTATTCAAGATATGCAAAAGAGATTTACTCATATTGTTAATCATCTCATCTCATTGGGAAAGACATTTCCTAATGAGGATCTTATTAACAAAGTCTTGAGATGTCTAAGCAGGAATTGGCAACCCAAGGTAATGCGATTGCGGAATCAAGAGATTTATCAACCATGTCTCTAGCCACCCTATTCGGAAAACTTCAAGAGCATGAGCTGGAACTAAGTAGGCTCAATCAAAATGAAGAACATGACAAAAAGAAGAAGGGAATTGCACTCAAGGCCACCTCTCCCATACTTGAAGATGATGATGAAGATGGTGAAGAGGATGCTGAAAATATTGAGCTAAGTGAGGAGAATCTTAGTCTCCTTGTAAGAAAATTCGGAAGATTCTTGAAGAAAAAGGGATTTCAAAGAAGACCACCGTTTCCTCAAAAGAAAGCATATCACAAAGGAGAAGGATCCTCCACTCCTCCAAAATGCTATGAATGTGGAAAACCGGGGCACATGAAAATGGAGTGTCCTATATATCTCAAGAAGACGGAGAAGTTTGAGAAAAGACCCTCAAGGAAAAGAAAGGAAGAAGAGCATATATAGCTTGGGAGGACAATGACTTAAGCTCTTCCGATGATTCTGAAAATGAGGAAGCCCATCTTTGCCTCATGGCTCAAGGAGAAGAAAGTGGAGAAAGCGACACCGAGGTGTGCTTGAAGACCAAGAGCTCAAGTTGGTATCTTGATAGTGGTTGCTCCAAGCACATGACCGGAGATGGCTCCAAGTTCTCCTCCCTTACACACAAGAAACATGGTCATGTCACATATGGTGACAACAACAAAGGGAAGATTCTTGGAATTGGCAAAGTTGGTAAGATCCCTTCATCATCTATTGATAATGTCTTACTTGTTGAAGGACTTAAACATAATTTACTTAGTATTAGTCAATTGTGTGATAAAGGAAATAGAGTTATATTTGACTCCTCTTGTTGTATAATTGAGGGAAAGGATGACAAGCAAGTTAAGTTTGTTGGTCATAGGGTCAATAACATATATATGATTAGTCTTGATGACATTTCCTCAAATGATGCTAAATGCTTTATGAGTAGAGAAAATGATTCATGGTTATGGCATAGAAGAATTGCTCACATTCACATGGATCACTTAAACAAATTGGTTTCTAAAGAACTAGTAATTGGTCTTCCAAAGCTCAAATTTGAAAAAGACAAACTTTGTGATGCATGTCAAAAGGGAAAACAAGTAAAGGTCTCTCTCAAAGCTAAAAACATAGTTTCAACTTCTAGACCTTTACAACTTTTGCACATGGATCTTTTTGGACCCTCTAGAACTATGAGCTTTGGTGGGAATTACTATGCATTAGTAATTGTGGATGATTTTTCTAGATTTACATGGACATTATTCTTAGCTCACAAAAATGATGCTTTTCAATCATTTAGAAAACTTGCCAAAGTTATCCAAAACGAAAAAGGTTTTTGTATTGCATCCATAAGAAGTGATCATGGTGGTGAATTTGAAAATCATGAATTTGAAACTTTTTGTGATGAACATGGCATTGAGCATAATTTTTCTGCCCCTAAAACACCACAACAAAATGGTGTTGTAGAAAGGAAAAATCGATCTTTAGAAGAAATGGCAAGAACTATGCTCAATGAGGCCAATCTTCCTAAGTACTTTTGGGCTGATGCGGTTAACACCGCTTGTTATGTTATGAATAGAGCCCTAATAAAGCCAATTTTAAAGAAAACCCCATATGAATTGTACAAAGGAAGGAAACCTAATGTGTCACATTTTCATGTTTTTGGATGCAAATGCTTTGTTTTGAATAATGGAAAGGATAACTTGGGAAGTTTGATGCAAAATCGATGAGGGAATATTCATTGGTTATTCTATCCATAGCAAGGCCTTTAGAGTCTATAATAAACGAACTATGACCATAGAAGAATCCATACATGTTGCATTTGATGAAACTAACCCAAATGTGCCGAGAAAGGAACTTGTTGATGATGTTGCAGAAATCTTGGCAAAGACGCACTTGGAAAATCAAGAGATAGAGTCCAAGAAGAAAGAAGAGAGACTCCTTGATCACTCATGGCAAGAAAATTCTAAAATCTCGGATCTACCCAAGGAATGGAGGACTTCAAGGTATCATCCTCTTGACAAGGTGATAGGTGATGTATCAAAAGGGGTAATCACTCGAAACTCACTTAGAGATGCATGTAATCATCTAGCCTTTGTCTCTCAAGTTGAACCTAAAGACATAAATGAGGCCATTAACGATGAGCATTGGATCTTGGCCATGCAAGAAGAACTAAACCAATTTGAGAGGAATCAAGTTTGGGAATTAGTTCCAAGGCCCAATGATCATCCTATAATTGGCACCAAATGGGTCTTTAGGAACAAACTTGATGAAACGGGTTTAATAATAAGAAATAAAGCTAGGCTTGTAGCTAAGGGATATAATCAAGAAGAAGGCATAGATTATGAAGAAACTTATGCTCCCGTAGCTAGATTAGAGGCCATTAGAATGCTACTTGCATATGCTTGCATCATGGATTTCAAACTCTATCAAATGGATGTCAAAAGTGCCTTTTTAAATGGTTTTATACAAGAAGAGGTGTATGTAGAACAACCTCCTGGTTTTGAGGACTTTGAAATGCCCAACCATGTTTTTAAATTGAAAAAGGCTTTGTATGGCTTGAAACAAGCTCCTAGAGCTTGGTATGAAAGGTTGAGCAAATTTCTTTTAGAAAAGCCTTTTTCTAGAGGTAAAGTTGACACCACTCTTTTCATAAAACACAAAATGCATGACATTCTTCTAGTTCAAATCTATGTTGATGACATTATATTTGGAGCTACTAACAACTCTCTTTGTAAAGAATTTTCAAATATTATGCAAAGTGAGTTTGAGATGTCCATGATGGGTGAGCTCAACTTCTTCCTTGGTCTACAAATCAAGCAAACAAGAAAAGGAACATTTATAAGCCAATCCAAGTATTGCAAGGAGCTGCTCAAAAAGTTTGGAATGGACAATGCCAAGCATATGGCTACTCCTATGGGCACCTCTTGCTATTTGGACAAGGATGAAGGAGGTAAATCAGTAGAAATTACAAAATATAGAGGTATGATTGGCTCACTCCTTTATCTCACTGCAAGTAGGCCTGATATAATGTTTAGTGTATGCATGTGTGCTAGATATCAAGCTAATTCTAAGGAATCACACCTAAGTCTTTGTTAAGAGAATAATGAAATATCTAATAGGCACATCACAAATGGGTTTATGGTACCCTAAGGGTGCCTCATGTAGTCTTATTGGATATTCCGATTCTGATTTTGCTGGATGCAAAATGGATCGAAAAAGCACTAGTGGGACATGCCACTTGCTAGGAAGCTCACTAGTTTCTTGGCACAAAGAAGAAACAAAATAGTGTGGCATTATCCACACCGTGAAAGTGAATATGTTGCGACTTGGAGTTGCAGTGTGCTCAAGTCCTTTGGATGAAACAAACTCTTGGACTATGGTCTTGAGCTTGATCACATTCCCATAAAATGTGATAATACTAGTGCAATTAACTTGTCAAAAATCCCATTTTGCATTCTAGAACTAAGCATATTGAAATAAGACATCATTTCATTAGAGATCATGTTCAAAGAGGTGATTGCATACTTGAATTTGTTGAAACAACTAAGCAATTAGTCGATATTTTCACCAAACCCCTTGCAAAAGAAGCATTTTTCTACATTAGAAACGAATCGGGTATATTAGACCATTCATGCATAAATTAAATATTTGTTTGCATAATCCTAAAACAAAAGCCTAAGCTTGCGTTTTTCGCATAATTATGCCACACCTTTGCACACAATTTCTGAATTTTCATTATATATATTTGAATCCCATACTAACTTGAGCGTCGGAGGTTTCCCCAAATTATTTTGCGGTGCTCCTCATGTCCAACTTTGACAAGAAGGGTGAAATTCAACACCTCAAAAATCACCAAAAAGGGTGAAATTCTTGGTAAACATGATAATTTTGATCAATTATATTAGTTGAATCATAATGTGATTAATCTATATGCTTGGATGATGATTTGAATTGATTTGAGTTGCTTTAAAACTGTTTTGGGTGGATTAAAATTGATTATATGTTGTTTGGAACGCAAAAATCTGAGTTAAAGAGTCTTGTAATCGATTACAATGCCTTTGTAATCGATTACACGAGTGTTCAATCACGCATGTAATCGATTACACACATTTTGTAATCGATTACAACCAACTCAGAACTCAGTAATCGATTACATCATCTATGTAATCGATTACAAGGTTCAATCATGTAATCGATTACACCAAAAATGTAATCGATTACATACCTACCAGAAGCATGTAATCGATTACACCAAAATGTAATCGATTACACACCCACTGAATGCATGTAATCGATTACACACTCAATGTAATCGATTACACGGGGTTTTTTAAAAGGCTCGACGCGCGTAGTGGTCATTTCTGTTTGGCCTGTTCATCTTCCTCGTTCTCTCCCTCTCGCACCCACGCACCTTAGATCTCAAAACCTCTCATTTCTCACTCAAATTTCCATCAAAACTCATCATTTCGCCTCTCTCAATCTCGGAAATCCCTCTCCACATAACCCACCGATCAAATCTCCTCAAATCCCTCATCCAAAATCTCCCCATCTTCTCCCACGAACACCCTCTCCACTTTTCTAACCTAATTTCGTCCCTCTCTCTCTCCTCACTCATCCCCAACCATTTACCACTCAACCCGTGCTTCTCTCTCTCATCAATGGCTGAATCCTCCCATCGCTCGAAGCGCCCAAGAACAGGGCTGCTTTGTTGGAAGTTCCTCCGTGGCTCTACACGCAATATCTCTCGGGTTGGACCTCACGAGGCACTTCTCCACCGTGAAGAAAGCTGAGTTGTTCAGAAGAACTTCCAGCTTCGCAAGATCATCTCTCCCGGTATCTACCCATCACCTTCTGTGAGAGTGAACCCTTAGTGAGCTTTAGGACAATAGAACACTTAGGCTTGCTGGGATTCCTAAGTATAGAGAAGGCCATCTACCCTAACCTTGTCCGAGTGTTTTATGCTAACCTGAAGGTTGAGGATAATTGCATCATTTCTGAGGTGAAAAAGCAACAAATCAGGTTAACCATGACAGAATGGTATAGGCTCACCAAGCTCACTCCTGATGGAGCCCAGTTCTGTGGGAATGCCAAAGTCTGGAGGCATGAGTTTGAGCACAAGGCTGCTCTTCTCTCCTTGATTAGGACTGGCTACCACCTCCCCAGTGATCCTAGACGCAGAATAATGGCCACTGGCCTCACTATGGAAAACAGGGTCCTCCACTACCTCTTGGTTCGTGGATTGATTCCCAGAGGAGGAAATTACTCCCAAGTCCTCAAGGACGATGTAGTGGCATTATGGGCAATGACCACAGGGCACCCAATCAACTGGGGATACTACATTCTACAGAGATATGCTAGACATCAAGAAAAAGAAGAACTCTGCTCTCCCCCTTCGCCATGTTAGTCACCACAATTCTTGAGTATTGTCGCATTTCGGCCGATCAAGAGTCCAAGGACACCACTCCAAGGGACCCCAATCAATTGGGCTGCATACTCTGAAGAAGCTTCACTCTACAAGATGGAGGATAGGTGGCATTACATTACTCATGGCACATTTGGCCATATCCATCACGATCCGACGGTGATGATGAGGGGCTCGGTATCCTCCTCTGCTCCTCGCTCCAGCTTCTCTTGATCTTCTGCTCCAAGAGATGCGCAACCCGAGCGCCAACGTCAACACGCGCATGGATCATATAGAGCAAAAGATCGACCACCTTGAGCCGAGGATGGACTACTCGGACCAGAGCTTGCCTCCATTCGATCCCTCTTACGTGGACCTCCTGTTCCCGAGAGTCCCGCTGCTGCTGCCGCCCCCACATCCTCCTCGCCCCTCCGGATCCCATTTCCTTCGCCGGTCCATCCGGAGTTCCCGCCGATGATGAGGAGCTTCGGATTCGACGACGATCTTATGCCCGGGCGATGATGACATTGGTCTAGGAGACTCTGCTGCGGATCCGAGGGTGATGTCTTTTGTGACGGCCGAGGACACCGATAGTGATCCCGGCCTTATGCCTTGATTTGTTTTTCCGCCTTGTACTTTTTTTTTTTTTTTTTAACTCGATTATATAAAATTGGTATACCTTTATGGTTATCTTTTGATTATTGCCTACTTGGTTGTGACATGTTTCTTTGTACATGCGATTATTAATACATAAACGTGTTTTCACTTTGAATGGTTGGTCATTTGGAATATTGCTTGGGTGATCTTAGTGGCTTTTCTTTTATGGCAAACAATTGGGAATCATGAACTATAACCGACATGTCTTTGTCCATTTTTTTTAATGCTTATGTCTTTTGATAATGCCAACGGGGAGAAAATAAGGAAAAAGGTTGCATGAGTACGGGAGTTATTGAAGGAAAAATGAAATGTAATTAAAGGTTGCATGAGTACGGGGAGTTATTGAACTTTTAAGTTATTAAGCTTTTCATATGCAAAATCTAACCCAATATCATGCATAATCTCTGGGGGACAAAGATTGTAACTAAATGACTATGATATACAAATGCAAAAACTCTTTCTTTTTCCTATGATCGGTTTGTCATCATCAAAAAGGGGGAGAATGTGAATGCTTATGTCTCTAAGGCATGTTGAAAGGTTTTTGATGATAACAAAAGCAAAAGAGAAGATCAAAGCACAAAAGGAAAAAATCAAGATCAAAGAAAGAAGACAAGGTTTAATTAGTTATTTAGACTTAGGACATTACTGTTAAATGCTCTCAAGATTTCTCAAATGGTTTTTCAAATATATGATTTCAAAATAAATAGGAAATTTCAAAGATAAACATGGCTTTCAATAAAACCTAAGTTTCAACTTTAAATCTAACACTCTTAAAAGGATTTATGTTTAAACAAGTACCCTGAGGTGTTGGAAATGACTTACACGAGTTATTGAACTTGAAAAATGTGTTCAAAGGCAAATGTAATCGATTACACAATGTTTGTAATCGATTACACATCAAACAGAAAGAATGTAATCGATTACATGAACAATGTAATCGATTACAAAGCAAGTCGAGAGGCCATGTAAATCGATTACACAATATATGTAATCGATTACACAAAGCCCGAAAGGCAAAGAACACGTTCGACAAGAAATGTAATCGATTACACAATACATGTAATCGATTACACAAAACCCGTAAAACTCAAAAAACATGTTCGACGAGACATGTAATCGATTACAAGGATATTGTAATCAATTACACAAAAAGTCAGAAGTCATGTAATCGATTACATGATCATTGTAATCGATTACAAGCAAAGTCAGAAGCCATGTAATCGATTACCTCAAGAATGTAATCGATTACACAGAGCCCAGAAAGTTCAGAAAACGTTGGAACAATAATGTAATCGATTACCGAGATATGTAATCGATTACACGCATCTGACAAGGTCCAACGGCTATATTAAATGCATTAAATGCATGCCCAACTACCTCCAACGGCTCTATTAATTGAGAAACTTATAAATACCCAGATTGGGTCTTTGTTTACTGTTGACCTTGAACCAAAAACTGATCATTATACTTCAAAACGTGAATCAATTCTTAAAATCATTTCTTGCTCTGTTTTCTGACTAAAAACGTGAAAAATCCTTGAGAGCATATTAGAGCTTCAATTTGTAAACACTTGCTCTAGAGAGAGCTTCTTCTATTTCAATCTTATACTTTCGATTAGTGAGGGTGAGGTATCCCTCAAGTATTGTAAGGGTGAGGTATCCCTTGGAAAATAGAGGCTCAAGCTTTTGGGTGAGGTATCCCATCTTGTTGAGTGCTCAAGGTTGTAGTGGTTTTTCAAGCACCCATTGAAGCTTGAAGATATAGTGGAAAATCTCAAGGTGTTGCTTGGGACTGGACGTAGATCACAAGTGGAGTAGTGATTGAACCAGGATAAACGACTGTGTTTGTTTCTCTAAACTCTCCTCTGTTCATCTTTGTGCACTGTTTCATTGTTTTATTTGGATATTGTCTCCTTGACTATTACGTTCATTAGTAAAAGTGCTTAACTCATCTATTCAATTATCTCTGATCATTCAATAGCTTCAACGAAAATTGATTGTCAAACGATTTGCGAAAGATTTGTGAACTTAGTTTTAACTACTCAATTCACCCCCCCTCTTGAGTATTGAGGCCACTTGGTAACATGACTTTGCAATTATTACTGGAAGAGTGTCCTTCTCCCCTAAGAAGATGTATTTAAGATGATCAGGCAGTGTTTTAAGTTCCAATTCAGGTGCCTGCACAACAGAAGGTTGAGGTATATCAGTAGTAATAGGTAAATCAACAAAAGTTACCTCGTGCTCTTCTGGAGTGGAAGAGAGCTCTTGTAAGGCAAAGAACAATTTCATCAATGTCTTCACTCCATGGCTCTTCTTCACTCTTTTTCTTTTCCTCCTGTACATCTAAGCTATGAGTTAGAATTGTATCAAGAGCATCAAAATGGTTAGTATCAAAACCTCCAGAAATTAAAGAATCGAAAGGATCAAAAGAATCAATTAAACAAGCAGAGTGCACATCACTTGGGTATCTCATAGCTTCAAAAATATTGAATCTAATTAATTCCCCATCAAATTCCATTTTTAGAGTTCCTGAGTGCACATCAATTTTTGTCCGTGCAGTCTTCAAAAATGGTCTCCCTAACAAGATAGGAGCAGATTTGGGAGACTCATCCTCTTCCATGTCCAAAACATAGAAATCTGCCGGAAACACTAATTCATTCACCTGCACCAAAACATCTTCCACCACACCCTTAGGGTATGCATTAGATCTATCAGCCAATTGAATAACAACACCAGTAGGTTCCAAAGGACCCAAGTATAAAGATGCATAAATAGAATATGGCATGACATTTATAGATGCACCTAAATCAAGCATTGCCCTTTCAAACCTTGTGTTACCTATAGTGCATGGAATGGTGAATGTGCTAGGGTCCTTACATTTGGTTGGGAGTTTCTTTTTAATTACAGCTGAAACATTTTCTCCCACTTGGACCTTTTCATTTCCTTTTAACTTCCTCTTGTTAGTGCATAATTCTTTCAGAAATTTTGCATATCTAGGTACCTGCTTAATGGCATCTAACAAAGGGATATTAACCTCTACCTTCCTAAAAGTCTCAAGTATTTCTTTTTCTGTTTCTTCTTTCTTAGTTTTAACCAACCTACTAGGAAAAGGAGCTTTAGTAACATATTTAGGAAGGGGTTCAAAAATACTTACCTTAGGGGCTTTGGAGGTTTGCCCCTTATCATTTGCTTCTTTGGGTGGTTCATCTTTCTCTTGAGTGATTGGTAGAGGAGATGTAGGCTCATCCATCGTTTTTCCGCTTCTCAACGTGACAGCACTAGCATTTTCCCTCGGATTTACTTCTAGCTGTGAGGGTAGTTTTCCTGAAGCTTGGCTTTGAAACTTGTTGAATTCTGTGGACAGCTGTCCTATTTGATTCTACAAGTTATTGATTGCAGTCCTTGTTTCTTGTTGGAACTGTGAATTATTAGTAGCCATTTGCTTCACTAGCTCTTCTAGTGAAGGCTCAGGTTGCTTAGGAGCTTGAACTTGCTGCTGTCTCTCGAGGGAAATGTGCTTGCCTTTGTTGGAATCACTGGGGTCCATAAGTGGAGGTTGATTTTGAGGTTGCTTTGCATAGTGAAATTAGGATGATCCCTCCAACCTGGATTATATGTGTTTGAGTAGGGGTTGTAATTTTTGAAAGTCCAAAGATATCCCCTCATCGCTCTTACCTCCTCATTTGTGTCCTCTTGGAGAGTGGGACACATATCGATTGGATGTCCGGATGAACAACAGATCCCACAAGCATGAACTGGTGCTTTGCTGTATCCATTAACCGTGAACCATAGCAGTCAATTGAGTCATTTGTTTCTTTGTAGACGGTTGTCTCTACTTCTTTCACTTGCTCTTACTCCAAAGTGTCATTTCAAGAGTAGAATTGTTGAGTATTGGCAGCCATTCTTGAGATCAAGTTTCTAGCTTCTTGAGGAGTTTTATCAACCAATGCTCCTCCACTAGCAGCATCAATCATGTTGCGATCCATCACTTGTAAGCCTTCATAGAAATACTGAATTAAGAGCTGCTCACTTATTTGATGATGAGGGCAGCTGAAACATAGCTTCTTAAATCTCTCCCAGTAGTCATGGAGTGATTCTCCATGCCTTTGTTGAATACCACAGATTTCTTTTCTGATTGTTGCAGCTTTTGAGGCAGGGAAGTATCTGTCTAGGAAAGTTCGGGCCATTCCTACCATGATTGGATGGATCCGGGTGGCAAGTAGTAAAGCCACTCCTTTGCTGAGTCTTTCAATGAGAATGGAAAAGCTCTCAATTTGACTTGCTCTACATGAATTCCTGCAGGTTTCATGCTAGAACATACCACATGAATTTCCTTCAAGTGCTTGTTGGGGTCCTCTTCGGGTAATCCATTGAAAGATGGCAAGAGATGGATTAAGCCAGATTTCAATTCAAATGCCTCTTCATTTTCAAGAATGTCTATGCACAGAGGCTGTTGATCTAGATCTAGAGCACCCAATGCCCTTAAAGTGTTTTCTGCCATCGTTACTTCTTCAGATATTTCAGATGTCTTTGAACTTGATAGATCAATGTAATGGGCAGCTTCAATGTCAGCAGGTGTGAAGTGGAAATTATCCGGATGGAAGGGAAATTAAGGATGTGAAGTGAGTTGATCAATATAGTTCCTCAAATTTAGCAATTCTTCGTCTACCCCTTCAATGGACATTAACACCTACAAAACACTCAGAAAGAAAGATTCAAAAATAAAATAAAAAATAAAAATAGAGTAAAAATAGGAAATAAATTAATAGTTTAATTGAAAAATTGGCTCCCCGGTAACGACGCCAAAATTCTGATGCATGCGAAAGTAGTGATTAAAATTTAGATAAAAATCAGTTGTCAAGCCCACCAGAAAATAAAAACCTTACAACTAGTTGTAGTTAGTAAGGGTCGATCCACAGAGAACCAATTCAATTAATACTATTAAATAATTCCTAATGTAAACTCTGATTAATAATAAACAGTAAATAGGGGGTTTTGGAGTTTTGATGAACAATGAACAGCTTCAAAGACAATAACAATAAACAAACTGAAATCAACAATATAAGAAAATTGGTTAAGAGATTGAATCCACCACTAGATTTATATGATAATGTAAATTCACATATCATTTTATTCCAACATGCTCAATTATGTTTTTATGCAATTGTAAGAGTAAATCTCTGTTTTTCTTATGTGTTGGCCAATTTAGCAACCGCTCAAATCAACTCCTAATCACTGATTAGTCATAAAGCAACCGCTCTTACAACTATCCAACAATTGCATTAAGATTTAGAAAACCAATTACACTAAGATCTAATCACACACCGGGATTAAATTACTTAGAACATATATTTCTCTAGATCTACTACCACAATCGTACATAATAAACCCAGATCTACCACTTTGAAAGTGGAAACAAGTATAAAAACCTTCATACCAACAATAGATTCAGAAATATATGACTAAAAATATAACTGTGTTGAAATAATCAAATATGCAAGGTTCACAACATTAATACTAGTGGTTTCATCACTCCCTTAACCAAGGGAGGTTTAGTTACACATAACTAGAAGGAAATAACAAGAAAAACTATGAAGAAACAAGAAGAAACTATGAGAGAAATGAAGGAGAGTCCAACTCCTTTCATGATAACCAATGGTGCCTTTTATAGAAGTCTAGGGTAACAAAATGACAAAGGGGAGTGGATGGATGAGTGGGTTAGTGGAGTGGAGTGGTTGAGTGGATTGGTTGAGTGGATTGGTTGAGTGGGTTAGTTGAGTGGATGAGTGGAGTGGAGTGGTTGAGTAGTTGAGTGGATTGATTTAGTGGATGAGTAGTTGAGTGGATGAGTGGAGTGGAGTGGTTGAGTGGAGTGGTTGAGTGGAGTGGAGTGGTTGAGTAGTTGAGTGGATTGATTTAGTGGATGAGTAGTTGAGTGGATGAGTGGAGTGATTTGGTTGAGTGGAGTGGAGTGGTTGAGTACGAAAATTTCTTGGTCTGACTTGGAAGCCAAAAACGACCGACTATACTTCAGATCCATGAAAAGTACTCTTCATTAAAGTTGTAGATCTTTGTCTTGGCTATAACATGCATATCTGGATCATCCAATTTGGCTTCCTACAGCCCAAGATATGACCCAAATACCACAGGTTGTTCAAACCCAACTTCAGCACATCTGTTCCGACTTGCAAGCCCAAACTGACCCATTAGACTTCATTCTTTCAAAGGTGTTCTTCATGAAAGTTGTTTATTTGGGTCTTGACTATCAACTATCCAAATTTCAGCCCATCTCCATTATTACAGCTTGAGATATGATTTTATGAGTGCACACCGTTCGGATTCTAGTGACAGAACTTGTATTCTGACTTCCATGTAAACTTAGGTCCATTAGACATCTGTTTAGGACTTCGAGCTCTTCATCAAAGTTGTAGAGCTTCCTCTTAGCTTTCCTACAAGATAAAATTCATGATTATCAGATATCAGGAACTCAAGTTATGGCCAAAGTACAGAAATAGTGTAAAATCTCAATAATGCTGAAAATATTCAATTCGGACCAATTTGAGCTCAAACTCACAAAATCATTCCAAACTCAATCAATTAAGAATATGGAGAGTGTAAATGACTAAACATAAGGGTTTCTTAATAAATAAAATATGTGATTATCACCTACCATTCAAACAAGCAATACACAACCAAATTCACTCAAACAAAGGGGTATCCCACAAATGGGTTTCACCCTATCAACACAACGAAGGGTTTCTCACTACCAAAATGGGTTGAAGAGAATAATCTTCCTCTTACCTCAAGAGATAATATGGAAAGTGAGCTCCTTTCAAGCTTTTCGTACACCAACCCCAAGAAGAACCTAAGATTATCAACTTCTCAAATCAACCACTAAAACTTGAAAAGAGGAGTCCTTGGTCACAATGGTGACCAACGACCACGAAAATGGGGAGAAAAAGAAAAGAAAGTTGAGAGTTTTACCTCAAAGCTTCAAGCTTTTGGAGCTAAACTGTAAAGGACGAAAATGGAAGATTCAAGAGGAGTCCCATAAAGAAGAAAGCTTGGAGATGATGAGGGGAAACAATGGTTTAAGTTGGCTTGAGCAAGGAAGCTTGAAAGCTCAACAATGGAGTGTGTGCAACTGTGTGGGAGAAGGGAGAAAGAGAGAGGTGTGTGAGGGAGAGAGGGTGAAATGAGAGAATGAAATGTGAATGGGGAAATAAAATGAAATAACCCCTTTAGTTTTTCCCTCCCCCAACCGTGCAGCACAAAAGATAGGAAAAAGAGTGGAGTGGTTGGGAGGAAACTTCCTAGAAGTTTCCCTTGAAGCTTCTTTGAGAAGCTTCACACGTTTCTCGATAAAGTGATGTGTGAGGTTACTTAGATGATGTCATAAAAGTAACTACATAGAAATAATCTACTAGAGCTATTTCTCAGTGGACAAAAATTACAGTTAGCGTAAAACTGTAAAGGATGAAAATGGAAGATTTAAGAGGAGTCCCATAAAGAAGAAAGCTTGGAGATGATGAGGGGTGGTTTAAGTTGGCTTGAGCAAGGAAGCTTGAAAGCTCAACAATGGAGTGTGTGCAACTGTGTGGAAGAAGGGAGAAAGAGAGAGGTGTGTGAGGGAGAGAGGGTGAAATGAGAGAATGAAATGTGAATGGGGAAATAAAATGAAATAACCCCTTTGGTTTTTCCCTCCCCCAACCGTGCAGCACAAAAGATAGGACAGAGAGTGGAGTGGTTGGGAGGAAACTTCCTAGAAGTTTCCCTTGAAGCTTCTTTGAGAAGCTTCGCACGTTTCTCGATAAAGTGGAGTGTGAGGTTACTTAGATGATGTCATAAAAGTAACTAGATAGAAATAATCTACTAGAGCTATTTCTCAGTGGACAAAAATTATAGTTAGCGTAAATAATATTTTTTTTACCTCTTAAATAATTAATTATTTTGTGATTTTATTTATCAGATAAAATCTCATAAAATGTAAATCTCGTAAATTGTGCTCGACCTTGGATTTAGTAAGATCCTCCGTTGATGTTTCCACAGTTCAAAGTTTACCAGCCTCAGGGAAAACATTTCGCTTTCCCGGCTCCGCTCAGCGTGCATGCAAAATGAGGAATATATTTAAATATTCAACGTTTCCCGAAAATTTCACAGAAATTCTCAAAAATTACAAATATTAGAAAATGACTAGTTATCATGAAACAAATAATTTTCGTGGTGTTACACTAACATTGCTCAACGTGCACGCAAAAAGAGGAATATTTTAAAATATTCAACATTTCTGAAAAAATCCAAAAAAATTTATAAAAATCATAAATATTATAAAATAATTATTTATGATGAAACAAATAATTTTTAGAGTGTTACATGTGAGCTGCACAAAATGCAGCCCCCTTTTACAAAGAAAATAAACATGTACTTATGTTTTTCTAAAAAAAAAATGGAATAAAGAGAGTTGATGTTTCATATTGGATCCTTTTGTGCATCTTGTATGCTTGGCTTGATTCAATCGAAGTGTGTGATTATGTGTTTAATATTTGATTTTAAATCATTCCCTTTCCTTCTTAGCCATTACCCTTAACTTCACATTACAAGCTTAAAAGACTCTTATGATCTTCGATTATGTGTTGCCTACATTAGTGGAGAAAGGGATGAAAGCCATTCTTATAAGAGTGCATGTGTATTTTATAAATTCATCCAACTTGTTCTTCAAGATTAGGAAAGGATCTTAAACACATAATTTTGGGAATTCATTCATGTGCAAAAATTGCATTAAAAGGTAATCATGATAGTTGAAATTTTTCTTGCATGTGTGGACCTTGTTGAGAGGTTGAGAAGTGATTTCTGAGGGTATGAATGATGATTAGAAGCTGGCTATGCTCTAGTTCAATTTGCTCCATGATTTTTGTATTGAATTGTGTTCATTATTCTCTTGCTTGGCTTAGTTTGAATGTATATGAGCATGTTATCCTTAATTTTTATAGACTAAAGGTGCAATTCATGCATGACTTTGATGATTTAAGCTTGTTAACTCAAATGATTGAGAATTGAATCTCTGAGGATTTTATTTAAAGAATTTGGATTGATCATGATTCGATGGACTTTGGCATTGTCTTGATGCAGGTATTCAAGATGGGAAGACCTTGGAAGGGATGAGGAAAACGAAGAGGAGCTCAAATTTGGAAGAAAGCAAGAAAGGAGAAAGGCTGCCAACTCACGCCTAGGCATGAAAAGCTACGCCTAGGCATGGCACTCTCAGGTTTTCAGGATTTTCAGACAGAGACATCCATGCCTAGATGTGTTAAAGCCACACCTAGGCATGATTAGCAGCTGACAGCACGTGTTTCATTATCATGCCTTGGCGTGGAAAGCTGCGCCTAGGCATGAGAAAAGCCTTAGTCCATGAATTTGGCCATTTTTATCTGATTTTTTAGGGCATTTTGAGGAGTTCTATTTTTTCACCAAAATGAAAATTTTAGGAGAAAACCACTCAGAATAGAGGTAATTCAAGTAAAGAATCAAGATCAAGGGAGGAAAATCAAGCTTGGATTCTCTCCAATTTTTTGTTCATTCTTCCCCTTTTCTCTCTCGATTTGTAATTTGATGGGTTTTATGATTTCAAATGTTTTCTCTTCTTCCATGATGTGTAACTAAACTCTAATATAGGGGCTCTTTAGGATCTTGCTATGGATTTGAATATCTTGTGATTTGTTGAGTTTCTATCAATAAAATTGGTTTTGTTCTTCCATACCTATGCTTAATGCTTGCTATTATTTGGCCATCAATTGCATGATCTTAGTGTTCTAAATGAACTAGACATAGGGATTTGTGAATGTGGATATGGTATGGTTAATGTATGTTTAATTACATTCTATTGGATTGAGTGTGTTAATTAGCTAATGGGATGGACACATACCCATTAGTCATGAATAGCAAGTGTTTGATAATTGGTCACAATGAATGATTCTTATGCTAACTCACATGGACACATAGTGGATTAACTAGGTCTCACATTGGTAATTGTCTTAGACATAGGCTTTTATCTATTACTTTTTTTTAGCTAACAAAATCAATTCATTGATAGGTGCTTGTGGTTTCAAATACTCATCGAAGTAGTAAGTGAATAAGGACCCCTAGGCCTTAATCATTCTCATCTTTCTCTTATGGATTTGGTGTTTGGTGCATTCTTTTTTTATTTCTTTTAAGTTTTTATTTTAATTGTAAACCACTCTCACATTTCTATTGCTTGGATAAGATTTTGTGGAAATTGGTTAAGTTTTAGCACCCTCTAATTATCAATTCCTTGGGACACGATACTTTAACTCTCATATATTACTTGTCAACTCATGCACTTGTGAAATTCCAAACAAGTTTGTCATGTATCTCAGTTGAGAAAGTATAATCCAGATCCATTGTATATCATAGAACATGAATCAGTACAACTAAGAGATGATTTGTCTTATGGTATACATCCGGTAAGGATCGTGGACAGAGGGGTCGAAGAGCCTAGAGATAAGCAGATTCCTCTGGTGAAAGTTATATGGAGAGGTATTGATACCGGGGAGGCTACTTGGGAATTAGAGTCCCACATGCAGCACGATTACCCGGATTTATTCCTTTTTGGTGAGTAATTTTGGAGTCAAAATTTTAAAAAGGATGGGAGAAATATAATACCCTAAATGACATGCTAGACTTGTTTATGTGTTCAAAAGGTAGCATATGACTTGCTTAGCATGTATGTTTAATTTTGTGACAATCTGAGTTAATTTAGGTACTTAGTTGCAACTTGGACAGTGAAAAGTAGCTTAAAATGACTTAGATAATAGCATAAATTGCTTAGGAGATGGAAATAAATATGGATAATTTATTTTTAGGTCAGAAATATTTAGAACAAGTTATAGTTAAAGTTTTAAGGTAAATTGAGCTAGTTTGGTATTTTTAGACATGCTGATTGTCTAATTATAGTCGGTTTAACTAGCAGCAGATATGAAAATATCAGATAATGTTGAAACGACATTTTATATGAATCTTAGTATTTATTTTAAAGTCGTTCGAAGCTAGAAATATGGATTTAGCTAAATCTGAGTGCTTTTAGCATATCAGGATTTTATCAGTTTTGGCCTAAGGCCATATGAGTCTTTTATTTCCTCTTTTTAAGGCCTCTCTCATGGCCAAACTATTTCATAAAGCAGAAACAAAAAACTTTCTAAGAGAAATGAAAGAAGGAGAAGTAAAGGCCAAGGAGGAGGAAGAGAGAAAGAGGAAAGCCAAAGGAAAAGCTAAGACTTGAAATCTAACCAAGCTTGAATCTCTACTCAACTGCCAAAGGTACGGGTTTTTGTGTGATCAAATTCACTTCTTGTTACTCTTTTCTCTATTTATGCAATCAGGTTGCTTAATAGGCCAAATTGAGTTCTAGAGGTGTTTAATGTGTTTTGATTGCATAATTGAGTTTCTTTGGTCATTTGTGACTTGTTCAAAGCATAAGTCTAAGATAGAAGCTTAGAATTTGTCATTTAGGCCTTTGAATCCCAATTTAGGGGTTAGGTCACCATAGGTTAATTTTGGTACATTAATCTAAATTAAGAGATTTAAGTTGGTGATTGATGATTCCTATGTGTTAGTGAACTAATTAGGGACTTATAATCACTTAGAAATTGATTTGGAATAGCCAAAAATTGAGTAAAAGACTAATGGAACAGTACCATGTTCTGCAGAATTATGCAGAACTTGAGTTTTGCCATAAGCACCACAGTGTGAGAGACGTCGTTCCGTGGTGTGAAGATGAATTAGCTTGAGTGTTGCGACGCGAGAAGGTTACGCTGCAGCATAAGGCCAATTTTTACAGCATGTGCCACGGCGTGAAGAACGTCATGCCGCGACGTGAAGGAGATGCTACATTAGTACTAAAACTTGTGGCTTGGGCACCACGGCGTGCCCAAGTTAGTGCAGTGGTGTGAGTACCAAGAACCTTAAAAATGTCATTTATGATGTTTTGAAGTTCTGGACTAGATGGAATCATTAGTATATGTTTCTTAAGATATGTTAAGGCACAAATAGATATAGTTTTCAAGAAAATAATTATACCTAATATGTATGAGAAAGATTGGTAGTGTTGATTTTGTGAGTATCCTTTGATGTCATTCATGAAGGCTAAGAGAGATTGAAGGGTGTCCGATAGATTCAGTTGAGGAAGGACATAACGCTAATATTTCGTTAGTGCCAAGGCCAAAGGAGATAAGTAGGGGTCCATAAGGTTCTTCAGAATTAGGATTTAGACCGAACATCTCAGCGTGTCAAGATATGTGTAATGTGAGGATGAACTTTCTCTCTATTTACCACAAAATAACATATTAAACCAATATTCCTAAGATTTACAATTTTGGTTCTAAGTTGGACTAGATGTATGTATGAGATGTGTGTTACCTGGGTTTATCTAAAAGTTTTAGTTAGACCTTGTAGATGCTTTAAACATATCTTATTAGTAGTTGATGAGATTATGTTTATCTATATTATGTATGTATGTCTGGTTTTGATTACTCATACTAAGAATTATAGTTTCTCACCCTGCTGTGTATCATGTAATTTAAGGTGAAACTTCTTCCAAGAGTAAGAAGAAGAAAGAAGCTAAAGAGTAAATTAGTTTATGTTTTATGTTTCAATTGTTGTACTTTTAGTATCTCTTTTGAAATATATAGAGTTATGTAATACTTCAAGTCTTTGTTAAGGCTACTGATGTATATGTATTTTGATGCATCATGATATAAATATTGTATTTTCGCATTTCATATGGCTCTCTATAGTATTTCGAACGAACATTATAGATATAAGTATATGTATGTAGTGACATTGTAATGCTAATTATCTCCTTATATGGCGTATATTGTGAGATATTAGTATTAGGATGTTACATATGGCATGTCCATGTAGGATGCGCCAAACAAGGTGGTGCATCCACGTGGATTACACCTACTGTGTTGGCGTAATCCATATGGATGTGCCACCTTATTTGGTGCATCCTATGTGGATCAGAAATTATTAAAAAATGTCACGTTGGACAAAAGGGTGGCAGTTTGGTATATAATTTAAAAAGAGTGATATTTTAGTAAATAGTTTTAAAAAGTGACATTTTGATAAATAGTTTTTCCACTAATGGCAATTTAGTAAAAAAGCCTGCAACATGGTTATGCCTAAGAAATGTCCTAAAGATATGCTTATGCAAGGTTTTGTTTTGAAATACATGCAGAGTTTTATTTCAAAAACTAAGAATACCAGCTCATTCCAGGAACTTGAACATTCCATGTAAGCTGTTATGGCATGGCAGAAGAACTGCAACCCCCTTCTACCTGTAACCTTTGGCTTTTGGTCAAGAATGAATTTTTCCATTAGGAACTTCTGACTCACGTCCGCCTGGCCATATGACTATACTTATCATAGGTTACCATACATTAGAAGAGCAAGAAAAAACATCATATATATATATATACATATATATATATATATATATACACATACTTACATACATACATACTTAGCTCAATTAAGAACCAAGATGTTTACAAGGAATTGATTTAATATATTATCATGTGGTAAATAGAGAGAAAGATCATCCTCTCATTATACGTATCCTAGCTCTATTGAGAAGTTAAGACTGAATCCAGGCTCAAAGGAACCTTTACAGACTTCCCACTTATCTCCCTTAGCCTAGGCACTACCGAGATGTTAGGGTGGAATCTTTGTTCGAAAAACCTTACGGACTTCCCACTTATCTCCCTTGGCCTACATGATTGTACACAACATCAAAGGATACTCACAAAGATCAATACTACTATACCATTCCCATATACATGCATCTAGACAAGTATAAAATACTTATCTTGGTTGTATCTAGCTTTCCTCACTATCACATCTTTAGTAGTAGCCTATGTTACACTAGAGTGTTTAAGGTTCCAGATACCTAATTAGCAATTCTTAACTCGTGGAATGCTTAAGGATTTCAACTCCAATACTTAACTTCATATTTAAGGAGAGTAAATCCCACTCCTTTTGCAATTTTAACTCAACCTTACTAATAAAAGAGTTATTGCATAATTCTGCTATACTTCATGAATATGACATTCATACTAGTCACCATTCATCTTATTGTGTATTTGGAAATACACAAGATCCCACTTGTCTAGAGAACTCAATACATTAAACATCCCTTCACTTAGGAGCTAAATACATAACTCTATCTCCACTCAAAAGAATCAAGTTCAAAAGTGGTTAGCAAATGCAACACTTTTTGCTTAAAGGTCTAGGTACTTTCCCAAGGTAATCCACTACTCATGGATATCCTAAGGTTCATACCTGTCTCACAATTACTAGAGTGAATACTATTCATCTATCCTAGTATACTTGCATCTAATGCACCACTTCATCATATCTTGAGTGATGTCTAATGCAACTTTAAGCTGGCTAAGGTGATAGATACCTACCTAAAGCAAACCATTACTCTTAGATGCTCAAAGGCCTAAGCTTTCTTATATTTTCTAGATGATAATTTCTTTCTTGAAATATTCCCATTGGAATCTTAATACACTCTAAAAAGGATGTATAAAAGGTCCCATCTAGTAGGCAACCCTACATCAACAAGATTCATATCTTGACATTTTCTCGTTTGTCACCTTAAAATGTTGTTGTCCATGACTGCACCAAATGTACATTCTAACTGATAAAATTCTGAAATTTTACAAGAAAATAGCCTTATCTCATATCTTTCAAATGCAACAAACTTCACTTCATTTGACTTAGTGTAGTCAAAGTTATGCATCAAAATGCAGAGGCTGAAATAGGGTAACTACTGTTATACTAGAATCTGACCTAACTTTAAACAGAATCTGGGAACGCATAAAGAGTATAAAATTCTTAAAATTTTTACCACTCATACCCTTACATGTTAGATTCAAAATGCCATGGGTCTCATGTATATATGACCTCTAAGCAAGAAGTTATGCAATCTCATTTAACCGATGCTAGTCTATTTGTTTCTGCAGAATCTGACCCAAATTCAAACCTAAACTGGTGCTAATTAGGTTGTGATAAAATTATGAAATTTTTACTACATGCCTTATGTCTTAGATTTCAAATGCAAAAAGAAATAGGGCAATTTGATGACTACAACTCAAGTTATGCGACTAAAATCAAAGGCTGTCAGGATGATTCCCCTGTTCTGCGTTCTACTGGTGGGCACCCAAACTCTGGCGTCTAGGCTCCAGAACACCAGAACACGATATGCAGAAGTTATTTATGCATAATTGGTGCTCCAACCAATTTCTAACACTTCTAAAACATTTCCTAGATGATTTCTAACATCATTCAAGGTCTCTAATCATGTTATAACTCACATACAACTTCTAGAACATCTAACATGGATTTGTGAATCAAAATTCACCATCAAACACATATTTTCCATATTCAAACTCCATGAGTTTCATGGATGTTCCTAGGTGCAAACTAACACCCAAGCATGGTTTAAACTATAACCAAATCAAATTCAGCCATTGAAGGCACTAAACAAGCAAGAACACAACCTCAACCACTTAAACCCCTAATTCATCTAACAATAATTTATAAATGTGAAAGATGGAGATAAGGAGAGATGGTTATGGAGAGTTCAAGCACCCTTACCTATTGTTTGGATGATCAATCTTCAAGTTCTATGCTTTAATCTTGATTTTCCCTTGCTTTTTTTTTCTTCTGTTTTTCTATTTTCTTTCTTCTCCAACAGCTTTTGCTGCTTTTAAAAGAAAATTCGTGGGAGATTTTGTCTCTTGGGGCTTTACTGGAAAATATGTATCTAGTAAGAACACTTATTTTTATTTAAAACAAGTTTTTCAACTTCCAACAACTTTAGAATAAATCATAAGATTCATCTAAACTATTGTTTCATCATTTTCATGATTTTTCATATCTACTACTAGTCAATCTGACATTAAAGCACACAACCAGTATGCTTAGAAATACCAAACTAACTTTGATTATCTTGAAACTTTAACTACACCTTTTTTCACATATTTGTGACCTAGAAATAACTTATCCATATTTATTTCTCTCATCTAAGCATTTTATGCCTTTTTTTGAGTCATTTTAAGTTATTTTTCAACTTTTGTATTGCAACAAAGTGCCTAAACAAACTCAGTTTGTCATAAAACTTCACATGCATGTTAAGCAAGTTATATACTACCTTCGTAACTATATACAAGCCTAACATACTATTAAAGGTATTATATTTCTCCCCTTATTTTTAAAAATTTTGTCCCCAAAATTGCTCATCTCTTGCAAACAACTCAGGGTAAACTCACTTTATATGGGATTCCAACTCCCAAGTAGCTCTTTTTGTACTAGCTTCTTGTTGAAAATTTTGCGGATACATCACGCAGCAGAAAACAGGGATTCCCACCGAGGATCCATGCGAAAAAGCCATAATCTGAGTTTTTAAATGATTTACCTCTTGAAGCGTGAATCACCAACACCGTAATAGAAACGATGTCTCTGCGGTATCCACACGAATAGACTCATGAACATCCAACGTCCGCAAAGAGAAGCCTCACGTCTCTCACATAGTGCTAGCTGCATAGAGAAGAGAATAAACTTGTCGCTCTCTCACTTACTTTTCTGTAAGTGCGGCTAGGGTTCTGAATTGTGTATCTTAGCAGCCCCCTTAGCAGTATTATTTATAATAGTGACTGCCTTAAGTGAGTGTAAGCAGCAGCAAGGTAAGCTGTGCAACCCTAGATCCATCTGTTATGAGTCTGGCCCATATTTGAATCCGAGTCCAACTTGGATCCATTGCTCCAATTTTAGTCTGCTCTATGTGTGTGACCCTGGAGGTTCTTATTATGTTGGCAGTAATATTAAAATCCCATTTTAATATTACATGCAGTGAGCGGTATCTAGCAACATATCACTGCTACCCAAGTAATAAGAATGTCAGTGATTTGACATAACCTTTCCGTGACCAATGTTTCCGTGTTGTTTAGTCCCTTTGTCAAGATATCTAAATTGAACACATGGCATGGAATGCGTCACCCTTGTATAGTCCAATCATTCGTTTCCTAATATTCGAGTAGACTTTGTAACAATCAAATGAGATCAATATCTCATATTGACTCATTTGAGCATGGTCATGCATTTCGCAGTGTCACTCAATCAGAGGGCCCGAAGATATCGCTCCTGTTATGTAAGAGTGACAAATCCCATCTAGGTCACTCTCATCCCTCTGCATGATTCACGATATGTCCAATAACTAACTTTATAATCACCTTGTTACAGATGACGTTTGATGGCATTAAAACACATAACTCCTCATGTAGGAATCGTAGTGATTTTAGGTCAAAGAACCACAAACACCATTGTCACTATGAGAATCGCTTATGACACTCACGTAACGATCCATGTAGCATTCTCATGGTGGGTCAGTCCAGTACATCATTACTCTAATATGTACCCATGTGAAGACTTGATATCTCATATCCATGACCCGTGAGATGTGGTCATCAGTCTATGCACATACTAGTCTCAATGTATTATTGTTGTCCTAATTAACGATAATACTTGACTAGGGACATTTAAGAATAGCGTTGTAACTAAAAGGATCTCACGATCAAGTCATCCACTTGATGTCCTATGGCATCAAACTTACTATTCTAAGGACTTTTTTATGTTTATCAAAAAAGAACATAATAAATGAAATGCCTCATATATAAAATAGCATAATAGAATGTATGTAAATACAAAAAATGTATTGGCCTCTAGGGCATACACCAACAATCTCCCATTTGCATTAGAGCCAATCAGGCATATATCTAATGCCTAAAGACTGAGTGTAACCCTCATGCTTCTGTTATGCAAGAGGCTTCGTCAGTGGATCAACAATGTTATCATCTGTTGGTACTCTGCATATCTTTACATCTCTTCTATCGATGATCTCTCAAATGAGATGGAAGCGCCTAAGTATATGTTTGGATCGCTGGTGAGATCTAGGCTCCTTAGCTTGTGCAATGGCTCCATTATTATCACAATAGAGGTCCACTGGGTCCACAATGCTAGGAATAGCGCCAAGTTCAGTAATGAAGTTCCTGATCCAAATAGCCTCCTTTGCTGCATTGAAGGCAGCAATATACTCAGCCTCTGTGGTAGAATCGATAACTGTCTCTTGCTTTGAACTCTTCCAGCTCACAGCCCCACCATTTAGGCAAAAAAACATAACCCGATTGTGATCTAGAGTCGTCCTTATTGGTTTGGAAGCTAGCATCAGTGTAACCTTTTACAACTAGCTCTTCCTTGCCTCCATATAGCAAGAACAAATCCTTAGTCCTTCTCAAGTACTTAAGGATGTTCTTGATAGCAGTCTAGTGACTCTCACCAGGATCAGACTAGTACCTACTCGTCATGCTCAAAGCATACGAGATGTCTGGTCGAGTACATAACATGGCATACATGATAGATCCAATTGTAGATGCATATGGAATCTTGCTCATGCGATCCCTCTCATCCTGGGTGAAAAGGGATTGAGCCTTAGATAGGCTTACACCATGTGACATAGGCAAGAGTCCTTTCTTGGATTCATGCATGTTAAATCGTCTTAACACTTTATCTATATATATACTCTGACTTAGGCCAAGCAGTCTCAGTGATCTATCTCCATAGATCCTGATACCTAATATATAGGTGGGTTCGCCCCAGTCCTTTATAGAGAAGCAGTTCCCTAACTAAGTCTTTACGGACTATAGGGCAGGGATGTCATCTCCAATAAGTAGCATGTCATCTACATACAATACCAGAAAGACAATAGTGCTCCCACTAATCTACTTGTAGACACAAGATTCTTCTTTATTTCTGATGAAACCAAACTGTTTTATTGTATCATCAAAACGAAGATTCCAGCTTTTGGAAGCTTGCTTCAATCCATAAATAGATCGTTGCAACTTGCATACTTTTCTAGCATCCTCCGGAGTGGCAAAACCCTCAGGTTGTGTCATGTACACATCTTCGAGAAGATTTCCATTAAGGAAAGTAGTTTTGACATCCATTTGCCAGATTTCATAATCATGGTATGCTGCAACAGCAAGCATGATCCGAACGGATTTAAGCATCGCAACTGGGGAAAAAGTCTCATTATAGTCTACACCATGAATTTGTTTGAAATCTTTAGCCACCATTCGCGCCTTAATGGTATGCACATTACCATCTACACTACAACAAATTTGCCCTTTGGCAAGGGCTGAAAAACGTTGTCTTTAGCTGAAAACCGTTGCCTAAAGTCTATGGCAACGTTTTCCAGCCCTTGCCAAGCCGTTGCCTTTTCCATCGTGGCCTATTATAATAGGCAACGTTTTTTTAGACTTTTGGCAACACTTTGTGAAAAATGTTGCCTATTCTTACCTTCTGGCAACGCTTCTGCAACGTCCTCTATGTATGGTTTTGGCAACGTTTTTTACATGTTGGCTATAGGTATTGTTTTAGGCAACGCTTTCCTTGCGTTGCTATTAAGTATTTGAGAAGACCACGTTTAAAAACCGTTGCCTATAGATTAAGCTTTTGGCAACGTTTTGAACACGTTGGCCATAGATAGTACTTTAGGCAACGTTTTCTATCTGTTGCTTTTAAGTTTGACGTAAGACAACTTGTAAAAAACGTTGCCTATAAGTTAAGGTTTTGGCAACGTGTTGCACACGTGGGTTCTTTAGGCAACATTTTATTGCTGTTGCTCTTAAGTTTGCCATAAGGCAACTTCTAAAAAACGTTGCCTATAGGTTTAGATTTTGCTAACATTTTCATACTTTAAGCAATGATGATTTTGGTAGTTTTGTTACTTTTAAATATGCTATAAAGCAACTTGCATGAAACGTAGGCCATTTTTTTTGAAAATTTACGTATATATATGCTACTTGTAGTCAACACTTTCTACTTACATATTTAAAAAATCACATATTAATAACGCATCAAAAAACTAATCCTGCTCAAGTAAAATATATTAAATTATGCAAGTATTTACTGTATATATACACCAAAACTAAAAATAAAGTCATTTACTACTATTGTACAAAAGTAGTACGATTGTTCTTAATCATATATAACACAAATGAAATAACCAAAAAAACTAAAGCTGAATATCCTTCGTAAATCTCCATAATTGTATCTACATGTTTTACTTTATATGGTATATTTTCACTGCAAAAGAAAAAACAATAAATATATGTAAATACATATTCTAAAACACATAAGTATTCTCCCTCAATACATATTGAATTCAGCAACAAAATAAAATATTAAAGTGGTTAGTTACATATACTATAACTACTAATTAACTAAGAAATTGAACTTATGAATCAATAATGCTTAGTTAGTGTTTGATACAAATTGAAGGATGACAACATGGGAAATAATGTGAAATAAAGAATACACCTGATCTGGAAGAAATTGACAGCAAAAATCAATAATAATAAAGAGTAGAATTTTTACATGGCTTTTCTCCTAATCCTCAACAGTCAACACATACATGAGATGCACAATAATATTCCCAACTCTGTAGCTACACAAGAACCAACTAGAAATAAAATGATAACTGAAGTCATGCCCATACTAAATTCAAGAGCAAAAACATTCATCCAAATAAATGATCCCACAACATCATCAGTCCATATTCCAAACATATTTAACAACCCCACTTTCAAGATGATTAGCAATAATAGTAATAATACCTTCACAAGGCTGGCACAGGAAAATATTAGCAAACTAGATAAATTATTATTATTATTTTAAAGTTGTATTGATGTGTCATAAAAATTGTGCTGATTGACATTACTATTATCAGCACACTATCCATTCTAACAACTTGCTACAGTTGATTTTTAGGTATAATGTATTTGTTAGCTTATACACACACAAGATACACACACAATTCCTTTCCTTTTGTTCCCATGCGAGTTGTAATGAATAAATCAACTTGGGAGACATCTTCATCATTCTCATTTGCCAAATGCTTCAACAAATTTAAAAAAAGTAAGTAAGATATTTATCAATGAGTAAAATTCACAAATTCTCAAGCACAATACCAAACGATTCCGAACTCTAGCAAAATTCACAGGTCCCATTCGATGGTTCCACCTTTGACGCTTTCTATTTTCAGAATTCATCTTGCCGATTGCCTATATTCCATAAAACAAAAAAAGAATTATAATGTTATGAAAAATACATCTCATAAGTTACATGAAATTGAAATATAACCTTATAATTTAGATCTTACTTGAATGGCAGGAAGACTCCAAAAGGCAATCAATTTTTTAAAAATTGAAATTGGTACATCTCTTGGACGATTCTTTAACATATCTTCGGAGTTGTCATAAGGCTTAAAATGCCACCTAAGCGTATTGGCTGTCCTTGAAGACATAAACATCCTTTGGAGTCTGGGAATCAAAGGAAAGTGTCTCAAGATCTTAGCATTTACATTAGGTTTCTTGGAGGATTTAGCCTCACAATCAACACTAGGATATTGAATATATCGTGAAGCTCCACATATATGGCAAAACTCTTTATCAGCATAACAACCTCTATATAGCATGCAATCATTGGGACATGCAGGGATCTTCTCGTAGTCAAGACCCAAGTCCTTTATCATGGCCTTGGTTTTGTTGAAAGATGGAGGAATATTCAAATTAGGTATAGCTTCTTTCAACAACTCAAGGAGAGATGTGAAAGAGGCATTGCTCCATCCATGAAGACACTTCAACAAATAAAGCCAGATGGTGAATGACAATGTAGAGAAGTTTTCACAACCTGGGTATAGTTGTTGATTTGCTTCCTCAACTAGTTTATAAAACTTCTTTGCATCTTCATTAGCACCTTCATGAAGCCCATCCTCTTGCACTACATCTCTAAACCTATCGTTCAATAAGTTATCAATGTCACCACATGGGTCTTCAACATCCATGTCAGCATCAAGACCCAATGCGCTTAGCCCCTCTCCGTGGTTGATCCATTTTCGGTAGCCCACAATAAATCTCTTGCATATTAAATGTTCGTACACAACATATCTTGTTCTCTAATAAGAATTTGCACATTTTGCACAAGGGCATAATATCTCCTCTCCATCAGGTTCTCTAATAGTAAATGCAAAATCTAAGAAAAAATAGACACCATCAACGTGCTCTTTGCTAAACCTCAGTAAATCCATCCATTCCTTGAACTCATCTTTTAATTCACTGATAAGAAAGTTATTTTTGGTATTAATGTTCAAATGCTAACACAAATATTCATAGTACTAAATTAGTCTAAACAATGATACCATATAAACCAGTTCAGGTAAATAATGCGGGATAAAAAGTAAGACTTAAATAGGAGAATTTTATGTCTTACTAGGTAAAAGAGTTGGGATCAGCCATCCTTTTTGAGTTCAGACTCTAGGAGCTAATTGAGTACCTTTACCAATGCTAGAAAAAACAAAAAGAGAAATTATGAAATTGGGTGAAATATTGGCAAAAAATCCATTCTGAATATTTCAAATATATTATAATTATATTTGACTACACTTGCTCATTCTAAATAAAGCTTCAAAACACTTTGGTCTTATCTAATAGATGACACCACTACTGGTTATATTGCCATTCCAGCTTAATATTCAACATAAGTGGAGCTTAGATGACCACTATTGTGAAACAAGAATACACAAAATTTCACATCCCACTCCAACCCTAGAAACAAGAATACACAAAATAGAAAAATCATTTACACAAATCCAATGTGTCAAAAAAAATAATCCCATAACTCTAATGAAAATGACATATTTCTTCTTCAGAATTAATCAACAAGAAGGCCAAACCAATTCAAAAATTCCAAAAAAAAGTACTAGTGTAATCTTATGTGGAAGGTGAACCTTTCCTCTTATGAGGTTCCTCGCCTACCCAATCACAAAAATGATAGCAAACCAAATCATCAAAATGTCACATTCTAAATGTTGTAATCTTATGTGTACGGTAGGGACACAACAAATGGGAAATGTCAAAAGTACTAGTGGGGTTATAAAACCTATTGTACAAAGATGTTTACTTTGAAAATAATAGTAAAATATTGTTTCCGTGGATACTGGATATAAATTCTGCTGTGTTCTCTTCATTTCCTGTTTTATGTCACATTAGAGGTAGATAGACAGGGACATAGAGGACACGGAGAAGTTAGAGAACATAGAGATGGAGATTTTTAGTAACCTTCAACTTTGAGTCTGGAGGTGGAGCGCATGTGCTTATAGCAAAAAATCATTTTGGCATGTTAATGAAGTCGAATGTATCGTAATGTATGTATATGTATATGTATATGTATGTATATATATATATATATATATATATATATATATATATATATATATATATGTAGTAAAACTAATGTATAGTAAGTACATGTACAAAAGCACACACCCAGTTCAATGTATAGATTGACCTTAAATTTACTGAGTTCTTATAGCCAAGTTGAGTTGAATTGTTAACAATAATTATCAACCGGAAAGTCATCGTGCTTTTATGTCCCCCAAATTTACTTTTGAACCTCTTCCACAGCGTCACTAATTCCCTTCGTCTTAGCTAGCTACATCTCCGTTCTAATTTGGCTTTAAATTCTGGTAGCATATACATAGCCACCATAGGTTATCAATTTTCTACTTATTCCCCTATTCATAATAATCTATGGTCAATCGTCGAAAGAGGGATGAATTACACTCAAATTCTCTCCTGCTTGAATCCATCGGTGATGTTCACAAACCAACTTATTTGTGCAATATATTTTCAGGTCTTGCAAGGTGTGGAAAGAGTTGTAGATTGAGGTGGAAGAATTATTTAAGACCAGACATCAAAAGAGGGAACTACACTCAAGAAGAAGAAGCTACTATAGTCAAACTACACGCAAAGTTTGGTAATAAGTATGACACACCCCAACCCAACATATATATGGTTGCTTCTTCTTCATTTCTCCACAAGTTAATTTGCACAGCAGCAAAAGGCTTGAAATCTGGTGCACGTGATGCAAATCATCATTCCCTGGCTGTGTGTTTTGAAAATAAAGAATCTCTAACATGTTTTTGGCTTATCTTAATGATTCAACATTAAATTATAAATATCATATATTGTGCCATATTCGGATTGAACATAGACTTCATTCCATGTAAATCTTCGCTTAATGGCAAGGTGGAGAACCAATTCTACTCATCACAATGTTGATATTGGCATATAGATTAATTCCAAATCATTTTTATAAACTGTTTAGGTGGTCCCTACCCTCTATCAGTCTATCTAATTTGTTCAATGCTGATGATCAAGGTGTCTAGATTACTAATCTAACTAATAATAAAATGCGTAAATAAATAAAAACTAATAATAAAATGCATCCTTGGAAAAAGGCAACAGTAACCTTCTAACCGTGACATTATCTACGCTTAAAACAAAGGGCATAAGGGACATTCTAGTGTCATTAAATTAAGGGGACCGCATGTAAAACCAACTATAATAACGTTAGCAATCTCTTAGATTCTACCTGATGACAAAGGGCCCTTGAATTCTTAAAGAGAACTGCAATTAGTTAAAGCAGTTGCCTTTAATCATTTCTTTAAAATCCAAATGTTAATCTCTAAGTTATTTCAATATCAAAATCATAGTCATAATGTTGGTTTGACTTGACTGGGCTAGCCTTACTAATACTCCAGAGTCCGGAGAGAGGCGGCTGAAACAAGCAGAGGATAGGATAGGATATGTTATTACTTATTAGATGATAGCATTCTTTAATCTTTGTGTAGCCATCTGTCTCATTATGTGGCACCGTTGTCACAAAAGAATTTCTTAGGTGCTTGTTTCAATATCCACTCCCCCTCTCCTAAGTTTTATCACACATATCTGCAATACAGTTTAGGACATAAGTAATGAAGCGGTGATCAGGTAGGTACTTCAGTAAAGCAGGGGAGAGTCAGAGAGATTTTAATGAAAGCTAAAACCATAACATAAAACTATAACCAACCCTTGTTTTCACATTTCATGAACAAAATGCTCTCAGCTAACAAATCACAAAGGTGCAACCATTGATTTAAAAAAAATTAAAATAATAATAATAATAAATCTTGGTTCATTCTGAAATTGCAAAGGTGCAAATCACCCATGATTTTCAACCAAACACCATATAATCGTCATGGCATGTAAGATATCTCAAAGGGAATAAAAGAAGAGCCAAAACCCTAGACCTCGAGTAAATGCAGAGCGGGAAAAGAAATACACCATGCGCCGAAACTAAAACTCGCAGCAATATGAAGGAAAAGAATGATGACAATGAGTTGCAGAAAGCATGGAAGGAAAATTTACGAGAGAGTTCAAACCTGCGCTCAACATTTTCTGCTTTTTCCGGGAAAATCGAGATGGAAAAGGGAAACAGAAAAAATTAGGAAAAGGACACCACTCCTCTTCTCTGAAGTGAAATTCGTCTATTACATACCAATATCAAAATCATATGTTGTATTTCTACTTAGTTTGTCAATATGGAGGTTGAAGAAGAATAGCAAGAAGCACATTTAATAGAGGATTCAAATACCTGCTTAGATCTTCGCTGCAGATTCGAGTCGCATGGGTCGAGCTGGTCGTCGGAGCTTCGTCGCAAATCCGAGACGCTTAGGTCGAGTTGGTTACCGGAGCTTCGTCGTAGATCTGAGACGCGTGGGTGGTGCCGGCGAAAGGTGGCTGGTCGCCGATCCGAGTCGCGCGAAGGTGCCGGCGAGAGGAGGCTAGTCGTCGTCGCGAATGGGGTTTTAATCACTGAAAGATACCCCAGACAGAAGAGAGTGGGTTGCGTTTCTGAGCTTGGCCAAAAACCCCCCAATGTGGCAATGTGGCCAGAAACCCCCAATGTGGCAATGTGGACAGAAGAGAGTTAGTAGCTTTTCTTCACAAACAAAAACCAAATGTGATATCAGAGAAATGTGAGGGGGTTGGAAAAATTTGGTCACTCTCGCGTAATGGCTTTATTATTTGCGCCTTTTTGGCTAAAATATTTGAAAGAAATTAATAAGAGTTAAAAAAATGCATCTTAAGTAATATTTTAAAAAGTTTTAAAAGGCAATACAATTGGGAACAGCTTTAAAATGTTGCCTATAATGTTTCTGGCAACGTTTATTAAAGCTTGTCTAAAATTCATTGCCTAAATATGATTAAATTTAGAGAACATCCAAAAAGCGTTGCTTGTACACTCTATGGCTACGTTTTTAAAACGTTGCTTAAAAGACGTTGCCTATACTAAGAATTAATAGCAACTTTTAAAAAGCGTTGCCTATACAACTTTAGACAACGCTTTTGAAGCGTTGCTAAAAATAGCGTTGCCTAAAGTCAAAAATGTTGTAGTGCTATGTCGGTTTTCTTCTTGAAAACCCACTTGCACCTAATGGGTTTTACCCCTTCAGGTGGGTCAACCAAGGTCCATACCTGGTTGGCATACATGGAATCCATTTCAGATCTCATGGCCTCAAGCCATTTCTTAGATTTTGGGCCAATAATGGCTTCCTGGTAAGTCATAGGCTCATCTTGATCCATGAGCAATACGTCACCTTATTGGGTCATGAGAAATCCATATCTCTCTGATTGATGACGTATCCTGTTAGACCTACGCAGGTCTTGTGCTACTAGAGCAGGTTGCTATTCCATAACATTTTGTGGAGGTTGCTCTATTTCCACCATTGGTTCATTGCTGCTTTGTGAAACTTGAACTTCTTCAAGTTCTACTTTTCTCCCACTGGTTCCTTTGGAGATAAACTCCCTTTCTAGAAACACAGCTGTCCGTGCGACAAATACTTTGCCCTTGGTAGGATTATAGAAAAAATATCCCTTGGTTTCCTTTGGATACCCTACAAAGAAGCATTTATCTGATTTAGGTCCAAGCTTATCAGAAACTTGACGTTTCACATAAGCTTCGCAGCCCCAAATCTTCAAGAAAGATATACTGGGCCGTCTCCCAGTCCATATCTCATATGGTGTCTTTTGAACCATCTTAGATGGAACACAGTTAAGTGTGAAAGCTGCTGTTAACAGAGCATGTCCCCAGAAGGAGCCTAGAAGGTTTGCATGACTCATCATGGATCGGACCATGTCCAACAAGGTCTGGTTCCTCCTTTCAGAGACACCATTCCATTATGGTGTTCCTAATAGAGTGAGTTAAGATATTATCCCACACACTTTCATATGATCGTCAAACTGTTGGCTTAAGTATTCTCCTCCTCGATCTGATCGAAGGATTTTAATAGTTTTGCCAAGTTGGTTTTGTACTTCATTCTTGAACTCTCTGAACTTTTCAAAGGATTCTGATTTATGCTTTATAAGATATACAAATCCATATCTACTGAAATCATCAGTAAATGTAATGAAGTATTGAAAACCGCCCCTAGTGAGTGTGTTTAATGGCCCACATACATCATTATGTATAAGGCCTAAAAGATCATTAGCCCTTTCACCTTGTCCAGTGAATGGGGCCTTTGTCATCTTCCTCAATAAACAAGATTCACATGTCTCATATGATTCGAAATCAAACGAGTCCAAGAATCTATCTTTATGGAGTTTGGAGATGCATTTCTCATTTATGTGGCCCAAATGACAATGCCAGAGAAAAGTTGGGTTCAGATCGTTTGATTTAAACCTCTTTGTATTTATGTTATAGACAAGCGTTTCGAGATCAAGTACATAAAGTCCATTACTCAATTGTGCACTACCATAAAAAATATCATTCATATAAATAAAACAACACTTGTCCTTTATAATAAAAGAAAAACCTTTCTTGTCCAAACAAGAAACAGAAATGATATTCCTACTAATAGCAGGCACAAAATAGCAGTTCTCTAACTCTATTACAAGCCTAGTGGGCAAAGATAATAAATAAGTCCTTACAGCTAATGCAGTAACCTTTGCTCCATTTCCCACTTGTAGGTCAACTTCACCCTTCGTCAATGGTCTACTGCTCTTTAGATCCTGCACATTTACACAAATGTGAGATCCACATCCAGTATCTATTACCCATGATACAGAAGTAGATAAATTGACTTCAATAACAAAAATACCTGAAGTGGAAGTCTCACTTCCCTTCTTCTTTTTGAGCTCCTCCAGGAACTTGGCACAGTTCCTCTTCCAATGTCCGGTTTGACCACAATGGAAGCATGTACCTTCCTTAGCCACTCTACCCACTGGTTTCAAGCCATAAGTGTTGGGCTTGGACTTATCCTTGCCCTTGCCCTTCCAGTTGTCCTTGGGCTTTTTCTGCTGTTTCTTGCCCTTATTCTTTTGGACCATCATTATGACCTTCCCTTTGCCTTTGTTAATGTTCTGCTCAGCAGTTCTCAATATGCCTAGCAGCTCTGGTAGTGATTTGTCAATCTAATTCATGTTGTAGTTCATGACAAATTGACTAAAACTTTCTGGCAAAGATTGCAGGACTAAGTCAGTGGCCAACTCTTGGCCCAAAGGAAAACCGAGTCTCTCTAGGTTTTCAATGTACCCAATCATCTTGAGTACATGAGCACCAACAGGGCTTCCTTCTACCCAACACTTTGAAATAGTGCTTTAGAGACCTCGAATCTCTCATGCCTGGCCTGCTCTTGATAGTGCTTCTTAAGGTGTACGACCATATCGTATGCATCCATGTTCTCATGTTGCTTTTGGAGCTCAGAGTTCATGGTGGCCAGCATTAGACATCCAATGTCCAAGGCATCATCTTGATGCTTCTTATAAGCATCTCTTTCGGTTCTAGGGGCATTAGCGGCGGTGGCTCGGGAATAGGTCGTTCCAAAACATACATCTTTTCTCTTGCTTGAGGACAATCCTCAGATTCCTGTATCAGTCTAGAGAATTCGTTCCAGACAACTTGTCCTTCTCAAGGACGGATCGCAATGATAAAGTACCCGATGTGTTTGTTGCCATGGTAATCTATCAACAGAAATATGCAAAATATAAGTATCATGCCATAAACATATTTAATGAGGTCTTTAAATTAAATATGCCTCCCACTATTTTATTCAAGTCAATGACCCTCAGCATTGACTCAGAAAATCCCATCGTAAGATTTCCTAGTGGGCCAAGATCCATATTTCACCTAGTTTTGAGTCAGCTTTGGCTGATCACCCAAAATTCAGTTATTTAGGTAGGAAACACTTTCCAATTACATCACATGTAACTCTTGGATAGTTAGGTGAATAACACTTATTCTAATCCATCTAATGGACTAAAGCCCAACTTCATGCCTCTAAGCCTTCAATCCTATTAAAATGGCCTAGTTAAGTCAGACCCAATGGTTGGCAGTTGGATATTACCTTTATCCCATCGCGTCTTACTAATATAGATAAAGGCATCCTACTTTGGCAGACCTACACTTGATCGATACTAGTCTTGACGAGTGCCACACATTAGAAGGCATCACATAATGACTTAATATTTGCTTTGAGGGAATTTTTATTATTATTATTATTATTAGATCTCACCATTTATTAAACTGTTTATCATACCATAAACATTATCCATACATCTCATACATAAAAAGCATATAATAAAAGTGACATGGTTATGGCCCCCTAAGAGAGGAACATTAATTAAGCCAGCTTTACCAAGCATCTCCCGTCAACGTCCTCACTTGATGCCGTCTTCTTGCCTCCACATCATAATTACATTATATAGAAACCTCTTTTACATTCGAGGGGAGTTAGGTGAGAAGAGAATATACAATCAGAATGTAGAGAGAAAGGCACGACACGCAGGTCGTATTTATAAAACCAAAATAGCATAAAAAGAGGACTAAGGCCATAACCATGCACCATGCATCACCAAGAACATATAAACTCATAACAATAATACATTATTATTTTCATAAGCCATAAATTGGATATAAAATATCGCGCTTTCGAAAAAACACACTACGTAGAGGTAGCACAGGGGTCTTGCTGCCAGGTCAGTGGGCGGGAGTGCCGAAAAATTAGACCATAAATAAGAGCTGAATCTCTTGCGCCTCCCTTGAACCCTTGTGCCGCGCGGAACCCTAAGCCCGAACAACATGAACACTTCATGTGCCGCGGGGAACCCTTGCACCGCAGAACATCAACACTTGATGCTGCTGTCGCAAAACAAGAATAGGGTTTCCAAAACCCCTTGCGCTGCGCCTCTTGTGCAGAAACAAGGATTCCATAACCCCTGCTGCCGCAAACCAAGAACAAGGTTTCCCAAACCCTTGCGCCGCGCATTGTGAATAAGGATTCCATAACGCTGTACGTATCACATACATACCAGAAAGCTTCGCAAAAACATACATCTTAATACAAAACAGTTTTCACAGAACATATGAACATCTTCATGGTTTTTGAAAACAACATCACAGTTTTGCATACAACACATAAAATATAATATGTTTTTGCAAAGGGTTTCATACGGTTTTCTGAAATAAAATATTAAAGATCATATCTTTTGTCAAAAATAAGAACAGAAAATATGTTATCTCATGTAAACGAAAATAGAAAACCGAATCATGGTTTTGCAAGTCGCTCTGATACCACTGTTGGGAATTTTTGCGGATACATCACGCAGCGAAAAATAGGTATTCCCACCGAGGATCCATGCAAAAAAGTCATAATCTGAGTTTTTAAATGATTTACCTCTTGAAGCGTGAATCACCAACACTGTAATAGAAACGATGTCTCTGCGGTATCCATACGAACAGACTCACGAACGTCTAATGTCCGCAAAGAGAAGCCTCACGTCTCTCACAGAGTGCTAGCTGCGTAAAGAAGAGAATAAACCTGTCGCTCTCTCACTCACTTTTCTGTAAGTATGGCTAGGGTTTTGAATTGTGTATCTTAGCATCCTCCTTAGCAGGACTATTTATAATAGTGACTACCTTAAGTGAGTGTGAGCAGCAGCAAGGTAAGCTGTGCAACCCTAGACCCATCTGTTATGAGTTTGGCCCATATTTGAATCCGAGTCCAACTTGGATCCATTGCTCTAATTTTAGTCTGCTCTATGTGTGTGACCCTGCAGGTTCTTATTACGTTGGCAGTAATATTAAAATCTTATTTTAATATTACAAGCAGTGAGCGGTATCTAGCAACATATTGCTGCTACCCAAGTAATAAGAATGTCAGTGATTTAACATAACCTTTCCGTGACCAATGTTTCCGTGTTGTTTAGTCCCTTTGTCAAGATATCTAGATTGAACACAAGGCATGGAATGCGTCACCCTTGTATAGTCCAATCATTCGTTTCCTGATATTCGAGTAGACTTTGTAATAATCAAATGAGATCAATATCTCATATTGACTCATTTGAGCATGGCCATGCATTTCGCAGTCTCACTCAATCAGGGGCCCCGAAGATATCGCTCCTGTTATGTAGGAGTGACAAATCCCATCTAGGTTACTCACATCCCTCTGCATGATTCGCGGTATGTCCAATAACCAACTTTATAATCACCTTATTACAGATAACGTTTGATGGCATTAAAACACACAACTCCTCATGTAGGAATCGTAGTAATTTCAGGTTAAAGGACCACAAACACCATTGTCACTATGAGAATCGCTTATGACACCCACGTAACGATCCATGTAGCATTCTCATGGTAGGTCAGTCCAGTACATCATTACTCTAATATGTACCCATGTGAAGACTTGATATCTCATATCCATGACCCGTGAGATGTGGTCATCAGTCTATGCACATACTAGTCTCAATGTATTATTGTTGTCCTAATTAACAATAATACTTGACTAGGGACATTTAAGAATAGTGTTGTAACTAAAAGGATCTCACGATCAAGTCATCCACTTGATGTCCTATAGCATCAAACTTACTATTCTAAGGACTTTATTGTGTTTATAAAAAAAGAACACAATAAATGAAATACCTCATATATAAAATAGCATAATAGAATGTATGTAAATACAGAAAATGTATTGGCCTCTAGGGAATACACCAATACTTGTCCCAACCAAACCTTTACTAAAGGAAATCAGCTTACTTCTAAGCTCTTGACCCCTCTATTTATGGATAGTAGTCTGTCCCAAAACTTAACTTAGTTTTGAACTTCTTATGTAAGGCTTCCCAAAAACTAGATGTGAATCTAGAATCTCTGTCAGACATTACATTCACTAGGATTCAATGTAATCTAACTATCTCCTTCAAAAGTAGTTAAACTAATTTATCTAGAGAATATGTAACTTTACTTAGCAAAAAGTGAGTAGATTACTTAATCTATCCACTATTACCTGCACGGCTCAACACATTCTGCCATGTTCTTTAACATTCTAGGCCACCGAAACATCATCCTTAACTCTTGAAATATCTTAGTAGCCCCTAGATAGATGGTATACATACTCTTGTGAGCTTCCTCTAGAATCCCTTTCTTGATTTTTGACCTCCAAATGGCATGGGGTTTGGGCCCAATTACTCATAATGGACCTAGCTTTGTAACTAATACGATTCTAATAATGTGAGGCCAAAATAAGAGTTAGTTTATAACTGTAGAAAGAGAAATCCAAATTAGTTTTTCATTCCACACTTTTCTCACCCTCTCTTTAGATCTAGATTTTTCTCTCTTCTTCTTTCTTCTTCCTTAAGCTCCTTCGTGGTGATGGCCATGGAGAGCTAAACTTCTATAATCAATTTAGAGATTCTTGAAGAAATTGCGATTTGAATTCTTGAGATCTTTGTTCTATTTTTGTGTTTGAATTGCAATTGGATTCTTCTTCTTCTTCCTTTTCTTGATCTTGAATGCATGAATGGTGATTCTATTTTATGTTTGATCTGTTTGGATCTTGATTTAAGACTGAGAATTGTAATGAATTTAGGTTGATTGATCTGAATTAATCATGGAATTAAAGGGGTTAGGTTATTGATTTGTGCCTAGGTTAATTGAATTCATAGATCAAATTAACATAGATCCTAATATGAATTGTGTGATTGCGAATTTGTGTGTCAATTATTAACTGAATTCTAGATGATTGTCTAGTATGAATTCTGGATTTAATGTGGAGATTTTGGTTGAAACCAAATTTGTAATATCCCGAAAATTTCTTATTTCATTATAAATAATCATTTTATAATATTTATGATTTTTAAGAATTTTTCTAGATTTTTTTAAAATATTGAATATTTTAATATATTCCTCATTTTTTATACACACTGAGCAGTGTCAGTGTAACACTCCGGAAGTTGATTGTTTTGTGATAAATAGTCATTTTTCAATATTTGTGATTTTTGATGATTTTTTTGAAATTTTCTGGAAATGCTAAATATTTTAATATATTTTTCATTTTGCGTGTGCACTGGGCAGAGCTGGAGAAAATGATATATTTTCCCTAAGGCTGGTAAACTTTGGATTGTGAAAATGTCAACGGAGGATCTTACTAAACCCAAGCTGGACACAGTTTACAAGGTTTTCATTTTTCAAGATTTTGTCTGATAAATAAAATCGCAGTATATTTTATTATCTGTGAAATAATAAAATATTATTTTTGCTAACTGTAAATTTTGTCTACTGAGAAATAGCTCTAGTAGATTATTTTTATCTAGTCATTTTTACGACATCATTTAAGTGACCACACACTTCACTTTATCGAGAAGCGTGCGAAGCTTCTCAAGGAAGCTTCTAGGAAGCTTCCTCCCCACCCACTTTTCACTCTCTCTCCTCCTTCTCATTGTGTAGCACGGTTTTGGGGGGAATATCACAATTATTCCCTCCCATTTTCTCTCATTCACGCTAGTCCCTCTCTCCCTCACGCAGCTCACTCTCTTCCTCTCTTTTCCTCACACATACACCTCCATTGTTGAACCTTCAAGCTTCCATGCTCAAGCCAATATAGACCATTGCTTCCCTTCATCATCTCCAAGCTTTCTTCTTGGTTAGGAACTCCTCCTTGCTCCTCCATTTTTGTCCTCCACAGCCAGCTCCAAAGCTTCAAGTATTGAGGTAAAGGCTCTCAACTTTCTTCTCCTTTTCTCCCCATTTTCGTGGTCCATGATCACACTAGTGACAATGGATACCATTTCCACTCTTTGATCTTGATTTGTTGGATTTGAACACCCAAGGATCTTGTGGTGGTGAAGCATGAAATTTCAAGGACAAAAGGAGCTTGCTTTCCTTGTTCTTCACTAAGGTAAGAGGAAGATCTATTCACTTCAACCCATTTTGGTAGTTAAGAACTTGTTGTTTGGGTTGGTGGGGTGAAACCCATTTTGGGAAACCCCTTTTTGTTTGATTGTTTTGGTGGGATTTTAAGTGTTAGAATGGTATATTTTTTATGTACATTGATGGATGTTGGGATATTGGATGATTGGAATGGTTTTCTGGTGAGTTTCTGCGTCACAGAGGGATACACGGCCTAGGCCGTGTATGAATGCACGGCCGTGTATCTCCCTGTGTGACTGAAACGTGTTTCTAGTGCACTCCAGAGGAGTACATGGCCTAGGCCGTGTATGACCACATGACCGTGTACTCGGGGCCGTTTATTTTACACATGGCCATGTAACATGTTCAGCAATGGAATTGAAGCTTTTCTAGCCCCTTGGAGGTTCAAAGTCCCCTCGGGCATTTGACTCAAGGCTTTTAGACTAATGTAAGCATAATAATCTTAAATAATTGGATGACAAGAAACTAATCAGGGATTCATAAAGCGGGAAAAACAAAGAACGAGAGCATGCCTTATAACTTATAAGAACTTTGAATAAAGATAGGACATGAGTGTGATTTGAGGTTGCGAGCGACATAATAAAATTAAGAATTGACTTAGTAGATGACTTTGAATAGGGTGTGAATGCCTAGAAACTTATTATGGACTTAGTATGGACCCTTGAACGGGATCGAATATTGATGATAAATGACATAACATGTGATCTTAGACCTGAAATGCTATGACTGTGAATTTGTATATATACACATGAGAATGTATTGAATCTACACGCATTTGAAGCATGATTGGCCTAGTTGTCATGATAAGCATGATTGAGTCACGCATTGAAAAAGTCTGTTGGACATTTTGTTAAGGCCATATTGCCTAGGAGTTGAATCACACCTATGTACGGGTGCGAATAGACAAATGTAGGTCCTACTGTTGACCTTGGGGGAGTCGGGGCATGGACACTATCTCACAGTAGGTAGTTGGTAGCCCCACTGGACCGTGGGACAAACCGATGCAAACACACCGACGATCCTGACTGGACACTGTCCTATATCGAGATTTGTGTAGAATGTCTTATAAAATGCCATGATGTGCACATTGATAAATTGAGAATTTTAGCACTTGAGGGCCTCGACAGCCAAGAATACAGACATACCTCCTGATGGTTCTCTCCGACTGTTTGTGTTTAGCTCCATGGAGTAGGATTTTTGGTATCATATGCATGTGCATAGTGAATCACCATATCATTTGATATTTGCTTATTCATATGAAAGTTTAAACTGTTGTCTTATTACTTTTGTATCTAACTGTAATTGCCAAGTTGTTCACTATCTGCTTTAATACTGCTTATTATTATCGAATTATTATGTGGGTGTCGTGCGCCATTTTGTTTCTTTACTGCCATCATAGGTAATGAAAGTAGAATATCTTACCTCTTTTCTGTATTTGTTGCTATTCTGTGTGTTTTCAGTTGAAGTCTATAAAGGGGGCGAGGTTGAATCTCCTAGATTTCACTTGGGTTGACCTTCTGCGTTCGGTAAGGACAACTTGAAGGGATTCTATTGGTTTCGTCGTGATTGAGTTCACCAGAGGTGCCAAGACTTGGTGAGTCGACTGGATCTATGAGCGTATGCGATATATTGGGGACATGACCTTGACCGTGAACAGAACTTCGATTGAAGATCTTATCCTGTATTTCTCACTACACTGGTGTGTTCGGAGTTGCCTTACGCATTTAGGATCCGAGGGAGTGCCCAACTCCTTAGTTGTGGATATGTTATGGGTAGTTTATATTTTATTTTGCATTACCTGTATAAAGTGTATATTGGGTATATGTATGTTTTAAGGTGATTATCCAGTCTTAAATGTAGTAAATTGAGTACATCTTATAATTCATATTTTAACTGGTTGTTTATGTAACTATTCATTCGTGGCTCCTATTTTCCTCATATGCGAAATGATTAATATAATTTGGATAAATGTTGTTTGATAATTGTAACACATCAAAATTTTGTGACCGTGACATAATGACGATTGTGACGTGGTTATTAAATCGATGGTGTTGCATTAGGTGGTATCAGAGCTCAGTTTGTCCTATTGAGCCGGGGTATGGACTGACTATGCTTAGACATGTTAGAAGTTTATTTATGTATTGTGTACTTCCTTGTCTCTTGATTGAGATGTTAGGAAAGGAAGGCATGGCTTGCCATAGGTCGAATGTTGGTAGTTGTTGTACAATTACATGATATTGAGTATTGGCCTATCAATGTATAATGTTCTGTGTCTACGGGAAACTATGACTTCACCTAGGCGTATTAAGACAATAGGAGTTCTTTCATAAAGAAGCTCAGCTGGCATGACTGAACCTGCTTAGGATTTGTTTGCATTTATACCCTTGTTGTATTACCCCTAGAATTGTTTGAGCCAATGGGTTAGAAAAGGGGTAGTTAAATAAGACTTGCAAGGTTTGTTGACCGAGGTGTCCAAGAGGTTTTCAAAAATCAATTCTCTTTGGAAAAGAGTATCTGGCATAAGTTTGGTTTGAGGAGCTACATAGGAGTCGAAGACTTACAGGAGATCGCGGCGCAGAAGGTAGAGTGAAGGAGCTCAATTTAAAGTCTTTTGGGTTTGCCTTATTAGGTTGTGTGACGTTTTGTGTTTGGTTTCCGAAAAGAGACAATATTGTTTGGACTTAATGCTTTCGATTTTCCTTGTGGTTTGATTTGTTTGTCCTTGAAGGAAGACAGTGACTCGAAGTAAATGTAAGCACGTGAACGTAGGGAATGACGATGATGATACGACTGTGGCAACCAAAGTAGTTCAAAGAATGGTTGGCGTAACAGTACAACCGAAATAGAGGGCCGCATAGTAGCAGGAATTGGAGGTTGAGGTTCAGAATTTGTTGGGAGAAGGTCAGTTTTTGGGTAATTTTGAACTACCTAAGTTCCAAAGGAGGAACAAAAGTATGATCAATCAATTTAAGTCGAAACTGTATTCGCGACAACCGAAGGGACAACAGCAACAATAAATGTTGAAAGGGAGTGCGAGTGGTAGTAAATCCAATCCAACTGTGGTACCGTTATCAAGGTGTATGAAGTGCGGAAAGGACCACTTCACGAGGGACTGTAAGATCGAAGGAATAATTTGTTTCAAGTGCGAAAAGCAAGGACATGTGTCAAGGGATTGTGCTTTACATAGGACGAAGCCTCTATGTGTGATTAAGGGAATAATTTGTTTCTAATGCAGAGAGCTAGGACATGTGGCGAGGAACTGTACTTCGCAAAGGATGAAGCCTTACGTCGGGGATGTACGTACTTCGAAATCTCATGAAGAAGGGAGAGTTAATTCCTCCACCCAAACTGAAGATCGAAATGAAGAAAGGGACTGTGCTACAGTGGATGACCCTGTGACTTCATTGTATAATTCTGGGGATAGCCCATTTCCTTATGACACATGACTGTATGAGTATGTTTGGGTCGTATGTACCTCTGACATCTTTTGACTAAGTTATTTCTATTTTGGCTGCTATGAACTTGTTAATGGTAGCCAAGTTATTTAAATTGTCCTATGACCTATTAAAGACTGAATCCTTCTGTTGATCTGATTTGTTCACTTCTTTTACAAATTAGATGTAATGTTAACGAAGGGATTGGTTATCTTCCAACCATATCCTGTTGAAATATTCCAATGAAATTCTAAGAGTACGTCTCTGGAATTGGATTATCTGTGTATTTACTTCCCTTCGACTCGAATGATACTATTCTCGTTTGTAAGCCTGCTCTCATTACAACAAGTTTACTTAAAACTATCCTATTGTTGTTAGAAATTAGAACCCTTTTACCAATTCAATTATCTACTTCATGAACAAGCTTGATCTTGGGAAGGAGATTAATCATTTTCTAAACGGGTCTCGTCATTCGATTCCAACGAAGACTTAGTGTTTCTTGAGACAGAAATTTCCTAGATATGAATCAATGAAACTCACTCCTAAGTTTTATTGGACCATATCATATACTTAACTGGACGGGACCAGTGATAAATCAAGTGACTCCCTTATTTTTCTCTCTGCCCATTATAATGTTTCTCGTATACTTCGATTGAGTAGATGTATTCCCGAATCTGAACAATAGCAATACGCCAAGTGTAGCACAATTAGGTGAGAACTTACCCTATGAGACAATTTGTTCGAATCAAGGAAAGATGATTTGACTAATCAATTGAAGAACGCCGCTATTTTCTCTAAGATTAGCTTGTGTTCTAGACTATCATCGAGTTCGCTCAAAGATTTGTCATTGTCCTTGTTAACAATGTCTTGATCTATTCTTAACATTCGGAGGAACGTACCGAACCTCTCGTTGTGATTCTGCAAATCCTGAAGAAAAAGGAGAAGTTATGCATAAAGTTGTCTAAGTACAAATTCTAGTTAGAGGCAGTTCAGCCTTTGGATTATGCGATCTCAAGGGAAGGAATTGTTGTGAACCCATTGGAACTCGAAGCATTTCTTCAACGAGAAAAATCGACAACCGTAATGGAAATTCGTAATCAGATGGAATTAACTGGTTAATATCGGAGACCCGTCGCAGAATTTTCCAAGTGGCAAGATTTCTCATCTAACTCATGCATGAGGGTCAAGTTTTGTATGGATTGATGTATACGGGGGGGATTTTGAAGGGCAGAAGAGACACTCAACTACCTCCCTAGTGATGATTCTTCCCAAATCCTAATAAATATTTTGGAATGCCTAGTGACGCTTCGCATTGGAAGTTTAGAACGTGTGCTTGATCGGAATAGAAGGAATGGTAACGTATGCTTTGCGACAATCGAGAGCACATAAGAAGGATTACCTTATGACAACTCAGTGTTAGCCTTGTAGTTGTATTGAAGACCTGGAAGCCTTTCCTACAAGGAAAGGTTTTCAATGTCTATAGTAATCTCAAGAGTCAGAAGTATTTTGTCTGATCGAAATGAGCTGAAATGTGAAGCAAAGACAATGATTAGAAGTTCCAAAAAATTACGATTTATCATTTTGGTATAATCCTGGAAGAGGCCAACGTCATAGCGGATGCCTTGAGAAGAAAACAAGCTTAGTTTGTCTGCTACGATGAGCAAGGAGAATAAGTTCGATAGAGCCGCTCAGCAATGTACAGTTGTTTGGGGAGTTGGCTGTTGGAATGGCGGAAGACCCAAGGAGCGTAGGATTTTTATTAATCGGCCTACGACGTCAACACGTTTTTACCCATTAGTATAAGATACTCAATGGAAGGAAGCAACCTCAGTGCCGGTGATTTGGATTAATGCAACTGAAGATACAACACGAGAACTAGAAGACAAGATGAAGAAACACAGTCGCGTTTGTTCTAAGATATGATGAATTTCGAGGACGAAAATCTTTTTTAGAAGGGGAGAGTTGTAATATCCCAAAAATTTGTTATTTCATTATAAATAATCATTCTATAATATTTATGATTTTTAGGAATTTTTCTAGATTTTTTTGAAAATGTTGAATATTTTAATATATTCTTCGTTTTATGTGCACACTGAGCAATGTTAGTGTAACACTCCGAAAGTTGATTGTTTCGTGATAAATAGTCATTTTCTAATATTTGTGATTTTTGATGATTTTTGTGGAATTTTCTGAAAATGTTGAATATTTTAATATATTCTTCGTTTTATGTGTGCAATGGGCAGAGCTGGAGAAAATGAAATATTTTCCCTGAGGCTGGTAAACTTTGGACTGTGAAAATGTCAACGGAGGATTATACTAAACCCGAGGCTGGACACAGTTTACGAGATTTTTATTTTTCAAGATTTTGTCTGATAAATAAAATCATAGTATATTTTATTATCTGTGGAATAATAAAATATTATTTATGCTAACTGTAAATTTTGTCTACTGAGAAATAGCTCTAGTAGATTATTTTTATCTAGTCATTTTTACTTCATCATTTAAGTGACCACACATTTCACTTTATTGAGAAACGTGCAAAGCTTCTCAAGGAAGCTTCCTCCTCACCCACTTTTCACCCTCTTTCCTCCCTCTCATTGTGTAGCACGGTTTTGGGGGGAATATCACAATTATTCCCTCCCATTTTCTCTCATTCACGCTGGTCCTTCTCTCCCTCACGCAGCTCACTCTCTTCCTCTCTTCTCCTCACACATACACCTCCATTGTTGAACCTTCAAGCTTCCATGCTCAAGTCAATATAGACCATTGCTTCCCATCATCATCTCCAAGCTTTCTTCTTGGTTGGGAACTCCTCCTTGCTCCTCCATTTTCATCCTCCACGGCCAGCTCCAAAGCTTCAAGTATTGAGGTGAAAGCTCTCAACATTCTTCTCCTTTTCTCCCCATTTTCGTGGTCCATGGTCACACTGGTGGCTATAGATACCATTTCCACTCTTTGATCTTGATTTGTTTGATTTGAACACCCAAGGATCTTGTGGTGGTGAAGCACGAAAGTTCAAGGACAAAAGGAGCTTGCTTTCCTTGTTCTTCACTAAGGTAAGAGGAAAATCTATTCACTTCAACCATTTTGGTAGTTAAGAACTTGTTGTTTGTGTTGGTGGGGTGAAACCCATTTTGGGAAACCCCTTTTGTTTGATTGTTTTGGTGGGATTTTAAGTGTTAGAATGGTATATTTTTTATGTACATTGATGGATGTTGGGATATTGGATGATTGGAATGGTTTTCAGGTGAGTTTTTGCGTCACAGAGGGATACACGGCCTAGGCCGTGTATGAATGCACGGCCGTGTATCTCCCAGCGTGACTGAAACGTGTTTCTGGTGCACTCTAGAGGAGTACACGGCCTAGGCCGTGTATGACCACACGACCATGTACTCGGGGCTGTGTATTTTACACATGGCCGTGTAACATGTTCAACAATGGAATTGAGGCTTTTCTAACCCCTTGGAGGTTCAAGGTCCCTTCGGGCATTTGACTCAAGGCTTTTAGACTAATGTAAGTGTAATAATCTTAAATAATTGGATGACTAGAAACTAATTAGGGATTCATAAAGTGGGAAAAACAAAGAACGAGAGCATGCCTTATAACTTATAAGAACTTTGAATAAAGATAGGACATGAGTGTGATTTTAGGTTGCGAGCGACATAATAAAATTAAGAATTGACTTACTAGATGACTTTGAATAGGGTGTGAATGCCAAGAAACTTATTATGGACTTAGTATGGACCCTTGAACGGGATCGAAAATTGATGATAAATGATATAACATGTGATCTTAGACCTGAAATACTATGACTGTGAATTTGTATATATACACATGAGTATGTATTGAATCTACGTGCATCTGAAGCATGATTGGCCTAGTTGTCATGATAAGCATGATTAAGTCATGCATTGAAAATGTCCGTTGGACATTTTGTTAAGGCCATATTGCCTAGGAGTTGAATCACACCTATGTGCGGGTGCGAATAGACAAGTGTAGGTCCTACGGTTGACCTTGGGGGCGTCGGGGCACGGGCGTCTCAAAGCAGGTAGTTGGTAGCCCCGCTGGACTGTGGGACAAACCGATGCAAACACACCGACGATCCTGACTGGACACTGTCCTATATCGAGATCTATGTAGAATGTCTTGTAAAATGCCATGTTGTGCAAGTTGATAAATTGAGAATTTTAGCACTTGAGGGCCTCGACAGCCAAGAATACAGACATACCTCCTGATCATTCTCCTCGACTGTTTGTGTCTAGCTCCATGGAGTAGGATTTTTGGTATCATATGCATGTGCATAGTGAGTCACCATATCATTTGATATTTGCTTATTCATAAGAAAGTTTAAACTGTTGTCTTTTTACTTTTGTATCTAATTGTAATTACCAAGTTTTTCACTATCTGCTTTAATACTGCTTATTATTATTGAATTATTATGTGGGCGTCATACGCCGTTTTGTTTCTTTACTGCCATCATAGGTAATGAAAGTAGAATGTCTTACCTCTTTTCTGTATTTGTTGCTATTCTATGTGTTTTCGGTTGAAGTCTGTAAAGGGGGCGAGGTTGAATCTTCTAGATTTCACTTGGGTTGAACTTCTGCGTTCGGTAAGGACAACTTGAAGGGATTCTATTGGTTTCGTCATGATTGAGTTCACTGGAGGTGCCAAGACTTGGTGAGTCGACTGGACCGATGAGCGTATGCGATATGTTGGGGATATGACCTTGACCTTGAAGAGGACTGCGATTGAAGATCTTATCCTGTATTTCTCACTACACCAGTGTGTTCGGAGTTGCCTTACGCATTTAGGATCCAAGGGAGTGCCCAACTCCTTAGTTGTGGATATGTTATGGGTAGTTTATATTTTATTTTGCATTACCTGTATAAAGTGTATTTTGGGTATATGTATGTTTTAAGGTGATTATCCAGTCTTAAATGTTGTAAATTGAGTACATCTTATAATTCATATTTTAACTAGTTGTGTATGTAACTATTCATTTGTGGCTCCTATTTTCCTCATATGCGAAATGATTAATATAATTTGGATAAATGTTGTTTGACAATCGTAACACGTTGAAATTTAGTGACTGTGACATAATGACGATTGTGCCGTGGTTATTAAATCGTTGGTGTTGCATTAGGTGGTATCAGAGCTCAGTTCATCCTGTTGAGCCAGGGTATGGACTGACTATGCTTAGACATGTTAGAAGTTTCTCCGTGTGTTGTGTACTTCCTTGTCTCTTGATTGGGATGTTGGGAAAGGAAGGCATGGCTTGCCATAGGTCGAATGTTGGTAGCTACTGTTGCACAGTTACATGATATTGAGTATTGGCCCACTCAATGTGTAATGTTCTGTGTCTACGGGAAACTATGACTTCACCTAGGCGTATTAAGACAATAGGAGTTTTTTTAGAAAGAAGCTCAGCTGGCATGACTGAACTTGCTTAGGTTTTGTTTGCATTTTTACCCTTGTTGTGTTACCCCTAGAATTGTTTGAGCCAATGGGTTAGAAAAGGGGTAGTTAAATAAGACTTGCGAGGTTTGTGGACCGAGGTGTCCACGAGGTTTTCAAAAATCGATTCTCTTTGGAAAAGAGTATCTGGCGTAAGTTTGGTTCGAGGAGCTACATAGGAGTCAAAGACTTACAGGAGATCGCATCGCAGAAGGTAGAGTGAAGGAGCTCAAGTTAAAGTCTTTTGGGTTTGTCTCGTTGGGTTGTGTGACTTTTGTGTTTGGTTTCCGAAAGGAGATAATATTGTTTGGTCTGAATGCTTTCGATTTTCCTTATGGTTTGATTTGTTTGTCCTTGAAGGAAGACAATGACTCGAAGTAGACGTAAGCACGTGAACACAGGGAATGACGATGTTGATACGATTGCGGCAACCAAAGTAGTGCAAAGAATGGTTAGCGTAACAGTAAAACTAAAATATAGGGCCGCACAGCAGCAAGAATTGGAGGTTGAAGTTCAAAATTTGTTGGGAGAAAGTTAGTTTTTGGGTAATTCTGAACTACCCCAAAGGAGGAACAAAAGGATGATCAATCAGTTTAAGCAGAAACTATATTCGCGACAACCGAAGGGACAACAGCAACAACAAACGTTGAAAGGGAGTGCGAGTGGTAGTAAATCCAATCCGACTGTGGTACCGTTATCAAGGTGTATGAAGTGCAAAAAGGACCACTTCACGAGGGACTGTAAGATCAAACAAATAATTTGTTTCAAGTACGGAAAGCAAGGACATGTGTCAAGGGATTGTGCTTTACATGGGATAAAGCCTCTATGTGTGATCAAGGGAATAATTTGTTTCGAATGCAGAGAGCTAGGACATATGGCGAGGAACTGTACTTCGCAAAGGATGAAGCCTTACATCGGGGATGTACGTACTTTGAAATCTCATAAAGAAGGGAGAGTTAATTCCTCCACCCAAACTAAAGATCGAAATGAAGAAAGGGACTGTGCTACAGTGGATGACCTTGTGACTTCATTGTATAATTCTGGGGATAGCCCATTTCCTTATGACGCATGACTGTATGAGTATGTTAGGGTCGTATGTACCTCTGACATCTTTTGACTAAGTTATATCTATTTTGGCTGCTATGAACTTGTTGATGGTAGCCAAGTTGTTTAAATTGTCCTATGACCTATTAAAGACTGAATCCTTCTGTTGATCTGATTTGTTCACTTCTTTTACAAATTAGATGTAATGTTAACGAAGGGATTGGTTATCTTCCAACCATATCCTATTGAAATATTCTAATGAAATTCTAAGAGTACGTTTCTGGAATTTGATTATCTGTGTATTTACTTCCCTTCGACTCAAATGATATTATTCTCGTTTGTAAGCTTGCTCTCATTACAACAAGTTTACTTAAAACTATCCTATTGTTGTTAGAAATTGGAACCCTTTGACCAATTCAGTTATCTACTTCATGAACAGGCTTGATCTCAGGAAGGAGATTAATCATTTTCTAAATGGGTCTCGTCATTCGATTCCAACGAAGACTTAGTGTTTCTTGAGACAGAAATTTCCTAGATATGAATCAATGAAACTCACTCCTAAGTTTTATTGGACCATATCATATTCTTCACTAGACGGGTCTAGTGATAAATCAAGTGACTCCCTTATTTTTCTCTCTGACCATTATAATGTTTCTCGTATACTTCGATTGAGTAGATGTATTCCCGAATCTGAACCATAGCAATACACCAAGTGTAGCACAATTAGGTGAGAACTTACCCTATGAGATAATTTGTTCGAATCAAGGAAAGATGATTTGACTAATCAATTGAAGAACGCCGCTATTTTCTCCAAGATCAGCTTGTGTTCTGGACTATCATCGAGTTCGCTCAAAGATTTATCGTTGTCCTTGTTGATGACATCTTGATCTATTCTTAACATTCGGAGGAACGTACCGAACCTCTCGTTGTGATTTTTCAAATCCTGAAGAAAAAGGAGAAGTTATGCATAAAGTTGTCTAAGTACAAATTCTAGTTAGAGGCAGTTCAGCCTTTAGATTACGCGATCTCAAGGGAAGGAATTACTGTGAACCCATTAGAACTCGAAGCATTTCTTCAATGAGAAAAACTGACGACCGTAATGGAAATTCGTAACCAGATGGAATTAACTGGTTAATATGGGAGACTCGTCGCAGAATTTTCCAAGTGGCAAGATTTCTCATCTAACTCATGCATGAGGGTCAAGTTTTGTATGGATTGATGTATACGGGGGGAATTTTCAAGGGCAGAAGAGACACTCAACTACTTCCCCAGTGATGATTCTTCCCAAATCCCAACAAATATTTTGGAATGCCTAGTGATGCTTCGCATTGGAAGTTTAGAACGTGTTCTTGATCGGAATAGAAGGAATGGTAACGTATGCTTTGCGACAATCGAGAGCACATAAGAAGGATTACCTTATGACAACTCAGTGTTAGCCTTGTAGTTGTATTGAAGACCTGGAAGCCATTTCTATAAGGAAAGGTTTTCAATGTCTATTGTAATCTCAAGAGTCAGAAGTATTTTGTCTGATCGAAATGAGCTGAAATGTGAAGCAAAGACAATGATTAGAAGTTCCAAAAGATTACGATTTATCGTTTTGGTATAATCCCGGAAGAGGCCAACGTCATAGCGGATGCCTTGAGAAGAAAACAAGCTTAGTTTGTCTGCTACGGTGAGCAAGGAGAATAAGTTCGATAGAGCCACTCAACAATATACAGTTGTTTGGGGAGTTGGCCGTTGGAATGGCGGAAGACCCAAGGAGCGCAGGATTTTTATTAATCGGCCTACGACGTCAACACGTTTTTACCCATTAGTATAAGATACTCAATGGAAGGAAGCAACCTCAGTGCCGGTGATTTGGATTGATGCAGCTGAAGATACAACACGAGAACTAGAAGACAAGATGAAGAAACACAGTCGCGTTTGTTCTAAGATATGATGAATTTCGAGGACGAAATTCCTTTTTAGAAAGGGAGAGTTGTAATATCCCAAAAATTTGTTATTTCATTATAAATAATTATTTTATAATATTTATGATTTTTAGGAATTTTTCTAGATTTTCTTGAAAATGTCAAATATTTTACTATATTTCTCGTTTTGTGTGCACACTGAGCAGTGTCAGTGTAACACTCTGGAAGTTGATTGTTTTGTGATAAATAGTCATTTTCTAATATTTGTGATTTTTGATGATTTTTATGGAATTTTCTGGAAATATTAAATATTTTAATATATTCTTCGTTTTACGTACACTGGGCAGAGCTGAAGAAAATGAAATATTTTCCCTGAGGCTGGTAAACTTTGGACTGTGAAAATATCGACGGAGGATCTTACTAAACCCGAGGTTGGACACAGTTTACGAGGTTTTCATTTTTCAAGATATTATTGTTGCTAACTGTAAATTTTGTCTACTGAGAAATAGCTCTAGTAGATTATTTTTATCTAGTTATTTTTACAACATCATTTAAGTGACCACACACTTCACTTTATCGAGAAGCGTGTAAAACTTCTAGGAAGCTTCCTCCCCACCCACTTTTCACTCTCTCTCCTCCCTCTCATTGTGCAGCACAATTTTAGGGGGAATATCACAATTATTCCCTCCCATTTTTTCTCATTCACAGTGGTCCCTCCCTCCCTCACGCAGCTCACTCTCTTGCTCTCTTCTCCTCATATATACACCTCCATTGTTGAACCTTCAAGCTTCCATGCTCAAGTCAATATAGACCATTGCTTCCCATCATCATCTCCAAGCTTTCTTCTTGGTTGGGATCTCCTCCTTGCTCCTCAATTTTCGTCCTCCACAGCTAGCTCCAAAGCTTCAAGTATCGAGGTAAAAGCTCTCAACTTTCTTCTCCTTTTGTCCCCATTTTCGTGGTCCATGGTCACACTGGTGACTATGGATACCATTTCCACTCTTTGATCTTGATTTGTCGGATTTGAACACCCAAGGATCTTGTGGTGGTGAAGCACGAAATTTCAAAGACAAAAAGAGCTTTTCCTTGTTCTTCACTAAGGTAAGAGGAAGATCTATTCACTTTAACCCATTTTGGTAGTTAAGAACTTGTTGTTTGTGTTGGTGGGGTGAAACCCATTTTATTTAATTGTTTTAGTGGGATTTTAAGTGTTAGAATAGAATATTTTTTATGTACATTGATGGATGTCGGGATATTGGATGATTGGAATGGTTTTCTGGTGAGTTTCTGCGTCATAGAGGGATACACGGCCTAGGCCGTGTATGAATGCACGGTCGTGTATCTCCCTGCGTGACTGAAATGTGTTTCTGGTACACTTTGGAGGAGTACACGGCCTAGATCGTGTATGACCACACGACCGTGTACTAGGGGCTGTGTATTTTACACATGGCCGTGTAACATGTTCAGCACTGGAATTGTGGCTCTTTTTGCCCCTTGGAGGTTCAAGGTCCCCTCGGGCATTTGACTAAAGGCTTTTAGACTAATGTAAGCATAATAATCTTAAATAATTGGATGATTAGAAACTAATTAGGGATTCATAAAGTGGGAAAAACAAAGAACGAGAGCATGCCTTATAACTTATAAGAACTTTGAATAAAGATAGGACATGAGTGTGATTTGAGGTTGCGAGCGACATAATAAAATTAAGAATTGACTTACTAGATGACTTTGAATAGGGTGTGAATGCCTAGAAACTTATTATGGACTTAGTATGGACCCTTGAACGGGATCGAATATTGATGATAAATGACATAACATGTGATCTTAGACCTGAAATGCTATGGCTGTGAATTTGTATATATACACACGAGTATGTATTGAATTTACATGTATTTGAAGCATGATTGGCCTAGTTGTCATGATAAGCATGATTGAGTCATACATTGAAAAAGTCCGTTGGACATTTTGTTAAGGCCATATTCCCTAGGAGTTGAATCACACCTATGTGTGAGTGCGAATAGACAAGTGTAGGTCCTACGGTTGACCTTGGGGGCGTCGGGGCGCGGGCGTCTCACAACGGGCAGTTGGTAGCCCCGCTAGACCGTGAGATAAACTGATGCAAACGCACCGACGATCCTGACTGGACACTGTCCTATATCGAGATCTATGTAGAATGTCTTGTAAAATGCCATGATGTGCACGTTGATAAATTGAGAATTTTAGCACTTGAGGGCCTCGGCAGCCAAGAATACAGACATACCTCCTGATCGTTCTCTCCGACTGTTTGTGTCTAGTTCCATGGAGTAGGATTTTTAGTATCATATGCATGTGTATAGTGAGTCACCATATCATTTGATATTTGCTTATTCATATGGAAGTTTAAACTGCTGTCTTATTACTTTTGTATCTAACTGTATTTACCAAGTTGTTCACTATCTGCTTTAATACTGCTTATTACTATTGAATTATTATATGGGCGTCATGTGCCGTTTTGTTTCTTTACTGCCATCATAGGTAATGAAAGTAGAATGTCTTACCTTTTTTCTGTATTTGTTACTATTCTATGTGTTTTCGGTTGAAGTCTGTAAAGGGGGCGAGGTTGAATCTCCTATATTTTACTTGGGTTGATCTTCTGCGTTCGGTAAGGACAACTTGAAGGGATTCTATTGGTTTCGTCATGATTGAGTTCACCGGAGGTGCCAAGACTTGGTGAGTCGACTGGAGCAACGAGCGTATGCGATATGTTGGGGACATGACCTTGACCGTGAAGAGGACTGCGATTGAAGATCTTATCCTGTATTTCTCACTACACCGATGTGTTTGGAGTTGCCTTACGCATTTAGGATCCGAGGGAATGCCCAACTCCTTAGTTAGGGATATGTTATGGGTAGTTTATATTTTATTTTGCATTACCTGTATAAAGTGTATTTTGGGTATATGTATGTTTTAAGGTGATTATCTAGTCTTAAATATTATAAATTGAGTACATCTTATAATTCATATTTTAACTGGTTGTGTATGTAACTATTCATTCGTGGCTCCTATTTTCCTCATATGCGAAATGATTAATATAATTTGGATAAATGTTGTTTGACAATCGTAACACGTCAAAATTTAGTGACCGTGACATAATGACGATTGTATCGTGGTTATTAAATCGATGGTGTTGCAAAATTAACCATTCAATTACACTTCAAATATTTGTTGAAAGATTTATGATAGAATTAACCTAATTTCGGATAGGTTTTTGAATTGATTGTTCTTTTAATTGAATTTCTCTCACTTTAATTCTATTATTTTCATATTTTGAATTCTCAAATCATTTTCCCTAATTTTGGCTTGATTTGATTAAATTACATTTACAATCCTTGAGAGACAATCTGGTGTTGTTTCCTTTGTTACAAGTCATAGGCATAACTCAATTGTAATTTTGATTGAGTTCGGAACTCGTCAAGCATATAGTTAGTATGCTTAAAAATTTCCAACCAACTCTGATTATCTTGAAACTTTAACTATACCTTGTTTCATATATTTGTGATCTAGAAAGAACTTATCTATATTTATTTCTCTCATCTAAGCATTTTATGCCTTTTTCTGAGTCATTTTAAGCTACATTTCAACTTATGTGTTGTAACAAAGTGTCTAAACAAACTCAGTCAACTTATATGTTGTAACAAAGTGCTTAAACGAACTCAGTTTGTCACAAAAACTTTACATGCATGTTAAGCAAGTTATATGCTACCTTTGTACCCATATACAAGCCTAACATACTATTAAGGGTATTACACTTATCAACACATCTCTAGTAGTAACCTATGCTACACTAGAGTGTTTAACATCCCAAATACTTATTTTAGCAATCCCTAACTTATGGAATACTTAAGGACTTCAACTTCCATACTTAACTTTGTATTTAAGGAGTAAATCTCACTCATCTTGCAATTTTAGCTCATCTTTACTAATAAAAGAGTTATTGCATAATTCTTCTATACTTCATGAATATGACAAAACTTACTACTCACCATTCATCTTATGTTATGTTTAGTAATGTACAAGATCCCACTTACCTAGAGAACTTAGAACATAAAACATCCCTTCATATAAGAACTAAATACACAACTCTATCTCCACTCAAGTGTATCTAGTTCAAGAGTGGTTGGCAAATGCCACACTTTGTTGCTTAAAGGTATAGGTACCTTCCCAAGGTAATCCATTACTCTTGGATATCCTAAGGTTCATACCTTTCTCATACTTACTAGAGTGAATACTATTAATCCATCCTAGTATACTTGTATCTAATGCACCACATCATCACATCACATCTTGAGTGATATCTAATGCAACTCTAAGCTGCCTAAAGTGATAGATACCTACCTAAAGTAAACCATTACTCTTGGATGCTCAAAGGTTTAAACTTTCTTATCTATGCAAAGTAACAATTTCCCTCTTGAAATTATACCTATTTGTGTTTTAACACGTCTTAGGAAACATACATAAATGATTCCAACTGCTAAGAACTTGAAAACATAAAAAATGACATTTCTGGAGTTCCGGGGCCTCACGTCGCTACCCAAACCTGGGCACGTTGCGGCGCTCAACACTTGGGTATGCAAAATAGCCTCATGCTGCGGCGTGGCCTTCACACGCCGCGGCGGGCTTAGAAAATACCAGGTTTTGTAGAATTCTGCAGAACTGTGGTACTATTCCATTGGTTCTCGTCATGGATTTTGGCCATTCCAAATCAGTTCATTTAACACATAGGAATCATCAATCACTAACTTAAACCTCTTAATTTGGATTATGAATCAAAATCCTACATACTTGACCTAAGACTTCAATTTGTGGATCAAGGGTCCAAATGAGATGTTCTAAGTTTCTAACTTCAACTTATACTATGAACAAGTCATAAACAACCATAGAAACACAATTATGCAAGTCAAACACATCAAACACCTCTAGAATTCAAATTGACCAATTATGCACCACAAGTACATCTATGGTGAAAATGAAGCAAAGAGATGAAAAGAGCTCCGATCCCCTGCCTCTTGTATGGATGATCAATCTTCAAGCTCTATGCTTTGATCTTGATCTTCCTTTACTTTTCCTTCTTTTCCCCTTTTCCTTTCTCTCCTTCGGCTTCTTCTCCTTATTACCAAGTGGCCTCAAAACTCAAGAGGGGATGAATTGAGTTTATAAAACTTTTCACAAATCTTTCAAAAAACTCTTAATTGTAAATTTTCATTGAAGCTATTAATTGATGAAAATGAATTAATCGATAAGATAGGAGGATATTGCAAAGCAATGAACCAATTTAAGAGAGAAATATTTAAGTAAGCAAATAAACTATTGCAGAAATGTAAAGAGAAAGGTTTAGAGAATCAAACACAATGGTTTATCCTAGTTCAACCACCCCTTGTGATCTACGTCCAGTTCTCCAGCAATCACTCAAGATTTTTCACTAAATTCCAAGCATGAATCAGGTGCTTGTAACCTTTACAAATTGGAGCACTCAACACCACCTTGGGATACCTCATCCTTGTAGCTTGAGCCTCTTAAAACAAGGGATGCCTCACCCTTTACAATTTGGAGGGATACCTCACCCTCTTCTTTAGAATAATCAAGGTTGATAGAATGAAACTCTCTTAAGAGTAATTAATACAAATTGAAGCTCTAGAATGCTCTTCAAAGATATCTCAAGGATTTTTAGAAAACTAAAGCAAGAAGGATTTCAATGATTGATTCACGTATTAAAGTATTAGAAAGATGTTTCAAGGTTCAAGGACAGTCATTAATGATGCCCAAACACAAGTATATAAGCTATTTTTGATCAACTGAGCTGTTAGGGGCTTTAATGCCCATCATTTAATGCACCTAATATAGTCATTGGGCAATGTTAGACTAGTGGTAATCGATTACCCAATACTGGTGATCGATTACATGGCTGTTGGAATGTGTTCTTGGCTTTTTGGGTAGGACATAATCGATTACTAGCCTTGTGTAATCGATTACATGGCCTCTGTTAGACTTGTAATCGATTACAGCCTCAGTGTAATCGATTACAAGGTTTCTGCCATGCTTATAATCGATTACATGCTCAATGTAATCGATTACAAGGCCTCTGTTTAGCTTGTAATCGATTACAACTCATGTGTAATCGATTACCTTGTCCTTTGAACATATTTTTCAAGCCCATTTAAGTGTATTGGTCAATTCTTACTTATAGAAGCTTGGATTTTAACAAGATTTACATTTGAATTATGAAATCCAAGATTGAAATCAACATAACTTTAAAGGGATGAACTTTGAATTATAAGTTAATTTAAAAGGATCTTGAAAAATCATTTGAAGATAATTGAGATACCTTGAGAGCATTTTACATTGATGTTCTAAAACCTATATCTATATATCTATTGGTTTCCTTCTTTTGATCTTGGTCTTCTATCTTGATCTTCATATTTGTTTTTGTTATCATCAAAAAATTCATTTAATATGCTTCAAGACATAAGCATTCACATTCTCCCCTTTTTTTATAATGACAAAATAAACATTGCAAAGGAAGAGAAATATTTGCATTTGTTTGATTATCAAAGATTTAAGCGCAATTCTCCCTCGTAATGAATGCATGAGATAGGATTTATGTGAAAGCACAAAGCTCCCCCATACACATGCAACATATTTCACTAATCTCTCCCCCGTTGGCATTATAAAAAAATGACATAAGCATTCAGCCATAATTTCGGCATCATTTTAGTAGGATTTTATGATTGCCTCAAAATTAAGAACGAACAAGAAATAAGCATTTCAGTCCAGGCAGTTTGTAATCAGAGGATGCATAGGCAGACCAATATGAGGCAAGAAACATAGTGACTACAGATACATATGAAAATAAATATACCAAGTTTGATAATCATTAATATAAAGAAAGATCCAAAGTCATATACAAAAATATATATATAAAGGATCATGACTGGACAATATGATCGCTGAGTCGCCTCGTTGTCACTATCCATATCAACTGCCACATCATCCATATCATTGTCATATGTGGCAAGGTCATCCTCAGAACCTAGGATCTCCTCATCATCATCAGGATGAGCACTAGAAGAACCAACAAAGGAGAGAGGGGCAGGAAGAGCAGGAAGAGCAGCAACAACTTGCCTTGGTATATATCCCGGTCCTTCCAAAAAAGATCAGATAGAGGGTAACTCTTGATTGGAGTAATCCATCCTCAACTCTAAATGATCCACCTTCTGCTCAATGCGATCCATCCCCATTTTCAAGCTACGAATTTCCTGTAGCAGAAGCTCCATGGTGGCTGTGGGAGGAGGTTGCTGTCCTCTATCTTTATTATCATCCTCTGGGTCATGAGGAATATGACCATAGATCCCGTGGGTAAGGTAGTGTCATCTGTCATCTACCTTGTTCAGCTTAAGCTTTTGCAATGTGTGCAAGCCAATAGATTATGGTCCTTTGGAACTCGTGTCCTTTGATTTTTCAGTCAAGGAAATATGGCAATGTTCCAATATGGCAGTGACAAGCATAGCATATGGAAGGGCAGAGTTCTTCTTCTTCCTAACATCCAACATATGCTGAATTATATAGTAGGCCTAGTTGATTAGCCTACCTATGGTCATGGCCCATGATACCACCACATCATCTGTCAAGACTTGGGAGTAATTTCCTCCCCTATGAATCAACCCTCTGGTCACAAGATAATGAAGTACTCTATTTTCCATGGTCAATCTAGTGGCCATCACCCTCTTCCTATCCCTAGGAATTTCATAGCCAGACCTTGTCAAGGAGGACAATGCAGCCTTATACTCGAAATCATCTCCCCAAGCATCCTCATTTCCATAGAATTTTGTGTCATGATAATTAATCTTAGTCAACCTACACCATGCTTCTCTAGTGACCTTAACTTGCTTTTTCTTTACTTCAGATATCAAGCAACCATTCTCATATCTCAGGTTTGCATAAAATACCCTAACTAGGTTCGGGTAAATATCCTTTTGAATGCTAAAAAAACCCAGCAAACCTATCCGTTCAATTAATCTGAAGCACTCCAATGGTTTACTTGAGCAAAAGGACTGAGTGAGATACCTAGGAGAGATGAGTTTCCTCAATTTAAAGTTTTTTCGGAATAACTCTGCCTTCTTGGTAGTGGAGAAGTGATGCGTGAGGTCCAACCCTGAGATGTTGCGTGGAGGAGCACTAGAAGACTCTCCAATGTTGGCCCCTATTCTTGGACGTTTTGTAGGCTGAGAAGATTCGGCCATTGATAGGGATAAGGATGTGAGGAAGGTGAAGGATGTGATTCACATGGTGTTTGGTGGTGGGGAAATTTGGAAAGTTGATGAGGAAGGGTAGAAAACATAGGTTAGGGGTTTGGAGGGGGAGAGAGAGCGTGAAGGAAGATGGGGAATGAAGATTGAGGAGATTTTGGGTGGAATTGATTAGAGGTTATGATGAAAAGGGGAAATTTGAGTGGTATGGTGGTGAAATGAGATGATTTAGCCAAGAAATAAGAGAGAAATTGAAAGTTTGGGGTGAGGAGATAAAGAGAGGTCGTGGAGGAAGAGAGAGAAATGAGATGGTTCAAATGAAAATGGCTATTCCCGTGCTGAAAACCTGATTGTTTATTAAGAATAATGTAATAACAAAACAATTAAATAAAAATCAAGAAGATAGAATTTAGAATAAAAACAGCAAGTTATCAAGAAGGGGGTTTTCAAGTTTAAGAAAGCTTCCAAGATTGGGATACCACAATGATACAAGACAAATCCTAATCGACAACCCTTTTATTAAAACTCAAATTCAATTGAAGGTGAATTACCCAAAATTAGTTAATGTTCTCTTTCAAGATACAAGATCCATGCCTAATTAAACCAATTCCTACTTTCGTGATAATTGAATTTAAATCGAACCCATTACGCTTTGTGGTAATTCATTAAATCCTCGAAAGGCTAAAACTACTCTCGTGATTTAGACCTTAAGTTCAATTCTTATAGTTCCAACACTTAGGTTCACCTCTCAGTACGTCCTTAAATGCCTATGAGATGCAAATAAGTGGCCACCAAATTCACATTAATAAAAGCAATAAGAATTGAATCAATGAACAATCGAGATTAATAAAAAGGGAAACAACGTCAATTCATCATTATCAATGTGTCAAAGAGCATTGCCCAATCCTAGAAACAAATGTAACTACTCAGACATCAAGAAGAAGAAAACAGAATTCAAACTTAAAAACATCCCAAACCCGTAACAATCGAAGAAGAAGAAGAAGGATCAAGAAATCAAGCCTCCTTCGTGCCTTCTTTTGAACAAGGTTTCAATCCAAGATAGAATCCCCTAATTGCATTCAGAACATCTATTAATAGCCTAGGGTTTTCATGGGCCAAAAGCCCCCAAAAGAAATAAAAACAAAAAACTAAAATCTGCTGCGCGCCCCGAACCACGGCCGTGGTGGCCACCACGGCCAGGCCGTGGTTGGTTCTGAGATGAAAATTCTTATGCTGACTCTCAACCACGGCCGTGGTGGCCACCACGGCCAGGCCGTGGTTGAGTCTGTTTCAGATTTCTTCAATTTCCTGGTTCCCACGAACCATGGCCGTGGTAGAGACCACGGGCAGGCCGTGGTTCCCTCTGGAATGGCCTTTTTGTACCTTTATTGCTATCCATTGAGCTCTAACTTCAAACATGCAATCATTCCATTCAATCCAAGGCCAATTCAACATTAATCCTGCACAAGAACACCAAAAACACCGCAGTTATCTGAACTAAGGAAAAATAAACCAAAAGGGAAACTAAAATGCCTAAAATGCTCAAGAATGCATGCAAAACAAGAACAAAACATGATGCTGTTTCACACACATCAAATCCCCCCAAGCTTAAGACTTTGCTTGTCCTCAAGCAAAAATTAATGCCAAACCAAGAAGTGGGATCAAAAGAAAATAATGAATAAGGAACCCGAGAAAACAATATCCAAGCAATAGGCTAAGGCAACCAAAGAATCTGAGAGGTAATCAAAATCAAGTCCAATTAAAGGCTAAGTTCTCAGAAATCATGCATCCTCACTGATTGAATTAAGTTCACTCCACTAACCACACTCAGAGTGTTTAAGGGTGAAGACAATGCGCTCAAAATCCTTCAAGAGAATGCACTTCCATATGCTTGATAAGAAACCAAATTTCCACTAATAATCAGCATGCATGCAAGAATCAAAAGGTCTTTCAAGGGTTGTAATGGGGCCATGGGAATGATGATAGGTAAGGTAGAGAAATGAAAGTATGACAAAGGCTAATCAAGATTTTCAATAAACACAAGTAAATCCAATAGAACATAAATGGAGTAAAGACAATTTTTCGATCTAAAACATAACTCCACATTTTAAAAATTTTCTTCCTTGCTTTTCCTTCTCCTCTTTCTCCTCTTTTTCAAGCTTTCAACTCATGATGTTTCTTTTGTTTTCCTTTTCTCTTTTTCTCTTCTTTTTTTTTCAAGCTTTCAACTCATGATGTTTCTTTTGTTTTCCTTTTCTCTTTTTCTCTTTTTTTTTTAGAAAGAGGAAGCTCAAATACATATAATTCCCAACACATCTTTACACAACTTTCAAATCCAAATTACTCCATTTAATATTCTAAATGATAACCAATAATGTTTCAGTATAGGTATCAAGAAAACAAGTATGCAGTAGGCTCAAAATGGGCAACTAGAGGATGAAAGTGTAACAATTTCAGAAGGCCAGAAAAATACCTAAAATGCCTTAATCACATTCAAGCATGCAACCAAAAATTTTGCCTCAAAAAGGTTTCAAATCAAGTTCTAGAGCACATGATCAATGAGGAATATCACTCAACACAAAGAATGGGAACAAAAATCATACAAAGGTATAAGTCCCAAATAGGCTCAAAACTCACATTTAGAGGTTTAAAAATCAATGAGAAGCATAAATTTAAAGAACATATGCTAATTATCAACTATCAAAAGATCACCTCTACTATCAATTAAAACAATGCCTGTAGCCTATCACAAGAATCAATAAATTGGGTTCCAAATTAATACCATCTCAAAATCCTCAAAAGAGAGGGGCACAAGTTCAACCAAAAACTCAAGAGATATGATGGTGTGAAAATGCAACATGAAAATGCAATGCAAAACAAGACATGAAAATGCATGAAACTAATGATAATGAAAATAAGAAAATGAAAATGAAAATACCCCCCAAGCTTAGAACTTACATTGTCCCCAATGTAAAAATCTAAAACAAGAGAAGGGATAAAAGAAAAGAACTCACCATGCGGTGGTGGAAAAACTTCGTGTTCAATCCATGGCCATAGAATTTTTCATGAAATTTGAGTGTGGAACCTTCGATCTCTCTCTTCTTCTAAATATGACTTCAAGAAGGGTCAAACCTAGACAAAATCCAAAAGACAAACATCAAAACAACAATCTAACAAACAAAATTAAAAGAAAAAGATGAAATAAAATAGAAAAACAAGATAACATGGGTTGCCTCCCAAGAAGCGCTTGTTTAAAATCATTAGCTTGACTTTGGTCAGGTTTCTGTGCTCAGGTGACATCTACAGAGTAGTGCTCAGTCCCCACTCCTTCAAAGTGTTTCACTCTCTGGCCATTTATCATGAAAGGTTTATGGCCTTCTTTCTTCACCTCAAGCACACCGTAAGATAAAGCTCGAACAATCTCATATGGTCCTGACCATTTTGACCATAACTTATTAGGACAGAAACGTAGAAGCGAGTTATTAAGAAGAACTTTATCCCCGATGTTAAATTCACGCTTCTCGACACACTTGTCACTCTGCTTCTTAGGTCCTTCCTTGCAGGGCATAGCATCAGTCACTGATTCCTGCATACCTGAAAGCACAACACTATCCACAACATTAGTAGCATCAATGCGATTACATGAATTTAAGGAATTAGAATTATCTTCAGATTTAAAAACATCAAAAACTATTTCCTCATCATTTAATCGCAAAAGTCAATTTCCCTTCGTGGACATCAATGATCGCCCGTCCAGTGGCAAGGAATGGGCGCCCAAGTATGATCGGTATTGTAGCATCAACTTCCATATCAAGCACAACAAAATCCACAGGCATATAAAATTTACCAACCTTAATGGGAACATCCTCCAAGATGCCTACGGGGTACTTGACTGACCGATCCGCCAATTGAAGAGAGATAGTTGTGGGTTTCAGCTCACCCACTTCCAACTTTTTACACACAGAAAAGGGCATAAGACTAACACTAGCCCCCAAGTCACACAAAGCTTTATCAAAACTGGTATTCCCAATCAAGCAAGGAATAGAGAAGCTGCCAGGATCTTTGAGTTTAGGAGGCAACTTATTTTGAATTAAAGCGTTACACTCCTCAGTTAATGCTACGGTCTCATACTCCTCTAGCTTTCTCTTATTAGACAAAATGTCCTTAAAAAATTTAGCATAGGTAGGCATTTGTTGCAATGCCTCAGTGAAGGGTACATTAATGTACAACTTCTTAAGGACCTCAAGAAACTTCCCAAACTGCTTATCTAGCTTGGCCTTGGCCAATCTTTGAGGGAAGGGCACCGGGGGTTGGTATGGCTCAGGGGGTACATACTTAGACACTTTCTCATTAATTTCCTCCTCTTCTAAGGGTTGTGTCCTAGTTGTTTCTTTTTCTTCATCCCTCCTATCTTTGTCATTTTCCCCTTTGCTTTGGAATCTTCTAGTTACTTTCCACTTCTTAAACTCACAGCCTTACAATGTTCATTAGGATTTATTTCAGGTTGTCCTGGAAATTTCCCGTGTGGTCTATATGAAGAGCTAGCTTGTTGGGCTATTTGAGTTTCTAACATCTTGTTATGAATAGCTAAATTATCAACCTTAGATGTCAAATCCTTAATAGCCTCACTAACAACTCGACCATGGTGCCTAAACTCTTCATTTTGTTTGGTTTGACTCTCTACAAAATTTTCAAGGAGAGTTTCGAGTTTAGACTTTTGTACACGGGGAATCCAATAGAAGGTTGAGCACTACCTTGTCCAGCTTGATTTTGATTGTTCCGATAGGAGAAGTTGGGATGAGACCTCCAACCGGGATTGTAAGTCTGTGCATATGGATCATTGCGCACCTTTGGTGGAATGTCATAGAAATTGTGGCATGATTCCACTTGCTCCACCGGTGCACCATGTGAGGAACCATTTTCAGCTTGGCATTCCGCACTCATATGTCCCTGTACTCCACAAATCTCACAAAAAATGTTAGCAGCACTTATGGCATTAGCACTAGATTTTTCAAGCTTATCAAAACATTTATTCAATGAGTCAAACTTAGCCATAATTAAACTAACACCATCCACCTCAAACTTACCTTCCGAGAGCTTTCTCGGGTTGTTACCTCTTTCACTGGCCCATTGGTGATAGTTTGCAGCGACACTTTCAATAATCTCATAGGCTTCTGTCAACCTTCTGTTCATTAAAGCTCCACCAGCTGCGGAGTCAGGAGACACCTTCGAAGAATATTCTAATCCATTGTAGAAGGTGTGAATGATCAACCACTTCTCTAACCCGTGGTGTGGGCAGGCTTCCAGCAAAGCCTTATATCTATCCCAAGCTTTTGACAATGACTCTCCATCTTTCTGAACGAAGCTTTTTATTTGAGTTCTAAGATGTGCAGTCTTGGAAGGTGGAAAGAATTTGTCCAAAAAGGCTTGCTCCAATTGATTCCATGTGGTTAATGTATCAGTGGGTACCGATTTCAACCAAGCTCTAGCCTTGTCCCTTAATGATAATGGAAACAATCGGAGGTGAATGGCATCAACTGAGGCACCTTCAATTTTAAGAGTCTCACAGAATTCTAAGAACATCTCCACATGGTCATTTGGGTCCTCCGAGGGTAAACCTCCAAACTGGTTCTGCCTTATCATAGCCAGTAAGGCAGGAGGTATGGTGAAGTGCCTGACTTCAATGTCTGGCCGAGCAATTTCAGATCGCAAACCCCGAGCATTAGGGGCTGCATACTCCTTTAAAGGTTTATTGTCTTCAACTGCTGCCATGGTAAGTGGTGGTTCAGGAATTTCTCTTACTCTGCGCCTTTGTTGTCTTCTCCTTCTACGTAAAGTCCTTTCAATTTCAGGATCTGCTTCTAGAAGAGTCCTGGAATGTCGAGTACTTTGCATAAACAAGAGAAATCACCTGCAGAGAGTCAAAGAGAAATCAAGAACGTAAGAACCAAATAAAAGAAATTTTTTTTAATATAATTAAATTAAAAATTAAATTAATATTCAAGAAAAACACAGTCCCCGGCAACGGCGCCAAAAACTTGATACGTGAAATCTGCAAGTGTACGGTTTCGTCATCAAGTAATAAAAGATCGAATCCACAGGGACTGAGTCTATGAATACCAATTAATTAATTAACTCAATTAAATTAAACAAAAGAGAGTGTGATTGTTTATTAAGAATAATGTAGTAACAAAACAATTAAATAAAAATCAAGAAGATAGAATTTAGAATAAAAACAGCAAGTTATCAAGAAGGAGGTTTTCAAGTTTAAGAAAGCTTCCAAGATTGGGATACCACAATGATACAAGACAAATCCTAATCAACAACCCTTTTATTAAAACTCAAATTCAATTGAAGGTGAATTACCCAAAATTAGTTAATGTTCTCTTTCAAGATACAAGATCCGTGCCCAATTAAACCAATTCCTACTTTCGTGGTAATTGAATTTAAATCGAACCCATTACGCTTTGTGGTAATTCATTAAATCCTCGAAAGGCTAAAACTACTCTCGTGATTTAGACCTTAAATTCAATTCTTATAGTTCCAACACTTAGGTTCACCTCTCAGTACGTCCCTAAATGCCTATGAGATGCAAATAAGTGGCCACCAAATTCACATTAATAAAAGCAATAAGAATTGAATCAATAAACAATCGAGATTAATAAAAAGGGAAACAACGTCAATTCATCATTATCAATGTATCAAAGGGCATTACCCAATCCTAGAAACAAATGTAACTACTCAGACATCAAGAAGAAGAAAACAGAATTCAAACTTAAAAACATCCCAAACCCGTAATAATCGAAGAAGAAGAAGAAGGATCAAGAAATCAAGCCTCCTTCGTGCCTTCTTTTAAACAAGGTTTCAATCCAAGATAGAATCCCCTAATTGCATTCAGAACATCTATTAATAGCCTAGGGTTTTCATGGGCCAAAAGCCCCCAAAAGAAATAAAAACAGAAAACTAAAATCTATCATACCTAGAACCACGGCCGTGGTGGCCACCACGGCCAGGTCGTGGTTGGTTCTGAGATGAAAATTCTTATGCTGACTCTCAACCACGGCCGTGGTGGCCACCACGGCCAGGCCGTGGTTGAGTCTGTTTCAGATTTCTTCAATTTCCTGGTTCCCACGAACCATGGCCGTGGTAGAGACCACGGGCAGGCCGTGGTTCCCTCTGGAATGGCCTTTTTGCACCTTTATTGCTATCCATTAAGCTCTAACTTCAAACATGCAATCATTCCATTCAATCCAAGGCCAATTCAACATTAATCCTGCACAAGAACACCAAAAACACCGCAGTTATCCGAACTAAGGAAAAACAAACCAAAAGGGAAACTAAAATGCCTAAAATGCTCAAGAATGCATGCAAAATAAGAACAAAACATGATGTTGTTTCACACACATCAAAACCCATTTTAAAACTATTATGTAATCGATTACAATGGGTGTGTAATCAATTACTAGCCCTCTGAAATCCTTGTAATCGTTTACAGGTTTGGTGTAATCGATTACCTTCTTTCTGGAAACCTTGTAATCAATTACAGGGTTGGTGTAATCAATTACTGGCCTTGACAGAGCCTTTGTAATCGATTACATAGGCTTGTAATCAATTACCAATTTACTAAAACTCATTTTTTGCATTTTAAACAATAACGGGCCAATCTCAAAACTTTCAAATTAGTTCTAAAATGTCTCAGTAATTTCAAACATCATGCAAGCATAAAAACTGATTAGTTCTTGAACTAAAACACATGTTTATACAAAATCACTACTTTACCAAGAATTAAACCATTTTGACAGAATAAGTTTCTTGGCGGACTTTGTCATGATGGAGTACCTGTAAAACAACTTTGGGGAAATCTTCGACACTCAAGTTAGTATTAGATTCAAGAATGATTAAGAAACAGACAATTAACCACCAACACATCATCATTATGCAGTAAAAACATATGTTATGCAATAAAATTGTAAATTATGCACCAACCATATACATTATGTAGCAAAAGTGATATATGATGCAGTAGAGTGAATTTTTGCATTATTTCAGCTTATGCATGATTGATCCAAAATGCCAAGTTCATTTCTTATATAGAAGAATGCTTCTTTTGCCAAGGGCTTAGTGAAAATGTCAGCTAGTTGCTTAGTGATTTCCACGAATTTAAGAATGCAATCACCTTTTTGAACATGATCCCTAATAAAATGATTTCTTATTTCAATATGCTTTGTTCTTGAGTGCAAAATGGGATTTTTGGATAAATCAATTGCACTAGTATTATCACACCTTACAGGGATATGATCAAGTTTAAGACCATAGTCTAGAAGTTGTTGCTTCATCCAAAGGATTTGAGCACAACAACTTCCAGTTGCAATATATTTAGCTTCAACTGTAGACAGTGTCACACTATTTTGTTTCTTACTATGCTAAGAAACTAGTGAGATTCCAAGCAAGTGGCATGTCCCACTAGTACTTTTCCTATCCATTTTGCATCCATCAAAATCAGAATCGGAATACCCAATTAAGCTACAAGAAGCACCTTTAGGGTACCATAATCACATTTGTGAAGTGCCTATTAGATATTTCATGATTCTTTTAATAGCACTTTGGTGTGATTCTTTAGGATTTGCTTGAAATCTAGCACACATGCACACACTAAACATAATATATGGCCTACTTGCTGTAAGATAAAGGAGTGAGCCTATCATACCTCTATATTTTATAATTTCTACAGATTTACCTCTTTCATCCTTGTCCAAGTAACAAGAAGTGCCCATTGGTGTAGCTATTTGTTTGGCACCCTCCATTCCAAACTTCTTGAGCAACTCCTTGTAATATTTTGATTGACTTATGAAAGTCCCATCCCTTGTTTGCTTGATTTGGAGACCAAGGAAGAAGTTGAGCTCACTTATCATAGATATCTCAAACTCACTTTGCATAATATTAGTAAATTTTTTACAAAGAGAGTCATTAGTAACACCAAATATAATATCATCAATATATATTTGAACAAGAAGAATGTCATGCTTTTTATGCTTGATAAAAAGAGTAGTGTCAACCTTTCCTCTAGAAAAGCCATTTTCCAAAAGGAACTTGCTCAACCTTTCATACCAAGCTCTAGGAGCTTGTTTTAAACCATACAAGGCCTTTCTCAATTTAAAAATATGGTTTGGTAGCTAAAAGTTTTCAAAACTAAGAGATTGTTCCACATACACTTCTTCTTGTATAAAACCATTTAAAAAGGCACTTTTGACATCCATTTGAAACAGCCTAAAATCCATGATGCATGCATATGCAAGTAACATTCTAATTGCTTCTAATCTAGCTACGGGAGCATATGTTTCTTCATAATCTATGCCTTCTTCTTGATTATAACCCTTAGCTACAAGCCTAGCTTTGTTTCTTATTATTAAGCCTGTTTTATTAAGTTTATTCTTCTCAAATTTGAGCTTTGGAAAACCAATCACTAAATCTTTAGAAACAAGTTTGTTTAGGTGATCCATATGAATATGAACAATTCTCCTATGCCATAACCATGAATCATTTTCTTTACTCATAAGACATTTTTCGTTTTGAGAGGTAATATCGTCAAGATTAATCATATAGATGTTATCAATTCTATGTCTAACAAACTTAACTTGTTTATCATCCTTACCTTCAATTATGAAACAATTAGAGTCAAAGATAATTCTATTTCTCTTATTACATAATTGACTTATGCTTAACAAGTTATGCTTGAGTCCTTCTACTTACAAGACATTATCTATTGAGGTAGAGGAATTCGTACTAACTTTTCCAACTCCAAGGATCCTTCCTTTGTTGTTGTTCCTATATATGATATGTCCATGCTTCTTTGGTGCAAGAAAGGAGAACTTGGAGCCATCACCTGTCATGTGCTTAGAGCAACCACTATCAAGGTACCAACTTAAGCTTTTGGTCGTCAAGCACACCTACAACACACATTCAAATTTTAACCTTTGGTACCCAAATTGTCTTGGGTCCTTGTGTGTTAGAGTTAGGCAAGGTGCCCTTAGGAACCCAAACCCTTTTAGTTCCAATTTTGGTGTTTATGTTCTTTGTAACACCCCTTCAAAAGAGGCATTATGTTTTAGACCGACTCCTTTTCTAAAAAAACTTTAACCAAGTTATAAAAGTTGATATTGTAAAATACGAGTTTTAAAATTTCTTTTTGATGGATAATATAAGCTTACCAAAATAAATAAAAGACTCAAGTCATAAGAACTAAATAGAGGGTTTTTCATAAAACAAAGTTTACTACATCTTTAAGTACATCATCTCATGTTCCAAAAGCATAATATTTAAGTACTCCAAAAAGTAAATATATACATATAACTACCAAATGAAGATTGAGCCTTGTCCAATTCCAAACACCTGACGAACAAGGTCCCGCACCTAATCTTCATCTAGATCCCCTTCGAGATCCCCAGCAGACAAAACCCCCAGTCAGGGCATGACACTATGGACTGGAGTCCGAGCAGTCGACTTCACAGAGTCCTTCCTAGAGGAAGCTCTCCAATTATACCAAAGCTCCCCAAGGGGCATGTAGAACTTTAAGTGAACAATTGCATCCAAAGTAAACATAGCCGCCTCATGTCGGGTCCTACTCCAAAGCAAAGTGACACCTCCGTCATACCGAATACGCCCCGTGTCCTACTGAACACTCCATGCTTTGATGCCCCCATGAAACTGTAGCCTAGTGAAACCTCGCGGATCTTGCCTTACCGCCATCATGGTCTTTTCCATCATAAGTACAAAAATAGAAACAGATAGAATAATGCAATAGAAGATGTGAGATCCCCTACATCAATACCATTATGGCAGCAAGAAATACAATGAAAGACAATAATGCCTTTCATATACAATGATCTCAAGGAATAACAAATATAATCATATTAACACAGGGATATGATAGATCAGCAGGTATAGTCATGTTATTAACTAATATATAATTCAGCAAGGTACATCAAATACATAAACACTGACTAAACTACAACAAGATGTACACTTACTATGCATATGCATAATGTGTATGCTGACCATCCTTATGCACAGTGTGACCAATTCCTACTCCATGGAGCTAAGATTCAGATATGAACGTTCCAGAAGATCTGTCCCCCCTCAAAGACAGCCTACGCCGGACCACGAAAAGGATAGTGTTTGTCGGGTCCTCATCGTGCGTTGCAACGGTTTTCCACGGCTAGGGGTATACAATATGATATCAAATCACTAAGTGGATCACCTCGCCCTGACGCCCCTGAGATCCATCATGGATCACACTATCCTGTAAGTTCTCATTCACTCCTAGGCACAAAAGCCGATTGTATAATATTCAATGCATGAACAATGAAATCAAACCACCATTATACTGTTCCCAATGGTATTAAAGCAACCGCCCATACAATTGTCCAATACCATTAGTATCAATGATATTATATAACCACCCATACAATTACATAATACCAATGATCCACCCGGGTCTAGTACGTCGGCCCAAAAGCATAATGCTAAATCCACAATCCACTTTGGTCCAGTACGTCGTCCCAAAAGCACAATGCTAAATCCATAATCCACTTGGGGTTCAGTACGTCAGCCCAAAAGCATAATGCTAATGCATTCTTTCACAAAATATCTCAGTCGTGCAAATTCAAAAGTTACCACTGTCAATTCACTTGAAGCATTCTTACAAATTTCTTTAGCATATAGAACCATTGTTTCACCATTAGGTTTTAATTGTAACACTTTCAAGAAAATAGTAGAAATCAATCCTAATCATCAAACTCTTCTAACCAAGTTCCTCGAGTGAACTTTCCTCATATCGTTCACTAAAACTTAAAAAGAAACCACATTGTCTTAACCTCACAATTCTTTTCTTTTTCCTTTAAGTCTTTCAAGTTTTCACTGTTCCTTTCTCAAGCCTGTTTTTCCTCTCAAAACCGAAAATTACTCTTTTGCTAAATGATAAAATTTATTCTTTTCCATTCTTATCTTATGAATCCTTAATTAAATTCCTCGATTATCAAGTCAACTAGATTCACCACTAATAAATCATTTTCCATTATTCCAATTATCTCCAAAATTATTTCCATTGGTATATCCAAAAGTTATTACTCCTTAAATCATGACATTATAATTATCTTCTCTCTTACTTATAGATCCTTTAACCCTAATTCGTCTTCCACTTCACCTAAACAATATTTTCTAATGTTCTTTCTAAAACTTTCATTATTCAACTTCTAAATAAAAATTCATTTCCATGCTAATTACTCTTCCATCCTGTTATCAAATATTTTAGGTGTCCAATGCACTTTTTCATCCAATTATCAAATATCATGACCAAAATCAATTCTTATCAATAGCAAAAACTTGTTTCTTTCCTCTTTCAACTTGTAACGTCATGAATCATATTTTTGTCACCTAATCATCTAAGTCCTTAATCAATAAATATTTTTCTCATGGATACCTCTTCTTAGGCTAAGAAGGTCGTGAGCCTCAAGAGATCAAAGGGACCAAAAATCATTCCTTTACAACATAATCATAGCATGCCACATACTTTAATTATCATAATTAATTAAGTTCATGCTTACTATCAAAATCACATCATCACATATATCCATTAAGCCATCACAATTATCTCTTGCCTATAACAACATCATATAATCATACAAAATCAAACAAACATAAATCAAAAGTCACACAATCGAGTGGACGAATCTTCACGTGGACTCTCCACTCCTAATATAACCATTCGTTCCTCACCACCATAGCATGTTTGATGAGGTTAATCTCCCTCTTACCTCAAATGTAGCTTCCTAGCTCCTTGTAAGTCCTTGTGTAGCAAACTTTCTCCACTAAGAGGTTCTTAGAAACAAAGCAAACACACAAGAATTAATATCTAGGGCTTGAATAAGATTACCATAGATCAAAGTATGGCTTTACATCCTTTAAAATGAAGCAAGAAAGAAGATTCAAGAACTTTACCTTAAGACTCTTGAACTTGAGATTTGAAGCAAAAATTAAAGGAATAATTGATGGTGGATGAGCTAAAGATTGATTCTTCACACAAGAGTGTCTTAGAATGGTGTCGAGACTCAAGATCTAAGGTTATCTTGAATTATAGAAGGTTGGGTGATGGGTTTAGGGGTTTGGCCGTGGCCTATCCAAGAGAAAAAAAAAGGAGTTTTGTATTTTATCTTCTTAGTTTTTGATAGAAAGATGGAAATGAACTAAGTGATAGCAAAAAATCACATCTTTGGTGCTCCAAAGTGGTCTTGGCCGTGAGGTGTAAAGGAAAATGAGAGGAGAGAAAATAGAAATCATGAATCTCACTTTAAGAGCTTCAAGTTAGGGCTTGAAAGAAAATGATGAAGATGAGAGAATTTGATGATGATCACAACATTGAAAATCATCCAAAGGGTGTGTAGATTCTAGAAATATGATTGATTAGAGAAAAAAAATTGAAGAGAGAAATTGAGAGTGGTGGTGTAACAGCTCTTGATTTAGTAACCACGACACAATCGTCATTATACCATGGACACTAAATTTTTGGCGTGTGTTGATATAAAAATAACATTTTTATATATCTCAAAAAATTTGATGCATAGTCAAATATTTACTTTGAGATATTTATATAATTCAAGTAGAATTTGCATAAGGTTTTCAAAATAACATATTCGATTTACCAAAAATGGTAATTTCGATTTGGTATCAAGATGACTTCAAATTGAAGTTAACAGTTGAAACTATCAAATGATAGTTTCGATTTGATGTTAGAAATAATATTTTGGAGACTTCGAATATGAGTCAAATATTGAGATTTTAAAAGTAGCTACACTTAGCAAATTCTTGAAGGATAGAGGAGTTCGACTAGATGGAAAACTAGAAAGTGGTTGAAGAATGAAAGTTTGAATTCAAAAAGAAAGATTTTTTGAATTTGAATTAGAAGTTAACAGCGGTTGCAGATGTTAGATCAAGACAACTTAAGGATTAATGTCTAAGATTAAGCAGTTACTTGTAGTACAAGGATCGCTAACAAGGATTTGGTGGTTATTGAACAAAGATTACTAATCATTTAGTAGTTATCTTCGTTTTAGACACATGGGAAGATCTTGTAAAAAGGGTAGTTACTTAGGAAGTCTATAAATACCAAGAGGATGGAAACGTTTAGGGGTTGGAAATTCATTACTCACAAACACTTGTAAACTCACGCTCTCATGTCCATTGACATTTCAAGCAAACAGCACGCAAGTCTAGTCTAGTATGTTTCCATCCACTTTCATTTTTGTACAATTTATCAATTCAATGCAAGTTTATCTTTAATTCATTTAATTTCAGTCATTTTACTTTATTGCAACTCTTTTCTACTCCTGATCAAGTGTTCTTCTGAGATTATTTGATTTCTTTTAATTGCTTTCTTTACTTTATTGCAAAATTCTTTTCTACTCCTGATCAAGTGTTCTTTTGGGATCATTTGATTTCTTTTTAATTGCTTTCTTTACTTTCTTACAATTTACATACTTATATTTACTATTCATTGCATGTATTTTAAACTGTTTTACTCTCTATTCTTTACTCAGTATTTTACACTACTCAAATAACATATAAACATTTGATTTTGAATTTACATAATCTTCTGAACTTTGAAATCATCATTTACATCCCTTTAAGATATTAGCTTCGACTAGAATCCCAAGAGGAAATGATTCCCTTCCCCGAATTGAGATCGAGAATCAAACTTTGTCAAGAGACTAAGGGTTTACCTTAGTCTAATTAGTTATTATCGAAAATTTTGGTAAATAGCATGCTACAACACAAATAACAAGTTTCTAAATTTAATCATTGTGCATACAAAGAAAATATGAGCCACGAATGAATAGATACATATGCTATCATTTGAAAATATAATTCAACAAGATATACTCAAAATACAGCACCTAAGACTGAATAATTACCTTAAGACATACATAGCGCGGTGCATTGATCATACCGCTCAAAAATACACCAAGTTATACTTCAAAATGCAATTATACTCAAAAGAACCTTTATACAGGTAATGCAAAAGAAACATAAACTACTCATAATGACGCCCACGACTAAGGAGTTGGACACTCCATTGGATCCACCTCGGGATCCTCCCCCGGTTCATCTGAAGACACAAGGACAGGACAGAGTTGTTGGGAATTGCGAAAACATCACGCAGCGAAGAATAAGGATTCACACCGAGGATCCATGCGAAAAAGCAATAATCTGAGTTTTTTTTTAAATGATTTACCTCTTGAAGCGTAAATCACCAACACCGTACTAGAAACGATGTCTCTGTGGTATCCACAAGAATAGACTCGCAAACGTCCAACGTCCGCAAAGAGGAGCCTCACGTCTCTCACACATGTTGGTGTATGCCCTAGAGGCCAATACATTTTCTGTACTTACATACATTCTATTATACTATTTTTATATATGAGGCATTTCATTTATTGTGTTCTTTTTTTATAAACATAATAAAGTCCTTAGAATAGTAAGTTTGATGCCATAGGATATCAAGTGGATGACTTGATCGTGAGATCCTTTTGGTTACAACACTATTCTTAAATGTCCCTAGTCAAGTATTATTGTTAATTAGGACAACAATAATACATTGAGACTAGTATGTGCATAGACTGATGACCATATCTCACGGGTCATGGATATGAGATATCAAGTCTTCACATAGGTACATATTAGAGTAATGATGTACTGGACTGACCCACCATGAGAACGCTACATGGATCGTTACGTGAGTGTCATAAGCGATTCTCATAGTGACAATGGTGTTTGTGGTCCTTTGACCTGAAATCACTACGATTCCTACATGAGGAGTTGTGTGTTTTAATGCCATCAAACGTCATCTGTAACAAGGTGATTATAAAGTTAGTTATTGAACATACTACGAATCATGCAGAGGGATGTAAGTGACCTAGATGGGATTTGTCACTCGTACATAACAGGAACGATATCTTCGGGCCCCCTGATTGAGTGAGACTGCGAAATGCATAGCCATGCTCAAATGAGTCAATATGAGATATTGATCTCATTTTTTGTTACAAAGTCTACTCGAGTATCAGGAAACCAATGATTGGACTATACAAGGGTGATGCATTCCATGCCTTGTGTTCAATCTAGATATCTTGACAAAGGGACTGAATGACACAGAAACATTAGTCACGGAAAGGTTATGTCAAATCACTGACATTCTTATTACTTGGGTAGAAGCGATGTGTTACTAGATACCGCTCACTACTTGTAATATTAAAATGGGATTTTAATATTACTGCCAACGTAATAAGAACCTGCAGGGTCACACACACAGAGCAGACTAAAATTGGAGCAATGGATCCAAGTTGGACTCGGATTCAAATATGGGCCAGACTCATAACAGATGGGTCTAGGGTTGCACAGCTTACCTTGCTGCTGCTCACACTCACTTAAGGCAGTCACTATTATAAATAATACTGCTAAGGGGGCTGCTAAGAGATACAATTCAGAACCCTAGCTGCACCTACAGAAAAGTGAGTGAGTGAGTGACAGGTTTCTTCATTTCTCTTCGCAGCTAGCATTATGTGAGAGACGTGAGGCTCTTCTTTGCCGACGTTGGACATTCGTGAGTCTGTTTGTGTGGATACCGCAAAGACATCATTTCTATTACGGTGTTGGTGATTCACGCTACAAGAGGTAAATCATTTAAAAATCGGATTATGGCTTTTTCGCATGGATCCTCGGTGGGAATCCCTGTTTTCCGCTGCGTGATGTATCCACAAAAATTCCCAACAACACAGTGCTAGCTGCGAAGAGAAGAGAAGAAACCTGTCGCTCTCTCACTCACTTTTCTATATGTGCGGCTAGGGTTCTGAAATTGTGTATATTAGCAGCCCCTTTAGCAGTACTATTTATAATAGTGACTGCCTTAAGTGAGTGTGAGCAGCAGTAAGGTAAGCTGTGCAACCCTAGACCCATCTATTATGAGTCTGGCCCATATTTGAATCCGAGTCCAACTTGGATCGTTTGCTCCAATTTTAGTCTGCTCTATGTATGTGACCCAGCAGGTTCTTATTATGTTGGCAGTAATATTAAAATCTCATTTTAATATTATAAGCAGTGAGCGGTATCTAGCAACACATCGCTGCTACCCAAGTAATAAGAATGTTAGTGATTTGACATAACCTTTCTGTGACCAATGTTTCCATGTTGTTTAGTCCCTTTGTCAAGATATCTAGATTGAACATAAGGCATGGAATGCATCGCCCTTGTATAGTCCAACCTTTCGTTTGCTGATACTCGAGTAGACTTTGTAACAACAAATGAGATCAATATCTCATATTGACTCATTTGAGCATGGCCATGCATTTCGCAGTCTCACTCAATCAGGGGGCCCGAAGATATCGCTGCTGTTATGTAGGAGTGACAAATCCCATCTAGGTCACTCATATCCCTCTGCATGATTCGCGGTATGTCCAATAACTAACTTTATAATCACCTTGTTACAGATGACGTTTGATGGCATTAAAACACATAACTCCTCATATAGGAATCGTAGTGATTTCAGGTCTAAGGACACAAACACCATTGTCACTATGAGAATCGCTTATGACACTCACGTAACGATCCATGTAGCGTTCTCATGGTGGGTCAGTCCAGTACATCATTACTCTAATATGTTCCCATGTGAAGACTTGATATCTCTTATCCATGACCCGTGAGATGTGGTCATCAGTCTATGCACATACTAGTCTCAATGTATTATTGTTATCCTAATTAACAATAATACTTGACTAGGGACATTTAAGAATAGTGTTGTAACCAAAAGGATCTCACGATCAAGTCATCCACTTGATGTCCTATGGCATCAAACTTACTATTCTAAGGACTTTATTATGTTTATCAAAAAAGAACACAATAAATGAAATGCCTCATATATAAAATAGCATAATAGAATGTATGTGAATACAGAAAATGTATTGGCCTCTAGGGCATACACCAACAATCTCCCACTTGCACTAGAGCTAATCAGGCATATATCTAATGCCTAAAGACCTAGTGTGACCCTCATGCTTCTGCTGTGCAAGAGGCTTCGTCGTGGATCAAGAATGTTATCATCTGTTGGTACTCTGCATATCTTCACATCTCCTCTATCGATGATCTCTCGAATGAGATGGAAGTGCCTAAGTATATGTATGGATCGCTGGTGAGATCTAGGCTCCTTAACTTGTGTAATGGCTCCATTATTATCACAATAGAGGTCCACTGGGTCAACAATGCTAGGAATAGCGCCAAGTTTAGTAATGAACTTCCTGATCCAAACAGCCTCCTTTGCTGTATTGGAGGCAGCAATATACTCAGCCTTTGTGGTAGAATCAATGACTGTCTCCTGCTTTGAACTTTTCTAGCTCACAGCCCCATCATTTAGGCAAAAAACATAACCCGATTGCGATCTGGAGTCATCCTTATCGGTTTGGAAGCTAGCATCAGTGAATCCTTAGTCCTTCTTAAGTACTTAAGGATGTTCTGGATAGTAGTCTAGTGACTTTCACCGGGATCAGACTAATACCTGCTCGTTATGCTCAAAGCATACGAGATGTCTGGTCGAGTACATAATATGGCATACATGATAGATCCAATTGCAGATGCATATGGAATCTTGCTCATGTGATCCCTCTCATCTTAGGTAGAAGGGGATTGAGCCTTAGATAGGCTTACACCATGTGACATAGGCAAGAGTCCTTTCTTGGATTCATGCATGTTAAATCGTCTTAATATTTTGTCTATATATGTACTCTGACTTAGGCCAAGCAGTCTCAGTGATCTATCTCTATAGATCCTTATACCTAATACATAAGTGGCTTTGCCCAAGTCCTTCATAGAAAAGCAGTTCCCTAACCAAGTCTTTACGGACTGTAGGGTAGGGATGTCATTTCCAATAAGTAGTATGTCATCTACATACAATACCAGAAAGATAATATGCTCCCACTAACCTTCTTGTAGACACAAGATTCTTCTTCATTCTTGATGAAACCAAACTGTTTTATTGTATCATCAAAATGAAGATTCCAGCTTCTGGAAGCTTGCTTCAATCCATAAATAGATCATTGCAACTTGCATACTTTTCTAGCATCCTCTGAATTGGCAAAACCCTCAGGTTGTGTCATGTACACATCTTTGAGAAGATTTCCATTAAGGAAAGCAGTTTTGACATCCATTTGCCAGATTTCATAATCATGGTATGCTGCAACAGCAAGCAAGATCCGAACGGATTTAAGCATCGCAACTGGGGGAAAAGTCTCATCATAGTCTACACCATGAATTTGTTTGAAACCTTTAGCCACCAATCGCGCCTTAAAGGTATGCACATTACCATCCATGTTGGTTTTCTTCTTGAAAACCTATTTGCACCCAATAGGTTTTACCCCTTCAGGTGGGTCAACCAAGGTTCATACCTGGTTGGTATACATGGAATCCATTTCAGATCTCATGGCCTCAAGCCATTTCTCAGATTTTGGGCCAATAATGGCTTCCTGGTAAGTCACAGGCTCATCTTGATCCATGAGTAATATGTCACCTTGTTGGGTCATGAAAAATCCATATCTCTCTAGTTGATGACGTATCTTGTTAGACCTACGCAGGTCTTGTGCTACTAGAGCAGGTTGCTGTTCCACAACATTTTGTGGAGGCTGCTCTATTTCCACCATTGATTCATTGCTGCTTTGTGAAACTTGAACTTCTTCAAGTTCTACTTTTCTCCCACTGGTTCCTTTGGAGATAAACTCCCTTTCTAGAAATACAGTTGTCCATGCGACAAACACTTTGCCCTTAGTAGGATTATAGAAAAAGTATCCATTGGTTTCCTTTGGATACCCCACAAAGAAGCATTTATCTGATTTAGGTCCAAGCTTATCAAAAACTTGATGTTTCACATAAGCTTCGTAGCCCTAAATCTTCAAGAAAGACATACTGGGCCGTCTCCCAGTCCATATCTCATATGATGTCTTTTGAACCGTCTTAGATAGAACACGGTTAAGTGTGAAAGCTGCTGTTAACAGAGCATGTCCACAGAAGGAGCCTGGAAGGTTTGCATGACTCATCATGGATCGGACTATGTCTAACAAGGTTTGGTTCCTCCTTTGAGAGACACCATTTCATTGTGGTGTTCCTGGTGGAGTGAGTTGAGATATTATCCCACACTCTTTCAGATGATCATCAAACTGTTGGCTTAAGTATTCTCCTCCTCGATCTGATCAAAGGATTTTAATACTCTTGCCAAGTTGGTTTTGTACTTCATTCTTGAACTCTTTGAACTTTTCAATGGATTCTGATTTGTGCTTCATAAGATATACAAATCCATATCTATTGAAATCATCAGTAAATGTAATAAAGTATTGAAAACTACCCCTAGTGAGTGTGTTTAGTGGCCCATATGCATCACTATGTATAAGGCCTAAAAGATCACTAGCCCTTTCACCTTGTCCAGTGAATGGGGCCTTTGTCATCTTTCCCAATAAACAAGATTCACATGTCTCATATGATTTGAAATCAAACGAGTCCAAGAATCCATCTTTATGGAGTTTGGAGATGCATTTCTCATTTATGCGGCCCAAACGACAATGCCAGAGAAAAGTTGGGTTTAATCATTTGATTTAAACCTCTTTGTGTTTATGTTATAGACGGGCGTTTCGAGATCAAGTACATAAAGTCCATTACTCAATTGTGCACTACCATAAAAAATATCATTCATATAAATAGAACAACACTTGTCCTTTATAATAAAAGAAAAACCTTTCTTGTCCAAACAAGAAACAGAAATGATATTCCTACTAATAGCAGGTACAAAATAGCAGTTCTCTAACTCTATTACAAGCCCAGTGGGCAAAGATAATAAATAAGTCCCTATAGCTAATGCAGCAACCTTTGCTCCATTTTTCACTCGTAGGTCAACTTCGCCCTTCGTCAATGGTCTACTGCTCTTTAGATCCTGCACATTTACACAAATATGATATCCACATCCAGTATCTAATACCCATGATGTAGAAATAGATAAATTGACTTCAATAACAAAAATACCTGAAGTGGAAGTCTCACTTCCCTTCTTCTTTTTGAGCTCCTCTAGGAACTTGGCACAGTTCCTCTTCCAATGTTCGGTCTGACCACAATGGAAGCATGTACCTTCCTTAGCCACTCCACCCACTGGTTTCAAGCCAGAAGTGCTGGGCTTGGGCTTATCCTTGCCCTTGCCCTTCCAGTTGTCTTTGGGCTTTTTTTGCTGTTTCTTGCCTTTATTCTTTTGGACCATCATTATGGCCTTCCCTTTGCCTTTGTTAATTTTTTTCTCAGCAGTTCTCAACATGCCTAGCAGCTCTGGTAGTGATTTGTCAATCTCATTCATGTTGTAGTTCATGAAAAATTGACTAAAACTTTCTGGTAACAATTGCAGGACTAAGTCAGTGGCCAACTCTTGGCCCAAAGGAAAACCGAGTTTCTCCAGGTTTTCAATGTACCTAATCATCTTGAGTACATGAGTACCAACAGGGCTTCCTTCTACCAGCTTGCACTGAAACAATGCTTTAGAGACCTCGAATCTCTCATGCCTGGCCTGCTCTTGATAAAGCTTCTTAAGGTGTACGATCATATCGTATGCATCCATGTTCTCATGTTACTTTTGGAGCTCAGAGTTTATGGTGGCCAGCATTAGACATCCGATGTCCAAGGCATCATCTTGATGCTTCTTATAAGCATCTCTTTCAGTTCTAGGGGTATTAGCAGCAGGTGGCTCAAGAATAGGTTGTTCCAAAACATACAACTTTTTCTCTTGCTTGAGGATAATCCTTAAATTCCTGTACCAGTCTAGAAAATTTGTTCTAGACAACTTGTCCTTCTCAAGGACGGATCGCAATGATAAAGTACTTGATGTGTTTGTTGCCATGGTAATCTATTAATAGAAATATGCAAAATATAAGTATTATGTCATAAACATATTTAATGAGGTCTTTTAATGAAATATGCTTCCCACTACTTTATTCAAGTCAATGACCCTCAGCATTGACTCAGAAAATCCCATCGTAAGATTTCCTAGTGGGCCAAGATCCATATTTCACCTAGTTTTGAGTCAGCTTTGGCTGATCACCCAAAATTCAGTTATTTAGGTAGGAAACACTTTCCAATTACATCACATGTAACTCTTGGATAGTTAGGTGAATAATACTTATTCAAGTCCATCTAATGGACCAAAGCCCAACTTCATGCCTCTAAGCCTTCAATCCTATTGAAACGGCCTAGTTAAGTCAACCCAATGGTTGGCAGTTAGATATTACCTTTATCCCATCGCGTCTTACTAATATAGATAAAGGCATCCTGCTTTGGCAGACCTGCACTTGATCGATACTAGTCATGACGAGTGCCACACATTGGAAGGCATCACATAATGACTTAATATTTGCTTTGAGGGAATTTTTTATTATTATTATTACTAGATCTCACCATTTATTAAACTGTTTATCATACCATAAACATTATACATGCATCTCATACATAAAAAACTTATAATAAAAGTTACATAGTTATGGCCCCCTAAGAGAGGAACACTAATTAAGTCAGCTTCACCAAGCGTCTCCCATCAACGTCCTCACTTGATGTCGTCTTCTTGCCTCCACATCATAATTACATTATATAGAAACCTCTTTTACATTCGAGAGGAGTTAGGTGAGAAGAGAATGTACAATTAGAATGTAGAGAGAAAGGCACGACACGCAGGTCATATTTATAAAAGCCAAAATAGCATAAAAAGAGGACTAAGGCCATAACCATGCACCATGCATCACAAAGAACATATAAACTCATAACAATAATACATAATTATTTTTCGTGAGTTATAAAAAGGATAGAAAATATTGCAGTTTTGAATAACACACACACACATATAATTGGACCATAAACAAGAGCTGAATCTCTTGCGCCTCCCTTGAACCCTTGTGCGGTGCAGAACCCTAAGCCCGAACAACATGATCACTTCATGTGCCGCAAAGAATCCTTGCGTCGTCGTTCAACACTTGAACCTATGGCGCCTCCTTGATGGCTTGACATCAACACTTGATGCTGCTGCCGTAAAACAAGAATAGGGTTTCCAAAACCTGTTGCGCCGTGCCTCTTGTGCAGAAACAAGGATTCCATAACCCCTGTCGTCGCAAACCAAGAACAAGGTTTCCCAAACCCTTGCGCCGCACGTTAAGAATAAGGATTCCATAATGTTGTACGTATCACATACATACCAGAAAGCTCCGCAAAAACATACATCTTAAAACAAAACGGTTTTCACAAAACATATGAACATCTTCATGGGTTTTTGAAAACAACATCACGGTTTTGCATACAACATAAGAAATAGAATATGTTTTCACAAAGGGTTTCATACGGTTTTCGGAAATAACATATTAAAGATCATATCTTTTATCAAAAACAAGAACAGAAAACATGTTATCTCATGTAAACGAAAATAGAAAATTGAATCATGGTTTCGCAAGACACTCTAATACCACTGTTGGGAATTGTGAATACATCACGCAGCGAAAAACAGGGATTCCCACCGAGGATCCATGCGAAAAAGCCATAATCCGAGTTTTTTTTAAATGATTTACCTCTTGAAGCGTGAATCACCAACACCGTAATAGAAACGATGTCTTTGCGGTATCCACACGAACAGACTCACGAACGTCCAACGTTCGTAAAGAGGAGCCTCATGTCTCTCACACAGTGCTAGCTGCGAAGAGAAGAGAAGAAACATATCGCTCTCTCACTCACTTTTCTGTATGTGCAGCTAGGGTTCTGAAATTGTGTATATTAGCAGCCCCCCCTTAGCAGTACTATTTATAATAGTGACTGCCTTAAGTGAGTGTGAGCAGCAGCAAGGTAAGCTGTGCAACCCTAGACCCATCTATTATGAGTCTCGCCCATATTTGAATCCGAGTCCAACTTGGATCCATTTCTCCAATTTTAGTCTACTCTATGTGTGTGACCCTGCAGGTTCTTATTACGTTGGCAGTAATATTAAAATCTCATTTTAATATTACAAGCAGTGAGCGGTATCTAGCAACACATCGCTGCTACCCAAGTAATAAGAATGTTAGTGATTTGACATGACCTTTCTGTGACTAATGTTTCCGTGTTGTTTAGTCCCTTTGTCAAGATATCTAGATTGAATACAATGCATGGAATGCATCACCCTTGTATAGTCCAACCTTTCGTTTCTTGATACTCAAGTAGACTTTGTAACAACAAATGAGATCAATATCTCATATTGACTCATTTGAGCATGGCCATGCATTTCGCAGTCTCACTCAATCAGGGGGCCTGAAGATATCGCTCCTGTTATATAGGAGTGACAAATCCCATCTAGGTCACTCACATCCCTCTGCATGATTCGCGGTATGTCCAATAACCAACTTTATAATCACCTTATTATAGATGACGTTTGTTGGCATTAAAACACATAACTCCTCATGTAGGAATCGTAGTGATTTCAGGTCAAAGGACCACAAACACCATTGTCACTATGAGAATCGCTTATGACACTCACGTAATGATCCATGTAGCATTCTCATGGTGGGTCAGTCCAGTACATCATTACTCTAATATGTACCCATATGAAGACTTGATATCTTATATCCTTGACCCATGAGATGTGGTCATCAGTCTATGCACATACTAGTCTCAATGTATTTTTGTTGTCCTAATTAATAATAGTACTTGACTAGGGACATTTAAGAATAGTGTTGTAACCAAAAGGATCTCACGATCAAGTCATCCACTTGATGTCCTATGGCATCAAACTTACTATTCTAAGGACTCTATTATGTTTATCAAAAAAGAACACAATAAATGAAATGCCTCATATATAAAATAGCATAATAGAATTTATGTAAATACAGAAAATGTATTGGCCTCTAGGGCATACACCAATAAGAGCGCGGTCTCACAGGTAGGTGCCCTAGCAGCTGATGCCATAGAATCCTCCTCCTCTCTAGGGGTGTGAAGCGGATCACCCCATAGCTCCCGAATAGGCAAGGTAAACTCCTGATGCACTGATGTAGTGAGAGTTAGTATAGGATCTCCATCGCGGGTCCTCCTCACGGTCAAGATCAGATCCCAAACGTACCGTATATGCTCGCCGACCCCATCGCCTCGCCAAGCATTGGCTACCCCGGTGAAAACAATCCTGACAAAACCAATAGAACCCCTTTTTGCCGCCATCACCGAATGCAGGAGATTAAACCAAGTAAAATCTAGGAGATTCAATCTCGTCTCCTTTATAGTCTTTAACCAAAATCACATAGAACAAAAATAGTATAAACAAGAGGTGTGATATCCTACATCATTACCATCAGGCAGCAAGAAACACAATGAAAGATAATGAGGCCTTTCACACACAACAATATATTATCTGATTTTCAATTGTGAAAACATACCTTTAAGGTTTATTATGAATTTACACTTTAACGTCAATGTTTCTCTTATTAGGCCCCTCTAGGGGAGTTCTCTTGAGTTTTCCACCTAAGCTTTGTTACTCTAATTAAATAAGTTCTTTACTTTATTTTAAATTGGATTCACTTAGAATAGCTGATTTAGGTTCCTCACAACCTCACCCACAATCTCGTTCTTCCTTTGTCCAAAAATCATCCTAAGTTATAGGGTAATTCTTTATTCTTTCCATATTATGCATTCCTAATTAAGTATCTACTCATTTAATCACTAAGTTATAACTTGATACAAAAACTTCACATTGATTACCCAATGAGGCCGTGAGCCTCCAAGGAATTGGAAACATAGATTTTCTTCATTCCATTATTTATTAACCACTTGATTAGTTAACTTCCCCCTTTTGTTACAAAATTTTAATCATGGACACCCCATTGGGGGGGTTTGGCCGTTAGCCTCAATTCAAGGGGACTAAGAACCTAAAATTTTCATCATTATATTAATTAATTTTTACCTAGTAGCTTAAGTTCTAAAGTAACATAAAAATTCCATCTTGGATCCTAAAAGAGTCCCTTGGCCGTGAGCTTTCAACAAATGGGGGTAAAATCCCATGCTTTCCATACACACACCCAAACATCCAAAATCATCACATTACACAACAATAAGCATTAAAACCATATGAAGCAAAATAACCACAAGATCAACCACCAAGAACCATACAACAAAGTAAGCATCCCTAACTTGGATTTCTGACTATCAACACAAACACAAGTCTTTCACCACCATGATAGGTTGAAGAGGATTATCTCCCTCTTACCTAAAGAGAAAACAAGAGAATAAGCTCCTTGATGCCTCTTGAAATTCGTCCAACACCTCCAACAAAACCCTAAGAGATTCAAACTCCCAAAATCAACCATCAAGTCTTAAAAGAGAAGCCCTTAGTCATAAAGAGGACCGAGAATCACGAAATCAAGAAGAGAAAATGAAGATTCAAGGACATTCCCTCAAGTGCTCCAAGTCTAGGGCTTGAGAGAAAATGGTGAAAATGGAGGAATCAAGTGAAGCTCACAAAAGAGAAAGGCTTCTAGGTGATGAGAAGATTCAAGAAATAAGGTTGATTGAGCAAGAAAACTTGGGTGGCCAAAAATGATGGGTTTGGCCATGGAAATGGGGAGAGAATGGAGAAGAGAGAAAGTGAGTTTCTTGAAGGTGGTTCCAATCAAGAAAGAAAGCCTTTAAATTAAGATGAAATCTCAAGCAAAATGGTTACTTGAAATAAATCAAACATGGAGGGTGGGAGGATGGTGATGTGTGTGTGTGGCTGGCGATTTGGAGAGAAAAAGGAGAAGAGAAAAGTGAAGAAAAGAAAAGATGAGAGCTTTGTAAGAGAGAGAAAGTGATAGTAACTTAATGAATGAGAGTGATATGTGTAAGTGTGATGAAATAAAATTTTGTGGTCACAAATCCCCCCCCCAAAATCGTGTGGTCCAAATGGAGAGAGAGAAACTTGGCTTCTTTGAGAAGCTTAAAAGTAAACTTGATGAAGAAGTTTCTACATACTTTTGAAAAAGTCAAGGGTGATGTCATGGTGTGATGTCATGCACATGATGTCATCAAGGTGATATCACTTAAAGTAAACACTCTAGAAAAGATGATTAACACTCTAGAAAAGATGATTAACACTCTACTAGAGCTATTATCCAGTAGACAAAAGTTACAGGGAGCAAAAATAGTATTTATTATCCAATGAATAATAAAACATACTGCGATTTTATTTGTCAGATAAAATCTCAAAAAATAAAAATCTCATAAGCTGTGTCCGACCTCGGGTTTAGTAAGATCCCCCATCGATGTTTCCATAGTCCAAAGTTTTTCGGCATTGGGAAAAATATTTTATTTTCCTGGCTCCGCTCAGCGCATACGCAAATCGAGAAATATATAAAAAAATTCAATATTTTCAGAAAAATTCACAAAAAATCACCAAAATCACAAATATTATAAAATAGCTATTTATCATGAAACAAATAATTTTTGGGGTGTTACAACTCTCCCTTTCTAAAAAAATTTTTGTCCTCGAAATTTTCATGCCTTAGAACAAACGCGGCTATTGTTCTTTCAGTTAACCTTCTAGTTCCCTTGCTATATGTAACACCCCGAAAATTATTTGTTTCAAATAAAAAATAATCGTTTTATAATATTTATAATTTTTAAAAAATTTTTTGGAAAATGTTGAATATTTTAATATATTTTTTATTTACGTGCACACTGAGCAGAGTTAGTGAAACACCTCATAAATTGTTTGTTTTGTGATGAATAGTCATTTTCAAATATTTGTGATTTCTGAGAGTTTTTGTGGATTTTTCTGAAAATATCAAATATTTTAGTATATTCTTCGTTTTAAGTGCGCGCTAAGTGGAGCCGAGAAAACAAAATGTTTTCCCTTAGGCTGGTAAACTTTAAATTGTGGAAGCGTCGACGAGGAATCTTACTAAACCCGAGGCTAGGCACAGTTTTACAAAGTTTGTATTTTTTTGAGGTTTTATCTGATAAATAAAATCTCTGTACGTACTGTTAAGTAAAATTTTGCGATACGCTTTATTATCCATTGGATAATTAATACTAGCTTTGTTCACTGTAACAATTATCCATTGGGTAATAGCTTGTAGTAAAATCCTAATTACCTTATTATTTTAATTACTTTATCACCTAATTATCCTATCCAAATGTAATCTACTTTATGTCTAACCAAATCCTTCTTTTTGAAAAAGCTCCTAAGCTTCTCAAAGAAGCTACACACTCCTCTCTCTCCTCCCTCCCTACACGGCAGCATGTGATGTTTGTGAAACAACATCATGTTTTGTTCTTGTTTTGCATGCATTCTTGAGCATTTTAGGCATTTAGTTTCCATTTTTGGTTTGTTTTTCCCTTAGTTCAGATAACTGCGGTGTTTTTGGTGTTCTTGTGCAGGATTAATGTTGAATTGGCCTTGGATTGAATGGAATGCTCGCATGTTTGAAGTTGGAGCTTAATGGATAGCAATAAAGGTGCAAAAAGGCCATTCCAGAGGGATCCACAGCTTGCCTATGGATCAAACCACGGCCATGGATCGAGGGGCAACTTAAAGAAGGAAAAGAGACTTCCAGAGAGTTCCACGGCCTAGCCGTGGAACCATCCACAGCCGTGGAACCATCCACAGCCGTGCAATTCAATAGCATGCAAAATTGGCCTGTGGCAGAGAGATCCACGGCTGTGGATCGCAGTGCGCAGCAGTTTTTAAGTTTTTATTTCTTTTGGGGGCTTTTTAGCCAATTAAAACCCTAAGTTATAAATAGATGTTCTGAATAGAATTAGGGGGTTCTAATTTGGTTTTCAAGAAGGCACATTGGAGGCTTGGGTTCTTGATCTTTCTTCCCTCTTCTTTCTTGGATTACAGGTTTGGATGTTTAAGAACATGTTTTCTGATTTCTTCTTCTCTATGTCTGAGTAGTTTCTTTTGTTTATAGGATTGGGCAATGCCCTTTGATACATTGACAATGATTAATTGACGTTGTTTCCCTTTTTATTGATCTTGAATGTTCTTTGATTCAATTCTTATTGTTCTTATCCATGTGAATTTATTGGCCACTTATTTGCATCTCATAGGCATTTAGGGACGTACTGAGAGGTGAACCTAGGTGTTGGAACCATAAGAATTGAACTTAAGGTCTAAATCACGAGAGTAGTTTTAGCCTTTCGAGGATTCAATGAATTACCACAAAACGTAATGGGTTCAATTTAAATTCAATTACCACGAGAGTAGGAATTGGTTTAATTGGGCACGGATCTTGTATCTTGAGAAAGAACATTAACTAATTTAGGGTAATTCACCTTCAATTGAATTTCAGATTTAATAAAAGGGTTGTCAATTAGGAATTGTCTTGTATCATTGTGGTACCCCAATCTTGGAAGCTTTCTTGAATCTGAAAATCCTTTTCTTGATAACTTGCTATTTTTGTTCTAAATTTTGCACTTTAATTTTTAATTATTTAATTACTTTGTTACTATGTTCTTCTTAATCAACAATCATATTCCCTTTTGTTTAATTGAATTGAATTAATTAATTAATTGGTATTCATAGACACAGTCCCTGTGGATTCGATCTTTTCATTACTTGACGATGAAACCGTACACTTGCGGATTTCACGCATCAAGTTTTTGGCGCCATTGCCGGGGACTGTGTTTTTCTTGAATATTAATTTAATTTTTAATTTAATTATTTTAAACCTTTTTCTCTTATTTAGTTCTTACGTTCTTGATTTCTCTTTGACTCTCTGCAGGTAATTTCTCTTGTTTATGCAAAGTACTAGACGTTCTGGGATTCTTATTGAAGCAGATCCTGAAATTGAAAGAACTTTACGTAGAAGGAGAAGACAACAAAGGCAAAGAGTAAGAGAAGTATTTGAACCAACACTTGTCATAGCTGCAGCTGAGGATAATAAACCGCTAAAAGAGTATGCAACCCCTAACGCTCGGGGTTTGCAATCTGGAATTGCTCAGCCAGACATTGAAGCTAGGCACTTCACCATACTTCCTGTCTTACTGTCTATGATAAGGCAGAACCAGTTTGGAGGATTGCCGTCAGAGGATCCTAATGATCATGTGGACATGTTCTTGGAGTTCTGTGAGACCCTCAAGATCGAAGGTGCCTCTGTTGATGCTATTCGTCTCCGCTTGTTTCCATTCTCTTTGAGAGATAAAGCTAGAGCTTGGCTGAAGTCTGTTCCCGCTGAGACGATAACTACTTGGGACCAATTGGAGCAAGCCTTCTTGGATAAATTCTTTCCACCTTCCAAGACTGCTCACCTAAGGACCCAAATTACAAGCTTTGTTCAGAAAGATGGCGAGTCATTGTCAGAAGCTTGGGATAGATATAAGGCTTTGCTGGAAGCCTTCCCACACCATGGGTTAGAGAAGTGGTTGATCATCCACACCTTCTATAATGGTTTAGAATATTCTTCGAAGGTGTCTCTTGACTCCGCAGCTGGTGGAGCTCTGATGAATAGAAGGCTCATAGAGGCTTATGAGATAATTGAGAGTGTAGCTTCAAATCATCACCAATGGGCCAATGAAAGAGGGCACAACCCGAGAAAGCTCTCGGGAGGTAAGTTTGAGGTAGATGGTGTTGATTTAATTATGTCAAAGTTTGATTCTTTGAATAAACGTTTTGACATGCTTAAGAAAGCTCATGTTGATGCCATAGGTGCCTCTAACAATTTTTGTGAGATTTGTGGAGCACAGGGACATATTGGTGCTGAATGCCAAGTTGGAATGGGATCCTCACATGGTGCACTGGTGGAGCAAGTGGAATCATGTCATAATTTCCATGACTTCAACCAAAAAGGGAGGAATGATCCGTATTCTCAAACTTACAACCCTGGTTGGAGGTCACATCCTAACTTCTCTTACCGGAATAGTCAGTACCAAGTTGGGCAAGGTAATGCTAAACCCTCTTCTGGAGTCCCACAGGTACAAAAATCTAGACTTGAGTCTCTTCTTGAGAATTTTGTTGAGAGTTAGTCTAACCAAAATGAGGAGTTTAGGCACCATGGGCAAGTTGTGACTGAGGCAATTAAAGAGTTATCAGCTAAGGTTGACAATTTAGTTATTCATAATAAGATGTTGGAAACCCAGATTGCCCAACAAGTAAGCACTTCTCTTAGGCAGCAAGGTAAGTTTCCTGGTCAACCTGAAGTCAACCCAGGCAATGAACATTATAAGGCTGTGAGTTTGAGGAGTGGAAAGAAGTTAGAGGATCCTAAGGGTAATGGGGAGAGTGACAAAGATGAGGGGAATGAGGAAAAAGAGACTAAGACACAACCCTTAGAAGAGGAGGAAATTACTGAGAAGGTGTCTAAGTATGTACCCCCTGAACCTTACCAACCCCCAGTTCCCTTCCCTCAAAGACTTGCTAAGGCGAAGTTAGACAGGCAGTTTGGGAAGTTCTTAGAGGTTATTAAGAAATTGTACGTTAATGTACCCTTCACTGAGGCGTTAAAACAAATGCTTACCTATGCTAAGTTTCTTAAGGACATCTTGTCTAATAAGAGAAAGCTAGAAGACTATGAGACAGTAGCTTTAACTGAGAAGTGTAGTTCCTTAATTCAAAATAAATTGCCTCCTAAGTTAAAGGATCCATATAGCTTCTCTATTCCCTGTTTGATTGGCAACACTAACTTTGATAAAGCTCTGTGTGATTTGGGGGCTAGTGTTAGTCTTATGCCCCTTTTGGTGTGTAAGAAATTGGAGGTGGGTGAGCTGAAACCCATAACTATCTCCCTTCAATTGGCGGATCGGTCAGTCAAGTACCCCGTAGGCATCTTGGAGGATGTTCCTATTAAGGTTGGTAAGTTTTATATGGCGGTGGATTTTGTTGTGCTTGACATGAAAGCTGATGCTACAATGCCGATCATCCTTGGGCGTCCATTCCTTGCCACTGGAAGGGCGATCATTGATGTCCATGAAGGGAAATTGACTTTGCGATTGAATGATGAGGAAGTAGTTTTTGATGTTTTTAAATCTAAAAATAATTCTAATTCCTCAAATTCATGTAATCGCATAGATGCTACTAATGTTGTGGATAGTGTTATGCTTTCAGGTGTGTAGGAATCGGTAGCTGATGTTATGCTAGAAAGGACCTTGCCCAGGGGTACTACAAAATTTGAGGAGTCTAAGCCCTGCAAGAAAGGACCTAAAAAGCAGAATGACAAGTGTGATGAGAAGCGTGAATTTAAAATCGGGGATAAAGTTCTTGTTAATAACTCTCTTCTACATTTCTGTCCTAGTAAGTTATGATCGAAATGGTCAGGACCATATGAGATTATTCGAGTTTTATCCTACGGTGTGCTTGAGGTGTAGAAAGAAAGTCATAAGCCTTTCATGATAAGTAGCCAGAGAGTGAAACACTTTGAAGGAGTGGGGACTGAGCACTACTCCATTGACATCACCTGAGTACAAAAACTAGACCAAAGTCAAGCTAATGACTTTAAACAAGCGCTTCTTGGGAGGTAACCCAAATTTCTTTGTTTTTTATTTCTTCTTTTTCTTTTGACTTTGTGTGTTGGATTGCTGGTTTAATCTTTATCTCATGGATATTGTTTAGGTTTGACCTTTTTTGAAGCTCAAATTAGAAGAATAGTGAAGTCAGAAGGTTCCACACCCAGCTCATGAAAAATTCCATGGCCATGGATTGAACACCAGAAGATTTTCCACCACCGCAGTGAGTTCTTTTCTTTTCTTTTCTTTTCTTTTATCCCTTCTCTTGTTTTAGATATTTACATTAGGGATAATGTAGGTTCTAAGCTTGGGGGGGATATTTTTATATTTTCATTTTCATTTTAGATAATTGGTATTTTCATTTAGAGTCTCATGCATTCTCATGTCTTGTTTTGCATTACATCTTCATGTTGTATTTTCACACCATCATATCTCTTGGGTTTTTGGTTGAACTTGTGCCCCTCTCTTTTGAGGATTTTGAGATGATATTGATTTGGAACCCAATTTGTTGATTCATATGGTAGACAACAGGCATTGTTTGAATTGATAGTAGAGGTGATCTTTTGATAGTTGATAATTAGCATAATGTTCCTAAATTTATGCTTCTCATTGAATTTTTAAACCTCTAAATGTGAGTTTTGAGGTTATATGGGACTTATGCATTATATGATTTTTGTTCCCATTCTTTGTGTTGAGTGATATTCCTCATTGATCATGTGCTCTAGAACTTGATTTGAAACCATTTTGAGGCGAAATTTTTGGTTGCATGCTTGAATGTGATTAAGGCATTTTAGGTATTTTTTTGGCCTTCTGAAATTGTTACACTTTCATCCTCTAGTTGCCCATTTTGAGCCTATTGCACAATTATTTTTCTTGATACCTATGCTAAAACATTGTTAGTAATCATTTAGAATATTAAATGGAGCAAATTAGGCTTGAAAGTTGTGTTAGGAATTATATGTATTTGAGCTTCCTCTTCTGAAAAAAAAAACAAAAAAAGGAAAATAAAAGAAACATCATGAGATGAAAGCTTGAAAAAAGAGAAGAATGGGGAAAAGGAAAAATAAGGAAGAAAATTCTTTGAAATGTGGAGTTATGTTTTAGATTGAAAAATTGTCTTTGCTCCATTTATGTTCTATTGGATTTCTTGTGCTTATTGAAAATTTTGATGAGCCCTTTGTGCATATCTTCCTTTCTCTACCTTACCTAACATCATTCCCATGGCCCTATTACAACCCTTGAAAGACCTTTTGATTCTTGCATGCATGCTGATTATTAGTGAAAATTTGGTTTCTTATCAAGCATATGGAAGTGCATTTTCTTTGATGGATTTTGAGCATATGGTTTTCACCCTTAAACACTTTGAGTGTGGTTGGTGGAGTGAACTTAATTCAATCAGTGAGGATGCATGATTTCTGAGAACTTAGCCTCTAATTAGACTTGATTTTGATTACCTCTCAGATTCTTTGTTTGCATTAACCTATTGCTTGGATATTGTTTTCTTAGGTTCTTTATTCTTTATTGTCTTTTGATCCCACTTCTTGGTTTGACATTGGTTATTGCTTGGGGATAAGCAAAATCTTAAGCTTGGGGGGATTTGATGTGTGTGAAACAACATCATATTTTGTTCTTGTTTTGCATACATTCTTGAGCATTTTAGGCATTTAGTTTCCCTTTTTGGTTTGTTTTTCCCTTAGTTTAGATAACTGCGGGATCCACGGCCTGCCCGTGGATCAAACCAAGGCCATTCCAGAGGGATCCACGGCCTGCCCGTGGATCAAACCACGGCCATGGATCGAGGGGCAACTCAAAGAAGGAAAAGAGACTTCCAGAGAGTTCCACGGCCTTGCCGTGGAACCATCCACGGCGATGGAATTCAACAGCATGCAAAATTGGCCTGTGGCAGAGAGATCCATGGCCTGGCCGTGGAATGATCCACAGCCGTGGATCGCAGTACGCAGTAGTTTTCAAGTTTTTATTTTTATTTCTTTTTGGGGCTTTTTAGCCAATTAAAACCCTAAGTTATAAATAGATGTTCTGAATAGAATTAGGGGGTTCTAATTTGCTTTTCAAGGAGGCACATTGGAGGCTTGGGTTCTTGATCTTTCTTCCCTCTTCTCTCTTGGATTACGGGTTTGGATGTTTAAGAACACGTTTTCTGATTTCTTCTTCTCTATGTCTGAGTAGTTCCTTTTGTTTCTAAGATTGGGCAATGCCCTTTGATACATTGATAATGATTAATTGATGTTGTTTCCCCTTTTATTGATCTTGAATGTTCTTTGATTCAATTCTTATTGCTCTTATCCATATGAATTTGCTGGCCACTTATTTGCATCTCATAGGCGTTTAGGGACGTACTGAGAGGTGAACCTAGGTGTTGGAACCATAAGAATTGAACTTAAGGTCTAAATCACGAGAGTAGTTTTAGCCTTTCGAGGATTCAATGAATTACCACAAAACGTAATGGGTTCAATTTATATTCAATTACCACGAGAGTAGGAATTAGTTTAATTGGGTACGGATCTTGTATCTTGAGAAAGAACATTAACTAATTTAGGGTAATTCACCTTCAATTGAATTTCAGATTTTATAAAAGGGTTGTCAATTAGGAATTGTCTTGTATCATTGTGGTACTCCAATCTTGGAAGCTTTCTTGAATCTGAAAACCACTTTCTTAATAACTTGCTATTTTTGTTCTAAATTCTGCACTTTGATTTTTAATTATTTAATTACTTTGTTACTACGTTCTTCTTAATCAACAATCATATTCCCTTTTGTTTAATTTAATTGAATTAATTAATTAATTGGTATTCATAGACACAGTCCCCGTGGATTCAATTTTTTTATTACTTGATGACGAAACTGTACACATGCGGATTTCACGTATCAGCATGCTCCCTTTTGGAGCCAAAAATTGTGCTTCATTTAATTAACTATTCTATTCTAATTTCAAAATCAAAAAGTCATCATCTTTTTCTACTATCCACTTCTCTCTCTACCTTCATCTTTCTTTCATTTTCTCCTCCTTCTCTCTACACCATACCACACGGCTGCACCTCTCCATGCCCTCCAACATCACAAAATTTTCAAACAACCACATTTCTTTAATCCCCACTACATTCTAAACACCCCTCTAGTTAAAGATTCTTGAAAAGCTTCCATCTTCTTTTCACCATTGAAGCTCAAAGCTTGAAGCTTTAACATAAAAGATCAAAGCTTTCTCATTCTTCCATCTCATTTTCATGATCCATGGTCACTTTGGTGACTATGGATACCATTTTCAAACTTTGATTTTGATTTTTAGGGATTTGAACACTCTAGGGTTTTGAGGTGGTGAGGAATGAATTTCCAAGGACAAGAGGAGTTTGCTTTCTTTTGTTATTCTCTTAAGTAAGAGGAAGATTATTCTCTTCAACCCATTTTGGTGGTAAGAAACTTATTGTTGTGTTGATGGGGTGAAACCCATTTGTGGGATACCCCTTTGTTTGAGTGATCTTGGTAGTGTTTTGATTGTTTGAATAGTGTGAATATGATGTATGTTGATGGATCTTGGAATGTATGAAGTATGGTATGATTTTGTGTGATTTTTTACATTTCCAGAGGATTACACGGCCTAGGCCGTGTGAGGGCGCACGGCTGTGTAATCCAGGCGTGCCAGAAAATAGTCTGGGCATTTTCTGTAAAAAATTCCAGAGGCGTACACGGCCTAGGCCGTGTATTTTGGAACAAGGCCGTGTATTTTGGAACAACCGTGTATTTTGGCACAACTGTGAAATCATGGCTGTGTAATTTCTCAAGGCCGTGTAACTTGAGTGGTGAAGGATTATAGGCTTTTCTAGCCCCTTGGAGGCTCATGGTCTCCTTGACACTTGATATAAGGCTTTAGTACTAAAATAAACTTATTAAACTTAATTAATTGAATGATTAGAAGTTGATTAAGGATTCATAAAATGGAAAGAACCAATGATGGAAGTTTGTCTTATAGCTTAGAATAATTTTGAATAAAGAAAGAATGTGAGTATGGGTGAGGTTGTGAGTAACATAATGAAGTTAAGGTTTAATTTTTATGATAATTATGAATTATGTTGTGTTCACCCTTGAGGTTTGATATTGACTTGATGTTGGTCCGTGAATGGGATCAATGATTGTTGTTGAACGATATGACATATGATTTTAGACATGATATGATATGGTTGTGAATTCATATATGAATGTGTATATATGCATTGAATCCATATGTATTTGAAGCAAGATTGATATGGTCTGCCATAATGAGCATGATTGAAGCATGCATTGAGAAAGTCTGTTGGACTATTATTAAGGCCATGTTGCCTAGGAGCTGAATCACACCTTAGTGCGGGTGCGAACAGACTAGTGTAGGTCCTGCAGTTGACCTTGGGGGCATCGGGGCGCGGGCATCTCACAGCAGACAGTTGGTAGCTCCTCTGGGCCATGGGACAAACCGATGCAAACGCATTGACGATCCTGACTGAGACAATGTTCTATATTGTGATCTTGTGGGAATGCCACTGTATAAAGCCTTTTTGTGCAGAATGATTGATTATTTTTCTAGAAAGCACTTGATTTTAGGCTGACGAGATACTGGCATGTCCCCCTGATCATTCTATCCGAATGTTTGTGTCTAGCTCCATGGAGTAGGATTTTTGGTACCATGTGCATGTGCATAGTGAGTCACCATATCATTTGACATTTACTTATTTATATGAAGATTTAATCTGTTGTCTTATTACTGTCATAACTGCTTAGAATTTGCTAAATTATTTATTTTCTATTTTAATACTGGCTATTATTCCTGAAATGTTATGTGGGCGTCATGCGCCATATTGTTTCTTTACTGCCATAATAGGTAATGAATGTAGAATGTCTTACCTATTTTCTATATTTTCTGCTATTCTGTTTTACTTATGTGATTCTCTAAAGACGTCGGCGAAGAATGGGAAGTCCAAGAGTTTCTCGATTTTTGGCCTGACTGTGACAAGTACCTGCTTTTGGATCATGATGGCACGTCCACAAGGATTTTTGGGTTATGTGCGGTTGGCTTTCCTTGGAGGTCCAAACTGCTGGCACATTAACTTCAGCTCGAATCGTTGTGTCTACTTAAGAGACGTGTTAGTGTCGTTAGCTTGGGGGCAATATGATCCGCCCATCTACACTTGCAGTGTTAGATTACATTTAGAATTTTACATGCCCATTAGGGATATGTGGGGTAATCGTTACTACACCCCACGGGAGGATTCACTCCTTTCCACTGCCCCAGTCCTGGCCCATAATTTGGTGGCTCCGATGAGGGTCTCTTCTGACGAGGAAGACCCTGAGGAAGATCCTAACATGGTTCCTTCTCTCTCTTCTTAGGGGCCGATACTGTCGATAGTCACTGATGGCTATCTATGTTCTTTTTAGGGCATTGATATTCATTTTAGGGGTCTGTACATCATTTTTGGGGGCTTGTAAAGCTTAGGCTTCTTTTTGATGAGCCTTGATGTAATTAATGACTTACATTCTGTACTTAAACAGTATATATATATATACGATGTACCTTTCGCATGGATGTATGGATTAATCTTTATGTTTTTCCACTTATAGTTAAACAAAAATGTATATATACATACTTGTGTATTTCTTATGAGTGTTAGTACGTTTGAATATTTCTTTGATGAACAGGTTATTGAATATAAATATATACATATAATAAAAAGAAAAAATATATTCACCATTATATTTATACAACTATAATCAAACAAGTTTAATTATAATTTAATGAACCGGGCCTAAATTTATACTTTTATTTTTCGCATTGTATTTAATGATGTGACGTTCCCTCCTGAAAAGGGGCGTTACACTGCATCTCCAGTCACATCAATCTAGATTACCGGTGCTAAGGCCACTTATTTCCATTGAGTATCTCATATTACTGGGCAAGAAGTGCGCTGACCTCGTAAGCCGATCAACAACTACCCATGTAGAATTTCACCCCTTTCAACTCTTTAGTAATCCAACAATAAAACCCACAAACAACTGTACATCTCTGAATTTATTCTATCAATTTATTTCCCTTGTTCATCGTAGTAGACAAACTAAGTACGTTTTCTTCTTAAGGTATCCACTACGACATTCGCCTCTTCTAGGATGATACCAAATTTGAAAATCAAAATCTTTCAGAAATTCTGACCATCGTCTCTGTCGCATAACCAACTTATTTCGATCGGATAAATACTTCAGACTCTTGTGATCACTGTAGACATTGAAACTTGCTCCTTGTAGAAATGCCTTCAGATCTTCAATGTAACTACAAATGCTAACTCCGAGTTTGTATAAGGTAGTTCTTCTCATGTACTTCCGATTGCCTTGAAGCACATGCTACCACCTTCCTATTCTGCACAAGCACACATCCTAAACCTTGATGTGAAACACCACATATTCATTGGGATTGCGAAGTAGTCAATCGTCTCTTTAACTCTTGAAAACTTTCTTCACATGCCTTGGTCCATAGAAAAGCTTTATTCTTTCTCGTAGGCAGAGTGAGAGGTCTTGCTATCTTAGAAAATCCTTTGATAAATCATCAATAATAACCAGTTAATCCTACGGAGCAACGAACCCGCGTTATGGTCTTCAATCTTTCCCATTGTAAAACTGCTTCAAATTTTGATGGACTCTCAGAAATTCCTTCCTTTGAATTTACGTGCCCCAAAAACTAAACTTCCTCTAACCAACTCGCATCTTGATAGCCTGGCGTACAACCTCTTCTTCTTCAGGATCTGGAGAACCATACCGTGATGTTTAGCATGTTTCTCCTGATTTTGAGAATAGATCAGAATGTCATCAAGTAAGACAACGACAGATCTATCTAGATAAGGATGAAAATCTGATTCATGTAATCCATGAATACGGAAGGAGCATTTTGTCACTCCGAACGGCATCACACGACACTCATAATGCCCATAGCGCGTTCGAAGGGTAGTTTTGAAAACATCCTCTACTTTCACACAAATTTGATGATATTCAGAGCGTAGATTAATCTAGAAGAAAATAGTGGCTCCTTTCAGCTGATCCATCCAATCGTCTATCTTCTTCTGAGGATACTCATTCTTGATCGTAATCTTGTTCAACTGGCGATAGTCCACATATCACCAAGAAGTTCCATCCTTCCCCTTAACTAACAGCACTGGAGCTTGTCATAAGAAACTTATTGACTACAAGAGTGACATTCATATTCTCCTTATTCTTGACCTCCAAATAAGAAAATAACATGCATCCTTGGGCTCCTTTCCTCAATAAACTTCAACTTGGTTGGTCGCTAGAATCCAGAAATCTCAGTTTCCAGAGACACTAAGGTTTTATTGGAACGATCTAACCAGATATGATTAGAAAATAACCAATACATTCCTAAAGTTATAGATATTTGAGAAAGAGGTAAACAGATCAATTTAACAGAAAAGATTTAGTCTTTAACAAAAATAGAACAATTTAATCAACTGGATAGTAACAATAGGTTTAGTGATAGAAGTAGAAATAAACAAGTCAAAAGGTAACGAAAACACCGATAACTCTAATCGATCCAAATAGTTACAAGCCATAAAAGAATAGGTTGCCCCCTGAGTTGTACAACATAGTCAAAGGATCACCCCTTGAGGCACAATCTCCCTTAGTTTGGTCTTCAGATTGGGATGCTTCTGCCCCACTCAGGGTATAAAATCTTCCTTTAGTTTGAGGTCTTGAACCACGTGCATCACTAATAGAAGATTTCCTCTTTTTAAGGACAAATAAATCAAAACATAAGGAAAATAAAAAATAATCAATTCAAAAAATATAGTCTCTTTTCAGAGACCAAACACAAAAAGTCACACAACACAACAAGTCAAACCTAACCACCAAACCCAAAGGACTCTAACTTGAGCTCCTTCAATCTGCTTTCGATGGCACAATCTCCTGTAAGTATTTAATTCCCAGGTAGCTCCTCAGACCAAACTTACACCAGATATTCTTCTCCCAAGAAAATCGATTTTCCAAAACCTCTTGGATGCGTCAGTCCACAAACCTTGCAAGTCCTATTTAACTACCCTTTATCTAACCCATTGGCTCAAACAACTCTAGAGGTACACAACAAGGGTGTAAATGTAAATAAATCCTAAACGAGTTCAGTCATACCAGCTGAGCTTCTTACTAAAAGAACTCCTATTCCCTTAATATGCCTAGGTGAAGTCATAGTTTCCCGTCCACACAGAACATTACACATTGAGTGGCCTAGTACTTAATATCATGTAACTATGCAATAGTAGCTACCAACATTCAACTTATGGCAAGCCATGCCTTCCTTTCCCAAATATCTCAATCAAGAGACAAGGAAGTGCACAACATACAAAGAAACTTCAAACATGTCTAAGCATAGTCAGTCCACACCCTGGCTCAACAGGAGGAACTACTCTCATACCACCTAATGTAACACCCCTCGATTTAGTAACCACGGCACAATCGTCATTATACCACGGACACTAAATTTTTGCGTACTATAACTCAAATAACAAGTTTCCAAATTTATTCATTGTACATATAAAGAAAATATGAGCCACGAATGAATAGATACACATGCTATCATTTGAAAATATAATTCAACAACATATACTCAAAATACAGGACCTAAGACTAGATAATTACCTTAAGACATACATAGCACGGTGCATTGCTCATACCGCTAAAAAATACACCAAGTTATACTTCAAAATGCAGTTATACTCAAAAGAACCTTCATACAGGTAATGCAAAAGAAATATAAACTACCCATAACGACACCCATAACTGAGGAGTTAGGCACTCCATCGGATCCACCTCGGGATCCTCCCCCGGTACATCTGAAGACACAAGGACAGGACAAAGTGCAGTCTCACGGGTAGGTGCCCTAGCAGCTGATGCCATAAAATCTTTGTCCTCCCTAGGGGTGTAAAGTAGATCACCCCATAGCTCCTGAATGGGCAAGGCAAACTCCAGATGCACTGATGTAGTGAGAGTCAGTATAGGATCCCCATCGCGAGTCCTCCTCACGGTCAAGATCAGATCCCCAACATACCGTATACGCTCGCCGCCCCAGTCGACTCGCCAAGCATTAGCACCCCCGGTGAGCACAATCCTCACAAAACCAATAGAACCCCTTCTTGCCACCATAGCCGAACGCAGGAGATCAAACTAAGTAAAATCAAAGAGATTCAATCTCGTCCCCTTTACAATCTTTAACCAAAATCATATAGAATAAAAATAGTATAAACAAGAGGTGAGATATCCTACATCATTACCATCAGGCAGCAAGAAACACAACAAAAGACAATGATGCCATTCACACACAACAACATCAAATGAAAGTAGACATAATCATGTCGATACAGGAATATTACAGAATAATAAACATAATCACATTATTACAGGGATATCGCAAGACAATCGGCATAATTATAATATCAACTAGTAAGTAATTAAACAATATATACATATCACAACTCATGAATACTGACCATGCCATGAAAATATATATACTGACTATGCATATGCATAACGCGTATGCTGACCATCTTTGTGCACAATGTACTCATTTTCTGACTCCATGGAGATAGACTCAAATTCAGAGATGAACGTCCCAGCAGATCTGTCCCCCCTAAAAGATAGTCTACACCGGGCCACGAAAAGCAATAGTGTATTGTTGGGCTGTCAGTGCGTTGCAACGATGTTCATGGCTAGGGGCATATAATGTGATAGCATAATCACTAAGTGAATCATCGTGCCCTGAATGTCCCCCAAGATCTATGAAAGATCCCACTATCCTGTAAGTTCTCATTCACTCTTTAGGCATAAAACGCCACAATAGTCACAAACTGCATAATGCTCATCATGTTGGACTTTCTTAATGCATGCCTCAATGCACATGGATTCAATGCATACATATCTATGCATATATAGATTCACAATATTAACATAACTTGTCCAAAATCACATGCCATATTAAACCCCATCATTTATCAATAATCCTTGGTCCAATTCACGGACCCACAATAATATATTATCCGATTTTTAATTGTGAAAACATACCTTTAAGGTTTATTATGAAATTACGCTTTAACGTCAATGTTTCTCTTATTAGGCCCCTGTAGGGGAGTTTTCTTGATTTTTTCACCTAAGCTTTGTTACTCTAATTAAATAAGTCCTTTACTTTATTTTAAATTGGATTCACTTAGAATAGCTAATTTAGGTTCCTCATAACCTCACCCACAATCTCATTCTTTCTTTGTCCAAAAGTCATCCTAAGTTATAGGGTAAATCTTTATTCTTTGTTCTTTCCATATTATGCATTCCTAATTAAGCATCTACTCATTTAATCACTAAGTTATAACTTGATACAAAAACTTCACATTGATTACCCAATGAGGCCGTGAGCCTCCAAGGAATTAGAAACATAGATTTTCTTCATTCCATTATTTATTAACCACTTGATTAGTTAACTTCCCCCTTTTGTTACAAAATTTTAATCATGGACACCCCATTGGTGGGGGTTTGGTCGTGAGCCTCAATTCAGGGGGACTAAGAACCTAAAATTTTCATCATCATATTAATTAATTTTTACCTAGTAGCTTAAGTTCTAAAGTAACATAAAAATTCCATCTTGGACCCTAAAAAAGTCCCTTGGTCGTGAGCCTTCAATATATGGGGGTAAATTCCCATGCTTTCCATACATACACCCAAACATCCAAAATCATGACATTACACAACAACAACCATTAAAATCATATGAAGCAAAATAACCACAAGATTAACCACCAAGAACTATACAACAAAGTAAGCATCCCTAACTTGGATTTCTCACTATCAACACAAACACAAGTCTCTCACCACCATGATAGGTTGAAGAGGATTATCTCCCTCTTACCTAAAGAGAAAACTAGAGAACAAGCTCCTTGATGCCTCTTGAAATTCGTCTAACACCTCCAACAAAACTCTAAGAGATTCAAACTCCCAAAATTAACCATCAAGTCTTAAAAGAGAAGCCCTTGGTCACAAAGAGGACCAAGAATCACGAAATCAAGAAGAGAAAATGAAGATTCAAAGACATTACCTCAAGTGCTCCAAGTCTAGGGCTTGAGAGAAAATAGAGGAATCAAGTGATGCTTGATGCACACCTTTTAATTGTTGCATTACAAACCCAAGTGCAGGTTGTCTCAACTAATAAATTTCTTGGTAAGTCCGAGGTCGATCCACAGGGAATTGTTGAAGATTAAGGTGAAGTAAATATTTTGTGACTACGGTAAAAATTATTTACTTGGGTAAAAAGATCCACTCTTGGTAAATAAAGGAAAAGTAAGATTAATTCCTTTTATAACTCAATTAGAATCCTCGCAACATGGAGGTTCCAATCGAAAAATACAACGTTAAAAGTCCATTAAAATAATATACGTAATTATATTATATTTCCTTTAATCATCTATTAATATCATCACTCATAAATGGGATCAAGCATTCACTGTGCCAATATTTTGTCTACAATAAATCAATATCTCCACTTTACAAGGAGAGTTCCTAACACCAACACTTGTAAATGGGTTAAAGCATTCATTGTGCCAATCTCTTGTCTACAACAAATTAAGAACTCCACTTTACAAGGAGGATTTCTAAATTGATTGGAAACAAAATACAATACGAAATAATATACGTAATTATATTATATTTCCTTTAATTATTACCACCACTTGTAAATGGGTTAAAGCATTTACTGTGCCAATATTTTGTCTACAATAAATCAAGAACTCCTCTTTACAAGGGTAGTTTCTAAATTATCAGAAACAAAATATAACATGTATAATAATTACTTAAAAGATAAATCATTAAAGCACAAGAGAGGAATAAATCTAACCTTATTTTATTACCAAGAGCTTCACACTTTGACCCAAGTAGACTAAAACTTATTTACACATAGACTAAAAGAGAGAAAAAGAGAGAGAAAGGAAATTGGAGGGAGACTGAGGAGAGAGGCAGGGCACTGCCCAAAAACCCTTCTCCCTAATAGCGTCTTCCCCCGTCGAATCTCTTTCTCTCAATTGTGAATTGTCAATTGTAATTGATTGCCTTTTATAGGCAATTTGCTGGCTATTGTGGCTACAGGAGCCACTTAATAATTAAGTGAAAAATGTCATCCGTGACGTTTTTCTAATTTCTCATTTCTTTTTTTTTCTTTTTTTAAAATAATAATTGAGTAAATACACAGCTGTGCATCCAGTCATTTTTTCATTTTTGAGAGAAGTGGTCTTCATGAAAGTTGTAGGCCTGAATATTTAATTTAAAATGGCTTTGGTTTCAGTCCAAAATCATGCCTAGAACTCAAGATATGGTCCAATTACTGCAGAGTGTTTAAGCCCGGTTTCAGCTCCTCTATTCTGACTTCAAAGCCCAATATCACCTCCAAGGAGTCCGATTCTGGAAAAGTGTTCAACATGAAAGTTGTAGGGAATTGTCTTAGCTTTCCTACAAGACCAAAATCACATCAATCAGATATTTGTAACTTAAGTTATAGTCAGTTTACTAAACATTGCCAAAGAGATAATTACGGTTAATTTATGCAATAATTTATTTAATTGTCCAATTCGGCTCAAAATCATAAAATGTGTCAAAACTAACTTAATTAAGCCTAATTGAACCTTAAAAAGCCTAGTGAGAGGATTATAAAATGTATAAAATACAGTGTTATCAAATTCCCCCACACTTAACTTTTGCACTCTTGGGTAAAACACAAAAGACAAAAACCAAAGAAAAATGACACAGACTCAAAACTAAAAACTCTAAGGGATTCAATGACTCAAGAAGAGCAACTAGACAATCAAGGGATCAAAACAGTTATGAGGTAACATTTCTTCACATCTCAAACCAACAAACAAGGAAACTTCAGTTGAAAAGAATGAATCAAGAATGATAGATTTTCACAAGATTCACTCTCAATCCCTCAAGTGTTTAAAAGGTAGGTATTTCACTCAATTCAACCCATGAAAATTGCACTACCATAAGCTTGCTTATCTTCTACTTCTCCACTACTCAGAATACATGCACACACAAATCATGAGAACTTTATTCAAGGTTGTAATGGGGTCAAGGTAAAGGAGGAGGTAATATGAATATGACAAGTTAAATACCAGAGAATAAAAGAGCTTGAGAGTTGAGTTCAATTAATAAGCATGAAAGTTCATCCCAACTCCACCTAATACAATTTCCTTTTACATATTCTTTTCCTTTCCTTTATTACCTTGTTGACCCTCGTCTTTTTACTTTTTTTTATTTTATTTTTTTATTGATTTTTTTTTTTACAAAAAGAACATCATATATACATTTTTTTAACCATTCTGCACACACACCCCCACATTTGTTCAAGAACTTATCTAATAACAAAGTTAATGCTCTCTTATTCCCTAAGGTCAAGTAAGAACATGATTTTTCATTTAAGGCACATAATGAGTTCGAAACAAAGAATAGTCAAATAAGCTAAAAGGGGTTAAGCAAAGGAAAATATGCAAGGTTGACTATTTGGCTAAAATAGCTATTTTAAGAAAAATGCCTCAATCATGTTTATATATGCATGTGAAAATGTAGTCTCAAAAAGAATCAAAGCAAGTTCTAGAGTAACAATTCCATGAGTGAAATTCACACAAGAAAGAAAAGAATGGTATAAATGTTCAATCTATTCATCAATAGGCTCAAAATCTCACAAGGCATAATTCTATCATTCTCAGTCCACCAATTCATCATCCATAACCAAGCATGTGAATTTTAAGAAAGAAGACAATTTACTCAATCATGCAAATTTTCCTTGAATTTGAATTGCTACTTCCACACAAACTAGTTGTCTACCCCAACTAAGATGTGTCTCAAGAGTAAAATTTACTCCACAGCAAAATTTACTCCTTACTCTACCATCCTTAAATGGTTTAACTGTTACTGACAAACATATAAACACAACAAACATATTAATACACACACTTCCTAAAAAAATTTTTTTACACAACTCTACACACGACAAACATAAACACACTTACTATATTTTTTTTACACAACTATCCTTCCCCCCAACTAGATCACAACATTGTCCTCAATGTTAAAAAAGAGAGAGGAAAAGGATAGAAGATAGTACCTGTTACTGCAATTACTGAAAAGAGAAACCTCACACAAATATAAACAGAAACAAAGTATGACCAAAGATTGAAATTATTTATACAGATGGAGTGTCTTGACTGGCTTCCTTTTCTTACTACTTCGCGCAACATTTCCTTCGGACCACTTCTAGCTGAGCTTCTACTGGATCAGGGCTATCATAAGAAGAAGATATACAAGAAAATATATACATGTAGTTGTGATTGTGGCTCACATCTTCTTCTGGTTTTACGTCCAGTAACGGCTTAAACGCCTTCTATGAGTCGAGGATAAGCTTCCCATCCAATTTTCTTATAAATTAACAAACAGGGTCTTTTTGAGTCAGATTCCCAAGACTGTAACGCGCTTACTTGCCTTTGAAGAGATTCCACAAATTAATAAATTCACACTACACAAATTCACAAGAATGCATCTCAAGAATCAAAAAGATTTCACCTAATGACTCCTTACTCAGGCCATTCTTTAATGAAAAATATTTTATCACTTTTTTTATTTGCGAAAACCAACCACAAAGAACAAGTTCGCTTGTCACAAGAAAAATTGATAATATTAACAAATCAAACCATAAAATTGAAAATTAAAGATTCATTAGGAAAATAATCATTGATAGGTGCGATTTCAAAAGGTGAGCCTATTGTAAGTATGGACAAATCAACAAAAAAAATTTAGGCTCATTTTGAATTCTTGAAGCAACAAAATCTACCATATTAACCTAGATTTACAAAAACTTGTTGAGAAAATCGACGAATGACCAAAAGGTCAAAATAAAGTTGAATATTTAATAAGAAAAGAAAAACAAACACTAAGACACACGAAATTAGAAAAAAGAGAAAACAAAGTTTTTTTTTATTTTTTTGTATATTTTTTTTGAAATGAAAACACATGAAATTAGAATACTAGGGATCAGACTTCACTTGATTCAATAATCTATCATAGACAATAGAATAGCTTTGGGACCTTCCTTCTAATCAATTTCTAATCATTCAATTGATGAGGAGAATCAGTAATTTAAAAACATTTAAAGGCATGACTTTTACTCTATGGATTCTCATGAAAAAATACCACAATTCTCCCACACAACCTATAACCTCTATTCCTAGATGATTATTGTAACACCCTTGTGGGGGTGTCACATTTGTTATTAAAATAAAATAACGATTAACGAGAATAATTAAATTATAAGGTTTTGATATAAATAAATAATAAAACCTGTACACTTACTTTGTTTTCGAAAACATGAAAGTTGTATCCTCAAGATATTTCACCTATATATAAAAAATATTATTCATACACACATACATAGATACTATCGGCACACCCCTGTACAATATACATTATATCCACATGCATATTCATCAGATACTAATATACAAAAGTTTACATAAGTTTTGTTTTCAGAAGTTATACGAATAATTTACACATAATTTACAAACCCAAATAAAAATACATACCAAAAGAAAAAGAAAGCATAAAAGGTTTATATTTACAACCCAGCATCAGAAGATAACAAACCCAAGTGCACGTCATACATTTTTTTAGTCACTTGGAGAAAAATTCTGGATGATTCCTCCAAAGACAAATACATGACGCCTCCCGAAGTCCCGTGAGCGGGAACTCGGGTGCTGTCGGGCCGGAATATAATTAGGGGTCCGAAAATGGGTGTTCTAGCAGAAGACACAACACTAAGCTAATAGGGAGTCCGAAATAGACCGTTCCAGTGACGGCGAACTCCTAACGGTAGTTCTAACTGAACATAGAAATCTGATACAAAAACTGGGATAGATACAGACTCTGGTCGCAAAGACATAGTAATAATTCCTGTATAAGCAACAACATTACGTTCTCCATAGATGCGCCAACTGTCAGCTCCTCCGTGGAATTCCAAACTGATAAAACCCAAAAATCCGGGTGTCGACATCTCACCCTATCAGTACTAACACTAGAGATAATCTAAGGCTTCGGGTCTTGATTTGAAAATCAGGATCGTGGTTCTTCCTCTGCTATGTACTCACTGCCCAACTCTGGTTCTTCAACCCTTTCTTCATAGTCTAAATATATATATATATATAAACATACGACAAACAAAACAAACAATATATACAACAAATAGAGAGGTAAGACAACTTAAAGTAACCAATAAATATAACATATGAAATAATAATACAACATTAACATAAATAAAATCCATAATGTACATAAATTCCATAACAGTTCAAAATACTCACCACACAATATAATGAATTTAAAATGAATATGACAAAATATAAAATGACTCATTCCTACTCCATGGAGCTACAACACATACTCAGATATCAGAGAGAATGAGATGAGACTTCTATGAGTACTGCCCAGCCAATCCAGCTATTGCACTGTCCACCCTTTGTGTCTATAGCTTTGGCTACCCCAACTAGCTATTGCACTGTCAAAACTTTGTGTCTATAGCTGGTCGTTGTGATTGCTATTGCACTGTCAAAACTTTGTGTCTATAGCCCACGAAAAATAATATAATGGCATAGCATACAACCCAGACACACAGTCAAATTATTGTATACTACAGGCAGTCTGATAGTCCTCTCAAAACTTGATTAAGGATAGTGTTTGTCGAGAACATAAGTGTGTTGTCACGCACCACGGCCCAGAAGGAGCTACCTTCTGTCCACATATGGAATAGTGCACACTATGAACTCCAAGTCCATATCAGAAACTGAACACACTATGTCTATCACATCGACAACACGATGTTATTCATCTCGTCAATCAAATCACTAATTTGGCACGACTCAATGCATGAACAAATGCGTAATTACCAAAATATCCTCAGGTTTCAATTATTTATATATGTGCCATCAGTTTCCAATTATTTACAAAAATACCATCAAATATATGTGCCATCAGTTTCCAATTATTTACAAAAATACCATCAAATCTCCATTATTTACAAAAATGCCACTAAACTTATGCCATCAATTTCCAATTATTTACAAAAATACCATCAAATCTCCATTATTTACAAAAATGCCACTAAACTTCCATTATATACAAAAATGCCATTAGATTTCAAATAATGTCAAAAACGCCCTCAATAGCGAAAGTAATTACATAAATGTCCTCAGTGGCAAAAATCTCCAAATACAGTACTCATCCACTTGGTACACTCATACAGTCCACACATCCGGGTCCACTACTTTGGCCCGACAGAAAAATTTGTTGTTTTCATCAATCGCGTAGAAATTTTATTTCATTTTCAAAATCTTGCCGTTTTCACAATATACATCACATTTCCAAATCGCATAAATATATTTTGCTATTTTCTCAATCGCGTAAGCTTTTTAAATCATTTTCTCGTCTAATTTACTCAAATAAATATTTCTTAACTATATAAAAAATAATTATTAAATTATTTAAGACCACTAAAAATATTTTTTTTAATTACAAGAAAATATTTTAAATTACTATGTTTTCTTTGTAAATATTAACAACACTTAAATTGGCTTCAAAAATTCATTTGGTATTCATTAACAACATTATAAAATATTTCAATTCCTTCCATTCAATAATGTGACCAAACCTAGGGTTTTGCATTCTTTGGAATGCTCATGCATTTCTAACATTAATTTAATATATACAATGTATAACACATACAATACAATCAAAGCTTAAACAAGTAATAAAAACTATAAAAATCAACACATAGAGGAATCCTTATGGATTTTACAAATACAATCAAACCTAAATTTCTTAATAACACTTAAATTTAATTAAATTTTAGTCTTCCTCTTACCTTAAATGATGAAAATTTCTTCTTCTCCTCTCCTTTGTGATTTCGGTTTTGCTCTTTAGAATTCTAGGAAAATAAATAAAATTTTCTAAAGGTTAATACAAGAAAATAGAACCATACCATGGTTCAATCATGGCTTGGAAGCTTAGAAATGAAAATAGAATTGAAAAACAAGAGATTTTACCTTTGAAGAAGAATCTCCAAAGTGATCTTCAAGCTTGAAAATGGAAGAAATAGAAGAAGCTTTCAACTAGAGATAATCTTATAGTGATGTTTAGGAGTAGAAAAATAAGAAAAGAGAAATTTTGAGTGAAAGGATGATGGAGAATGAAGCTTTGACCGAATAGTCTCTTTGGGTCTCCAATGGTAGACGGTGAAAATGAAGGAGAGAGTGAAGGAATTAATTGGGTATTTACTTGAAGTGTTGGCCGTAGAAGTGAATAGAAAATGGTCTTAATGCATGTGTTAAAATTCAAGAACAAATCTAGGCCATCCAATGGTTCAAAGGCTAGGATTTTGTCTTACTTGATAAGCTTAATTCCTATTGGTTGCATGGTGATGAGTCATGACATGAATAAGCATTTATCTAGAGCCTTCTCGGTTGCTCTCCTTACTTGGCCGAATTCTCCACTTAAAAAGCCATCTAAATTTGTTTCTTCCAACTAATTAGTTATATATTTAAATGTAGGTTTAGTTACATATTAAATTAATTAGTTACTTCAAGTTACATTAGATTAATTTAATTAGTTTAGGATTCTAGTTAGTTAGGCCTAACTAGATTCCTATCTAGTTATCACTATTTAGTTACACTAAGGTTGTAGTAATTAATTTAGTTAGATTCTAAGGTAACTATACTAACTAAATTAAATATTCTAGTTCTAATCTAACTAGCTTAGCCATTTTTGTTGACTTAGCTTTATTAATTTGACTTCTAGGTGTCTTGTTCCCATTGGTCCAAAATTCCTAATTTCCTTATTGTTTACTTTATTCATACGTGGGTCCCACACATATAGTATCGGGTCCACTGTCAAGTTTTATACTGAGTAATAAAATAATACTGAAAATTATTTTATCGCACAGTTAAATTCTAAAAATTAAAACATTCAGAACAGTGTCTTTCAGAATTGAGTTTACTAAACTCCTTCTGCTCTAAAAAAAACAAAATAAAAATAACATTTTATACAGACAAGTATAAAACAGTACATTGGGGACATAATTGTCATTTACCCTAAAGTCGGAATTTTTAGGGTGTTACAATTATAAATCATTGCACTTTATTATTTATGGTCTAGGTCATATGCAAACCTTTTGGGTTCTATATATACCCACTCGATCAATTTATGAGTAGCCAATTCATAAAAGCGTTATAAACCATAATAAGCACTCAAATTGAACAGAAAAGAGTTAATTACAATTCCAATCTTAATACATGTCAATTAAATCAAGTTACGTCTTCACCCTAAAAACACATAAGACAAAAAAAATAAGAAAAATAAAAATATATACAGAGATGTGGTATAAACCAGTCACCAAATAAATTTTACAAATGTGTGGAATAAACCAACCACCAAATAAAAAAAATAAAAATGGTGTGGTAGAAACCAACCACCAAATAAAAAAAATAATAAAGGTGGGGTAATAAACCAACTACCAAATAAGTTAATAAGCAAAAATAAAAAATAAAAATAAAAAGTTAGTATGTAGATAAATTAAAATGTTAGAAGTGGGTAAAGTAAAAAGTTAGATAGTTAGTAAGAAAGTTAGTAAGTTAGTAAACAAAAATAAATGACAAAAATAAATAAATAAATAAATAACAAAAATAAATGACAGAAAATAAATGACAAAAAAATAAATAACAAAAAAAATAAAGTGCAGAAAATAAAATACAAAAAATAATAAAGTGCAAAAAGTAAATTACAGAAAGTAAAAGGAGAGTTTCCCCACTAGACAAGAAAATAAAAGGGAGAATTAACCCCACTAATTAGTAAGGACAAAATAAAAATAAAAATAAAAGGGAGAGAATCCCCCCACTGTTAATATTTACAAAAATTAAAAGGAAAAATTACCTCCACTGAGTTAATATGTACAAGAAAATAAAAGGGAGAGGTTCTCCCACTAAATTAGTATATATAGAAAATAAAAGGAAGAATTACCCCCACTGTAAAAGAAAAATAAAAGGGAGAATTAATCCTACTATTAATATGTACAAGAAAAGAAAAAGGAGAGTTTCCCCACTGAGTTAATATGTACAAAAAAAAAAGGCTTAACTTTTTTTTTGTTTTTTTTTTTTTGTGGTCACGGGTGTGACCACTTTTTTTTTTGGTTTTTTTTTAATTTTCGTTTTTTTTAATTTTTTTTACTTTTTTTTTACTTTTTTACTATTTACACAATTCACACATCTTTTTTTTTAATTTTATTATTTTTTTATATCATTATTTAAATTTTTTTTACTTTTTTACTATTTATACTATTCACATATTATTTACCTTATTTATACTATTCACACTATTCATAGTATTTACCTAAAAAAATTATTTTTTTATTTTTACTATTCATACTATTCACGTTACTATTTACACACTATTCATACACTATTCACGCATTATTCACATACTATTCACTTTTTACTATGTACAAAATATTTACATCAAAAATTTATTCTTCAAAACAAGTCCCCGGCAACGGCGTCAAAAACTTGATGCACACTTTTTAATTGTTGCATTGCAAACCCAAGTGCAAGTTGTCTCAAGTAATAAATTTCTCGGTGAGTCCGAGGTCGATCCACAGGGAATTGTTAAAGAGGTGAAGTAAATATTTTGTGACTACGGTAAAAATTATTTACTTGGGTAAAAATATCCACTCTTGGTAAATAAAGGAAATGTAAGATTAATTCCATTTATAACTCAATTACATGGAGGTTCCAATCGGAAAATACAATGTTAAAAGTCCATTAAAATAATATACATAATTATATTATGTTTCCTTTAATCATCTATTAATATCATCACTCATAAATGGCATCAAGCATTCACTGTGTCAATATTTTGTCTACAATAAATCAAGATCTCTACTTTACAAGGAGAGTTCCTAACACCAACACTTGTAAATGGGTTAAAGCATTCATTGTGTCAATCTCTTATCTACAACAAATCAAGAACTCCACTTTACAAGGAGGATTTCTAAATTGATTGGAAACAAAATACAATACGAAATAATATATGTAATTATATTATATTTCCTTTAATTATTACCACCACTTGTAAATGGGTTAAAGCATTTACTGTGCCAATATTTTATCTACAATAAATCAAGAACTCCTCTTTACAAGGGTAGTTTCTAAATTATCAGAAACAAAATATAACACGTATAATAATTACTTAAAAGATAAATCATTAAAGCACAAGAGAGGAATAAATCTAACCTTATTTTATTACCAAGAGCTTCACACTTTGACTCAAGTAGACTAAAAATTATTTACACATAGACTAAAAGAGAGAAAAAGAGAAAAAGAGAGAGAAAGGAAATTGGAGGGAGACTGAGGAGAGAGGCAGGGCACTGCCCAAAAACCCCTCTCCCTAGCAGCGTCTTCCTCCGTCGAATCTCCTTATCTCAATTGTGAATTGTCAATTGTAATTGATTACCTTTTATAGGCAATTTGCTGGCTACTGTGGCTACAAGAGCCACTTAATAATTAAGTGAAAAACGTCATCCGTGACGTTTTTCTAATTTCTCATTTCTTTTTTTTTCTTTTTTTTAAAATAATAATTGAGTAAATACACAGCCGTGCATCCAGTCATTTTTTCATTTTTGAGAGAAGTGGTCTTCATGAAAGTTGTAGGCCTGAATATTTGCTTTAAAATGGCTTTGGTTTCAGTCCAAAATCATGCCTAGAACTCAAGATATGGTCCAATTACTGCAGAGTGTTTAGGCCCGGTTTCAACTCCTCTATTCTGACTTCAAAGCCTAATATCACCTCCAAGGAGTCCGATTCTGGAAAAGTGTTCAACATGAAAGTTGTAGAATTGTCTTAGCTTTCCTACAAGACCAAAATCACATTGATCAGATATTTGCAACTCAAGTTATAGCCAGTTTACTAAACATTGCCAAAGAGATAATTACAGTTAATTTATGCAATAATTTATTTAATTGTCCAATTCGGCTCAAAATCATAAAATGTGTCAAAACTAACTTAATTAAGCCTAATTGAACCTTAAGAAGCCTAGTGAGAGGATTACAAAATGTATAAAATACAGTGTTATCAATGCTCACAAAAGAGAAAAGCTTCTAGGTGATAAGAGGATTCAAGAAATGAGGTTGATTGAGAAAGAAAACTTGGGTGGCAAAAAATGGTGGGTTTGGCCGTGGAAATGGGGAGAGAATGGAGAAGAGAGAAAGTGAGTTTCTTGAAGGTGGTTCCAATCAAGAAAGAAAGTCTTCATATCAAGATGAAATCTCAAGCAAAATGGTTACTTGAAATAAATTAAACATGGAGGGTGGGAGAATGGTGGTGTGTGTGTGTGACCGGCGGTTTGAAGAGAAAATGAAGAGAAAAATGAAGAGAAGAAAAGATAAGAGCTTTGTAAGAGAGAGAAAGTGATAGTAACTTAATGAATGAGAGTGATATGTGTAAGTGAGATGAAATAAAATTTTGTGGTCACAAATCCGCCCCCAAAATCGTGTGGTCCAAATGGAAAGAGAGAAAACTTGGCTTCTTTGAGAAGCTTAATAGTAAACTTAATGAAGAAGTTTCTACATACTTTTGAAAAAGAAATGGGTGATGTCTTGGTGTGATGTCATGCATATGATGTCATCAAGGTGATGTCACTTAAAGTGAACACTCTAGAAAAGATGATTAACACTCTACTAGAGCTATTATCCAGTGGGCAAAAGTTACAGTTAGCAAAAATAGTATTTATTGTCTAACAAATAATAAAACATACTGCGATTTTATTTATCAGATAAATTCTCAAAAAATGAAAATCTCATAAACTATGTCCGACCTCGTGTTTAGTAAGATCCCCCGTCGACGTTTCCATAGTCCAAAGTTTTTCGGCCTCGGGAAAAATATTTTATTTTTTCGGTTCCACTAAGCGTGCACGTAAATTGAGAAATATATTAAAATATTTAAAATTTCTAGAAAAATCCATAAAAATTCATAAAAATCACAAATATCATAAAATGACTATGTATCCAGAAACAAACAATTTTCAGGGTGTTACAACTCTATCCTTCTAAAAACAATATCTTCCTCGAAATTTTCATACCTTAGAACAAACGTGACTATTGTTCTTTCAGTTCACCTTCTAGTTCCCTTTCTGCGTCTCCAGTTGCATCATTCCAGATTGCCGACGCTAAGGCCACTTTTTTCCATTGAGTATCTTATATTACTGGGCAAGAAGTGCGCTGACCTTATAAGCCAATCAACAACTACCCATGTAGAATTTCACCCTTTTCAACTCTTCAGCAATCCAACTATAAAACCCACACACAACCGCAATCTCTGAATTTATTCAATCAATTTATTTCCCTTGTTCATCATAGTAGACAAACTAAGTACGTTTTCTTCTTAAGGTATCCACTACGACATTCTCCTCTTCCGGGATGATACCAAAATTAAAAATTAAAATTTTTCAAAAATTCTGACCATCGTCTCTGCCGTATAACCAACTCATTTCGATCGGATAAATACTTCAGACTCTTGTGATCACTATAGACATTGAAAGTTGTTCCTTGTAGAAATGCCTCCAGATCTTCAATGTAACTACAAATGCTAACTCCGAGTTTGTGTAAGGTAGTTCTTCTTATGTACTTCTGATTGCCTTGAAGCACACGCTACCACCTTCCTATTCTGCACAGGCACGCATCCTAAACCTTGATGTGAAACACCACAAATTCATTGGGATTGCGAGTAGTCAATCGTCTCTTTAACTCTTAAAAACTTTCTTCACATGCCTTGGTCCATAGAAAAGCTTGATTCTTTCTCGTAGGCAGAATGAGAGGTCCTGCTATCTTGGAAAATCTTTTTATAAATCGTCAATAATAACCGATTAATCCCACGGAGCTACGAACCCACGTTACGGTCTTCAGTCTTTCCCATTGTTAAACTGCTTCAACTTTTGGTGGACTCTCAGAAATTCCTTCCTTTGAATTTACGTGCCCCAAAAACTGAACTTCCTCCAACCAACTCGCATCTTGATAGCCTGGCGTACAACCAATTCTTCTCCAGGATTTGGAGAACCATACCGCGATGTTTAGCATGTTCCTACTGGTTTTAAGAATAGATCACAATATCATCAATTAAGACAACGACAGATCTGTCTAGATAAGGACGAAAGATTTGATTCATGTAATCCATGAATACGGAAAGAGCATTCTGTCACTCCGAACGGCATCACACAACACTCATAATGCCCATAGCGCGTGTTGGTGTATGCCCTAAAGGCTGATACATTTGTCTGTATTTACATACATTCTATTATGCTAATTTTAATATATGAGGCAATTCATTTATTGTGTTCTTTTTTTAATAAACATAATAAAGTCCTTAGAATAGTAAGTTTGATGCCATAGGACATCAAGTGGTTGACTTGATCGTGAGATCCTATTGGATAAAATTAGAACGCTATTCTTAAATGTCCCTAGTCAAATATTATTGTTAACTAGGACAACAATAATGCATTGAGACTAGTATGTGCATAGACTGATGACCACATCTCACAGGTCATGGATATGAGATATCAAGTCTTCACATGGGTACATATTAGAGTAATGATATACTAGATTGATCTGCCATGAGAATACTACATGGATCATTACGTGAGTGTCATAAGCGATTCTCATAGTGACAATGGTGTCTGTGGTCCTTTGACTTGAAATCACTATGATTCCTACATGAGGAGTTGTGTGTTTAATACCATCAAACGTCATCTGTAACAAGGTGATTATAAAGTTAGTTATTAGACATACCACAAATCATGCAGAGGGATGTGAGTGACCTAGATGAGATTTGTCACTCCTACATAACAAGAGCGATATCTTTAGGGCCCCTGATTGAGTGAGATTGCGAAATGCATGGCTATGCTCAAATGAGTGAATATGAGATATTGATTTCATTTGTTATTACAAAGTCTACTCAAGTATCAGGAAATGAATGATTGGACTATACAAGGGTGATGCATTCCATGCCTTGTGTTCAATCTAGATATCTTGACAAAGGGACTAAACGATATGGAAACATTGGTCACGGAAAGGTTATGTCAAATCACTGATATTCTTATTACTTGAGTAGCAGCGATGTGTTGCTATATACTGCTCACTGCTTGTAATATTAAAATAGAATTTTAATATTACTGCCAACATAATGAGAACCTGCAGGGTCACACACATAGAGCAGACTAAAATTGGAGCAATAAATCCAAGTTAGACTCGGATTCAATTATGGGCTAGACTCATAACAAATGAGTCTAGGGTTGCACAGCTTACCTTGCTGCTGCTCACACTCACTTAAGGCAGTCACTTTTATAAATAGTACTGCTAAGGGGCTGCTAAGACACACATATTACAGAACCATAGCTGCACTTATAGCAAAGTAAGTGAGAGAGCGACAGATTTTTTCTCTTCTATTCGCAGCTAGCACTGTGTGAGAGACGTGAGGCTCCTCTTTGTAGACGTTAGATGTTCGTGAGTCTATTCGTGCAGATATCGCAGAGACATCGTTGCTATTACGGTGTTGGTGATTCATGTCACTTCCTTTTTATCATGCTTCAAGAGGTAAATTTTTAAAAACTCAGATTATGACTTTTCATATGGATCCTTAGTAGGAATCCTATTTTTCCACTACGTAATGTATCCGCAATTCCCAACAGTGGTATCAGAGCATCTTACGAAATCATGATTCGGTTTTTTATTTTCATTTTGCATGAGATTACATGTTTGTTATTCTTGTTTTGATAAAAGATATGATCTTTAATATATTATTTCAGAAAACGAATGAAAACCTTTTGCGAAAACATATTCTGTTTTATGTTTTGTATGCAAAACTGTGATGTTGTTTTCAAAAACCATGAAGATGTTCATAAGTTCTGTGAAAACCATTTTGTATCAAGATGTATGTTTTTGCGAAGCTTTCTGGTATGTATGTGATACTTACAACGTTATGGAATCCTTATTCTCAATGCGCGGTGCAAGGGTTTAGGAAACCTTGTTCTTGGTTTGCGACAACAAGGGTTATGGAATCCTTGTTTTTGCATAAGTGGCACAGCACAAGGGATTTTGGAAACCCTATTCCTATTTTGTGGCAGTAGCATCAAGTGTTGATGTCAAGCCATCAAGGAGGCGCAAGGGTTCAAGTGTTGAACAGCGGCACAAGGGTTCCCCACGGCGCATGAAGCGTTCATGCATTTTTGGGTTTAGGGTTCAAGCCGTCGAGGGAGGCACAAGAGATTCACCTCTTGTTTTTTGTTCAATTTTTTGGGGTGGGGCAGCCGTAAGGGGTGGCCTCTCCTTGACCCTTGCTAGCTGACCGGGGAGCGGGATCCCCGTACTACCTCTGCGTAGTGTGTTATTCAAAAGTGTGATATTTTCTATCCTTTTTATGACTCACGAAAATAATAATGTATTATTGTTTTGAGTTTATATGTTCTTTGTGATGCATAGTGCATGGTTATGGCCTTAGTCCTCTTTTTTATGCTATTTTGGTTTTTATAAATATGACCTGCGTGTTGTGCCTTTCTCTCTACTATCTGATTGCACATTCTCTTCTCACCTAACTCCCCTCGAATGTAAAAGAGGTTTCTATATAATGTAATCTTGATGTGGAGGCAAGAAGATGGCATCAAGTGAGGACGTTGGTGGGAGACGCTTAGTGAAGCTAGCTTAGTTAATGCTACTCTCTTAGGGGGCCATAACCATGTCACTTTTATTATATGCTTTATATGTATGAGATGTATGGATAATGTTTATGGTATGATAAACAGTTTAATAAATGGTGAGATCTAATAATATTAATAATAAATTCCCTCAAAGCAAATAATAAGTCATTATGTGATGCCTTCCAATGTATGGCACTTGTCAAGACTAGTATCGATCAAGTGCAAGTCTGCTAAAACACGATGCCTTTATCTATATTAGTAAGACGCGATGGGATAAGAGTAGTATCCAACTGCTAACCATTGGGTCTAACTTAACTAGACCATTTCAATAGGATTGAAGGCTTAGAGGCGTGGAGTTGGGCTTTAGTCCATTAGATCGATTGGAATAAGTGTTATTCACCCAACTATCCAAGAGTTACATGTGATGTAATTGGAAAGTGTTTCCTACCTAAATAACTGAATTTTGGGTGATCAGCCAATGCTGACTCAAAACTAGGTGAAATATGGATCTTGGCCCACTAGGAAATCTTACGATGGGATTTTTCGAGTCAATGTTGAGGGTCATTGACTTGAATAAAATAGTGGGAGGCATATTTAATTAAAAGACCTCATTAAATATGTTTATGGCATGATACTTATATTTTGCATATTTCTGTTGATAGATTACCATGGCAACAAACACATCAAGTAACTTATCACTGCAATCTGTCCTTGAGAAGGACAAGTTGTCTGGAATGAATTTTCTAGACTAGTACAGGAATTTGAGGATTGTCCTCAAGCAAGAGAAAAAGTTGTATGTACTAGAACAGCCTATTCCTGAGCCACCTGCTACTAATGCCCCTAGAATTGAAAAGGATGCTTATAAGAAGCATCAAGATGATGCCTTGGACATCAGATGTCTAATGCTGGCCACCATGAACTCTGAGCTCCAAAAGCAACACGAGAACAAAGATGCCTATGATATGATCGTACACTTTAAGAAGCTCTATCAAGAGCAGGCCAGGCATGAGAGATACGAGGTCTCTAAAGCACTGTTTCAGTGCAAGCTGGTAGAAGGAAGCCCTGTTAGTGCTCATGAACTCAAGATGATTAGGTACATTGAAAACCTAGAAAGACTTGGTTTTCCTTTAGGCCAAGAGTTGGCCACTGACTTAGTCCTGCAATCGTTGCCAGAAAGTTTTAGTCAATTTGTCATGAACTATAACATGAATGAGATTAACAAATCACTACTAGAGCTGCTAGGCATGTTAAGAACTACTAAGCAGAACATTAACAAAGGCAAAGGAAAGGCCATAATGATGGTCCAAAAGAATAAGGGCAAGAAACAGTAGAAAAAGCCCAAGGACAACTGGGGGGGCAATGGCAAGGATAAGTCCAAGCCCAGCACTTCTGGCTTGAAACTAGTGGGTGAAGTGGCTAAGGAGGGTACATGCTTCCATTGTGGTCAAACCAGACATTAGAAGAGGAACTGTCCCAAGCTCCTGGAGGAACTTAAGAAGAAGAAGGGAAGTGAGACTTCCACTTCTGGTATTTTTGTTATTGAAGTCAATTTTTCTACTTCTGCATCATGGGTATTAGATACTGGATGTGGATCTCACATTTATGTAAATGTGCAGTATCTAAAGAGCAGTAGACCATTGATGAAGGGCGAAGTCGACCTGCGAGTGGGAAATGGAGCAAAGGTTACTGCATTAGCTGTAGGGACTTACTTATTATCTTTGTCCACTGGGCTTGTAATAGAGTTAGAGAACTGCTATTTTGTGCCTGCTATTAGCAAGAATATCATTTCTATTTCTTGTTTGGACAAGAAAGGTTTTTTTTTTATTATAAAGGACAAATGTTGTTCCATTTATATGAATGATATTTTTTATGGTAGTGCACAATTGAGTAATGGACTTTATGTCCTTGATCTCGAAACGCCCGTCTATAACATAAATACAAAGAGGTTTAAATCAAACGATCTGAACCCAACTTTTATCTGGCATTGTTGTTTGGGCCATATAAATGAGAAACACATCTCTAAACTCCATAAAGATGGATTCTTGGACTCATTTGATTTTGAAGCATGTGAGATATGTGAATCTTGTTTATTGGAGAAGATGATAAAGGCCCCATTCACTAGACAAGGTGAAAGGGCTAGTGATCTTTTAGGCCTTATACATAGTGATGTATGTGGGCCACTAAACATACTCGCTAGAGGCGATTTTCAATACTTCATTACATTTGCTGATGATTTCAGTAGATATGGATTTGTATATCTTACGAAGCACAAATCAGAATCCTTTGAAAAGTTCATAGAGTTCAAGAATGAAGTACAAAACCAATTTGGCAAGAGTATTAAAATCCTTCAATCAGATCGAGGAAGTGAATACTTAAGCCAACAGTTTGATGATCATCTGAAAGAGTGTGGGATAATATCTCAACTCACTCCACCAGGAACACCACAATGGAATGGTGTCTCTGAAAGGAGGAACCAGACCTTGCTGGACATGGTTCGATCCATGATGAGTCATATAGACCTTCCAGGCTCCTTCTAGGGGCATGCTCTATTAACAGCAACTTTCACACTTAACCGTGTTCCATCTAAGATGGTTCAAAAGACACCATATGAGATATGGACTGGGAAACGACCCAATATGTCTTTCATGAAGATTTGGGGCTGCAAAACTTATGTGAAACGTTAAGTTTCCGATAAGCTTGGACCCAAATCAGATAAATGTTTCTTTATGGGTTATCCCAAGGAAACCAAGGGATACTATTTCTATAATCCTACTATGGGCAAAGTGTTTATCACATGGACAGCTGTGTTTCTAGAAAGGGAGTTTATCTCCAAAGGAACTAGTGGGAGAAAAGTAGAACTTGAATAAGTTCAAGGTTCATAAGGTAGCAACGAACCAATGATGGAAATAGAGCAGCCTCCACAAAATATTGTGGAACAGCAACCTACTCTAGTAGCACAAGACCTGCATAGGTCTAACAGGATACATCATCAACCAGAGAGATATAGATTTCTCATGACCCAATAAGGTGATGTATTGCTCATGGATCAAGATGAGCCTGTGACATACCAAGAAGCCATTATTGGCCCAGAATCTGAGAAATGGCTTGAGGCTATGAGATCTGAAATGGATTCCATGTATGCCAACCAGGTATGGACCTTGGTTAACCCACCTGAAGGGGTAAAACCCATTGGGTGCAAATCGGTTTTCAAGAAGAAAATCGACATGAATGGTAATGTGCATACCTTTAAAGCGCGATTGGTGGCTAAAGGTTTCAAACAAATTCATGGTGTAGACTATGATGAGACTTTTTCCCCAGTTGCGATGCTTAAATCCGTTCAGATATTGCTTGCTAGTGTAGCATACCATGATTATGAAATCTGGAAAATGGATGTCAAAACTGCTTTCCTTAATGGAAATCTTCTCGAGGATGTGTACATGACACAACCTAAGGGTTTTGCTACTCCAGAGGATGCTGGAAAGGTGTGCAAGTTGGAACGATCTATTTATGGATTGAAACAAGCTTCCTGAAGCTGGAATCTTTGTTTTGATGATACAATAAAACAGTTTGGTTTCATCAAGAATGAAGAAGAATCTTGTGTCCACAAGAAGGCTAGTTTATCTTTCTGGTATTGTATGTAGATGACATACTACTTATCAGAAATGACATCCCTACCCTACAGTCTGTAAAGACTTAGTTAAGGAATTGCTTTTCGATGAAGGATTTGGGCGAAGCCACCTATGTGTTAGGTATTAGGATCTATAGAGATAGACTACTGAGACTGCTTAGCCTAAGTCAGAGTACATACATAGACAAAGTGTTAAGACGAATTAACATGCATAAATCCAAGAAAGGACTATTGCCTATGTCATATGGTGTAAGCCTATCTAAGGCTCAATCCCCTTCCACCCAGGATGAGAGGGATCGCATGAGTAAGATTCCATATGCATCTGCAATTGGATCTATCATGTATGCCATGTTATGTACTCGACCAGACATCTCGTATGCTTTGAGCATGACAAGTAGGTACCAGTCTGATCCTGGTGAGAGTCACTGGACTGCTATCAAGAACATCCGTAACTACTTGAGAAGACTAAGGATTCGTTCTTGGTATATGGAGCCGAGGAAGAGCTAGTTGTAAAGGGTTACACTGATGCTAGCTTCCAAACAGATAAGGATGACTCCAGATCGTAATCGGGTTATGTTTAGGGAATCTTAACTGCATATACTAGAGGCTGATACATTTGTCTGTATTTATATACATTCTATTATGCTAATTTTAATATATGAGGTAATTCATTTATTGTATTCTTTTTTTAATAAACATAATAAAGTTCTTAGAATAGTAAGTTTGATGCCATAGGACATCAAGTGGTTGACTTGATCGTGAGATCCTATTGGATAAAATTATAACACTATTCTTAAATGTCCCTAGTCAAGTATTATTGTTAACTAGGACAACAATAATACATTGAGACTAGTATGTGCATAGACTGATGACCACATCTCACGAGTCATGGATATGAGATATCAAGTCTTTACATAGGTACATATTAGAGTAATGATGTAATGGACTAACCCGCTATGAGAATGCTACATGGATCGTTACGTAAGTGTCATAAGCGATTCACATAGTGACAATGGTGTCTGTGGTCCTTTGACCTGAAATCACTACGATTCCTACATGAGGAGTTGTGTGTTTTAATACTATCAAACGTTATCTGTAACAAGGTAATTAGAAAGTTAGTCATTGGACATACCACAAATCATGCAGAGGGATGTGAGTGACCTAGATGTGATTTGTCACTCCTACATAACAGGAGCGATATCTTCGGGGGCCCTAATTGAGTGAGACTACGAAATGCATGCCATGCTCAAATGAGTGAATATGAGATATTGATTTCATTTGTTGTTACAAATTCTACTCCAGTATTAGGAAACGAATGATTGGACTATACAAGAGTGATGCATTCCATGCCTTGTGTTCAATCTAGATATCCTGACAAAGGGACTAAACGACACGAAAGCATTGGTCACGGAAAGGTTATGTCAAATCACAGACATTCTTATTACTTAGGTAGTAGCGATGTGTTGCTAAATACCACTCACTGCTTGTAATATTAAAATGGAGTTTTAATATTACTGCCAACGTAATGAGAACCTACGGGGTCACACACATAGAGCAGACTAAAATTGGAGCAATAAATCCAAGTTGGACTCGGATTCAATTATGGGCCAGACTCATAACAAATGAGTCTAGGGTTACACAGCTGATCTTGCTACTGTTCACACTCACTTAAGGTAGTCACTATTATAAATAGTACTACTAAGGGGCTGCTAAGACACATATATTATAAAACCCTAGCCGCACCTACAGAAAAAGTGAGTGAGAGAGCGATAGGTTTCTTCTCTTCTCTTCGCAGCTAGCACTATGTGAGAAACGTGAGGCTCCTCTTTGTAGACGTTGGATGTTTGTGAGTCTATTCGTGTGGATACCGCAGAGACATCATTACTATTACGGTGTTGATGATTCACGTCACTTTCTTTTGGTCACGCTTCAAGAGGTAAATTTTTTAAAATTCAGATTATGGCTTTTCGCATGGATCCTTGGTGGGAATCCTATTTTTTTGTTGCGTGATGTATCCGCAATTCTCAACAGCGTGTTCAAAGGGTTATTTTGAAAGCATCTTCTACTTTCGCGCAAATTTGATGATATTCAGAGCGTAGATTAATCTTGAAGAGTACAGCTGCTCCTTTTAGCTAATCCATCCAATCATCTATCTTCTTCCGAGGATACTCATTCTTGATCGTAATCTTGTTCAACTGGCTATAGTCCACATATCACCAAGAAGTTCCATCCTTCCCCTTAACTAACAGCACTAGAGCTTGTCATAAGAAACTTATTGACTACAAGAGTGACATTCACATTCTCCTTACTCTTGACCTCCAAATAAGATAATAACATGCATCCTTAGGCTCCTTTCCAATAAACTTCAACTTGGTTGGTTGCTAGAATCCAGAAATCTCAGTTTCCAGAGACACTAAGGTTTTATCGGAATGATCTAACCGGATATGATTAGAAAATAACCAATACATTCCTAAAGTTATGGATATTTAAGAAAGAGGTAAACAGATCAATTTAACAGAAAATATTTGGTCTCTAACAAAAATAGAACTGTTTAATCAACTGGATAGTAACAATAGGATTAGTGATAGAAGAAGAAATAAACAAGTCAAAAGGTAACGAAAACACCGATAACTCTAATCGATCCAAACAGTTACAAGCCATAAAAGAATAGGTTGCCCCCTGAGTTGTACAACATAGTCAAAAGATCACCCTCTGAGGCACAATCTCCCTTAGTTTGGTCTTCAGATTGGGACGCTTCTGCCCCACTCAAGGTATAAACTCTTCCTTCAGTTTGAGGTCTTGAAGCACGTGCATCACTAATAGAAGATTTCTTCTTTTTAAGGACAAACAAATTGAAACATAAGGAAAACAAAAAATAATCAATTCAAACAATATAGTCTCCTTTCGGAGACCAAACACAAAGAGTCACACAACACAACAAGTCAAACCTAACCACCAAACCCAAAGGACTCTAACTTGAGCTCCTTTATTCTGCCTTCTATGGCATGATCTCTTGCAAGTCTTTAACTCCTAAGCAGCTCCTCAGACCAAACTTACGCCAGATATTCTTTTCCCAAGAAAATCAATTTTCCTAAACCTCTTGGATGCCTCAGTCCACAAACCTTGCAAGTCCTATTTAACTACCTTTATCTAACCCATTGGCTCAAACAACTCTAAAGGTAACACAACAAGGGTGTAAATATAAAGAAATCCTAAACGAGTTCAGTCATACTAACTGAGCTTTTTACTAAAAGAACTCTTATTCCCTTAATATGCCTAGGTGAAGTCATAGTTTCCCGTCCACACAGAACATTACATATTGAGCGGGCTAATACTCAATATCATGTAACTATGCAACAGTAGCTACCAACATTCAACCTATGGCAAGTCATGCCTTCCTTTCCCAAACATCTCAATCAAGAGACAAGGAAGTGCACAACATACAAAGAAGCTTCTAACATGTCCAAATATAGTCAGTCCACACCTCGGCTCAACAGGATGAACTGCTCTGATACCACCTAATGTAACACCCCTCGATTTAGTAACCACGACACAATCGTCATTATACCACAGACACTAAATTTTTGGCATATACAACTCAAATAAAAAGTTTCCAAATTTATTCTTTGTGTATATAAAGAAAATATGAGCCATGAATGAATAAATACACATGCTATCATTTGAAAATATAATTCAACAAGATATACTCAAAATACAGCACCTAAGATTGGATAATTATCTTAAGACATACATAGCGCGGCACATTACTCATACCGTTAAAAAATACACCAAGTTATAATTCAAAATGCAGTTATACTCAAAAGAACCTTTATACAGGTAATGCAAAAGAAACATAAACTACCCATAACAACACCCACGACTAAGGAGTTGGGCACTCCATCGATTCCACCTCTGGATCCTCCCCCATTTCATCTGAAGACACAAGGACAGGAAAGAGTGCGGTCTCACGGGCAGGTGCCCTAGCAGCTGATGCCATAGAATCCTCGTCCTCTCTAGGGGTGTGAAGCAGATCACCCCATAGCTCCCGAATAGGCAAGGCAAACTCTAGATGCACTGATGTAGTGAGAGCAGTATAGGATCTCCATCGCGGGTCCTCCTCACAGTCAATATCAGATGCCCAACATACCGTATACGCTCGTCGGCCTGGTCAACTCGCCAAGCATTGGCACCCCTGGTGAACACAATCCTGACGAAACCAATAGAAACCCTTCTTGCCACCATCACCAAACGCAGGAGATCAAACCAAGTAAAATCTAGGAGATTTAATCTCGTCCCTTTTATAGTCTTTACCCAAAATCACATAGAACAAAAATAGTACAAACAAGAGGTAAGATATCCTACATCATTACCATCAGGCAGCAAGAAACACAATGAAAGACAATGATGCCTTTCACATACAACAACATCAAATGAAAGCAGACATAATCATGTTGATACAGGAATATTACAGAATAATAAATATAGTCACATTATTACAGGGATATCGTAAGACAATCGGCATAATTATAATATCAACTAGTAAGTAATTCAATAATATATACATGTCACAACTCATGAATACTGACCATGTCATGAAAATATGTATACTGACTATGCATATGCATAATGCGTATGCTGACCATCTTTGTGCACAATGTACTCATTTTCCTTCTCCATGGAGATAGACTCAAATTCAGAGATGAATGTTCCAGAAGATCTGTCCCCCCTAAAAGACAGTCTACATCGGGCCACGAAAAGCAATAGTGTATTGTCAGGTTGTCAGTGCATTGCAACGATGTTCACGACCAGGGGCATATAATGTGATAGCATAATCACTACGTGAATCACCGTGCCCAAAACGTCCTCCAAGATCTATTAAAGATCCCACTATCCTGTAAGTTCTCATTCACTTTTTAGGCATAAAATACTACAACAGTCACAAACTGTATAATGCTCATTATGTTGGACTTTCTCAATGCATGCCTCAATGCACGTGAATTCAATGCATACATATCTATGCATATATAGATTCACAATAATAACATAACTTGCCCAAAATCACATGTCATATCAAACCCCATCATTTATCAATAATCCTTGGTCCCATTCATGGACCCATAACAATATATTATCTGATTTTCAATTGTGAAAACATACTTTTAAAGTTTGTTATGAAATTATGCTTTAACGTCAATGTTTCTCTTATTAGGCCCCTCTAGGGGAGTTCTCTTGAGTTTTTCACCTAAGCTTTGTTACTCTAATTAAATAAGTCCTTTACTTTATTTTAAATTGGATTCACTTAGAATAGCTGATTTAGGTTCCTCACAACCTCACCCACAATCTCGTTCTTTCTTTGTCCAAAAATCATCCTAAGTTATAGGGTAAATCATCATTCTTTGTTTTTTCCATATTATGCATTCCTAATTAAGTATCTACTCATTTAATCACTAAGTTATAACTTGATACAAAAACTTCACATTGATTACCCAATGAGGTCGTGAGCCTCCAAGGAATTGGAAACCTAGATTTTCTTCATTCCATTATTTATTAACCACTTGATTAGTTAACTTCCCCCTTTTGTTACAAAATTTTAATCATGGACACCCCATTGGTGGGGGTTTGGCCGTGAGCCTCAATTCAAGGGGACTAAGAACCTAAAATTTTCATCATCATATTAATTAATTTTTACCTAGTAGCTTAAGTTCGAAAGTAACATAAAAATTCTATCTTGGACCCTAAAAGAGTCCCTTGCCCGTGAGCCTTCATCAAATGGGGGTAAAATCCCATGCTTTCCATACACACACCCAAACATCCAAAATCATCACATTACACAACGACAAGCATTAAAACCATATGAAGCAAAATAACCACAAGATCAACTACCAAGAACCATACAACAAAGTAAGCATCCCTAACTTGGATTTCTCACTATCAACACAAACACAAGTCTCTCACCATCATGATAGGTTGAAGAGGATTATCTCCTTTTTACCTAAAGAGAAAACAAGAGAACAAGCTCGTTGATGCCTCTTGAAATTTGTCCAACACCTCCAACAAAACCCTAAGAGATTCAAACTCCCAAAATCAACCATCAAGTCTTAAAAGAGAAACTCTTAGTCACAAAGAGGACCAAGAATCACAAAATCAAGAAGAGAAAATAAAGATTCAAGGACATTACCTCAAGTGCTCCAAGTCTAGGGCTTGAGAGAAAATGGTGAAAATAGAGGAATCAAGTTATGCTCACAAAAGAGAAAAGCTTCTAGGTGATGAGAGGATTCAAGAAATGAGGTTGATTGAGCAAGAAAACTTGGGTGGATAAAAATGGTGGGTTTGGCCAATGAAATAGGGAGATAATGGAGAAGAGAGAAAGTGAGTTTCGTGAAGGTGGTTCCAATCAAGAAAGAAAGCCTTCAAACTAAGATGAAATCTCAAGCAAAATGGTTACTTGAAATAAATCAAACATGGAGGGTGGGAGGATGGTGGTGTGTGTGTGTGGCCGGCGGTTTGGAGAGAAAAAGGAGAAGAGAAAAGTGAAGAGAAGAAAAGATGAGAGCTTTGTAAGAGAGAGAAAGTGATAATAACTTAATGAATGAGAGTGATATGTGTAAGTGAGATGAAATAAAATTTTGTGGTCACAAATCCACCCCCCAAAATCGTGTGGTTCAAATGGAGAGAGAGAAAACTTGGCTTCTTTGAGAAGCTTAATTGTAAACTTAATGAAGAAGTTTCTACATACTTTTGAAAAAGTCAAGGGTGATGTCATGGTGTGATGTCATGCACATGATGTCATCAAGGTGATGTCATTTAAAGTGAACACTCTAGAAAAGATGATTAATATTTTACTAGAGCTATTATCCAGTGGACAAAAGTTACAGTTAGCAAAAATAGTATTTATCGTCCAACGAATAATAAAACATACTGTAATTTTATTTATCAAATAAAATCTTAAAAAATAAAACCTCGTAAACTGTGTCCAGCCGCGGGTTTAGTAAGATCCCTCGTCGATGTTTTCACAGTCCAAAGTTTTTCGGCCTCGAAGAAAATATTTTATTTTCCCGGCTCCGATCAATGTGCACATAAATCGAGAAATATATTAAAATATTTAACATTTTAAAAAAAATCCACAAAAATCACGAATATTATAAAATGATTATTTATCATGAAACAAGTAATTTTTGGGGTGTTACAAGGGGCCGTGAGGTATAAGCGGGAATAAGAGAAAATGAGAGAAAGGAAAAGTGAGAGAGAAAATGATAGCTTTTGTGAAAAGATGACAACTTTGTCATCCCTTGCCCCCCTCCAAAATCGTGCACCTCTTGGGAGAAGGAGCAAAGCTTCTCCCAAAGCTTCTTTGAGAAGCTTCTCACATTTTCCCAAAAAGTCAAATCGTGATGTCATGTAATAATGTCACTTAGATGATATCATAAAAGTGACTAGATAGAAATAATCTACTAGATTTTTATTACAAGCTTTTACCCAATGGATAAAAGTTACAGTTAACAACGCCGGTATCTATTGTCCAATGGATAATAGAGTGTATCTAAATTTTATCCGTCTGATAAAATCTCAAAAAATAAAAACTTCGCAAACTGTGTCTGACATCGGGTTTAGTAAGATCCCCCGTCACCGTTTCCGTAGTCCAAGGTTTTCTGGCCTCAAGGAATTATTTCATTTTCTCAGTCCCGTTCAATGCGCACGTAAAATGAGAAATATATTAAAATAATTAAACAATTCAAATAATTCTATAAAAATTCACAAAAATCACAAATATTATAAAATGAATGTACATTATGAAACAAGCAATTTTCGAGGTGTTACAACTCTCCCCATCTAAAAAGAAATTTCATCCTCGAAATTTGTTGTACCTTAGAACACATGCGGATATTGTTCCTTGTAGAAAATATCTCCAGATTTCCAATGCAACCACATAGCTAGCTTCGAGTTTGTGTAGAGTAGCTCTTCTCATGTATTCTCAGTTGTCTTGAAGCGTACGTCACTATTCCTTTTATTTGCACAAGCACACATTCTAAGCTCTAACGTGGAGCATCACGAGACGTCTCAAAAGTTCGTTGGGATTGGGTAGAATCAACACTGGCGAAATAGTCGAGTATATCTTTAACCCTTGAAAATTTTCCTCACATGCATCAATCTATACAAAAACTTGACTTTTTCGTGTGAACTGGATAAGAGGTTCTGCTATCTTGAAAGTTCCTGTGGTGAATCTCCAATACAGTCTTCGGTATTTCCTTTTGAAAAACTGCTTCACTTTCAATGGATCCACAACAATTCCTTCTTTTGAAGTTATGTGCCCTAAAATTTTAATCTCCTCCAACCAAAATCCACATTTTGATAACTTGGCATACCACTTCTCCTTGAGAACCTGAGGAACCACACTGAAAGGTTTAGCATGTTCTTCCTAGTTTTCAAAAATCAATCAAAACGTCGCCAATGAAGACAACGACAAATCCATCTAAATAGGAAAGAAATATCTTATTCATATGATCCACAATGTCACTGGAGCATTCGTTACCTCGAATGGCATTACTAAATACTCACAGTGCTCATAATGCATCAGAAAGGTTGTCTTGGAAGCATCTTCTGCTTTCAAACGATCCTAATGATAATTAGTGTGCAAATTGGTCTTGGAGAAAACAACGGCTCCCTTCAATTGATCCTTCAAGCCGTCTATCCTCGATCTTAATAGGAAAAGTATCATAGGTCAAGTTCTTTTCTAATCGTAATGTATCCAGCACAATGACATGGTTTGGATTAGGGACATATTTTCTCAATCGAGATACACAAAAAACATTATGAAGGTTAGAAAGAAAAGGTAGTGAAGTCATTTGGTATACTACCGGACCCATCCGATGAAGAATTTGATATGGTCCAAAAATTTAGGAATGAGCTTCATGGATTCAAATTCAAAAATCTCTGTCTCAAGAAACACTGAAGTTTTATTGGAATAGAATAACAAGATTTGGTTAAAAAAAAACTAATCCCTTTATGAAAAAGGAAAACAATTAAATTGGCAGAAAGGTTTCAATTTCTAAGAATGACAGAATAGTTTAAACAAACTTGTGTAATAACAACAGGCTTAGAAATGAGAATGGCAATACTCAAGTCAGAAGGAAATAAATACATAGACAACCCCAAATTCGGCTCGCACAGCCATAGGTAACAAAAGAATGGGTCGCCACTGAGTCAAACAATACAATTTAAGGCTTACTTCTTATGGTACAATCTCACTTGGGTAGATCTTTAAATTAGGAGGCTTCTGCTCCATTCAACGTATCAATTTCTCCTCCGGCTTGAGCCCTTGTCACATGCTTATTGCTAACGGAAGGCTTCGTCTCCTGAGAAGTACAATTCCTAAACATGTGTCTTGGCTTTCTGCACTTGAAACAAACTTTTCCCTTGATCGTACAATTCCTTATTGCATGATTTTTCACATACTTCTTACATGTCTGTAAAAGTGTCACGGGCTGACTGAGTCTACTACCACTAGCACTACCTCCATACGGTTGTTGTTGTTGTTGATTTCCTGGTGGTTGTGAATATGATTCCTGCTGGAATCGCTTGACCTTACGACTTCTCCTTTTTGGAAACCAATATGGTCCAATGTTATGGGGTTCCATGTCCTGAGACTAATTCAACTCTAACAAAATCTGAGCCTTGGCAATCAATTCCTGCTGCTGAGCGGTCCTCTGATTCTGTTGTACAGTTACGCCAGCCACTCTTTGTATTGCTTCCATAGTCGCAGCCATCCCTTCGTTGTTGCGTTTCACATTCCCAAGTGTACGCCTATCGCAAGTGATTGCCTTACCTTCGAAAACAAATAAATCAAAATATAATGGGAACATAAGTACCCATTTCAAACAATATTGTCTTCTTTTGAAGACCAAGCAATACATCTCTGTGTTTAGTTTCAGAGAAACACACAGCACAAACAAAGTAAACTTACTCATAAACCCAAAAGATTTGGACTTGGACTTTACTCATATTAGAGGTACCACCCCAAAAGGTGTAGGTACAAACAATTCTACATGAGTTCAGTTATCCAACTGGACTCTTACTAGAAGAACCCTTATTCTCCAAGTTCACCTAGTTGAAGTCATAGTTTCCTGTCCACACAGAACATTACATATTGAGTTAGTCAGTCCTTAATAACATGTAACTATGTAACAGTAACTACTAACATTCATCCTAAAGCAACTTATGCAATCCTCTTTTAACATCTCAAATAAGAGACAACGAAATGGATAATACACACACATGGGAATTTCTACCTGCCTAAGCACAGTCAGTCCATACCCCGGCTTAACAGGATGAACTACTCTGATACCACCTAATGTAACACCCCCTCAAAAGAGGCATTACGTTTTAGACCGACTCCTTTTCTAAAAGAACTTTAACCAAGTTATAAAAGTTGATATTGTAAAATATGAGTTTTAAAATTTCTTTTTAACGGATAATATAAGCTGATCGAAATAAATAAAAGACTAAAGTCATAAAAACTAAATAAAGGGTTTTTCATAAAACAAAGTTTACTACATCTTTAAGTACATCATCTTATGTTCCAAAAGCATAATATTTAAGTACTCCAAAAAGTAAATATATACATATAACTACCAAATGAAGATTGAGCCTTGTCCAAGTCCAAACACTTGAAGAACAGGGTCTTGCACCCGATCTTCATCTAGATCCCCTTCGGGATCCCCAGCAAACAAAACCCCCAGTCGGGGCATGACACAACGGACAGGAGTCCGAGTAGTCGACTTCACAGAGTCCTCCCTAGAGGAAGCTCTCCAATCATCCCAAAGCTCTCCAAGGGGCATTAGAACTCCAAGTGAACAATTATTTCCAGAGTAAGCATAGCCGCCTCATGCCGGGTCCTACTCTAAAGTAAAGTGACATCTTCGTCATACCGAATACGCCCCGTATCCCACTGAACACTCCACGCTTCGATGCCCCCATGAAACTGTAGCCTAGTGAAACCTCGTGGATCTTGCCTTGCTGCCATCACGGTCTTTTCCATCATAAGTACAAAAATAGAAACAGACAAAATAATACAATAGAAGAGGTGAGATCCCCTACATTAATACCATTATGGCAGCAAGAAACACAATGAAAGACAATAACGCCTTTCATATACAATGATATCAAGGACTAACATATATAATCATATTAACACAGGGATATGACAGATCAGCAGGTATAGTCATGTTATCAACTAATATATAATTCAGCAAGGTACATCAAATGCATAAACACTGACTAAACCACAACAATATGTGCACTGACTATGCATATGCACAATGTGTATGCTGACCGTCCTTATGCAGAATGTGATCAGTTCCTACTCCATGGAGCTAAGATTCAGAGATGAGCATTCCAGAAGATCTGTCCCCCCTCAAAAGACAGTCTATGCCAGACCACGAAAAGGATAGTGTTTGTCGGGTCCTCATCATGCGTTGTAACAGTTTTCTATGGTCAGGGGTATACAATGTGATATCAGATCACTAAGTGGATTACCTCGCCCTGACGCCCTCTGAGATCCATCATGGATCACACTATCCTATAAGTTCTCGTTCACTCCTAGGCACAAAAGTCGACTGCATAATGTTCAATGCATGAACAATGAAATCAAACCACCGTTATACCATTCCCAATGGTATTAAAGCAACCGCCCATATAATTATCAATACCATTAGTATCAATGATATTATATAACCGCCCATACAATTACATAATACCAATGATGCACCCGGGTCTAGTACTTCAGTTCTATAAGCACAATGCTAAATTCACAATCCACTTGGGTCCAGTACGTCAGCCCAAAAGCACAATGTTAAATCCACAATCCACTTAGGTCCAGTACGTTGGCCTAAAATGCTAAATCCACAATCCACTTGGGGTCCAGTACATTGGCCTAAAAGCATAATGCTAATGCATTCTTTCACAAAATATCTCAGTTGTGCAAATTCAAGAGTTATCACTATCAATTCACTTGAAGCATTCTTACAAATTTTTTTGGCATATAGAACTATTGTTTCACCATTAGGTTTTAATTATAACACTTTCAAGAAAAGGGTAGAAATCAATCCTAATCACCAAACTCTTTTAACCAAGTTCCTCGAGTAACCTTTCCTCATATTGTTCACTAAAACTTAAAAAGAAACCACATTGTCTTAACCTTACAATTATTTTCCTTTTTCTCTAAGTTTTTCAAGTTTTTACTATTCTTTTCTCAACCTTGTTTTTCCTCTCAAAATCGAAAATCACTCTTTGGCTAAATGATAAAATTTATTCTTTTTCCATTCTTATCTTATGAATCCTTAATTAAATTCCTCGATTATCAAGTCAACTAGATTCACCACTAATAAATCATTTTCCATTATTCCAATTATCCTCAAAATTATTTCCATTGGTATATCCAAAAGTTATTACTCCTCAAATCATGACATTATAATTATCTTCTCTCTTACTTATAGATCCTTTAACCCTAATTTGTCTTCCAATTCACCTAAACAATATTTTCTAATGTTCTTTCTAAAACTTTCATTATTCAACTTCTAAATAAAAATTCATTTCCATCCTAATTACTCTTCCATCCCATTATCAAATATTTTAGGTCTCCAATTCACTCTTTCATCCAATTATCAAATATCATAGCCAAAATCAATTCTTATCAATGGTAAAAACTTGTTTCTTTCCTCTTTCAACTTGTAACCTTATGAATCATATTTTTGTCACCTAATCATCTAAGTTCTTAATCAATAAATATTTTTCTCATAGATACCTCTTCCTAGGCCAAGAAGGTCGTGAGCCTCAAGAGATCAAGGGGATCAAAAATCATTCCTTTACAACATAATCATAGCAAGCCACATACTTTAATCATCACAATTAATTAGGTTCACGCTTACTATCAAAATCAAATCATCACATATATCTATTAAGCCATCGCAATCATCTCTTACATACAACAACATCATATAATCATACAAAATCAAACAAACATAAATCAAAAGTCACACAATCGAGTGGACGAATCCTCACGTGGACTCTCCACTCCCAATACAACCATTCGTTCCTCACCACCATAGCATGGTTGATGAGGTTAATCTTCCTCTTACCTTAAATGTAGCTTCCTAGCTCCTTGTAAGTCCTTGTGTAGCAAACTTTCTCCACCAAGAGGTTCTTAGAAATAAAGCAAACACACAAGAATTAATATCTAGGGCTTGAATAAGATTACCATAGATCATAGTTTGGCTTTACATCCTTTAAAATGAAGCAAGAAAGAAGATTCAAAAATTTTACTTAAGATTCTTGAACTTGAGATTTGAAGTAAAGCTTAAAGAAATACTTAAAGGTGGATGAACTAAAGATTGATTCTTTACACAAGAGTGTCTTGGAATGGTGTAGAGACTCAAGATCTAAGGTTATCTTGAATTATGGAAGGTTGGGTGATGGATTTTGGGGTTTGGCTGTGGCCTATCCAAGAGAAAAAAAAAAGAGTTTTGTATTTTGGCTTCTTAATTTTTGATAGAAAGATGGAAATGAACTAAGTGATAGCAAAAAATCACATCTCTGGTCCTCTAAAGTGGTCTTGGCCATGAGGTGTAGAGGAAAATGAGAGGAGAGAAAATAGAAATCAAGAATCTCACCTTAAGAGCTTCAAGTTAGGGCATGAAAGAAAATGATGAAAATGAGAGAATTTGATGATGATCACAACATAGAAAATCATCCAAAGGGTGTGTAGATTCTAGAAATATGATTACTTGGAGCAAACAAAATGGAAGAGAGAAATTGAGAGTGGTGGTCGTGAGGTATGAGGGGGAATGAGAGAAAATGATAGCTTTTGTGAAAAGATGACAACTTTGTCATCTTTCCCCCCTCCAAAACCGTGCACCTCTTGGGAGAAGGAGCAAAGCTTCCTTTGCAAATTTTTTCCAAAGCTTCCTTGAGAAGCTTCTCATATTTTCCCAAAACGTCAAATCGTGATGTCATGTAATGATGTCACTTAGATGATATCATAAAAGTGACTAGATAAAAATAATCTATTAAATTTTTATTACAAGCTTTTACCCAATGGATAAAAGTTACAGTTAACAATATCGATATTTATTGTCCAATGGATAATAGAGTGCACCCAAATTTTATTCGTCAGATAAAATCTTGAAAAATAAAACTTCGTAAATTGTGTCCAGCATCAGGTATAGTAAGATCCCCTGTCACCGTTTTCACAGTCCAAGGTTTTTCGACCCTAGGGAATTATTTCATTTTCTCAGCCCCGTTCAATGCGCACGCAAAATGAGAAATATATTAAAATAATCAAATAATTCTAAAAAAATTCATAAAAATCATAAATATTATAAAATGAATATATATCATGAAACAAGCAATTTTTGGGGTGTTACATTCTTCCTAACATTGCATGTGGATGCACTATGCCCTTTCGTCCTACAGTGAGAGCATTTGATAAAGGGATTACTTGATGTATTTGTGTAAACAAAGAAATTTTTGTAAAATTTTTGTTGGTTATTGGGATTATACCCCCAAACTGGCTTTTTGAAAAACACATCTTTGTTTCCCTAGTAACACATTCAATTTGTCTCTTCCCAAAGTAAATTTTGCAAGCGTATTTTTTAAATCTTCAATTTCATTTTCAAATGCTTTACATGATGAGCAAGATGAGGGTGTAGGTGTATAGTCATGTGAAGAACAAATCAAGCATGATGAGTTGGCATCAATAAGTCCAAGAGTCTCATTCTCAACTTTGAGTTCTTCAATCTCCTTTGTTAAAATAGAAACTGTTTACCAATAAGGAGATTGTTTTGTTGGAAGTTAAAACCATTTTAGTGAGTCTCATGGACTTATCATATAAATCTTGGAATGTATGTTGTAATTCACTATATGAAGGAGAAGATTCAACATTAGATGAAGTTACCTCTGTTTCACTCTCTTCTTCTTCTTCATTTACCATGAGGCAAAGATGAGCTTCATCATTCTCTGAATCGTTAATAGAATCCATATCGTTGTCTTCCCAAGCAATGTATGCTCTCCTTCCTTTTTTCTCCATGGAAGGTCTCTTTTCAAATTTCTCTATCTTATTTTGATAAACCAGACACTCCATCTTTATGTGCCCAGGCTTTCCACATTCATAGTAAGTTAGAGTAGATGAAGCTCCTTCTCCCTTTTGATATGTCTTATTAGGAGGAAAAAGTGGTCTTCTTTGACTTTCTTTCTTCTTGAGAAATCTTCCAAACTTCTTTACAAGGAGACTAAAATTTTCTTCATTCATCTCAAGATTCCCAATGTCATCTCCATCATCTTCATCTTCATTATCAATTATTGTGGAAGTGGCCTTAAATGTAATCCTCTTTTTCTTCTTATCTTGCTCTTCATGTTGGTTGAGCCTATTCAATTCCAACTCTTGTTCTTACAATTTTCCAAAAAGAGTGGCCAATGTCATTACGACTAAATTCCTTGACTCCGAAATAACCGTCACTTTGGGCTACTAATTCTTGCTTAAACATCTCAAAACTTTGTTAATAAGATCTTCATTGAAAAATATTTTTCCCAATGAAGTAAGATGATTAACTATATGAGTGAACCTCTTTTGCATTTCTTAAATACTTTCTCCTTGGTTTATTCTAAATAATTCATATTCATGAGTGAGTTGTTGGGAATCGTGGATACATCACGCAATGAAAAATAGAATTCCTACCAAGGATCCATGTGAAAAAGCCATAATCTGAGTTTTTAAAATTGTTTACCTCTTGAAGCGTGATCAAAAGTAAGTGACGTGAATCACCAACACTATAACAGAAATGATGTCTCTGCGGTATCCACACGAATAGACTCATGAACATCTAATGTCCGCGGAAAGAGCCTTACGTCTCTCACACAATGCTAGCTGCGAAGAGAAGAGAAGAAACCTGTTACTCTCTCATTTACTTTTTCTGTAGGTGTAGATAGGATTCTGTAATGCGTGTTTTAGTAACCCCCTTAGCAGTACTATTTATAATAGTGACCGCCCTAAGTGAGTGTGAGCAGCAGTAAGGTAAGTTGTATAACCATAGACTCATCTGTTATAAGTCTGGCCCACATTTGAATCTGAGTCCAACTTGGATCTATTGCTCCAATTTTAGTCTGCTCTATATGTGTGACCATACAGGTTCTCATTACATTGGCAGTAATATTAAAATCTTATTTTAATATTACAAGCAGTGAGTGGTTTCTAGCAACATATTGCTACTACCCAAGTAATGAGAATGTCAGTGATTTGACATAACCTTTCCTTGACTAATGTTTCCATGTCGTTTAGTCCCTTTGTCAAGATATCTAGATTGAACACAAGGCATGGAATGCATCACCCTTGTATAGTCCAATCCTTCGTTTCCTGATACTCGGGTAGATTTTGTAACAACAAATGAAATCAATATCTCATATTGACTCATTTGAGCATGGCCATGCATTTCGCAGTCTCACTTAATTAGGGGGCCCGAAGATATTACTGCTGTTATGTAGGAGTGACAAATCCCATCTAGATCACTCATATCCCTCTGCATGATTCACGGTATGTCTAATAACTAACTTTATAATCACCTTGTTATAGTTGACGTTTGATGACATTAAAACACACAACTCCTCATGTAGGAATCGTAGTGATTTCAGGTCAAAGGACCACAAACATCATTGTCACTATGAGAATCACTTATGATACTCACGTAACAATCCATGTAGCATTCTCATGGTGGGTCAGTCTAGTACATCATTACTCTAACATGTACCCATGTGAAGACTTGATATCTCATATCCATGACTGGTGAGATGTGGTCATCAATCTACACAAATACTAGTCTCAATGCATTATTATTGTCCTAATTAACAATAATACTTGATTAGGGACATTTAAGAATAATTTTTTATCCAATAGGATCTCACGATCAAGTCATCCACTTGATGTCCTATAGTATCAAACTTACTATTTTGAGGACTTTATTATGTTTATTAAAATGAACATAATAAATGAAATGCCTCATATATTAAAATAGCATAATAGAATGTATGTACATACAGATAAAATGTATCAGTCTCTAGGGTATACACCAATATGAGTTTATTTATTCTAGACTTTTTCTCCTTGCTTGTGCCCTCATGAATTACTTGCAATGTATCCCATATTTCTTAGGTAGTCTTGTAATTTGACACCCTAAAGAATTCATCATACCCCAAAGAAGTGGTGATGATGTTCTTAGCTCTGAAATTGTATTAGACCTTTTTCTTATCTTTATCAGTCCATTCACTTCTTGGTGTATTAGTTCTTGCACCATCAACTATATGTGTGGGGACAACAAGACCATTTTCAATAGCATCCCACATATCAATATCAATAGCTTCAATAAAAAATTTCATCCTCTCTTTCCAATAGGCATAACCATCCCCAATGAAAAAAGGAGGTCTATTTATAGAAGAACCTTTGTTGGAAAAACCATTTCAAGCCATCACTTCTCTTGAAGCTGCTAAGCTCTTTATACAAGAGTCTAGCTCTGATACCACTTATTATCAAGTGGCCTTAAAACTCAAGAGGGGGTAAATTGAGTTTATAAAAACTTTTCATAAATCTTTTGAAAAATTCTTGATTGCCAATTTCCGTTGAAGCTATTAATTAATGAAAATGAATGAATCAATATGATAGGAGGATATTGCAAACTAATGAACCAAATCAAGAGAGAAATATTCAAGCAAGCAAATAAACCAATGCAAAAATGTAAAGAGAAGGGTTTAGAGAATCAAACACAATGGTTTATCCTGGTTCAGCCACCCCTTGTGACCTACGTCCAGTCCTCAAGTAATCACTCAAGATTTTTCACTAAATTCCAAGCTTGAATCAAGTGCTTGTAACCTTTACAAATTGGAGCACTCAACACCACCTTGGGATACCTCACCCTTGTAGCTTGAGCCTCTTCAAACAAGGAATGCCTCACCCTTTACAATTTTGAGGGATACCTCACCCTCTTCTTTAGAATAATCAAGGTTGATAGAATAAAACTCTCACAGAAGTAATTAATACAAATTGAAACTCTAGAATGCTCTTCAAAGATATCTCAAGGATTTTTAGAAAAATAGAGCAAGAAGGATTTCAAGGATTGATTCACGTATTAAAGTGTTAGAAATATGTTTCAAGGTTTAAGTTCAGTCATTAATGATGCCCCAACACAAGTATATAAGCTGTTTTTGATCAAAGGAGCTGTTAGGGGCTTTAATGCCCAGTATTTAATGCACCTAATATAGCCATTGGGCAATGTTAAACCAGTGGTAATCGATTACATAATACTGGTAATCGATTACATGGTTGTTTGAATGTGTTCTTGGCTTTCTAGGCAGGATGTAATCGATTACCAGCCTTGTGTAATTGATTACATGGCCTCTACCATACTTGTAATCGATTACAGCCTCAGTGTAATCGATTACAAGGCTTCTGCCATGCTTATAATCGATTACATGCTCAATGTAATCAACTATAAGGCCTCTGTTTAGCTTGTAAACGATTACAACTCATGTGTAATCGATTACCGTGTCCTTTGAACACATTTTTCAAGCGCAATTAAGTGTATTGGTCAATTCTTACTTATAGAAGCTTGGATTTTGACAAGATTTACATTTGAATTACGAAATCCAATATTAAAAATCAACATAATTTTAAAGAGATGAACTTTGAATTATAAATTGGTTTAAAAGGATCTTGAAAAGCCATTTGAAGATAATAGAGATACCTTGAGAGCATTTTACATTGATATTCTAATACCTATATCTATATACCTCTTAGTTTCCTTCTTTTGATCTTGGTATTCTATCTTGATCTTTATCTTTGTTTTTGTTATCATCAAAAAAATTCATTTGATATGCTTCAAGACATAAGCATTCACACTCCTTTCTTTTCTTCTATTTTTTCTGTTTTCTTTCTTCTTTACCAGTTTTTGCTGCTTTTAAAAGAAAAGTCGTGGGAGACTTTATCTCTTGGGGCTGTATTGGAAAATCTGTGTTTGCTAAGAACATTTAGTTTTAGCTAAAATAAGTTTTTTAACTTCCAACAACTTTAGAATAAATCATAAGATTTACCTAAATTATTATTTCACCATTTTCATAATTTTTCATATCTACTACTAGTCAATCCGACATTAAAGCACACAATCAGTATGATTAAAAATACTAAACTAACTTTGATTATCTTGAAACTTTAACTACACCTTGTTTCATATATTTGTGACCTAGAAATAAGTTATCCATATTTATTTCTCTCATCTAAGCATTTTATGTCTTTTCTGAGTCATTTTAAGTTATTTTTCAACTTCTGTGTTGCAACAAAGTGTCTAAACGAACTCAGTTTGTCAGAAAACTTCACATGCATGTTAAGCAAGTTATATGCTACCTTTGTAACCATATACAAGTCTAACATACTATTAAGGGCATTACACATGTAGGCTAATTGGTCATTCTGATTCTGATTTTACTGGATTCAAAATGGATAGGAAGAGCACTAGTGGGACATGATGCTTGCTTAGAAGCTCACTAGTTTCTTGGCATAGCAAGAAACAAAAAAGTGTGGCATTGTTTATAGCTGGAGCTAAATATATTGTAAATGGGAGTTGTTGTGCTCAAATCCTTTGAATGAAATAACAACTTCTAGGCTATGGTCTTGAGCTTGATCACATCCCTATAAGGTGCGATAACACTAGTGCAATCAATTTGTCTAAAAATCTGATTTTGCATTCAAGAATAAAGCACATAGAAATAAGGAACCACTTCATTAGAGACCATATTCAAAAAGGTGATTACATGCTTGAGTTTGTTGAAACCGCTAAACAACTACTTGATATTTTTACTAAACCTTTGAATAAAGAAACTTTCTTTTATATAAGAAGAGAACTTGGTATATCAGATCATTCATGCATTTAATTCTTGCTGCACAAGTTCATTTTGTTGTGTAATTTCCTTTTGCTGCATAACTTTTTTGCTACACAATTTGATTTTTGTTGCATAATCTCAATCTTGCTGCATAATCTCAATTTTGCTGCATAATGTCATTTTGCTGCATACTTCATTTTTTTTTTTGCATAATTACCTTGCTTTAATTATTTTTGAATCCAATAGTGACTTGAGCATCGGAGACTCCCCTTAGTTTGTTTTACAGGTATTCCATTATGACTAAGTCCTCCAAATAGCTCAACTTTTTAGTCAAAAAGCAAGTCCTTGAACAATGATGATTTTCAATTACAATGGTTTGATCTTTGGTAGTAATTCAGAAACCTATCCAAAATTGGGTTGAATCTATTATAGATCTTTCAACAAACATTTAAAGTGCAATTGAATGGTTAATTTAGATTCAACCAAAATCTCTGCATCAAATCTAGAATTCATATTAGACAATAATCTAGAATTTAATTAACAATTGATGTAACGTCTCAATTTTCTTTTGTTCTCGGATTATCTATGATTTCTGCGATGTTGTGAGTTTTTTTTGTGATTTTTGTGAATTATTTGACTTATTTTGGTTATTTTAATTTTATTTTTGAAAAATTTTAGACTATTGAAACAGGGCCGGGGGATCTTACTAACCCCGAAACCAGAGACAATTTTTGAAGTTTTCTTTGTCTAAGATTTTATATGGCAAATAAAATTTAGGTACGTTCTATTATCCATCGGACGAAAAATACTGATTTTGTTAAGTGTAATTTTCATCCATTAGATAATAGTTTTTAGTAAAGATCTAGTAAATAGTTCTAGATATAAGCCTAGTCACCTTTTTCTAGAGGTTTCTCTTGATGACATCACTCATGTGACCACACCTTTATGACATAACCATTTGACTTTTCTCTTTTAGACCAATAGGAAGGAAGCTTCCTAAGGAAGCTTTGAGGAAGCTTGTTGGAGAAGCTTTGGAAACCCTCCCAAGGAGAGAAGTGCATGGCCAAGGGGGAGCCAAAAGACTTCTAAAGTAAGCTTTCATTTAACTCATTTCTATCATTTTCCATTCATCTTTCAACAACCAAAAAGCTACAAACTTTTCTTTTTCACCTTTTCCTCTCATTTTCTCTCCACCAAGCTCACGGCCACACCACTAAAACCACCCTCCACTCTTCTTTAATTTTAACCATCCACATTTCTTGAATCAAAACCTCATTCTAAGATACTTTGGTGTTGTGATCTTAACCTTATTCATCCATTTTCAAGTTCTTCTCCAAGTTAGGGTTGGAAGGCTTTCAAGGTGAAATTCCTCCATCTTCATCTTTCTTTTCATTTTTACTTTCTAAGGCCATGATTTTGATCCATGGTCATTCTATTCCAAGTCTGTTGGTGTATGCCCTAAAGGCCAATACATTTTCTGTATTTACATACATTCTATTATGCTATTTTATATATGAGGCATTTCATTTATTGTGTTCTTTTTGATAAACATAATAAAGTCCTTAGAATAGTAACTTTGATGCCATAGGACATCAAGTGGATGACTTGATCATGAGATCCTTTTTGGTTACAACACTATTCTTAAATGTCCTTAGTCAAGTATTATTGTTAATTAGGACAACAATAATACATCGAGACTAGTATGTGCATAGACTAATGACCACATCTCACGGGTCATGGATATGAGATATCAAGTCTTCACATGGGTACACATTAGAGTAATGATGTACTAGACTGACCCACCATGAGAACACTACATGGATCGTTAGGTGAGTGTCATAAGTGATTCTCATAGTGACAATGGTGTCTGTGGTCCTTTGACCTGAACTCACTACGATACCTACATGAGGAGTTGTGTGTTTTAATGCCATCAAACGTCATCTGTAACAAGGTGATTATAAAGTTAGTTATTGGACATACCGCGAATCATGCAGAGGGATGTGAGTGACCTAGATGGGATTTGTCACTCTTACATAACAGGAGTGATATCTTCGGGGCCCCTGATTGAGTGAGATTGGGGAATGCATAGCCATGATCAAATGAGTCAATATGAGATATTGATCTCATTTGTTGTTACAAAGCCTACTCGAGTATCAGGAAATGAATGATTGGACTATACAAGGGTGACACATTCCATGCCTTGTGTTCAATCTAGATATCTTGACAAAGGGACTAAACTACACAGAAATATTGGTCACGGAAAGGTTATGTCAAATCACTGACATTCTTATTACTTGGATAGTAGTGATGTATTGCTAGATACCGCTCACTGCTTGTAATATTAAAATGGGATTTTAATATTACTGCCAATGTAACAAGAACCTGCAGGGTCACACACATAGAGCAGACTAAAATTGGAGCAATGGATCCAAGTTGGACTCGGATTCAAATATGGGTCAGACTCATAACAGATGGGTCTAGGGTTGCACAACTTACCTTACTGCTGCTCACACTCACTTAAGGCAGTCACTATTATAAATAGTACTACTAAGGGGCTGCTAAGATACACAATTCAGAACCCTAGCCGCACCTACAGAAAAAGTGAATGAGAGAGCGACAGGTTTTTTCTCTTCTCTTCACAGCTAGCATTGTGTGAGAGACGTGAGGCTCCTCTTTGTGAATGTTGGATGTTCGTGAGTCTGTTCGTGTGGATACCATAGAGACATCGTTTCTATTACAGTGTTGGTGATTCACGCTTCAAGAGGTAAATCATTTAAAAACTTGGATTATGGCTTTTTCGCATGGATCTTCAGTGGAAATCCCTATTTTCCACTGCGTGATGTATTCGCAATTCCCAACAGTGGTATTAGAGCGTCTTGCGAAACCATGATTCGATTTTCTATTTTCATTTACATGAGATAACATGTTTTCTATTCTTATTTTTGATAAAAGATATGATCTTTAATATGTTATTTCATAAAACCGTATGAAACCCTTTGCGAAAACATATTCTGTTTTATGTGTTTTATGCAAAACTGTGATGTTGTTTTCAAAAACCATGAAGATGTTCATATGTTCTGTGAAAACTGTTTTGTATTAAGATGTATGTTTTTGCGAAGCTTTCTGGTATGTATGTGATACGTACAGCATTATAGAATCCTTATTCATAATGCGCGGCGCAAGGGTTTGGGAAACCTTGTTCATGGTTTATGGCAGCAGGGGTTATGGAATCCTTGTTTCTGCACAAGAGGTGTAACGCAAGGGGTTTTGGAAACCCTATTCTTGTTTTGCGGCAGCAGCATCAAGTGTTGATGTTTTGAGGTGCAAGGGTTCCCCGCGGCACATGAAGGGTTTATGTTGTTCGGGCTTAGGGTTTTGCGCGGCACAAGGGTTCAAGGGAGGCGCAAGAGATTCAGCTCTTGTTTATGGTCCAATTTTTCGGGATGGGGCGCTGACTCGTACCCCGCAAGGGGCGGCCTCCCCTTGACCCCCGGCCGCATACCGGGATGCGGCACTCCCGCCCGCTGATCGGGCAGCAGGACCCCCGTGCTACCTCTGCGTAATGTGTTTTTTCGAAAGCATGATATTTTATATCCAATTTATGACTCGTTAAAATAATAATGTATTATTGTTATAAGTTTATATGATCTTGGTGATGCATGGTGCATGGTTATGGCCTTAGTCCTCTTTTTATGCTATTTTGGTTTTTATAAATATGACCTGCGTGTCGTGCCTTTCTCTCTACATTCTGATTATATATTCTCTTCTCACCTAACTCCCCTCGAATGTAAAAGAGGTTTCTATATAATGTAATTATGATGTGGAGGCAAGAAGATGGCATTAAGTGAGGACGTTGGTGGGAGACGCTTGGTGAAGCTGGCTTAATTAATGTTCCTCTCTTAAGGGGCCATAATCCTGTCACTTTTGTTATATGCTTTTTATGTATGAGATGCATGGATAATGTTTATGGTATGATAAATAGTTTAATAAATGGTGAGATCTAATAATAATAATAATAATAAAAATTCCCTCAAAGCAAATATTAAGTCAATATGTGATGCCTTCCAATGTGTGGCACTCGTCAAGACTAGTATCGATCAAGTGCAGGTCTGCCAAAGCAGGATGCCTTTATCTATATTAGTAAGATGCGATGGGATAAAGGTAATATCCAACTGCCAACCATTGGGTCTGACTTAACTAGGCCATTTCAATAGGATTGAAGGCTTAGAGGCATGCAGTTGGGCTTTGTTGGGAATTGCGGATCAAAATATCTCGCAGCGGAATAATAGGATTCCCACACAAGATCCATGCGAAAAGTCCATAATCCGAGTTTTTAAAATTTACCTCTTGAAGCGTGATAAACACAAGCGAGGTGAATCACCAACACCGTAATAGCGACGATGTTTCTGCGGTATCCACACGAACAGACTTGCAAAAGGAGTCACGCCTCTGTTTCGCGGTGCTAGCTGCGAATAGAAGAGAAGAACCTTTCACTGTCTCTCACTCACTTTCTTAGGTGCGGCTAGGGTTGTGATGTAACCTCTATAGCAGCCCCCTTAACAGTACTATTTATAATAATGGCTGCCTTAAGTGAGTGTGAGCAGTAGCAAGGTAAGCAGTGCAACCCTAAAACCCATCTGTCATGAGTTAGGCCCACAATTGAATCCGAGTCCAACTTGGATCCTTATTGCTCCAATTTAGTCTGTTCTAAGTGTGCGACCCTGCAGGTTCTCATGACGTTGGTAGTAATATTAAAATCTCATTTTAATATTACAAACAGTGAGCGGTATCTAGCAACACATCACACGCTACCCAAGTAATGAGAATGTCGGTGATTTGACATAACCTATCCGTGATCAATGTTTCCGTGTAGTTTAGTCCCTTTGTCAAGATATCTAGATTGAACACAAGGCATGGAATGCGTCACCCTTGTATAGTCCAATCATTCGTTTCCCGATACTCGAGTAGACTTTGTAACAATAAATGAGATCAATATCTCATATTGACTCATTTGAGCATGGCCATACATTTCATGAGCCTCACTCAATCGGGGGCCCGAAGATATCGCTCTGTTATGTAGGAGTGACAAATTCCATCTAGGTCACTCACATCCCTCTGCATGATTTGCGGTATGTCCAATAACCAACTTTATAATCACCTTGTTACAGATGACGTTTGATGGCATTAAAACACACGACTCCTCATGTAGGAATCATAGTGATTTCAGGTCAAAGAACCACATACACCATTATCACTATGAGAATCGCTTATGACACTCACGTAACGATCCACGTAGCGTTCTCATGGCGGGTCTGTCCAATACATCATTACTCTAATATGTATCCATGTGTAGACTTGATATCTCATATCCATGACCCGTGAGATGTGGTCATCAGTCTACGCACATACTAGTCTCAATGCATTATTGTTGTCCTAATTAACAATAATACTTGACTAGGGACATTTAAGAATAGTGTTGTAACCAAAAGGATCTCACGATCAAGTCATCCACTTGATGTCCTATGGCATCAAACTTACTATTCTAAGGACTTTATTATGTTTATCAAAAAAGAACACAATAAATGAAATGCCTCATATATAAAATAGCATAATAGAATATATGTAAATACAGAAAATGTATTAGCCTCTAAGGCATACACCAACAGGCTTTAGTCCATTAGATGGATTAGAATAAGTATTATTCACCCAACTATCTAAGAGTTACATGTGATGTAATTGGAAAATGTTTCCTACCTAAATAACTGAATTTTGGGTGATCAGCCAAAGCTGACTCAAAACTAGGTGAAATATGGATCTTGACCCACTAGGAAATCTTACGATGAGATTTTCTGAGTCAATGCTGAGGGTCATTGACTTGAATAAAATAGTGGGAGGCATATTTAATTAAAAGACCTCATTAAATATGTTTATGGCATGATACTTATATTTTGCATATTTCTGTTAATAGATTACCATGGCAACAAACACATCGGGTACTTTATCATTGTGATCTATCCCTGAGAAGGACAAGTTGTCTGGAATGAATTTTCTAGACTGGTATAGGAATTTGAGGATTGTCCTCAAGCAAGAGAAAAAGTTGTATGTTTTGGAACAGCCTATTCCTGAGCCACCTGCTGCTAATGCCCCTAGAACTGAAAGAGATGCTTATAAGAAGCATCAAGAAGATGCCTTGGACATTGGATGTCTAATGCTGGCCACCATGAACTCTGAGCTCCAAAAGTAACATAAGAACATGGATGCATACGACATGATCGTACACCTTAAGAAGCTCTATCAAGAGTAGGCCAGGCATGAGAGATTTGAGGTCTCTAAAGCACTATTTCAGTGCAAGCTGGTAGAAGGAAGCCCTGTTGGTGCTTATGTACTCAAGATGATTGGGTACATTGAAAACCTAGAGAGACTTGGTTTTCCTTTGGGCCAAGAGTTGGCCACTGACTTAGTCTTGCAATCGTTGCCGAAAAGTTTTAGTCAATTTGTCATGAACTACAACATGAATGAGATTGACAAATTGATAATCATATATTTTATTCATTAAGAAACCCTTATGTTTAGTCATTTACACTCTCCATATTCTTAATTGATTGAGTTTGGTATGATTTTGTGAGTTTGAGCTCAAAATGGTCCTAATTGAATATTTTCAGCATTATTGAGATTTGACACTGTTTCTGTATTTTGGCCATAACTTGAGTTCCTGATTTCTGATAATCATGAATTTTACCTTGTAGGAAAGCTAAGAGGAAGCTCTACAACTTTGATGAAGAGCTTGAAGTCCTAAACAGATGTCTAAGGGACCTAAGTTTACATGGAAGTCAGAATACGGGTTCTGTCAATAGAATCCGAATGGTGTGCACTCATAAAATCATATCTCAAGATGTAATAATGGAGATGGGCTGAAATTTGGATAATTGATAGTTAAGATCCAAATAAACAACTTTCATGAATAACATTTTCTGAAAAAATGAAGTCTAATGGGTCAGTTTGAGCTTTCAAGTCGGAACAGAGGTGCTGAAGTTGGGTCTGAGCAACCTGCGGTATTTGGGTCATATCTTAGGCTGTAGGAAGCCAAATTGGACGATCCAGATATGCATGTTATAGCCAAGACAAAGATCTACAACTTTCATGAAGAGTACCTTTCATGGATCTGAAGTATAGTTGGTCGTTTTTGGCTTCCAAGTCAGACAAGAAATTTTCGTCCTCAACCACTCCACTCCACCAACCCACTCAACCACTCCACTCCACCAACCCACTCAACCACTCCACTTCACCAACCCACTCAACCACTCCACTCTACCAACCCACTCATCCACCCACTCCCCTTTGTCCTTTTGTTACCCTAGACTTCTATAAAAGGCACAATTGGTTATCATGAATGACAAGTTGTATTCTCCTTCATTTCTCTCATAGTTTCTTCTTGTTTCTTCATAGTTTCTCATAACTTTTGTATATTTTTATGCTCCCCTTCATGGTAATAGAGGACTAAGATACTTTCGGTCAATTTAGAACTCTTGAAGAGATTATGGTTTGGATTCTTGAGACCTTGGTTATGTATTGTATTTGATTTGTAATTGAATTTCTCTTTTCTTCTTCTTTTTTTCTTCTTTTTGATCTTGAATGCATGAATGGTGATTCTATTTATGTTGATCTGATTTGATCTTAGTTTAAGATTGAGATTTGTGATGAAACTTAGAACTGATTGATCTAAACTAATCACATAAATGAAGATTGAGATTTGTGATGAAACTTAGAACTGATTAATCTAAATTAATCACAGAATTGAAAAGGTTAGGTTACTGATTTGTGCCTAAGTTAATTGAATTTGGTATTTGAAATTAATATAGATCTTCATGAATGATGTGATTGCAGATTTATGTTTATCACTTGTTAATTGAATTCTAGACGATCGTCTAGTATGAATTCTGGATTTGATGCAGAGATCTCGGTTTGATCCAAATTAACAATTCAATTGTGCTTCAAGTGTTCTATGAAGGGTCTATGATTGAATCTACCCAATCTTGGATAGGTTTCTAAATTGACTGCTCTTTAATTGTTATTTCTTCCTTTAATTTTGTTAAGTGAGATCTTAAACTGTCAAACCCCCCTTTGCTAAACTTTCACTTGATTTGATTAAATTACATCTACAATCGTCGTGGAGATGATCCGGTGTTGTCACTGTGCTACAAGCTTAGGTAATAACTTCGGTTATAATTTTGACTGAGTTCGGCGCTCGTCACAAATCACTACCAGAGCTGCTAGGCATGTTGAGAACTGCTGAGCAGAACATTAACAAAGGCAAAGGGAAGGCCATAATGATGGTCCAAAAGAATAAGGGCAAGAAACAGCAGAAAAAGCCCAAGGACAACTGGAAGGGCAAGGGCAAGGATAAGTCCAAGCCCAACACTTTTGGCTTGAAACCAGTGGGTGGAGTGGCTAAGGAAGGTACATGCTTCCATTGTGGTCAGACCGGACATTAGAAGAGGAACTGTGCCAAGTTTCTGGAGGAGCTCAAAAAGAAGAAGGGAAGTGAGACTTCCACTTCAGGTATTTTTGTTATTGAAGTCAATTTATCTACTTCTGCATCATAGGTATTAGATACTGGATGTAGATCTCACATTTGTGTAAATGTGCAGGATCTAAAGAGCAATAGACCATTGATGAAGGGCTAAGTTGACCTACGAGTGGGAAATGGAGCAAAGGTTGCTGTATTAGCTGTAGGGACTTATTTATTATCTTTGCCCACTGGGCTTGTAATAGAGTTAGAGAACTGCTATTTTGTGCTTGCTATTAGCAGGAATATCATTTTTGTTTCTTGTTTGGACAAGAAAGGTTTTTCTTTTATTATAAAGGATAAGTGTTGTTCCATTTATATGGATGATATTTTTTATGGTAGTGCACAATTGAGTAATGGACTTTATGTACTTGATCTCGAAATGCCCGTCTATAACATAAATACAAAGAGGTTTAAATCAAATGATCTGAACCCAACTTTTCTCTAGCATTATCGTTTGGGCCACATAAATGATAAACGCATCTCTAAACTCTATAAAGATAGATTCTTGGACTCATTTGATTTTGAATCATATGAGACATGTGAATCTTGTTTATTGGGGAAGATAACAAAGGCCCCATTCACCGGACAAGGTGAAAGGGCTAGTGATCTTTTAGGCCTTATACATAGTGATGTATGTGGGCCACTAAACACACTCGCTAGAGGTGATTTTCAATACTTCATTACATTTACTGATGATTTCAGTAGATATGGATTTGTATATCTTATGAAGCACAAATCAGAATCCTTTGAAAAGTTCAAAGAGTTCAAGAATGAAGTACAAAACCAACTTGGCAAGAGTATTAAAACCCTTCGATCAGATCAAGGAGGAGAATACTTAAGCCAACAGTTTGATGATCATCTGAAAGAGTGTGGTATAATATCTCTACTCACTCCACCAGGAACACCATAATGGAATGGTGTCTCTGAAAGGAGGAACCGGACCTTGTTGGACATGGTCCGATCCATGATGAGTCATGCAAACCTTCCAGGCTCCTTCTAGGGACATGCTCTGTTAACAGCAGCTTTCACACTTAACCATGTTCCATCTAAAACGGTTCAAAAGACACCATATGAGATATGGACTGGGAGACAGCCCAGTATGTCTTTCTTGAAGATTTGGGGCTGCGAAGCTTATGTGAAACGTCAAGTTTCTGATAAGCTTGGACCTAAATCAGATAAATGCTTCTTTGTGGGGTATCCGAAGGAAACCAAGGGATACTTTTTCTATAATCCTACTGAGGGCAAAGTGTTTATCGTACGGACAGCTGTGTTTTTAGAAAGGGAGTTTATCTCCAAAGGAACCAGTAGGAGAAAAGTAGAACTTGAAGAAGTTCAAGTTTCACAAAGTAGCAATGAACCAATGATGGAAATAGAGCAGCTTCCACAAAATATTGTGGAACAAAGAACTCGCTTCTAGTAGCACAAGACTGCGTAGGTCTAACAGATACGTCATCAACCAGAAAGATATGGATTTCTCATGACCCAACAAGGTGACGTATTGCTCATGGATCAAGATGAGCCTGTGACTTACAAGAAAGCCATTATTGGCCCAGAATCTGAGAAATGGCTTGAGGCCATGAGATCTGAAATGGATTCCATGTATGCCAACCAGATATGGACCTTGGTTGACCCACCTGAAGGGGTAAAACCCATTGGGTGCAAGTGGGTTTTCAAGAAGAAAACTGACATGGATGGTAATGTACATACCTTTAAGGCACGATTGGTGGCTAAAGGTTTCAAACAAATTCATGGTGTAGACTATGATGAGACTTTTTCCTCGGTTGCGATGCTTAAATCTGTTCAGATCTTGCTTGCTTTGCAGCATATCATGATTAAGAAATTTGGCAAATGGATGTCAAAATTGCTTTCCTTAATGGAAATCTTCTCGAATATGTGTACATGACACAACCTGAGAGTTTTGCCACTCCAGAGGATGCTAGAAAAGTATGCAAGTTGCAACGATCTATTTATGGATTGAAGCAGGCTTCCAGAAGCTAGAATCTTCATTTTGATGATACAATAAAACAGTTTGGTTTCATCAAGAATGAAGAAAAATCTTGTGTCTACAAGAAGGTTAGTGGGAGCACTATTGTCTTTTTGGTATTATATGTAGATGACATACTACTTATTGGAAATGACATCCCTACCCTACAGTCCGTAAAGACTTGGTTAGGGAATTGCTTCTCTATGAAGGACTTGGGCGAAGCCACCTATGTATTAGGTATCAGGATCTATAGAGATAGATCACTGAGACTGCTTGGCCTAAGTTAGAGTACATACATAGATAAAGTGTTAAGACGATTTAACATGCATGAATCCAAGAAAGGACTCTTGCCTATGTCACATAGTGTAAGCCTATCTAAGGCTCAATCCTCTTCCACCCAAGATGAAAGGGATCGCATAAGCAAGATTCCATATGCATCTGCAATTGGATCTATCATGTATGCTATGTTATGTACTCAACCAGACATCTCGTATGCTTTGAGCATGACGAGTAGGTACCAGTCTGATCCCGGTGAGAGTCACTGGACTGCTATCAAGAACATCCTTAAGTACTTGAAAAGGACTAAGGATTCGTTCTTGGTATATGGAGGCGAGAAAGGGCTAGTTGTAAAGGGTTACACTGATGCTAGCTTCCAAACCGATAAGGACGACTCTCGATCGCAATCAGGTTATGTTTTTTTGCCTAAATGGTGGGGCTGTGAGCTGGAAGAGTTCAAAGTAGGAGACAGTTGCCGATTCTACCACAGAGGCTGAGTATATTGCTACCTCCAATGCATCAAAGGAGGCCGTTTGGATCAGGAAGCTCATTACTAAACTTGGCACTATTCCTAGCATTGTGGACCCAGTGGACCTCTATTGTGATAATAATGGAGCCATTGCACAAGCTAAGGAGCCTAGATCTCACCAGCGATCCAAACATATACTTCGGCGTTTCCATCTCATTCGAGAGATCATCGATAGAGGTGATGTGAAGATATGCAGAGTACCAACAGATGATAACATTGTTGATCCACTGACAAAACCTCTTGCACAGCAGAAGCATAAGGGTCATACTAGGTCTTTAGGCATTAGATATATGCCTGATTGGCTCTAGTGCAAGTGAGAGATTGTTGGTGTATGCTCTAGAGGCCAATACATTTTCTGTATTTACATACATTCTATTATGCTATTTTATATATGAGACATTTCATTTATTGTGTTCTTTTTTTATAAACATAATAAAGTCCTTAGAATAGTAACTTTAGTGCCATAGGACATCAAGTGGATGACTTGATCGTGAGATCCTTTTTAGTTACAACACTATTCTTAAATGTCCTTAGTCAAGTATTATTGTTAATTAGGACAACAATAATATATTGAGACTAGTATGTGCATAGACTGATGACCACATCTCACGGGTCATGGATATGAGATATCAAGTCTTCACATGGGTACACATTAGAGTAATGATGTACTGGACTGACCCACCATAAGAACACTACATGGATCATTACGTGAGTGTAATAAGTGATTCTCATAGTGACAATGGTGTCTGTGGTCCTTTGACCTGAAACTCACTACGATACCTATATGAGGAGTTGTGTGTTTTAATGCCATCGAACGTCATCTGTAACAAGATGATTATAAAGTTAGTTATTGGATATACCGCAAATCATGCAGAGGGATGTGAGTGACCTAGATGGGATTTATCACTCCTACATAACAGGAGCGATATCTTCGGGCCCCCTGATTGAGTGAGACTGCGAAATGCATGGCCATGCTCAAATGAGTCAATATGAGATATTGATTTCATTTGTTGTTACAAAGTCTACTCGAGTATCAGGAAACGAATGATTGGACTATATAAGGGTGACGCATTCCATGCCTTGTGTTCAATCTAGATATCTTAACAAAGGGACTAAATGACACAGAAATATTGGTCACAGAAAGGTTATGTCAAATCACTGACATTCTTATTACTTGGGTAGCAGCGATGTGTTGCTAGATACCGCTCACTACTTGTAATATTAAAATGGGATTTTAATATTACTGCCAACGTAATAAGAACCTGCAGGGTCACACACATAGAGCAGACTAAAATTGGAGCAATGGATCCAAGTTAGACTCGGATTCAAATATGGGCCAGACTCATAACAGATGGGTCTAGGGTTGCACAGCTTACTTTGCTGCTGCTCACACTCACTTAAGGCAGTCACTATTATAAATAGTACTACTAAGGGGTTGCTAAGATACACAATTCAGAACCCTAGCCGCACCTACAGAAAAAGTGAGTGAGAGAGCGACAGGTTTCTTCTCTTCTCTTCGCAGCTAGCACTGTGTGAGAGACGTGAGGCTCCTCTTTGCGGACGTTGGACGCTCGTGAGTCTGTTCATGTGGATACCGCAAAGACATCGTTTCTATTATGGTGTTGGTGATTCACGCTTCAAGAGGCAAATCATTTAAAAACTCGAATTATGGCTTTTTCGCATGGATCCTCAGTGGGAATCCCTGTTTTCCACTGTGTGATGTATCCGTAATTCCCAACAAAGTCTTAGATGTTGATCTTTTTGTATGTGATTTCGTTTTCAAGAGCCTCTTGGAAGAGAAAGTTTGATTCAAGAAGGCACCCAAGAAGTAGTTGGTCATCGTCTAAGGTAAGAGGGAGATTACTCTCATCAACCTTTCATGGTGGTGAGAAATGAATTGATATATTGAAAATGAAGAATCCATGTGAAGGTTGTTCACTTGGTTGTATGGATTTTGGTAGTTTAGTAATTATTTGCCCTGTATGATTTTATAGCTTAATGTTATGCATAACCTTGGTTGAGTAGAAATTTTGGTGATTGAAATATGTTGTATGCTTAGAATCTTATTGATGAGGTTGAAAATTTAGAGGCCTAAAGACCTTAGCGTTCTCGGCCAAGTGGCTTTAAAAAGGGTATCCAAGACAAACTTTAGTGTTGATTTGGAACTTAGATGCTTAGGTAAAAAAAGGAATTGGATTAAGGATTTATAATAATGAAGGAGTGATAAAACAAAATTTGGCTATTTAGTAAGAGAGGGATTTCGGCCTTTGAGTGAAAAAAAAATTAAACTTGAGAGAGAGATAATGAAAGCTTAAAGTACTTTTAGGGTTTAGGGAAAGGAAAAAAATTTATGAGATTAAGACAATGTAGTTTCCTTTTATATTCTTCGGGAAAAATATTAGGAGGTATTACCTAGAGGAGCCTATCTAGAAGAGTATTGGAACTAAATTTAATTTCTATATTAATCCTTGAAAGTTTCAAAAATTAAACTTAAAAGTGAAATAAAAGTTTTACATGTTAGAAAAAATTTGTGATAATGTTTTATGTAATTTGAGAATGATGATTTCTGAATTATGCGATTAAGATGCTTGCATTTAAAAATAATAGCATTGTGTTGTCGGGCTCTCGAACGGGACTCGAAGATGTTAATGACTGGCTTAGCTCATGAGTAGCTCATGTTTATGGAAAATCATGATATTAATATGTGCGCATGCATTGAGTCATTGATCATGCATTATACCGATGATGTCGGTTGAGGCTTTTTGCCTAGGAGTTGAATTACACCTTAGTGCAAGTGCGAATTGCGTAGTGTGGTTCACTTGTTGAACTTGGAGGCGTAGAGGCGCGGGTATCCCATAAGTGGCTAGTTGGTATCTCCACTGGGCCGTGGTGACTGAGCAACGCACCGACGATCTCGACCAGGCGCTATTCTATTCACGATCTGGTGTAGACTATCTTGTATAAGCCATTATGCATAAATTGAGGAACTATAGCACTTGACTTGAGGTGGACGAGATACAGACATGTCTTCTAGATCATTCTCTCTGAAATTGTGTTTAGCTCCATGGAGTAGGGATTGGTCCATTGTATATATGCATAGTCTGTCTACATAGCATCGTGATATTTTATATCTGCTAAATTATCTGATACTTGATGCCATAACTGTAATTACTATTCTTTATTGTTTCTATGCTGCTATATTGGTATTAATGTAGGGAATCTTACCTCTCTGTTATGTTATTCTGTTTTATGTGTACATGTTGATAAAGACTGAAAGGAAGACAAAGAAGATTACTGCTTTCTTATTGTTTTATTTTCTGTGATGGCAACTAGAAGAGAGTTTGTTAGTTTTGTTAGAGTTTAGTTCCATGGAGGTACGGATGCTTGGCATATCGATTGGGATACTGAATGAGTTAGATATATAGGAGATGTGACCCTGTTTGTTCGTAGGACCTGCGATGGGGATCCTTTCTTTTCTCTTGACGTTTCGGTATGTCTGGAGTCGTTATGCCGATCAGCAGTTGTAGGGTGATTTGCATTACACCTCGAGGGAGGATCAAGACTCTATAGTGTCATCTGCTAGGACACCTGTCTGTGAGATCTTGCCCCGGCTGAGAGATCTGTCTAGTGAGGAGTCCTAGTAGAAGGACCTGATGAAGGATCCAGAGGAGGATCCAACAGAGGATCCAGTGGAGGACCCTACTCCCTAAGCATATAGACTTGGGTTAGTTTTTGTTTTGTCAAATAGTTGTATATGTCTTTTGAGTACAAACCTTGTGTATTTTGGGTGGACTGTGATCCATGCCACTTATGTATATATATTCTTTTTGATGTGTATTATTCAGTAATTACATCCTATGTTGTTTATGTTTTGTTTAAGTTTATGCCTTTGAGAAAGAAAATTTGAAATTCGTATTTTTTTAAGATTAAACCTTTATCGCGTTTTGTTAAGTTTTTGATGTTTTAGTATGTAAATGTGGTACCCTAAGGAGGGTGTTACATTACTTGGTATCAGAGCCCAAGTTTGAGTCTTTTGGAGTTGTGATTAGGTTTGTCTTGCTTGTGTTGCGTGATTCTCAGTGTTTGGTTTCCGAAAGAAGATAAAATTGTTTGAAATGATTTCACCTGACTTTCATTGTGTATTGTTTAGTCTGACTTCAAAGGAACGTGATGGCTCGTGGTGGAGGTGTATGTATAAACCCTGGATGAGACAGCGAGAGTATGGCTGCAGCAGCTGAGGCGATGCAAAGGATGGCAGAGGTTATAGGGCAACAGAACCAAAAAGTACCCAACAACAAGAAGCTACTGTTGAAACTCAGAATCTGTTAGAGTTTCATCGCAACAATCCACCATAATTCAAATGAGAATTCGATCTGGAGAAAGCAAACCTTTGGGTCAAAGAGTTGGAGAAGATATTCAGAGGAATGGGAAGTACTGATGCTCAGAAAGTAACCTATGCTACCTTTATGCTTGTTGGAGATGTTGAAGACTAGTGGGTAGGAGCCCAACGATTGATGGAAGCTGAGGGAACAGTGCTTACCTAGGAAGTCTTCAAGAACAAATTCCTGGAGAAGTACTTTCCAGCCAGTGCAGGGCACGCGAAAGAAATGGAGTTTCTAGGCCTAAAACAAGGAAGCATGTCAGTCAGTGAGTATGCTGCTAGGTTTGAAAGCTTGTCAAACTTCTCAAGGTATTTCCAGCTATAGCCTGATGAGGAGTGGAAGTGCTGCAAGTTCGAAGAAGGATTGAGGCATAACTTGAAGAGAGTGATATAGCCTTTAGGAATTGATCAGTTCCCAACTCTTTTGGACAAGTGTCGTAGGATTGAGGAGTTGGGTCAATCACGAGAAATAAGAAACCATAACTTTGGACCCTCTCGTTCCAACGGGGGAGGAATGGCGATGGCAATCGTTTTCAACAAAAGCCATATTCGTGGCCAATGAGGAATCAATCTCAGTAATAATCACATGGGGGAGGTTCTGGTAGCCACAAGTTTGGTCAGACCGTGGCATTGTCACCAAAATACTTCAAGTGTGGAAAGGACCACTTAACGAAGGAGTATACAATCAAGGGGATCATCTATTTCAAATACAGGAAGCCTGGACACATCTCAAAGGATTACAATTAACCCAAGGCGGAGTCCTCTATTAGTAATGTATGTGCTGCAAGACCTCTGATTAAGGGAGATTGTGCCATAAGAGGTAATCTTTTAACTGTACTGTATAACTCAAGAGAGACCCATTCTTTTATTACCTATGATTGTGTGCACCGATTAGGATTATCTATGTTTTCCTTACCTTTTGATTTGAATACTTCTACTCCTACTACTAGACCCGTTGTTACTGCTTGAATATATTTGAACTGTCCTATTTATGTGGAAGGTCGAATCTTTTCAGTCGATTTGATTTGTTTACCTCTTTCTCAAATAGACGTTATTCTAGGAATGGATTAGTTATCTTCTAATCATATCCTATTAGACTGTTCCAATAAAACCTTAGTATTTCCTGATTCTGAAATTTCTAGATTTATAACTGCCAACCAAATCAAAATTTTCTTGAGGGAAGGAGCTCAAGGATATATGCTTTTGTCTTCCTTGGAGGTCAAGGGTGAGACCAATGTGAATGCTATTCTTGTGGTCAATGAGTTTCCTAAAGTCTTTTCTAATGATATACTTAGATTACCACCAGAAAGAGAGGTAGAATTTCCTATCGATCTTATGCCAAGATCTGGTCCTATATCCATGGCACCATATCGGATGTCGCCATCAGAGTTAGCTGAACTCAAGAAGCAGTTAGAGGAATTATTGGAGAAGAAGTTTGTGAGACCTAGTGTTTCACCGTGGGGACCCCAGTGCTGTTAGTTAAGAAGAAGGATGGAACTTCTTGGCTATGTGTGGATTATTGTTAGTCAAACAAGATTACAATCAAGAACAAGTGTCCACTTCTGAGGATAGATGATTTGATGGATCAGTTGAAGGGAGCCACTGTTTTCTCCAAGATTGATCTACGTTCCTGCTATCATCAGATTCGTGTAAAAGTAGAGGATGTTACCAAGATGACTTTTCGGACGCGTTATGGGCATTATGAGTATCTTGTGATGTCGTTCGGAGTAACAAATGCTCCTGCTGTATTCATGGATTACGTGAATCAGATCTTTTATCCTTATTTGGATAGATTTATTGTTGTCTTTATTGATGACATTTTGATTTATTCTCGAAGTCAGGAGGAACATGTCGAACAACTCATTGTGGTTCTTCAGATTCTGAAGGAGAAGAAGTTATATGCTAAGCTATCTAAATGTGAGCTCTGGTTGGAGGAGGTTCAGTTTCTGGGTCATGTGATTTCAAAGGAAGGAATTGCAGTAGATCCATTGAAAGTGGAGGCAGTTCTTCAATGGAAAAGACCAAAAACTGTAACTGAATTTTGTAGCTTTGTGGGATTAGCTAGCTATTATCGAAGATTTATCAAAGGATCCTCCAAGATAGCAGGACCTCTCACCCAACTTACAATAAAGAATCAAGCTTTCGCATGGATAAATACATGTGAAGAGAGTTTTCAAGAGTTGAAGAGACGGTTAACTACTTCGTCAGTATTAATCCTACCCGATCCTAATGAACCTTTTGAGGTGTGTTGTGATGTTTCATATCAGGGTTTAGGATGTGTCCTTATGTAGAATAGAAGAGTGGTAGCGTATACTTCAACGCAATTGAGAGTACATGAGAAGAACTATCCTGTGCATGACTTGGAGTTAGCTGCTATTGTGTTTGCATTGAAGATCTGGAGACATTTTCTTTATGGAGCAACATTTAACATCTACAGTGATCACAAGAGTCTAAAATACCTATTTGATCAGAAGGAGTTGAAAATTAGGAAAAAGCGGTGGTTATAGTTTTTGAAAGACTACGATTTCCAACTTCAATACTATCCCGGAAAGGCAAACATCGTAGCAGATGCTTTGAGTAGGAAGATGCTTAGTGTTTCTGCTATGATGCTCAAAGAAAGTGAGTTAATAGAACAGTTTAGGGATATGCGGTTGTCTATGGAGTTGACACCAAGGCGAATGTGCTTAAGTATGATCACTATTTTGAGTGGATTAATGGAAAAAATCTGAGAGAAGTAGGAAAGTGACTCATACTTACAAAATGAGAAGGAACTAGTGAAGCAAGGTGTTGTATCTGAAATCACAGAAAGACCAGATGGGATCCTAAGATTCAGAGATAGAGTTTGTGTACCAAGTGATTCTGAGCTTAGGAAGATGATTCTTGGTGAAGCGCATAGGAGCAGGTTGAGTATGCACCTAGAAACTGCTAAGATGTACTAGGATCTGAAATAATTATATTAGTGCAAGGAAAGAAAAGGGATGTTGCCAAGTATGTGTCATCTTGTTTAGTTTGCCAAAAAGCCAAAGTGGAACACCAAAGGCCTTCTAGAATGTTGCAACCTTTGAATATTCTAGAATGGAAATAGGATAGCATTGTAATGGATTTTGTGGGTGGACTGTCAAAGACTAAAAAAGGGTACAATTCAATATGGGTAATTGTTGATCGACTTACGAAGTCAGCGTACTCCTTGCTAATTAACATAAGGTATTCAATGGAGAGATTGACTCAAGTGTATATCGGTGATATTGTTAGACTACATGGTGTGCCCTCGAGTATTGTTTCTGATAGAGAGCCAAGGTTTACATCAAGATTTTGGCAGAGTTTGCACGAAGCCATGGGAAGAAAGCTTTATCTAAGTTTTGTATATCACCCGCAAACATATGGTCAGTCAAAAAGGACAATCTAATCATTGGAAGATTTGCTAAGAGCTTGTGTCCTAGAAAAGATTGGGTATTGGGATGAATTCTTGTCTTTGATAGTGTTCACCTATAATAATAGTTTCCACATAAGCATTAGGATGGCACCCTATGAGGCGTTGTATGGGCGACGGTGTAGAACACCCGTGTATTGGTACCAAGATGGCGAAAGTTTCGCGGTAGGACCTGAACTTGTACAACAAACAACTAAAAAAGTTAAGATGGTTCAGGAAAGAATGAGGGCAACTCAGAGCCGACAGAAAAGTTATGCCGACAAAAGACGGCGACCTCTTGAATTTAAGGAAGGTGAACATGTATTTTTTAGAGTTACACCTTTCCTGGTGTCGAAAGGGTTATTAAATCCAGAAAACTCACTCCTAAATTCATCGGACCATATCAAATTCTTCGTCGGATAGGTCCGGTAGCCTACCAAATAGCTTTACCACATTTTCTTTCTAACCTTCATAATGTCTTCCATGTGTCATAATTATGAAAGTATAATCCTAATCCAGCCCATGTCATAGAACCGGATACAGTACAACTAAAAGAGAACTTGACCCATGAAACACTTCCTATTAAGATTGAGGATAGGAAAGTGAAGCAACTTAGAAGCAAGGAAATTACATTGGTAAAAGTGGTCTGGAATGATGTGACTAGAGATGCAACATGGCAGCTAGAAGATAAAATGAAAGAGTAATATCTGTATTTGTTCTAAGGTATGATGAATTTCGAGGACAAAATTCTTTATAGAAGGAGAGAGTTGTAACGCCCCGATTTTCTTTTGTTTTTGGATTATCTGTGATTTCTACGATGTTGTAAATTTTTTTCTATGATTTTTGTGATTTATTTGACTTATTTTGATTATTATAATTTTATTTTCAAAAAATTTTAGACTGTTAAAACGGGACCAAGGGATCTTACTAAACCCGAAATCGGAGACAGTTTTTGAAGTTTTCTCTGTCTAAGATTTTATCTGGCAAATAAAATCTAGGTACGCTCTATTATCCATTGGACGATAAATACTGATTTTGTTAACTGTAACTTTTATCCATTAGATAATAGTTTTTAGTAAAGATCTAGTAGATGGTTCTAGATATAAGCCTAGTCACCTTTTTTCTAGAGGTTTCTCTTAATGACATCACACCTTTATGACATCACCATTTGACTTTTCTCTTTTAGACCAATAGGAAGGAAGCTTCCTAAGGAAGCTTATTGGAGAAGCTTTGGACACCCTCCTAAGGAGAGAAGTGCAGGGCTAAGGGGGAGCCAAAAGGCTTCTAGAGTAAGCTTTCATTTGACTTATTTTTATCATTTTCCATTCATCTTTCAACAATTAAAAAGCTACACACTTTTCTTTTTCACCTTTTCGTCTCATTTTCTCTCCACCAAGCTCACGGCCACACCACTAAAACCACCCTCCACTCTTCTTTAATTTCAACCATCCACATTTCTTGAATCAAAACCTCATTCTAAGACACTTTGGTGTTGTGATCTTGACCTTGTTCATCCATTTTCAAGTGCTTCTCCAAGTTAGGATTGGAAGGTTTTCAAGGTGAAATTCCTCCATCTTTATCTTTCTTTTCATTTTTACTTTCTAAGACCATGATTTTGATCCATGGTCATTCTATTCCAAGTCTTAGATGTTAATCTTTTTGTATGTGATTTCGTTTTCAAGAGCCTCTTGGAAGAGAAATTTTGATTCAAGAAGGCACCCAAGAAGTAGTTGGTCATTGTCTAAGGTAAGAGGGAGATTACTCTCATTAACTTTCATTGTGGTGAGAAACGAATTGATGTATTGAAAATGAAGAATCCATGTGAGGGTCATTCACTTGGTTGTATGGATTTTGGTGGTTTAGTGATTATTTGCCCTGTATGATTTTATAGCTTAATGTTATGCATAACCTTGGCTGAGTATAAATTTTGGTGATTGAAATATGTTGTATGCTTAGAATCTTGTTGATGAGGATGAAAATTTAGAGGCCCAAAGACCTTAGGGCTCTCGCCCAAGTGGCTTTAAAAAAGGTATCTAAGACAAACTTTGGTATTGATTTGGAAACTTAGGTGCTTAGGTGAAAAAGGAATTAGATTAAGGATTTATAATAATGAAGGAGTGATAAAACAAAATTTGGCCATTTAGTAAGAGAGGGATTTCGGCCTTTGAGTGAAAACAAAAAATAATCTTGAGAGAAAGATAATGAAAGCTTAAGGTACTTTTAGGGTTTAAGGAAAGGAAAATAATTTATGAGATTAAGACAATGTGGTTTCGTTTTTATGTTCTTCGGGAAAAATATTAAGAGGTATTACCTAGAGGAGCCTAGCTAGAAAAGTATTGGAACTAAAGTTAATTTCTATATTAATCCTTCAAAGTTTCAAAAATTAAGCTTAAAAGTGAAATAAAAGTTTTATATGTTAGAAAAAATTTGTGATAATGTTTTATGTAATTTGAGAACGATGATTTCTAAATTATGTGATTAAGATGCTTGCATTTGAAAATAACAACATTGTGCTATCGGGCTCTCGAACGGGACCTGGAGATGTTAATGACTGGCTTGGCTCACGAGTAGCTCATATTTATGGAAAATTATGATATTAATATGTGTGCATGCATTGAGTCATTGATCATGCACTATACTGATGGTGTGGGTTGAGGCTTTTTGCCTAGGAGTTAAATTACACCTTAGTGTGGGTGCGAATTGCGTAGTGTAGTTCACTTATTGAACTTGGAAGCGTCGAGGCATAGGTATCCTGCAAGTGGCCAGTTGGTAGCTCCACTGGGCCGTGGTGACTAAGCAATGCACCGATGATCTCGACAAGGCATTATTCTATTCATGATCTTGTATAGACTGCCTTGTATAAGCCATGATGCACAAATTGAGGAACTGTAGCACTTGACTTGAGGCTGATGAGATATAGACATATCTTCTAGATCATTCTCTCTAAAATTGTGTTTAGCTCCATAGAGTAGGGATTGGTTCATTGTACATATGTATAGTCTGTCTACATATCATCGTGATATTTTATATTTGCTAAATTATCTGATACTTGATGCCATAATTGTAATTACTGTTCTTTATTATTTCTATGCTACCATGTTAGTATTGATGTAGGGAATCTCACCTCTCTGTTATATTATTCTATTTTATGTGTACACATTGATAAAGACTAAAAGGAAGACGAAGAAGATTGCAGCTTTCCTATTGCTTTGTTTTCTGTGATGGCGACTAGAAGAGAGTTTGTTGGTTTTGTTAGATTTCAGTTTCATGGAGGTACGGATGCTTGGCGTATCGACTGGGATAATGAATGAGTTAGATATGTAGGAGAGGTGACCCTGTCTGTTCGTAGGACCCGCGATGGGGATCCTTTCTTTTCTCTTAACATTTCGGTACGTCTGGAGTTCGTTATACCGATCAGGGAGTTGTGGGGTGATTTGCATTATACCCCGAGGGAGGATCAAGACTCTATAGTGTCATCTGCTAGGACACCTGTCCGTGAGATCTTGCCCCAGCTAAGGGATCTGTCTGGTGAGGAGTTCAAGGAGGAGGACCAGATGGAGGATCCAGAGGAGGATCCAACAAAGGATCCAGTGGAGGATCCTACTCCCTAGGCATATAGACTTGGGCTAGTTTTTGTTTTGTCAAATAGTTGTATATGTCTTTTGAGTACAAACCTTGTGTATTTTGGATGGACTGTGATCTATGCCACTTTTATATATATATATATATATATATATATATATATATATATATATATATATATATATATATATCTTTTTATGTGTATTATTCAAGAATTACATCCTGTGCTGTTTATGTTTTGTTTAAGTTTATGCCTTTGAGAAAGAAAATTTGAAATCCATATTTTTTTTAATTAAACCTTTATCGCGTTTTGTTAAGTTTTTGATGTTTTAGTGTATAAATTTGGTACCCTAAGGAGGGTGTTACAATTGACACACAAATTCGCAATCGCATAATTTATGTTAGGATCTATGTTAATTTGATCTCTGAATTCAATTAACCTAGGCACAAATCAGTAACCTAACCCCTTCAATTCCATCATTAATTCAGATTAATCAACCTAAATTCATCATAATTCTCAATCTTAAATCAAGATCCAATTAGATCAAACATAAACAAAATCACCGTTCATGCATTCAAGATCAAGAAGAAGAGAAAGAAGAAGAGGAATCCAATTGCAATTCAAATACAAAAATAGAACAAAGATCTTAAGAATTCAAACCACAATTTCTTCAAGAATATCTAAATTGATTATAGAAGTTTAGCTCTCCATGGCCATCACCACGAAGGAGCTTGAGGAAGAAGAAGGAAGAAGAGAGAAATATCTAGATCTAGAGAGAGAAGGTGAGAAAAGTGTGGAATGAAAAATTGATTTTAGTTTTCTGCCTTTATAGCTATAAAACTAACTCTTATTTTGACCTCACATCATTAGAATCCCATTAGTTACAAATCTGGGTCCATTATGAGTAATTAGGCCTAAACCCCATGCTATTTGGAATCTACAACTCAAGTTATGGACAAAACATTCTCAAAGGGTCTCTAAACTCGTGTTTTGACTTCCAAGCCCAATTAGCTCCACTAGATGTCTGATTCTATCCTGAAGCTCTTCATGAAAGTTGTAGAGCTCTCTCTTATCTTTCCTACAAGTTAAAATACATAATTTTTAGACATTTAGAACTCAAAATATGACTAAAATACAGAAATAGTGTCAAACCTCAATGATGCTAGAAAAAATCAATTAAGCCCAATTTGAGCCCAGACTTACAAAACATGACCAAGCTCAATCAATTAAGTACATGGAGAGTGTAAATGACTAAAACTAAGGGTTTATTAATGTATAAAATATGTGATTACCAAATTTCCCCACACTTAGTTTTTTGCACTTCTGGATAAATAATATAAGACCAAAATTAGGGAACAAAGAAAGACAAAACAAACTCAAAAGCTAAAAACTCTAAAAGACTCAAATTAAAATGACATTCAAGAATACAAAAGTTTACAAGTAAGAAGAGAATCAAAGATTTAAGGAAACAAAGCATTCATGAGGTACAATTTCTTCACATCAAACAAACAAACAAGATATCTTCAATTTGGAAAGCATGAATCAAGAATGATAGATCATCACAAGATACACTCTCAATCCCTCAAGTGTTTACAAGGTAAGTATTTCACTTAATTCAACCCCTTGAAAATTGCACTGCCATGAGCTTGCTTATCTTCTACTTCTCCACTACTCAAACAAATGCACACAAAAATCAAGAGGACTTTATTCAAGGTTGTAATGGGACCAAGGTTAGGGAAGGAAACAATATAGATATAACAAGTTAAACACCCAAGAGAATAAAAGAGCATTGGGAAGGAACTCAATTGACAAACATGACATTTTATCCCCCTAAATCCATATAATGCACATTCTCTTTATATATTCCTCTCCTTTTGTTATTTTTTTCTTTCCTTTGACAACCTTTTCTTTTTCTTTTCTTTTTACATTCTATTTTTTCCTTTTTTCTTTTCTTTTTATCACCAAACACCTTGCATATTGCACATCAAATTACACAGCTCCCACACTTGAACTATTAATTACCCACAAGCAAAAGAGCTCCTCCAATAAAAATGAACCAATGCTCTCCCATTCCCTAAGGTAAGGTAAAAACATGGTTTTTCACATAAGGCATATAATGAGCTAATACAAAGAATAGGCTAGGCAAATAGGCTCAAGGGTGGTTAATCAATGGAAAATAATGCAAGGTTGGTTATTTGGCTAAAGTAGCTAATAAAAGAAAGAAGGCCTCAATCATGTTTAAGCATACAAATGAAAATGTAGCCTAAAAAAGAATCCAAGCAAGTTCTAGAGTGATTAATTGACATGAATGAAAATCACATAAGAAATAGGAGAATGGTGCAAATGTTAAATCCATCAATAGGCTCAAAATCTCACAAGATATGCATCTATCAAACTCAATCCACTAATCAAACATCCAAAACCAAGCATGTCAAATTTAAGAAAGAAGAAATTATATTCAATCATGCTATGAACCTTTGAATTTTAATTGCTTCAAACTCATAAACTTCACAAATCTCAAAACATCATTGGAAAGCAATTAAAAACACAATTTTTTTGTTTAAAATAGAAAACATAATTAAAAATAGGAAACAAAAACAATTAAAAATAGAAAATAGAAACAGCAGTAGCAAAAATAACATAAACATCAAAAATAAGGAACAACAAAAATCAAGAACATCGAAATCAATAACAAAAAATAGGAGAAACAGTAGAAAAATCAAAAATAGAATGCTAAAATTCCTCCCCCACACTTAAATTTGACATTATCCTCAATGTAAAGCTCAAAAGAAAAACAACATCCATCAAAATCATCAATTAATGAAGGACAAGTAAAATAAAGGAAAGGGAAAGAAAAGAAACATCTTTATCAAGTGAAGAGACTTCCACTAGGGTCCCATTGCTTGAAGTGTAATGACCGAGACCAAGTTAAGCTTGAAATATGACTGGAAACATGAGTTGAAGCAGGAGAGCTTCCACCTGGGTCCCATTGGCCTTCCTTAATTTCCGTGTCTACACCACTAGAATGCAATATGTGTACTTGATCAACTTCATTTTCTTTGTTTATGTTGGACCATGGCCCAAAAACAAAATCCACCATAGTAGTGACCGCCATCCGGTGCTCTTCTTCTCCCTTTTCTGAAAATTCTTCAATGGCTTTCAACTCGAGGGTAAGTGGTTACTGCACTGAAGGTATCAAGCTGGTTGAAGAAATTAATTCTATTGATTTAACTGTAGCATCACCTGCAATTTGTGTACAATCTTCTAAAACAACATGATCATAACTCATAAAATAAGGAAATTTTGAACATGCAGCAGCATCTCCCACAACAGCAAAAATTTCAGAACATACATCACACATACTAGTCTCATCACAATCAGAAACAGCACATCCAGAACATCCAGGAAAATCAACACTATCCAGATATCCCACAATTTCAGGAAATTCAACTAGCATATCATCAACAAACAAATCAATGACATCTAACTGAAAAATAGAATGCTTTTCTAAAGGATATTTCATGGTATCAAAGATATTGAATTGAACTATGTTATCCCTAAATTCCATGGAAAGGGTACTAGCATGCACAACAATCTTAGTTTTTGCAGTTTTCAAGAAAGGTCTACCTAAAATCAATGGTGGCTGACTAGATGCAGATTCCTCTTCCATGTTCAGAACATAAAAATCTATTAGAAATATTAAACTATTTACCCTTACCAAAACATCCTCAAGCACTCCTACAGGCTGAGTTGTGCACCTATTTGCTAGCTTAATGATAACGCTAATGGGCTTCAACTCTCTAATTTGCAAGGATTCAAAAACTGACTTGGGCATGACATTAATGGAGGCATCCAAATCCAACATTACATGAGTGAATTGATGGTTACCTATTATGCAAGGAATGGTGAATGTTCTAGGATCCTTGCATTTAGGAGACATGTTTGGTTGGATCAAGGCAAAAACATTTCTTATCATGCTCACTTTTTCATTTCCTTTCAACTTCCTCTAATGAATGCACAGCTCTTTCAAGAATTTGGCATACTTTGGAATCTGCTTGATTGCATCCAGGAGAGGGATATTGATTTCCACCTTCCTGAATGTCTCCATGACTTCTCTTTCCATTTCTACTTATGCTATCTACTTGGACTATGTGACCCTATTTGGGAAAGGTAGTGGAATGGCCAAGTCTAAATTCTCTGCGTATTTATTCTGTGTTACGGAATTCTGGACTGAGCTATTTATTTTCTTTGAATTTTTCTAATTCTGGTCAGTCTTTGGTTGCTGCAGTGGTAGCTCTGGTTGTGGTAGATTAGGACCATCAACTTCTCTGCCACTTCTTAAGGTAATGGCACTCACATTGCCTATTGGGTTATTGACGGTTTGGGAAGGCAATTGACTTTGACCCTTGACTTTTTAGCTCACTCACAGTGGTTGCCAACTGCCCAATCTGAGTCTATAGATTTTGAATGGTGGCATTGACATTCTACTGGAACTGAACATTGTTTGTGGCTATCTGTTTCATCAAATCTTCTAAGGATGGCTTGGTTGGAGTGGCTTGGATAGACTGCTGCACAGGTTGTTGCTATCTGGATGCAGGTGGTTAGTATCTAAATTACTGTTGCTGTTGGAACTGTTGTTACTGACTAGAATTCCCATATCTCAGGTTGAGATGGTCCCTCCATCCAGGGTTATAAGTACTGGAAAATGGATCATATCTGGGCTGCTGATATTAGGGTCTACCAGGAAAAATGCTTGCTACAGTAACAGGATAGGCTTAGGTGGCATAATTATCTTCTTGAAGTGTTGGACAGGCATCTATAGGATGAAATGGACAAGAGCAAATTCCACACACCCTTGTAGGCTCTTATTATACAGAAACCGATACATGTTGTCCCACTGCTATTTACCTCAACAAAGAAGTCAATTCATCAAGTATGTGTTCCATTCTCTGTTGGTCTACATGAGACAATTGAACCTCATTGACTCCTCTGGTTGAGGTAAGGAATCTTGTGCCAAATTATTGAGCATTGGTTGCCATATTTGCTATCAAATCTCTTACTGCAGTAGGGATTTTATCTACCAAGGCACCTCTAGAGGCAGTATCCACTATACTTTTATCCATTGGCAATAAGCCTTCATAGAAATATTGAATCAAGAGCTGATAACTAATTTGGTGGTGGGGACAGCTTGAGCACAACTTCTTGAATCTCTCCCAATATTCATGCAAGGTCTCATTTGTCATTTGCCTTATGCCACAGATGTCTTTTCTCATGGTAGCAGCTCTAGATACAAGGAAGAACCTCTCCAAGAATAACCTCTTCATATCATCCCAACTCATGACAGAACCTGGTGAAAGGTAGAACAGCCAATCCTTAGCTACATCAGCAAGAGAGAAAGGGAATGCCCTCAACTTGATGTGCTCCTCAAGGATCCCATGTGGCTTCTTGGTTGAACAAACCATATGGAACTCCTTTAAGTGCTTATGGGGGTCCTCACCTGCAAGACCATGAAACTTGGGCAACAAGTGTATCAATCTAGATTTTAATTTAAAGTTAGCATTAAGATCAGGGTATTGAATACACAAAGACTGGTAAGTAACATTAGGGCAACAAGTTCTTTAAGAGTCCTATTATGCATGTTGTCAGTCATGGTTTCAAAACCACTTAAGCTCTCGGATGGACTAACAGATTCAATGTGAAAATTAAACTCAGAAGCAATTCTTTGGCTAAGCTTACGAGCTCTAATCAGTGCATGCAAAGTCTTATCAATCTCAGGATTAAAATTAAGCAAGTTATCATAATTAGACCTAATCATACATCACTCGGGATTATAGAGGTGTCAGAATGCCAAAAACACACAAATCTAAACTACAGAAATGGCTAGAAAAAATGAAAAACACATCAAATGAATTTTAAAAATCATGGGACCACCACAGAATGAAAACTACACTAATTTAGAAAATTATCATGCAAAGAAAATATTTGAAAAATTGAAAAAGTGATCTAAATGATGGAATTTGGGAAAAATAAGCATTGGTCAGGTTAATCAAATTTTTTTCTAGCAATTGGCGAAAAATCAAGTCATTCTTAGATACCAAAATAATTACTAAAATTATCATTATGTCCCCAATTTTTTCAAAAACCCTATCAAATGATGGAATTTGACCTTGGGGACTAAGTCTCAGCTCCAAACTCCACAGTCAAATCAGCACTAGTCTTCCCATGCACCAAAAGAAATCAGAACTAGGAGAAAAATGTTAGCTGCGTATAAAACTATGGTAGGCAGTTAAGAACACGTCCAAAATAATTGAATGACACTGAGGGTGAGATCTTGCAATGCAGTTATCAATAAAGGCATCAAAAGAACGATCACCAGCAACAAAAGCCAATGAAACAGTAACCAATGATCAATAACTGAATGCAATGCAACAATTGTGGATTGAACAAGAGTTAATTGTTAGTGAGAACAAGAGTTAGTATGGTCACTTAATATGATCAGATTGCACCTAACAATCCCCAGCAACGGCGTCAAAATTTTGACGAGCGTCAAACTCAATCAAAATTATAACTAAGTTATGCCTATGGCTTGTAGCATAAGAAATAATATCAGATAATCTCTCAAGGATTGTAAATACAATTTGATCAAATCAAGCTAAAATAAAATTAGGGAAGGGAATGGAGAACTCAAAATATGCAAAATAACAAAATTAAAGTGAGAGAACTTCAATTAAAAGAACAATCAATTTAGAAACCTATCTGAAATTGGGTTCATTCTATCATAGATCTTTCAACAAACATTTGAAGTGCAATTGAATGGTTAATTTTGATTCAACCAAAATCTCTGCATCAAATCCAGAATTCATACTAGACAATTATCTAGAATTCAATTAACAATTGACACATAAATTCATAATCGCATAATTTATGTTAGGATCTATGTTAATTTGATCTCCGAATTCAATTAACCTAGGCACAAATCAGTAACCTAGCCTCTTTAATTCTGTGATTAATTCAGATCAATCAACCTAAATTCATCATAATTCTTAATCTTAAATCAAGATCCAATTAGATCAAACATAAATAGAATCACCATTCATGCATCCAAGATCAAGAAAAAGAGGAAACTAATTACAATTCAAATACAAAAATAGAATAAAGATCTCAAGAATTCAAACCATAATTTCTTCAAGAATCTTTGAATTAATTATAGAAGTTTAGCTCTCCATGGCCATCACCACGAAGGAGCTTGAGGAAGAAGGAAGAAGAGAGAAAAATCTAGATCTACAGAGAGAAGGTGAGAAAAGTGTGGAATGAAAAATTGATTTTGGTTTTCTGCCTTCACAGCTATAAAACTAACTCTTATTTTGGCCTCACATCATTAGAATCCCATTGGTTACAAAGCTGGGTCCATTATGAGTAGTTAGGCCTAAACTCCATGCCATTTGGAGGTCTACAACTCAAGTTATGGACAAAACATTCTCAAAGGGTATCTGAACTCGTGTTCTAACTTTTAGGCCCAATTAGCTCCACTAGATGTTTGATTCTGCCCTAGAACTCTTCATGAAAGTTGTGGAGATCTCTCTCATCTTTCTACAAGGTAAAATACATAATTTTTAGATATTTAGAACTCAAGATATGGTCAAAATACAGAAACAGTGTCAAACCTCAATGATGCTGGAAAAAATCAATTAAGCCCCATTTGAGCCCAAACTTACAAAACATGACCAAGCCTAATCAATTAAGTAATGGAGAGTGTAAATGACTAAAAATGAGAATTTATTAATGTATAAAATATGTGATTATCTCTGCGCCGAGGTGTGAGCTCCAGAAATCTTCAAGGATGATATTCTTGATATTTTGAGATTCCCTACTAGTTGGGATCATTTATATATGATTTCTTAATTGTAGTGAGACACTTTTAGGGATATTTCACAAAGGGAATACCCACCTAACATATAAGAATAAGTTTAAGTTTTCTAAGCTTTTCTAGAGTTAAGAATTGCTCGAAATGAAATGTTATTTAAGAGTTGGTTCCTATACTGATTTAAGAGGAGCCATAGTACAATTATCCTAATTAAAGGAGTGAGTTAAACCCCTTAACCTTGAAAAGTAGTGAGTAAAGCTCTTTGCTAAGGAGGTAATTATGAGAGGTAAGTGTCTGTACAACACTTTACCTAAGACAAAGCAGTGAGTTAAGCCATTTGTCAAGTAACATGAGGAATATGATCAACCTTGTGCAAGTGTAGTAAAGTGAGTTAAACTTACTAACACGAGCCTTAGGATGAGTTAACTCCTAAGTTAGGTAATGAGGCGAGTTAAGCAATTTGCCAAGTTTAGTTGATGTTACATAGTTGTATGGGTGATTATGTAATATCGAGATTAGATTATATTTCTATACATTATACAGTTGTATGGGTGATTGTATAATGTTGCTATCAATTATGTGTATGTGAAATTTGTATTAGTGAATTCCATGCGATACATGTATATTATTTAGAATTTTTATGTTCTCACCTATTTCTATGTTTCTATGGTAAAAGCAAGTTCAGACCCTAGTAAGGGGGCAACACAACTGAAGAAGGACCAACAAGACTAGATTAGATTTTAGTTTTTGTTGTTTGATCAACTCGTGTATAATGCACTTTGAGTTTGTAGTTTACTAGTTGTTTTGTCATTGTATATATGACATTTTGCCCTTCGAGGGTTCTGATGTATATATTTATGACCTACTTTATCATGGCTCTCCATATTTAATTCTTTAATTATATGGGATTAGAATAATAGTAATAGTAGCAGTAACATGATTAATGCTAAATATCTTTATATAGGTAGTTATATCGAGATATTTGCATTCGGGTGTTACACACAAGGTTCAAAAACACATTGTAACTCTTATACAATTTTTAATTCACTCCCACATGGATTAATGAATCATTCATCAACCTTAAAAACCTAAATTTCCACTCTTAGCTTAAGTGGAAACAAAAGTGTTTAAAGGATGAAAATTCATCACCAAGCATCACACAAACCAAAAACAAGTCATTCTCAAGTTCTACAACAAGATTCAAACCAAGAACACAAAAACCACACCCAAAGCACATTTCTTCATTAAGCCAACTCATGAAATAAGATGGAGAAAATAGAAGGAAAGTGTTAAAATCAAGTTCCCCCTACCTCTATTGTCTAGAAATAAAAGAACTTAGAAGCTCCTCTCCACCTCTATCTGTTGGTGTATGCCCTAGAGACTAATTAATTTTGACCGTATTTACATACATTGCATTATGCCATTTATTTAATACATAAAGCATTTCATTTATTGTGTTGTTTATTATAAACATGATAAAGTCCTTAGAATAGCAAGTTTAATGCCATAGGACATCAAGTGGATGACTTAATCATGAGATCCTGTTGGAATTAGAACACTATTTTTAAATGTCCCTAGTCAAGTATTATTGTTAATTAGGATAACAATAATGCATTGAGACTAGTATGTGTGTAGACTGATGGTCATGTCTCACGGGTTATGGATATGAGATATCAAGTCTTCACATGGATACATATTAGAGTAATGATGTATTGGACTGACCTACCATGAGAATGCTATGTAACACCCCTCGATTTAGTATCCACGGCACAATCGCCATTATACCATGGACACTAAATTTTTGGCGTGCTACAATTCAAATAACAAGTTTCCAAATTTAATCATTGTGCATATAAAGAAAATATGAGCCACGAATAAATAGATACACATGCTATCATTTAAAAATATAATTCAACAAGATATACTCAAAATACAGCACATAAGGCTGGATAATTACCTTAAAACATACATGGCGTGGCGCATTGCTCATACCGCTCAAAACAAAATACACCAAGTTGTACTTCAAAATGCAGTTATACTCAAAAGAACCTATATAGAGGTAATGCAAAAGAAACATAACTACCCATAACGACGCCCACGACTAAGGAGTTGGGCACTCCATCAGATCCACCTCGGGATCCTTGTTGGGAATTGCGGTTACATCACGCAGCGGAAAAATTAGGATTCCCACTGAGGATCCATGTGAAAAGTCATAATCCGAGTTTTTAATATTATTTACCTCTTGAAACGTGATCAAAAGGAAAGACGTGTGACGAGCGCCGAACTCAATCAAAATAAAACTGAGTTGTACCTATGGCTTGTAGCATAGGAATTAACACTGGATCGTCTCTCAAGAATCTTAGTTTGTAAATTACTCAGATCAAGCCAAAATTGGGAAAGGGGGATTTGAGTTACAGAATATGTAATAGTAGAATTAAGGAAAGAACAATCAATTAAAAAGCGTAATCAATCCAGAAATCTATCTGAAATTTAGTGGATTCTATTATAGATCACTAATCAAACATTTGGATTGCATTTGAATGATTAACTTGGATTTAACCGAGATCTCAGCATTAAATCCTGAATTCTCACTAGACAATCATCTAGAATTCAATTAACAATTGATTCACAAATTCACAATCGCATAATTCATGTTTCTATGTTAATTTCAACACCCGAATTCAATCAACCTAAGCACTAATCAGCATTTAACTTCTGATTCCATGATTAAACTAGATTCATCAACCTAAATTTAATCACAATTCTGAAAACCAAATCAAGAACCAATCAGATCAAGATCAAGATAAAAAGAAGGGGAAGAAGAAGAATCCAAATACAATCACAAAAATGAAATTAGAGCAAGATCTCAAGAATCCAAACCAAAATTTCTTCAAGAATTCTAAATTGATTACAAAGTGTTTAGCCCTCCATCCGAAGAGGAAAACCCCTAAACAAAAATCTAGAGAGAAGGGAGAGGAGAGAAGAAAGAAGAGAATTCTAGAGAGAGGGGAGAAAAGTGTAGAATGAAAACTGATTTTCGGACTCTCCCCTCTCCTACTATAAACTGCCCCCTAAATTGGCCTCTAATGCCTCCTTGTACTTCCCAAACACAGCTGGGCCTTCTAGGAATGTAATGGCCTAAGTTTCATCTGAATTGGACTTGAATTGACTAAGTTATGCTCACTTTAGTGTCATATGCTCCTCAAACCCGAGTCTGAACTTCCAGGCCCAATTAGGCCCACTAGACATCTGATTGAGACTTTGAGCTCTTCATCAAAGTTGTAGATCTTCGTCTTAGCTTTCCTACAAGGTAAAATTCATAATTTTTAGATGCCTAGAACTCAAGTTATGGCTGGAATATAGAAACAACATCAAAACTCAACAATGCTGAAAAAATTCAATTAAGCCCAAATTTAAGCCTAACTTTTAAAACATGTCCAAGGTCAAACAATTAAGTACATGAAAAGTGTAAAACACTAAAAATGAGGGCTTATTAATGTGTAAAATATGTGATTATCAACGTGAATCACTAACACCGTAATAGAAATGATGTCTCTGCGGTATCCGCACGAACAAACTCACGAACGTCTAACGTCTACAAAGAGGAGCCTCACATCTCTCACACAGTGCTAGCTACGAAGAGAATAGAAGAAACCTGTCGCTCTCTCACTCCCTTTTCTATAGGTACAGCTAGGGTTCTGAAATTGTGTCTCTTAGTAGCCCCCTTAGTAGTACTATTTATAATAGTGACTGCCTTAAGTGAATGTGAGCAGCAGCAAGGTAAGCTGTGCAACCCTAGACTCATCTGTTATGAGTCTGGCCTATATTTGAATCCGAGTCCAACTTAGATCCATTTTTCCAATTTTAGTCTGCTCTATGTGTGTGACCCTGCAGGTTCTCATTATGTTGGCAATAATATTAAAATCCCATTTTAATATTACAAGCAGTGAGCAGTATCAAGCAACACATTGCTGCTACCCAAGTAATAAGAATGTCAGTGATTTGACATAACCTTTCTGTGACCAATATTCCGTGTCGTTTATCCCTTTGTCAAGATATCTAGATTGAACACAAGGCATGGAATGCGTCACCCTTGTATAGTCCAATCATTCATTTCTTGATACTCGAGTAGACTTTGTAACAACAAATGAAATCAATATCTCATATTGACTCATTTAAGCATGGCCATGCATTTCGCAGTCTCACTCAATCAGGGGGCCCGAAGATATCGCTCCTGTTATGTTGAAGTGACAAATCCCATCTAGGTCACTCACATCCCTCTGCATGATTTGCAGTATGTCCAATAACTAACTTTATAATTACCTTGTTACAGATGACGTTTGATGGTATTAAAACACACAACTCCTCATGTAGGAATCGTAGTGATTTCAGGTCAAAGGACCATAGACACCATTGTCACTATGAGAATCGCTTATGACACTCACATAACGATCCATGTAGTATTCTCATGGTGGGTCAGTCCAATACATCATTACTCTAATATGTACCCATGTGAAGACTTGATATCTCATATCCATAACCCGTGAGATGTGGTCATCAGTCTATGCACATACTTCTCTCAATGTATTATTGTTGTCCTAATTAACAATAATACTTGACTAGGGACATTTAAGAATAGTGTTATAACCAAAAGGATCTCATGATCAAGTCATCCACTCAATAACCTATGGCATCAAACTTACTATTCTAAGGACTTTATTATGTTTATCAAAAAAGAACATAATAAATGAAATGTCTCATATATTAAAATAAGCATAATAGAATGTATGTAAATACAATCAAATGTATCAGCCTCTAGGGCATACACCAACAATCCTCTCCCAGTTCATTTGAAGACACAAGGACAGGATAGAGTGCGGTCTCATGGGAAGGTACCCTAGCAGCTGATGCCATAGAATCCTCATCCTCTCTAGGGGTGTGAAGCGGATCACCCCATAGCTCCCGAATGGGCAAGGTAAACTCCAGATGCACTGATATAGTGAGAGTCAAGATACGATCTCCATCGCGGGTCTTCCTTATGGTCAAGATCAGATCCCCAACATGTCGTATACGCTCACCGGCCCAGTCGACTCACCAGCATTGACACCCCCGGTGAACACCATCCTGACGAAACCAATAGAACCCCTTCTTGCCGCCATCACCGAACGTAGGAGATCAAACCAAGTAAAATCTAGGAGATTCAATCTCGTCTCCTTTATAGTCTTTAATCAAAATCACATAGAACAAGAATAGTACAAACAAGAGGTGAGATATCCTACATCATTACCAATATGGCAGCGAAGGAAAATAACACGAATGATGAAGTCATTCCATACATACAGATATTGTAGATATATTCAAGTTATCAATTTCATAGATATCATCAGAGAGCATATCCCACAATAATATAAATATTAATAGCACTATAACAATAGATATCCACCATAGATATATAAATAATAGTTATGCCACCACAATATGTATGTTGACCATGCCATGACAATATGTGAACTGACCATGTGTATGCATAATGCGTATGCTGACCATCTTTGTGCACAATGTACTCAATTCCTACTCTATGGATCTAAACACAAAATCAAAGATGAGCGTTCCAGAAGATCTATCCCCCCTCAAAAGACAGTCTACGCCAGACCATGAGTAGCAATAGTGTTTGTCAGGTCCTCGTCGTGCATTGCAACAGATCACCACGGCCAAGGGTATACAATGTGACAAATAGGTCACTAAGTGGATCACCACACACGGACGCCCCCTGAGATCCATCATAGATTGGACTATCCTGTAAGTTCTCGCTCACTCCTTAGGCATAAAACATCACAACAGCCATAACTGTATGATGCTCAAATGCATATTCAATGATATCAAACTACCATTGTACCATTCCCAATGGCATTAAAGCAACCGTCTATACGATTGTTCCATACCATTTGTATCCATGACACTATATAACCATCCATACAACTACATAATATCACTCATATCTAGGTTTCTTATGATAACCAGTCCTATCTGACTCGATCGTCTATCTGATGTTTCTGGTTATAAAAGCAAACCACATCTGACTCGATCATCTACCTGATGTTTCTGGGTTCGATACTTCATTTCCAAAAGCACAATGCCAAATGCATGCTATCACAGAGGATTTCAATCATGTATTTCATAACCATAAGTCATATTAAAATAAACGTTGAATCTTCAAAATTAGTATAAGAATATCACCTCAACTTCAACACTTTTCCTATTGAGCTTCACTAGGGAATATATCCTCCTATCTTTCACCGAATCCATTTTACTCTAATTCAAAAAGTTCTTCTCTTTGTCCTTAATAAAATTCAACTAAAATAAGTATTTTATATTTCTCAAATCCTCCTTTACACTCCTAATTCTTGTTTCTCTAATTCAATTAGTCCTTCTCTTCATTCTTAATAAAACTTATTTAATTAAAATCTTATGATTCTCAAAGTCTCACTTACACTCATTTTCCTTTAAAGGTCAAGATCTACTCATAGTTTTATGGTAAAATTTCATTTTCTTTATTTTTCCATCTTATGAATCTCTAATTGAATGTCTAATCACTTAAGTATTCAAAGTTCCATTTTAATACAAAATTTCCTCTTAGTTACCCTAAATAGACGTGAACCCTAATTTCATGGAATTCAAAATTCATCTTCTTAATCCGTCATTTTGATTCCTCAATCAATCTATTTTTCGCTGAAACTTTTAAGTTCTAATTCATCCTAATTTTAATCACAAGTTTTCCTAATTTGCCTCCTCTTGGCCGAGACACTCAACCATGGTCTCTAGACCTAAGATTTCCATCAACTCATCAATTAGTTGCTTAAGTTCCATTTTAACACAAGGTTTGGTTCTTGATTCATCATTTAAGGCCACAAGGCCGTGAGCTCCCATTCAACATAGGCAAGGATTCCTTATCTTTCACACTTGATTTCAAGCACACAAAATATCACAATTTATCCATGCAACATAATAAAACAACATCAAGTAACAACATCATACAAGCACATAATTACAAATTATCAAAAATCAAGCAATTAAGAAGAGAAATCTACACATGAATCCTCCAATTTCAACACACAAATTCATCCCTCACCACCATGGGTGATTGATGAGGATAATCTCCCTCTTACCAAGAAAATAACAAGAAAAGCAAGCTCCTTTTTCCTTTTGAAATTCATCCTCTACCACCATCAAAGACCCTAGGACATCAAAATTTCACAATCAATAAACCAAATCATAAAAGAGGAGTTCTTGGTCACAAAGATGACCAAGAATCACGAAAATGGTGAGAGAAAATTGGAGAATTCATAACTTTACCTTAAAACTCCAAATCTTAGGGCTTTATGGAAGATGATGAAAATGATGGATTCGAGAGATGGTCACAAAAGAGAAAGTGTTCTAAATGATGAGAAGATATAAGAAACAAGGTTGGTTGAGCAAGGAAATGTGGGTGGCCAAAAATGGTGTCTTGGCCGTGGAAGAGAAGAGAAAATAGAGAGGAAAGTTGAGTTCTTTATAGGTGATTTTCAATAAGAGAAGAAAAGCTTCAAGGGAGAAAGGGATTCAAGCAAGATGGTTGCTTGAAATCAAGCAACAATGGAGGAGGAAGGATGTGGTGCTACTGTGGGAAGAAGAAGAGAGAAGGAGGAGAAAAGGTTGAGAGAAAAATGAGAGAAGAGAAGTGTAGAGAGAGAAAGTGATAGTAAAGTGTTTTAGGATTTTTGAAAAGTGAAAGGATGGATGGCATAAGTGGAAATGTGACAAAATTTAGTCACATTTCCCCCTCATTGCCGTGGCCACATGGGAGAGAAGGGAGGGAAATCAAAGCTTCCTTGAGAAGCTTTGTGCAAAGCTTCCTTGAGAAGCTTTATTAGCTTTTTGCAAAAGTCAACTTGATTAAACATAAAGTAGATTTCTAGATAAGGTGATAAGGATTTTTACTACAAGCTATTACCCAATGGACAATTGTTACAATTCACAAAGCCAATATTTATTGTCTAATGAATAATAAAGCATATTAAAAAAATTTTATTCAACAGAGCGTACCACGATTTTATTTATCAGATAAAATCTCAAAAAATATAAACCTCGTAAATTATGCCCCGACCTCAGGTTTAGTAAGATCCCCCATCGACGTTTCTAAAGTTCAAGGTTTACCAGTCTCAGGAAAAATATTTTATTTTCCCGACTCCGCTCAATGCGTACACAAATCGAGAAATATATTAAAATAATCAACAGTTCCGAAAAAATCCAGAAAAATTTACAAAAATCACAAATATTATAAAATGACTATTTATCATAAAATAAATAATTTTCAGAGTGTTACACCAGCTGCGCTCAATGCGCACGCAAAAATGATAAATATATTAAAATATTCAACATTTCTAGAAAAACCTACAAAAATTCACAAAAATCACAAATATTATAAAATGACTATTTATCATGAAACAAACAATTTTTGAAGTGTTACAACTCTCCTCTTCTAAAAAGAAATTTCATCCTCAAAATTTTCATATCTTAGAACAAACGCGGCTTTTGTTCTTTCAGTTCATCTTCTAGTTCCCTTGCTGCATCTCCAGTCGCATCAATCTAGATTACCGGTGCTAAGGCCACTTCTTTCCATTGAGTATCTCATATTACTGGGCAAGAAGTGTGCTGGCCTCATAAGCCGATCAACAACTACCCATGTAGAATTTCACCCTTTTCAAGTCTTTAATAATCCAACAATAAAACCCATAAACAATCGCACATCTCTGAATTTGTTCTATCAATTTATCTCCCTTGTTCACCATAGTAGAAAAACTAAGTACGTTTTCTTCTTAAGGTATCCACTACGACATTCGCCTCTTTCAGGATGATACCAAAATTGAAAATTGAAATCTTTCAAAAATTCTGACCATCGTCTCTGCCGTATAATTAACTCATTTCGATCGGACAAATACTTTGGACTCTTGTGATCACTACGGACATTGAAAGTTGCTCCTTGTAGAATTACCTCCAGATCTTCAATGTAACTACAAATGCAAACTCCGAGTTTGTGTAAGGTAGTTCTTCTCATATACTTCTGATTGCCTTGAAGAACACGCTACTACCTTCCTATTCTGCACAAGCACGCATCCTAAACCTTGATGTGAAACACCACAAATTCATTGGGATTGCGAAGTAGTCAGTCGTCTCTTTAACTCTTGAAAACCTTCTTCATATGCCTTGGTCCATAGAAAAGCTTGATTCTTTCTCGTAGGCAGAGTGAGAGGTCCTGCTATCTTGGAAAATCCTTTGATGAATCGTCAATAATAATCGGTTAATCCCACGGAGCTACGAACCCGTGTTACGGTCTTCGGTCTTTCCCATTGTAAAACTATTTTGACTTTTGACGGACTCTCAGAAATTCCTTCCTTTGAATTTACGTCCCCAAAAATTGAACTTCCTCCAACCAACTCGCATCTTGACAGCTTGGCGTACAACATTTTCTTCTCTAGGATCTGGAGAACCATATCGAGATGTTTAGCATGTTCCTCCTGATTTTTAGAATAGATCAAAATATCATCAATTAAGACAATGACAGATTTGTCTAGATAAGGACAAAAGATCTGATTCATGAAATCCATGAATACAGAAAGAGCATTTGTTACTACGAACGGCATCACAAAACACTCATAATGCCCATAGCGCATTCGAAGGGTCGTTTTGAAAACATCCTCTACTTTCGCATAATTTTGATGATATTCAGAGCGTAGATTAATCTTGAAGAAAATAGCGACTCACTTCAGCTGATCCATCCAATTGTCTATCTTCTTCCTAGGATACTCATTCTTGATCGTAATCTTGTTCAACTGGCGATAGTCCACATATTGCCAAAAAGTTCCATCCTTCCCCTTAACTAACAGCACTGGAGCTTGTCATGAGAAACTCATTGGCTACAAGAGTAACATTCACATTCTCCTTACTTTTGACCTCCAAATAAGATAATAAAATGCATCATTGGGCTCCTACTCTCAATAAAACTTCAACTTGGTTGATCGTTAGAATCCAAAAATCTCAGTTTCAGGAAATACTAAGGTTTTATCAAAACTATCTAACAGGACATGATTAGAAAATAACCAATTCATTCCTAAGGTTACGTATATTGGAGAAAGAGGTAAACAGATCAATTTAACAAAAAAGATTTAATCTTTAACAAAAGTAGGACAGTTTAATCAACTGAATAGCAACCATAGGTCTAGTAATAGAAGTAGAAATAAGCAAGTTAAAGATAATGAAGACACCGGTAAATCTAACTGATCCACACAATCATATGCCATAAAGAAATGGGTTGCCCCCAGAATTATATAGTACAGTCAAGGGATCACCCCTTGTGGCACAATCTCCATTACTTAGATCTTCAGTCTGTGAAATTCTCACGCCACCCAAGGTATAAACTCTTCCTCCTGGTTGAGGTCTTGAAGCACGTACCTCACCAATGGAAGACTTCATCTTTGATTGAGTACAGTCTCTAGATACATGTCTGGGCTTTTCGCATCTGAAACAAATGACTCCCTTGAACGTACAATGCCTTGTTAAGTGGCCTTTTCCGCACTTAAAGCAGATTACCCGCTTGATCTTGCACTCTCTAGTTGAGTGGTTCTTTCCACACTTCTTACATTTTGGTAAAGATACCACGGTCGGATTGGATTTATTACCACTCGCACTTCCTTCATGCGTTTATTGCTGTTATTGCTCCCTTAGTCATCGTGAATACAGTTTCTGCTTAAACTTATTAACCTTTCTATTATTCCTCCTTTGGAACTTAGGCAATCTAGAGTTTCCCCAAAATTGACTTTCTTCTAACAAATTTTGAACCTCGATTTCCAATTTCTGCTGCTATGCGGCCCTTTGATCCTGGTGTGTTGTTACATTAGCCATTCTTTGCATTACTTCTGCTGCCGCAGTCGTATCATCATCGTCACTCCCCGCATTCACATGCTTATGTCTACCCTGTGCCATTACCTCTCTTCAAGGACAAACAACTCGAAACATAAGGAAAATCAAAAGCAATCAATTTAAACAATATTGTTTCCTTTCGGAAACCAAACACAAAGAGTCACACCACACAACAAGACAAACCTAACCACCAAACCCAAAAGACTCTAACTTAAGCTTCTTCATTCTGCCTCCAATGGTGCGATCTCTTGTAAGTCTTTAACTCCCAAGCAGCTCCTTGAACCATATTTACGCTAAATATTCTTTTCTCAAGAAAATCGATTCTCTAAAACCTCTTGGACACCTCAGTCCATAAACCTTGCAAGTCCTATTTAACTACCCTTTTTCTAACCCATTGGCTCAAACAATTCTAGAGGTAATACAACAAGGGTATAAACGCAAACAAATCCTAAACAAGTTCAGTCAAACCAGCTGAGCTTCTTACTAAAAGAACTCTTATTCCACTAATACGCCTAGGTAAAGTCACAGTTTCTTGTCCACATAGAACATTACACATTCAGTGGGCCAATACTCAATATCATGTAACTATGCAATAGTAGCTACCAACATTCAACCTATGGCAAGCCATGCCTTCCTTTCCCAAACATTTCAATCAAGAGACAAGGAAGTGCACAACATACACAGAAACTTTTAACATGTCTAAGCATAGCCAGTCCATACCCCGGCTCAACAGGATGAACTGCTCTGATACTACCTAATGTAACACCCCTCGATATAGTATCCAAGGCACAATCGTCATTATACCATAGATACTAAATTTCTGGTGTGCTACAATTCAAATAACAAGTTTCCAAATTTAATCATTGTGCATATAAAGAAAATATGAGCGACGAATGAATAGATATATATATGTTGTCATTTGAAAATATAATTCAACAAGATATACTCAAAATACAGCACATAAGGCTGGATAATTACCTTAAAACATACATGGCACGACACATTACTCATACCACTCAAAACAAAATACACCAAGTTGTACTTCAAAATGCAGTTATACTCAAAAGAACCTATATACAGGTAATGCAAAAGAAACATAACTACCCATAACGATGCCCATGACTAAGGAGTTGGGCACTCCATCAGATACACCTCGGGATGCTCCCCTAGTTCATCTGAAGACACAAGGACGGGACAGAGTACGGTCTCACGGGAAGGTGCCCTAATAGCTGATGCTATAGAATCATCATCCTCTCTAGGGGTGTGAAGCGGATCACCCCATAGCTCCCGAATGGGCAAGGCAAACTCTAGATGCACTGATGTGGTAAGAGTCAGGATAGGATCTCCATTGCGGTCCTCCTCACAGTCAAGATCAGATCCCCAACATATCGTATACACTCGTCGGCCCAGTCGTCTCGCCAAGCATTGGCACTCCCAGTGAACACAATCCAGACGAAACCAATAGAACCCCTTCTTGCCGCCATCACTGAACGCAGAAGATCAAACCAAGTAAAATCTAGGAGATTCAACCTCGTCCCATTTACAGTCTTTAATCAAAATCACATAGAACAAGAATAATACAAACAAGATATGAGATATCCTACATCATTACTAACATGGAAGCGAAGGAAAATACACGAATGACGAAGTCATTCCATATATACAGATATTGTAGATATATTCAAGTTATCAATTTCATAGATATCATCAGAGAGCATATCCCACAATAATATAAATATTACCAGCACTATAACAACAGATATCCACCATAGATATATATATGATAGTTATGCCACCATAATATGTATGTTGACCATGACATGACAATATGTGAACTGACCATGTGTATACACAATGCGTATGCTGACCATCTTTGTGCACAATGTACTCAATTCCTACTCCATGGAGCTAAACACAAAATCAGAGATGGGCGTTCCAGAAGATCTGTCCCCCCTCAAAAGATAGTCTACGTCGGACTAGGAAAAGCAATAGTGTTTGTCGGGTCCTCGTCGTGCGTTGCAACAAATCACCACGGCCAGGGGTATACAATGTGACAAATAGGTCACTAAGTGGATCACCACACACGGACACCCCCTGAGATCCATCATGGATCACACTATCCTGTAAGTTCTCGTTCACTCCTTAAGCATAAAACGCCATAATAGCCATAACTGTATGATGCTCAAATGCATATTCAATGACACCAAACTACCATTGTACCATTCTCAATGGCATTAAAGTAACCGTCCATACGATTGTTCCATACCATTTATATCCATGACATTATATAACCATCCAACCGTCCATTTTCTTATGATAACCAGTCCCATCTGACTCGATCGTCTATCTGATGTTTCTATTTATAAAAGCAAACCACATCTAACTCGATCGTCTACCTGATGTTTCTAGGTCTAGTACTTCGTTTCCAAAAGCACAATGCCAAATACATGCTATCATAGAGGATTTCAATTGTGTATTTCATAACCATAAGCCATATTAAAATAAACGTTGAATCTTCAAAATTAGTATAAGAATATCACCTCAACTTCAAAAATTTTCCTATTGAGCTTCACTAGGGAATATATCCTCCTATCTTTCACCGAATCCATTTTACTCCAATTCAAAAAGTTCTTCTCTTTGTCCTAAATAAAATTCAACTAAAATAAGTATTTTATATTTCTCAAATCTTCCCTTACACTCCTAATTCTTGTTTCTCTAATTCAATTAGTCCTTCCCTTTATTCTTAATAAAACTTATTTAATTAAATGTCTTATGATTCTCAAAGTCTTACTTACACTCATTTTCTTTTGGAGGTCAAGATCTACTCATAGTTTTATGGTAAATTTTCATTTCCTTTATCTTTCCATCTTATGAATCCCTAATTGAATGTCTAATCACTTAAGTATTCAAAGTTCCATTTTAATACAAAATTTCCTCTTAGTTACCCTAAACGGACGTGAACCCTAAGTTCATGGAATTCAAAATTCATCTTCTTAATCCATCATTTTAATTCCTCAATCAATCTATTTTCCGCTTAAACTTCTAAGTTCTAATTCATCCCAATTTTAATCATAAGTTTTCATAATTTGCCTTTTCTTGGCCGAGACACTCAACCATGGTCTCTAGAATTGATTTCAATCAACTCATCAATTAGTTGCTTAAGTTCCATTTTAACACAAGGTTTGGTTCTTGGTTCATCATTTAAGGCCACAAGGCCGTGAGCTCCCCTTCAACGTAGGCAAGGATTCCTTATCTTTCACACTTGATTTCAAGCACACAAAATATCACAATTTATCCATGCAACATAATAAAACAACATCAAGTAACAACATCATACAAGCACATAATTACAAATTATCAAAAATCAAGCAATCAAGAGGAGAAGTCCACACATGAATCCTCCAATTTCAACACACAAATTCATCCCTCACCACCATGGGTGGTTGATGAGGATGATCTCCCTCTTACCAAGAGAATAACAAGAAAAGCAAACTCCTTTTTCCTTTTGAAATTCGTCCTCCACCACCATCAAAGACCCTAGGACATCAAAATTTCACAATCAATAAACCAAATCATAAAAGAGGAGTTCTTGGTCACAAAGATGACCAAGAATCACAAAAATAGTGAGAGAAAAATGGAAAAGTCATAACTTTATTTTAAAACTCCAAATCTTAGGGCTTTATGGAAGAAGATGAAAATGGTGGATTCAAGAAATAGACACAAAAGAGAAAGTGTTCTAAATGATGAGAATATGTTAGAAACAAGGTTGGTTGAGCAAGAAAATGTGGGTGGCCAAAAATGGTGTCGTGGTTGTGGAAGAAAAGAGAAAATGGAGAGGAAAGTTGAGTTCTTTGTAGGTGATTTTCAACAAGAGAAGAAAAGTTTCAAGGGAGAAAGGGATTCAAGCAAGATGGTTGCTTGAAATCAAGCAACAATGGAGGATGAAGGATGTGGTGCTGCCGTGGGAAGAAGAAGAGAGAAGGAGGAGAAAAGGTTGAGAGAAAAATGAGAGAAGAGAAGTGTAGAGAGAGAAAGTGATAGTAAAGTGTTTTAGGATTTTTGAAAAGTGAAAGGATGGATGGCATAAGTGGAAATGTGACAAAATTTAGTCACATTTCCCCCTCATTACCGTGGCCACATGGGAAAGAAGGGAGGGAAATCAAAGCTTCCTTGAGAAGCTTTGTGCAAAATCAACTTGATTGGACATAAAGTAGATTTCTAGATAAGGTGGTAAGGATTTTTACTACAAGCTATTCCCCACTGAATAATTGTTATAGTTCACAAAGTCAGTATTTATTGTCCAATGGATAATAGAGCGTATTGTAAAATTTTTATTTAACAGAACGTACCGCGATTTTATTTATCAGATAAAATCTTAAAAAACGTAAACCTCCTAAACTGTGCCTGACCTCGGGTTTAGTAAGATACTCCATCGATGTTTCCATAGTTCAAGGTTTACCAGTCTCGAGAAAAATATTTTATTTTCCCGACTCCGCTCAGTGCGCATGCAAATCGAGAAATATATTAAAATAATCAACAGTTTCAAAAAAATATAAAAAAATTCACAAAAATCACAAATATTATAAAATGACTATTTATCATAAAATAAATAATTTTTAGAGTATTACACCGGCTGCGCTCAGCGCGCATGCAAAATAAGGAATATATTAAAATATTCAACGTTTCCGGAAAAATCTACAAAAATTCACAAAAATCACAAATATTATAAAATGACTATTTATCATAAAACAAACAATTTTTGGGGTGTTACATGCTACGTGGATCATTGCGTGAGTGTTATAAGTGATTTACAAAGTGACAATGGTATATGTGGTCCTTCGACCTGAAATCGCTACGATTCCTACATGAAGAGTTGTATGTTTTAATACCATCAAACATCATCTGTAACAAAGTGATTATAAAGTTAGTTATTGGACATACCGCGAATCTTGCAAAGGGATGTGAGTGACCTAGATGGGATTTGTCCCTTCTACATAACAGGAGCAATGTCTTCGGGTCCCCTAATTTAGTGAGACTGCGAAATGCATGGTCATGCTAAAATGAGTTAGTATGAGATATTGATCTCATTTGTTTTTACTAAGTCTACTTGAGTATCAGGAAACGAAAGATTGAACAATACAAGGGTAACATATTCCATGCCTTGTGTTCAATCTAGATATCTGGACAAAATGACTAAAATATATGGAAACATTGGTCATAGAAAGGTTATGTCAAATCACTGACATTCTCATTACTTGGGTAGCAGTGATGTGTTGCTAGATACCGTTCACTGCTTGTAATATTAAAATAGGATTTTAATATTACTGTCAACGTCATAAGAACCTGCAGGGTCACACACTTAGAACAGATTAAGTTAGAGCAATTAGAATCCAAGTTGGACTAGGGCTCTATCGTAGGCCAGACTCATAACAGATGAGTCCAAGGTTGCACTACTAAACCTACTACTACTCTCACTCGCATATGGTAGCCACTATTATAAATAGTACTGCTCAGAAGTTGTCAAGGACATCAGATGTAAACCCTAGTTGCACCCTAACAGAAACAGTGAGTGAGAGAGTGACAGGTTCCTCTTCTCTTCGCAGCTAGCACTATGCAGGAGACGTGATACTCCAAGATCACAGACGTTGGATATTTGTGATTCTGTTCGTGTGGACAATGTAAAGGCACCATCATTACTTCGATGCTTGTGATTTGTTTGATTTTTTTCATTTGTCTTGAAGAGGTAAACTCTAAAATCACGTTTCATGGCTCTTATTTTTGTTGGTGTATGCCCTAGAGGCTAATACATTTTCTGTATTTACATATATTCTATTATGCTATTTTATATATGAAGCATTTCATTTATTGTGTTCTTTTTTTGATAAACATAATAAAGTCCTTAGAATAGTAAGTTTGATGCCATAGGACATCAAGTGGATGACTTGATCGTGAGATCCTTTTGGTTACAACACTATTCTTAAATGTCCCTAGTCAAGTATTATTATTAATTAGGACAACAATAATGCATTGAGACTAGTATGTGCGTAGACTGATGACCACATCTCACGGGTCATGGATATGAGATATCAAGTCTACACATGGATACATATTAGAGTAATGATGTATTGGACAGACCCGCCATGAGAACGCTACGTGGATCGTTACGTGAGTGTCATAAGCGATTCTCATAGTGATAATGGTGTATGTGGTTCTTTGACCCGAAATCACTACGATTCCTACATGAGGAGTTGTGTGTTTTAATGCCATCAAACGTCATCTCAGTAACAAGGTGATTATAAAGTTGGTTATTGGACATACCGCAAATCATGCGAGGGATGTGAGTGACCTAGATGGAATTTGTCACTCCTACATAACAGGGAGCGATATCTTCGGGCCCCCCGATTGAGTGAGACTATGAAAATGCATGGCCATGCTCAAATGAGTCAATATGAGATATTGATCTCATTTATTGTTACAAAGTCTACTCGAGTATCAGGAAACGAATGATTGGACTATACAAGGGTGACGCATTCCATGCCTTGTGTTCAATCTAGATATCTTGACAAAGGGACTAAACTACACGGAAACATTGATCATGGATAGGTTATGTCAAATCACTGACATTCTCATTACTTGGGTAGCAGTGATGTGTTGCTAGATACCGCTCACTGTTTGTAATATTAAAATGAGATTTTAATATTACTACCAACGTCATGAGAACCTGCAGGGTCGCACACTTAGAATAGACTAAATTGGAGCAATAAGGATCCAAGTTGGACTCGGATTCAATTGTGGGCCTAACTCATGACAGATGGGTTTTAGGGTTGCACAGCTTACCTTGCTACTGCTCACACTCACTTAAGGCAGCCACTATTATAAATAGTACTGTTAAGGGGGCTGCTATAGATGTTACATCATAACCCTAGCCGCACCTAAGAAAGTGAGTGAGAGACAGTGAAAGGTTCTTCTCTTCTATTCGCACTAGCACCGCGAAACAGAGGCGTGACTCCTTTTGCAAGTCCGTCGTGTGGATACCGCAGAAAACATCGTCGCTATTACGGTGTTGGTGATTCACCTCGCTTGTGTTTATCACGCTTCAAGAGGTAAATTTTAAAAACTCGGATTATGGACTTTTCGCATGGATCCTGTGTGGGAATCCTATTATTTCGCTGTGAGATATTTTGATCCGCAATTCCCAACAATTTTTGCATGGATTTTTAGTGGAAATCCTTTTTCTGCTATGCTTTTGTTCACGGATTTCCCAACACTATCTTCTTCCTCCTCTTTGGTTGTTGCTCCCCCTCCTCTAGCTCCTTTCTTTTCTTTTCCTTTACTTTTCCCCATGGTAACCGTGAGAAGTGATGTGAAAAGAGAAAAGTATCTCATTTTGAAGGCATAAAAGTCAAGGGCAAAAACAAAGAGGGAACCGTGGGATACTTGGTCACTTAAGTGACTTAATTGTAACTTCTGATCTGCTAAGAACACCTAGATTTCACCAAATCAAGTTTCTTAACTTCCAACAAGTTTAAAATAAATCTTAATATTCATAAAAAAAATTGTTTCACCATTTCCATATTTTTTCATATCTGCTACTAGTTAAATTGGCATTAAAACACACACTCAGTATACTTAAAAATACTGAACTAACTTCATTAACCTCAAATTTTAACTACATCATCGTCCACACATTTGTGACCTAGAAACAAATTATCTATATTTATTTCTACTAACTAAGCAGTTTAATCCAGTTTCAGAGCTAATAACAACTATTTTTCACACATAATGCTATAGCAAAGTGACTAAACGTGCTCAGAAGGCCATAAAATTTAACAGACATGTTAAGCAATTATTAGGCAACCTTTGTAACCATATACAAATCTAATGTGTTCCCGAGGGTGTTACACAATGTCATCTACTTATATTTGCACTATTAATAACATATTCTTAAGATGTTTTCTAAACAAGGTAGTGCCCACTTTTCCTCTTGTAAAACCATTTTCCAAACAAAAAATTGTTCAATCTCTTATAACAAGCTCTTGGAGCTTGGTTTAGGCTATAAAGGGTATTGGAGAGATTATAAACATATTTTGGATGTTCAACATCCTCAAAACCAAGGGGTTGATGAACATACACTTCCTTATTTATGAAGTCATTCGAGAATGCACTCTTAACATCCATTTGAAGCAGTTTAAAGCCTTTAAATGTAGCATATGTAAGGAGAATATACCTCTAACCTAGGTATAGGGGCAAAGGTTTCATCATAGTCTATATCTTCTTATTGGTTATAACCTTGAGCAACTAGCTTTGCCTTGTTCCTTACCACATTTCCATCTTCATCCATCTTGTTCTTAAAAACTCATTTTGTGCTAATCAGAGAGTGATCTTTAAGTGTAGGCACTAAAGACCACACTCTGTTCCTTTTCAATGATTGAGCTCATCTTGCATTGCCTCAATCCATGATTATACTTGGAGAGCTTCCTCAGTGGTTTTTGGCTCAATCTAAGAGAGTAGAGTAAGTTGTCTTGAGTGCTCAAGTCTCCTAAAGGTTAATTTAATCTTGACACTAGTAGATGTTTCTCCAATGATCAGCTCATTTGGATAAGAAGGATGAAGCTTCCAATCTTTAGGGCGCTGAGAAGGTTAGTGAGAAGGTTAGTGAGAAGGTTCGTGAGAGGGTTCATGAACACTCTCAACTTCTGACACAACTCTCTCATTAGCAGGCTTGACTTCCATGATATGATCATTCTTACCACTTAAGCTTGTCCCATCTTACTTGTTGTCATTTTTACCATTGTTCTCATTAAGAGACAGCTTCTCAAACTCATCATCAAGGTCTGCATGCCTATTTTTCTCATTGAAAGAGTTAGTTTCACTAAATACAATATGTATGTTTTCCTCAATAACTTGTGTTATCAAGTTATATACTCTATATACTTTAGATGTTAAGGAGTATCCAAGAAATATGCATTTATCAGACTTTGAATCAAACTTTCCTAACTAATCTTTGGTGTTTAACACAAAGCATTCATATCCAGAAGCATGAAAGCATGAGGTATTGGGTTTCCTTCCTTTCCACAATTCATATGGTGTTATCTTTAGTATTGGCCTTGTGGAAATTCTGTTTAAAGTATAGCAAGAGGTGCTGACTACCTCAGCCCAAAAATATTTTAGCAAATTAGTGTCACATAAGAGAGTTCTTGTCGTCTCTTACAAAGTTATATTTTTCCTTTCCACAACTCCATTTTATTGTGGAGTCCATGGACAATAAAAATTATGAATTATACTATTTTTCATCACAAAAAGTTTTAAAGAAAACATTCTTAAACTCTCCTCCACTATCACTTCTTATGGAAGTTATGCAAAAATCTTTTTTTATTTTGAACTTGCTTACAAAAGGCTTTAAAGGCCTCAAAAGAATTATCATTGCTTCTAAGGAAGAGTACCCATGTATATCTTAAGAAATCATCAACTATAACAAAGCCATATCACTTTCCACCTAAGCTAGCAATCTTAGTAGGTCTAAAGAGCTCAATATGAAGAAGTTCTAAAGGTCTATGTGTTGTGACAACATTCTTTGGTTGAAAACTTGTCTTTGTTTGCTTGCCTCTTTGGCATGCTTCACATATCATATCCTTTTCAAATTTAATTTTAGGCAAGCCTCTCACAAGGTCATGTTTTAGCAACTTTGAGATGTTATTCATGTTTACATGACTAACTCTTTTGTTCCACAACCACTTATCAGAACTCATACACACGAGACATTCAATATTTTAATCACTAAGGTCCTGTAACATGATGCGATAGACATTCTTGTCTCAGTTTCCTAAAAAGAGGACTTTGCCATTATTGGCTTCTCTAACTATGCATTTTGTTAGTTCAAACATTACTTCATAGCCATTATCATAGAACTGACTTATGCTAAGAAGATTGTGTTCCAGCAATAAAGTTCTTCTTTCCAACTTTACCTATTCCTCTTATTTTTGTCTTGCTATTGTCTCCAAATGCGACTTCCCCTCCATTTTTGTCCTTAAGAGTGAGTAATTTGCTTTTGTCCCCAATTATATGCCTTGAACATCCACTGTCCTGGTACCATTTGTTCTTTTTTCTTTTTGTGATTAGGTAAACCTACATGAGAAAGTATCATGCCTTGAGGCACCCAAACTTTCTTAGGTCCTTTTATGTTAGATGGTTGGACCTTTTGTGATTTGTTTTTGTGGTAGCACTTTGAGACTTTATGTCTAGCCATGCTATAATAAAAACACATTGCTTTAGTCTACTTAGCAGCCACAAAAAGGTTTTTATATAGCTTTTGTTTTGCCCCTCTCTTGTATCCTAGTCTAGCTTTGTCAAAGACACATTGTTGGCTTCCAAGAAGCCTCTCAAGATTTTTGGTACCATTGACAAACTTGGCTAGGTCATTGATCAGCATTTCTACATTCCTTTTCAATAACACAATCTCTTTTGACACTTGAGAGAGTTGTTGAGAAGGTTGATGAGAAAGTTCAAACTTCTTAGACTGTGTTGCCAATTCTATATTCAATTTTAATAAGGATCCAATCTTCTTGCTTAAAGCTTCATTGTCTCTCTATAATAAATCATTTTCTTTTTACAACTCAACCATTTTGGCTTTAAGGATAATGCAGTTTTGAGCCAAGAAGTTTGAATCAGAAAAATGGTTATCAAAAGTTTTTTTGAGATCATCATAAGAGGGTTAAGAGAGTTCAGTATCTGATGCCTCATCATCACTTTCCTGATTTTTGGTAACTAAGCATAGATTTTCAACTTCCTCTTTATCTCCCTCACTTGATAAGTCATCGAGATCATCTTATGTTGTCATCATTCCCTTCATCTTCTTTGAAGACTTCTTAGGTCCTTTCTTCAAAAGTGGGCATTCAGATTTAAAGCGACCAAGTTTCTTACATTTATAGCACACTATCTTATTTCTATTGTTGCTTCTAGATTCTCATTTTAATGTTCTTTTCTAGATTGGAAGCCTCTTCCTCTTCTTCCTTTCTTTCTTCAAATCTTTTGTATCCTTCTGGATATGAAAGAAAACTCATCTTTATCAAACTCATCATCTTCATCATCTTCACTCTCCTCTTCTGATTCTGTTCTAGAGTTGAGAGAGCTTTGATAGGGATGGTGAGAAAGTTATTTGACTTCCTGATCTGCTATGAACACTTAGATTTAGCTAAATCAAGTTTTTTGACTTCCAACAACTTTAAAATAAATACTAAGATTCATTAAAAATGTTGTTTTACTATTATCATAATTTTTTATATCTGCTACTAGTCAATCCGACATTAAATGCACAACCAATATGCCAAAAAATATCAAACTAACTTCGATTATTTTTAAATTTTAACTACATCCTCTTACACCTATTTGTGACTTAGAAACAAATTCTCTAGATTCATTTCCCTTAAATTAGATATTTATGCTATTATCTGAGTCATTGTAAGCTACTTTTCACACTCTATGTTGCAACAAAGTGCCTAAACTAACTCAGTTCGTCATAAAAATTAACAAACATGTCAAGCAAGTGTTATGCTACCTTTGTAGCTATAAACTAGTCTAACATGCTAAAAAGATAATGTTATATTTCTCCCTTCCTTTTTAAATTTTTGTCCCCAAAATTGTTTACCTCATATAAACAACTCTAGGTAACCTAGTTGCATGCAGGACTCTAACTCCTATGTAGCCTCAGTTCCTGTTTCACCCCATAAAACCTTCACCAGAGGAATCTTTTTACCTCTGAGCTCTTTGACCCCTCTTTCTACAATCCTCACTGGTTGCACTACATAAGACAAATCATCCCTTAACTGTATAGATTCATTTCTTATGATGTGTGAAGGATCCAAATTGTACTTTCTGAGTTGGGATACATGAAAGATATCATGAAGGTTTGACAAAATGGGTGGAAGGGATATTTGGTAATCTACAAGTCTGACTCTTTTTAGAATTTGGTAGGTACCAATGAAATGAGGGTTTAACTTTCTAGTTCTCAATGCTCTACTAATTCCAGTTGTAGGAGTGACTCTCAAGAAAACATGTTCACCCTCTTCGAACTCTAGAGGTCTCCTCCTTCTATCAGCATAACTCTTTTTCCTACTTTGAGCTACAACCATCCTATCCCTGATGATTCTAATATGCTTTGAAGTCTGTTGTACTAATTCAAGTCCTAGAATAGCTTTCTCTCCTACCTCATACCAATATAATGGTGACCTACACTTCCTACCATAAAGTGCCTCATATGGTGTCATTCCTATGCTAGTATGATAGTTGTTATTGTAGGCAAACTCCACTAAAGACAAGAGTTTATCCCAACTACCTTATTGATCTATTACATATGCTTTAAGTATATCTTCTAGGGTTTGGATAGTTCTCTCTGACTATCCATCTATTTATTGGTGGTATGCTATGCTAAGACTTAGCTTAGTCCCAAAGGCCTTCTACAAGGCTCCCAAAAATCTAGATGTAATTCTAGAATCTCTATCTGAAACTATACTAAGAGGAATTCCAAGGAACCTAACTATCTCTTGTAAAAACATCTAAGCTAGTTTCTCTAAGGAGTAGTTCATTCTTATTGGCAAAAAGTGGGTAGATTTAGTTAGTCTATCCACTATGACCCAAATTGTATCATGTCCTAACTGAGTCCTAGGGAAACCTGTCACAAAATCCATTGTGATGTTCTCCTATTTCTATTTAGGAATTGCTAAGGATTGGAGAGGTCCTAAATGTTTTTGGTGCTCTATCGTAACTTTTTGCCACACCAAGCACCTAGACACACACTCCATTATTTCCTTCTTTATTCTTGGCCACCAAAACATCTTCCTTAAATCTTGATACATCTTAGTGTCCCCCAGATGAATGGTGTATTGACTCCTATGAGCCTCCTTTAATATCTTTCCTTTGATTGCAGAATCTCTTGGAATGTAAAGCCTATCTCTAAACTTAATTATTTCATCATTTTCCATATCAAACTCTAACTGATCCCCTAAGAAGATTTGCTCTCTTATCTCACCTAGGGTTTCATCCTCACTTTGAGCTTCTAGAATTTGAGCTCTCTGGTCACTAACTATGTCCACCCTACTCATAAAGAGACAATGTGGTGTCACAGTTACCCTAAGACTTAAGTCTTTAAACCTCTCAAGAAACTACCTTCTTTAACTATCATCCGAGACACATGTAAGGATTCCCTGCTTAGTGCAATAGCCACTACATTGGCCTTACCTAGATGATACTTAAGCTCAAAGTCATAATCCTTTAAAAACTTCATCTATCTTTTTTGTCTCATATTCAACTCCTTCTGATCAAACAAATATTTCAAAATCTTATAGTTGCTGAACACCTCAAATTGAACTCCATAAAGATAATGTCTCCAAATTTTTAAGGCAAACACTATAGCTGCTAATTCCAAATCATGGGTGGGATAATTCTCTTCGTGAGGCCTCAATTACCTCGATGCATAAGCAACTACTCGCCTATGTTGCATCAGAACACACCCTAAACCCATCTTTGAAGCATCACAAAAGCACCTCAAAGTTCTCCTATGGATCTGGCATTACCAAAATTGGGGTAGTAGTCAACCTTATCTTAAGCTCTTAGAAACTATCCTCATACTCTTGAGTCAAATAAAAGTACTACCTTTCCTAGTTAATCTAGTCAAAGGTAGTGGTAACTAAGAGAATCCACTAATGAACCTCCTGTAGTACCCAGCTAGGCCTACAAAACTCCTAATCTCAATCACAGTGGTGGGTCTCTCCCACTGCAACACTGCTTCGACTTTACTAGGGTCTACTGAAATCCCTCCTTGAGAGATCACATGCCCCAGAAACTGAACTTTTGTAAGCCAAAACTCACACTTTGATAGCTTGGCAAACAGTTTCTTTTCCCTAAGGATTCCTAAGACTGTTCTGACATGCAGCTTATGTTCTTCCATTGTCTGAGAATAAATTAAGATATCATCAATAAAAACTACTACAAATTAATCTAAGTAGGGTCTAAAAATCTTGTTCATGTAGTCCATAAATACTGCTGGTGCATTTTTCAACACAAAGGACATCACGAGGTACTCATAATGCCTATACCTAGTCCTGAAAGTAGTTTTAGGAATATCTTCATCCCTAACCCTTATCTATGATATCCCAACCTTAGATCAATCTTAGAGAACACTGCTGCTCCTCTCAACTGATCCATTAGATCCTCTATCCTAGGAAACATATATTTGTTCTTGATGGTTACCATATTTAATTGCCTATAATCTACGCACAGTCTCATGGTACCATCTTTCTTCTTCACAAGTAACACTGGTGCTCCCTAAGGAGAAACACTCGCCTAATGAATTATTTTTCTAGCAATTCCTTGATTTTCTTTTTAAGCTCTACTAGTTCTAGAGGTGTCATCCTATAGGGTGCTATAGAAATAGGTCCCGTCCTTGGTACTAAATTTATAGAAAACTCTATTTCTCTCGTGGATGGCAACTCTACTATATCTCTCGGGAATACTTCTGGGTATTCCCTCACTATTGGTATATCACCTAAGCTCTGCTCAACCTATGTGGTAAGAGAGAAAAGGAGAACATACCCTTGAGCTCCCTCCTCTAAACAATGATTCACTTGGCTTGCATTGATATACACTAACTCGGAAGGGTTAACTTTAGTAGACACATCTGACAAAATCATAAGGGTTTTATCTGTATAATTTAAAACTACATGGTTAGAGGACAACTAATCCATGTCAAGAATAACATCAATATCTACTAAAAGTAAACAGATAAGATTCACAAAGAATATCCTATCCTCTAACTTTATACAACAATCCAAACAAACTTTAGAAGCTGTAACTGCTTTGCTAGTCAGAGTGGAAATAGATAATGAAAAAGAAGATCTATCATAGATAAATCTAGCAACTTCACACAATCACAAGAAACAAAGGAGTGGGATGCTCCCGAATCATATAAAATAGTTAAAAAGTGATCATGAAATATGCATTTACCTTGAATCAGACTTGAAGACTAGGTCACCTCTTTATCGCTCAGGGTATAAACTCTTCCTGTTGCTTGCAGTTTAGGGGTGAAAATAATTTTCTGCTTCTGTGGGCAATCTCTGGACATTTGCCCCGACTATCCACATACATAACAAACTGACTGCCCGCCAAGCAAGGCCTATCTCCGTGCTATCTCCCCCACGTAGGACATTTCAGTCCCCCTGCTCCTTCTTGGACCTACTTACCCTTGTTCTGTGGGTAACTGGGTTTAGGAGTACTCTTCTGATCATCAAACCTCTTCCTCTTTTGGAAGTTCTGTGTTCTCTGCTCTAGTTGAGGTTGCAAATAACCTGATTCCACTATCCGATACTTTTTCACCAATGACACAAAGTCTCAGATCTCAAAGGGTCTGATAGCCCTCTGGATGTCCTCTCTTAGTCCTTCCTCAAACTTCACACACTTCCACTTCTCATCTGTGTGGAATCTGATGTAGGATAAGAATTTTGACAATTCATTGAATTTGGCCACATACTGACCAATAGACATGCTGCCCTGTTCTAGCTTCAAGAACTCTATCTCTTTTGCATTGTGCAAATTCTGAGGGAATAACTTCTCTAGGAAAGATCCCTTGAAGATTTCCCAAGTAACCTGAGTTCCTGACACATCAAACACCTTCTTTACATTTGTCCACCAATCCTCTGCCTTCCCCTTTAGCATGTAGGAGGAAAAGAGCATTCTCTGCTCATCTATGCAAGCCATAATTGTGAAAATCTTCTCCATTTCCTTGAGCCAACCCTTAGCTCTAACTGGGTCGTACTCACCTCTATAGGATGATGGAGTATACTTTTTGAACTTCGAGAGATCTTGGAAGTTTTGGTTTCTTCCAACTAGAACCTCTTAGACTAGTTGCTCAGGCTGAACTGGTGGTGGTACTAGTTGTGGAGGTTGCTCAACTTCCAACCTCTCCAATATTTTGTTTGTAGTTGCTGTCTGATCTTGCATAGCTTTGGCCAGTGCCATGAAAGCCTCGACCATACTAGGACTCTCATAAGAAGAATTCTCGATTCCTCTAGTACACCTACGAGAAGTCATAGTGTTCTGTACATATAACACATTAAATACCGAGTTAATTAGTCTCAATACCATGTAACAGTGCAACAGTAGTTAATAACATCCAAAACATAATGCAAGTTATGCAAACATCTCACAAAAGAGACAAGAAATACACAACATACATTAAAACTACTAACATGCCTACGCATAGTCAGTCCATATCCCGACTCAACAGAATGAACTGCTCTAATACCATAATGTAACACCCTAATATCAATATCTCGACATAACTTACATATATAAAGATATAAAGCATTAATTATGTTACTTTTATTCTTACTAATATACTAAACCCTTATAATTAAATAATTAAATATGGAGAGCCATGACAAAAGTAGGTCATACATATATACATCAAAAGCCTCAAAGGGCATAGTGTTGTATATATAACAACACTACAACTCTAAGTAAAATATACAAGAGTTGTCCATACAACAAAAACTAAAAACTATCTAGTCTTGTTACTCCTTCTTTAGTGGCTTTACCCCTTTACTAGGGTCTTGACCTGCTTTTACCATGGAAACACAGAAAATGGGTGAGAATATAAAAATTCTCAATAATGTACATGTATCTCATGGCATTCATTAATAAAAATTGTATATAAATATAATCTATATCAACATTATACAATCACCTATACAACTGTATAACGTATATAATACTTGGCAAATTGCTTAACTCGCTTCGTTGCCTAACTTAGGACTTAACTCATCCTAAGGCTTGTGCAAGTAAGTTTACCTCACTTTACTACACTTACATAAAGGTTAATCATTGATCTGTTGATAATTTCAATATCTTAAATACCTTTTGTTTGATCTAATTGGATTCCATATGTGCTCAATTGTTGACATTTTGCTAAGTTTCTGATTTAGAGCTTAATCAGATGTTTATTGTGAAACTATGCTTAAATGTGGTTATAAACACTCATAAATGAATTATGCTTTTCAGGAGATCTTTGAGTGTTTGAGTCCATTAGCATCAAACTAAGCTTGATGACCGTTTGAGGAGAGAGATGAATACTTAAGAAGATTAGTTTTACCCTTAGAAGCAAAGGAAGAAGAGCATTTGTGAAGAATCAAGGTTGTATTTAAAGAAAGTGAGTGACACATCCCGTGTCATATGACACGGGGTAGGCCGTGTACTCCTCTGACTACCTCAAGGTTAGGTTAAATCTTATTTTTGGTAAACACAGCCCATGTCATATGACACGGGGTAAGCCATGTACGTCTCTGTCTTCACAAGGGAATTCAGTTTTGAGCCTTGACCAATAACATGGTCCGTGTCATCTGACACGGGCTAGGCTATGTTCTTCTCTGACTTTTAAACCAGTTGGAAGTGTGTTACCAGACTCAGACACAGGTAGGCTCGTGTCATATGACCCGGCCCGTGTCATCGGTTCAGAAACCTAAATTCGAATTTTGATGCTGAAATAGGTATCCAAACTTATAAATAGGGTTGCCTAGAGCCCCTAATGAGATATCTGGACTGAGAGCCATCAAGGAAATTGAGGGAAACACGAAGAACAAGAAAAAGGAAGATTTGATCAAAGATTGGAGTCTTAGGTTTGAGCAATCGGAGATCAATTAACTTTGATCATTGAAAACTAGTTTGATCTTTAGTTTTCTTCTGCACTTTCATTCTGAACTATATTTTTTTCTGTTTTTCTTCTGATTTTGAATTTGTCATGTGTGTCTAAACTTCTTGATTGATTATGGGAAGATGAAATCCTAGTTTTGATTATGTGAATCTTGCATATTTCCTTGTATCAATACAGTTATGTTTTTATTCATATGTTTCTGATCTCAAATCAATATAAAGGTTTTTATATTCTTTGCTAATTTTGAAAGTGGTAAAACTAGGATTGCTATGCGCGGTTGCGGTAGTAAAACTAGTGAGACATATGATCTAAGTAATTTAATCCCGATGTGTGATTAGATCTTAGTGTGATTGGTTTTCTAATTCTTAATGCAATCATTAGGTAGGTGTAAGAGAGGTTGCTTTATAGCTTACTAGTGATTATGGATTAATTTGAGCAATTGCTAAATTAACCAAACTTAAGGAAAACAGGGAATTTATCTCACAATCACATAAGAACATAATTGATCATGTTGGTATAAAGAGTATGTAAGTTAGCATAATCATATAAATCTAGTGGTAGATTCTATCTCTTAACCAATATCTTTAACTTAGTAATTCAATTTATGTTTACCGTTCTTGTTTTAAGTTTAATTTCTATTTTTAGTTTTAATTAACAAAACCCCTCTTTTTTACTTTTTACTATTTTTAAGAGTTTAAATTAGGAAGCAATTTATAGTGTTAATTGAATTGGTTCTTTGTGGATCGACCCTTACTAACTACAACTGGTTGCGAGGTTTTATATATTTTTGGTGGAACTTGGTGATAACTCCATGAAATGTAGTTATTTATGCTCCATATTTGTGCTTTATGGCATGCTTAGTCCTTGTTTTATGCATATTTGGAAGGTTTTATGCTTATATTTGTGAAATTCTATTTTGAGATCTTCCTTCATGTTTTTCAGTAATTTGTGCATATTTTTTGATTGATTAAGTAGATTTGTAATTATATTTAACTTGGTACTTTTTCTAATATAGGAAGGACTCAAAAGAGACAAATTGATGCAAGCCAAGGCCCAGCATTGGAGGAAAGAAGCCAAGGGGCATTCCAGAGCTCCACGCCGCGGCGTAACTGTTTCAGCCAGTGCAAGTCAGAGAAGAACACGGCCTGGCTGTGTTTTCACAAACGGGCTACACGCCGCGGCGTGGGCTTGTTCACGCTGCGGCGCGCATCGGCAAGCTGAGTCTATTTTTCTTTCACGCTCTTTTCTCTCTCTCTCTCTCTCAGTTTTCTCTCTTAGGTTTTTAGCTTGTTAGAGTTAGACGCTACGGCTAGGTCCTCCATTGGAGTTGGAGATGGAGCTTGGGGAGCTAAGGATGGAAGCCCTCTTTCCATTGGAGGAGAATCTGAGCTTCAATGGTGAAATCCATAAGCTTTCTCTTTTCCCCTTTGCTCTTTTCTCTTCCTCATTTCTTGAACATGTATTTTGATTTGTATTTTCATGTTCAATGATGTAGCAGCTATTTTAGAGATGATTTTGAATTCTTTTTATGAATATTAATGATTTGTTCTTCTCTGAGTTTGTGTTGATCTTTAATTTTGTTTAATCATATTTGTTCTTAATGCTCTTGAGTGTTTGGCCAATATTTAAGTTGATTTGATAAAATCCAATGAACCTAGACATAAGGATTTGGGTTTGAGATCGTATGTATGATTGATGCATGTTTGATTCTATTCTAATAGCGGGATGAGTTGATTCACTAATGGGATATAAATATACCTCTTAGCCATGCATAGCACGTGTTTGAGAATAAACCTTAAAGAGTGGGTTTTGTGCTAGCTCTCAAGGACACTTAGTGAGTTGGGTAATTGAAACCATGGTTAGATGACCTAGACATAAGCGTTTAGCTAATGTAGATTCTCAAGCTAACCTAATCATTGCATTCATATTTATGAAGAAGATTGCATCTTGTTGGTTGAAGTAATGGGTGAAGAAGGATTTTCCTAATCTCTAACCATTATCTTTACCGCTTTTAGTCTTTAGTTTAATTGCTTTCCCCTATTTTTATGTTCTTGAATAAAATTAGGTAAGCTATTGGTTAATACTTAGCATTGGAAATAAACTTATCCTCGTGGGAATATATCTGTACTCATCATTTTATTACTTGCGCGATCCGCGCACTTGCGGTTAGCAAATAGGAAAATATGTTTTGGCCCTAAGGCATCATTGCCGGGAATAAGACATTATTTTCGTATTGCTAATATTGATAAGGAGTTTATTTAGTTCTAATTCAAGTTTTATTTTTACTTTAGCTCAATAAGTCCATTTGGACATGTTTTAGTTCTTTAGCTTTAAGTCTTTAAATATGCCAATAGTTTGATTTTGTGTTTTCTTGCGTTTTTGTTGTTTGCACCTTGTTTAGTTCATTCAATAAGTCCATTTGGATATGTTGATCCTTTAGCTTTTGTAGTTTTGTTAAGTTTTTGTGTTTTTGTTGTTGATCTGCTTAAATATGTAGTTATAGTTTGATTTTGTGTTTTTGTTATGTTTTTGTTGTACATTCTGTGTTTTAAGTTTTTAGAAATATTTTGCTAGTGCTAAAGGTCCCTTAGAAGCAAAAATGGCAACAGAATTGAGTTTGCTGCAGAATTTTGCAGTTAGACCTCTCATGTCGCGGCGCAGCAAGAGTTCATGCTACGGCGTGCCAATCTCTGCCACATTAGGAGCACGCACCAGAGAGCTCCACGACGCAGCGCACTCTTGTCCACGTCGCGGCGTGGCTGTTGGGAATTGTGGATACATCACGCAGTGGAATAACAGGATTCCCACCAAAGATCCATACGAAAAGCCATAATTTGAGTTTAAAATATTTACCTCATGAAGCGTGATCTGTAACACCCTCCTTAGGGCTCCACACTTGATGTTACTTAATTACCAAATTACCCTTTCATTAGAAATTGTGCTTGTATTATAAATACGAGTTATAAAATTTCTTGATGATAATAAGATAAGCTTAATAGAAAATAAAAACATAACAACATTGTCACAAATAATTTACATCATATATATACATACAAGCCTTTAGTACTGTTGTACTTAAATATTTTACAAACTAGACTTCCAAAATATTTAAACTTTAATTTAAAACTAACATATTGCCCAAGTCCTACTAGATAGCAGAACCCTCAGACGGGTCCTCCTCAGATTCCTCAGCATATAGGAATCCATCATGAGGTGCAGTCCTACGGACAGGTGTTCGAGCAGACGACACAATACTAATTGCACTGGGAGTACGATAGTAAGCTCCCAATACTGCCTAATGGATATTGGGAACTCTAGTTGTACATAAATATTGACAGAAAAATAAGGGTGTCCTAAATGTTGCCTACTCAATCTAATATTTAGGTCTCCCATATAGTATATACTCTCTCTCTCTAAATCTACAGTCCATGCCTCATCTCCTCTAATAAATATCAGCTTCAGGTAGCCAAGGAAACTAAGCATCTCCATCTCTTCAAAACTCGACATCCTCAGGAGGAATCTGCTCCTCCTTAACTTCTCGCTCTATCTCTTGCTCGACGTCTTAACAAATATAAATATAATACAGAACATACATACAAATGAGTGAGATCACCTACGCCAATACCAGTATGGTAGCAATGAAGATAAACACATACAATATCTCATACAACTATCATACCATAATTACAGTTATGCCATCAATATCATTTATCAATAAAACACATGAAATATACAATAATTACAGTCATGTCATTTATCAATAATCAAATAACTAATAAATCAGTTATCATAAACAAAAATTACGATAATACCCTCTATCATTATATGTATGCACACAGACTCAATTTCCTACTCCATTGAGCTACAACTCAGGTTGGAGAGAGTGATCGAAAAGATTTGTTAGTACCAACATACCTCGGACCACGTGCTCAATCTTGCACACCTAGCATATACACGACAGTCTTTATCAGATCTTGATTAAGGATAGTGTCTCGGTTAGGATCATTGGTGTGTTGCATCGGTCTAACCTACGGCACAGAAGAGCTACCAACTGCCCATTGTAGGCAACCCGCACCCCAATGCCCCAAAAGTCAACTAGTGACTTACACTACGCATATCGCACCCACTCAGGAGGTGTAGTCTCTCCTAGACAACTAGCCTCATACAGTCCATCAGACCTTTCCAATGCATGTACTATGCACTATTCATAATTCTATTTCATATCACATATTCGGGTCCCACACAATAATTTAACTGTATAATTACTGTATTTCAATCGCGTAGTCATATTTTCACATTTTCTCAATTGCGACTCAATTCTGTCGCCTTTTCAAAACCACGTAGCAATTTTTTAACATTTTCAAATCGCGTAAATATTTTTCTTACGTTTTAAATCAAAAATACTATTTTTCTCATTTTAATACTAAAATTAGCTTTATTTTCCATATTTGCACACTAGTCCATCAAAAACTCATATTTATGAAATAGCCCCTCATAAAATTCATATTTATAAAATAGTCCCTCAAAAATTAATATTTACAAAATAGTCCCTCATAAAATTTATATTTATAAAATCATCCCTCTTTTATAAAATATTTGTAATTTGACCCCTTGAAAAATAATATTTGTAATATGACCCCTCTAAAAAAAGTATTTATACAATGGCCCTTTATTTACATACTATTTACAATTTAATCCCTCTTTTATATAAATTTACGGTATAACCCCTCTAAAAAGTCAGTAATTGTATTGTTTCTAAAAAAATTGTTATTTCTTTTCTTTAATTCTTACAAAAGTTATTTTACTTTTTCATACTCAATTTTTTCCAAATTCATTTAAATCGCTCAGTTCTCATTTTAATTCATTAGTGTAAGGACTTTGGTCCTTTTTCTACGGTATAGTCATAAGCCTCAGTACTCTTTGGAGTACTCATACAATCAATTCATCATATTGTTCACATCCTAAATTACACATACATTCTCATGCTTTCATAATTATACATACACACATAATATCAAAGCTTTAAGCATTTTATCACACATGCAAGCATAGAAACACAATCAAACACAACACAAACACAATCAAATAATCGGTGAAGAACCCTTATGGATTTTTCACCGTACAAAACCATCCTCACACCACCAAAACTTGGTTGGTGAGGTTAAATCTCCCTCTTACCTCTTGAAGACAAGCTTTTCAAGCTCCTCTCCTTCTCCTTGTTTTCGTACAAGCCACAAACAATTCCTAACAATTCTAAAACAATTAGTAAAATTACAAACAAAGCTTAATAATAACAAACCATGGAACAAACATGGCTTATAAAATCATAAACATGAATTTAAATCATAGAAACCAAAGTTTACCTCTAGGGAAGTAAGGTAAAAGTGGGATTTTGAAGCACTTAGGATGTGATTTTGGGAAAACTTTCTAAATGGAAAGTATTTAGAATGTTGTCAAGCTTTAGGAAATGATGTGAGTGAAAATTATAGGTGAGTGGTAGTATACTTGGGTGCTAGGGCCGAACCACTCAAGAAAAATGGAAGGAAAATGGTTGCTTGGTTCTTGGAATTTTTTTAGAGAAAAAGGAGCTAAGTCTTTGGTGAGAGAAAATGAAATTTATGAGAGTGAAAATGGGGCTGCTGCTGCCATGGGATTGTAGGGAAAAATTAGGATTTACTTGAAGTAAAATATCCTATTTTGAGTGCACATGGACTAGCACATGGCTTATGTCATCCACTTGACTTGCACGACTTTTTAGATTGTTCAAGAATAATGTAGAAGCCTCCTCCAAGCTAATGCATGGCCGTGAGTTTCAAGGGCATTTAGGGATTCAATTTGCTTTTAATTTAAGTCCAATTACTTGCTAATCAAATAGCTAATTAATTAGGTTTAGTTTCCTAACCAATCTTAATTAATTATCCAACTATATAACTAATTAATTAAACATATAATTACATATATTATAATCACTAATTAAAATTAGGATATCTAATTAAGAATTAAATTATAACAAATTAACAATTAATTTAGTTTACTTAGCTTGTTAATTAGGCCATTAGATTAACCAAATTAGGTTTAATTAGTTACTAATCAAATTCAAGCCACTATTGTTGACTTCATCTTAGCCATTGAAATCAACTTGGTTTCCTATCCATTGATCTCATCTACGGTGGATATTACTTAGTGGTTTTATCAGGATTCGTTTTACACCATTGATCGGATCAACGGTTAGGATCAAAAGCATCTAAATCATGCTTTTTATCCAAGGGTCCACATTGAAGTCTATGCTCCTTTGTTTGACTCCTTCCTATTGGTTTAAAATAGTCAAGCCACCTATTTTGATTAATTCTCATTGGTTCAAAATTCTGTTCAGTCAGAATCGTTGACTGCTACACTAAACGTGGGCCCCACGAACTTTTCGGGTCCATGTTAAGCAGATTTCTATTGTTTTTAAGACAATAGGTACTGTCATATAAAATAATATTATAATAATATAAAATTATTTTATTACACGCTTATATCCTAAAAATTACAAGATTAATATATATATCAATCAATTGGGTTTAGTAAGATCCCCAAATTTAATTAATTAAAATAAGATTTTTCCTAGGTCGAGAAAATTATTATTTTCTTGACTCAGAGCAAATCACACAAAATGATCAAAAATGATCTCAGAACAGACAGATTATTTTTATAACACACAGAAAATGTAAAATAGTGTAATTCTGCTATTACTATTAACATAGTCAGAATTTGGGGTGTTACATGATCAAGAGCTGAATCTCTTGCTCCTCCCTTGACGACTAGGGTATCAACACTTGAACCCTAAACCCGAAAACACATGAACACTTCATGCGCCGTAGGGAACCCTTGTGCTGTTGTTCAACACTTGAACCCTTGCGCCTCCTTAATGGCTTGACATCAACACTTGATGCTGCTGCCGCAAAATAGGAATAGGGTTTCAAAAATCCCTTGCGCTGCGCCGCTCATGTAGAAACAAGGATTCCATAACCCTCGCTGTCGCAAACCAAGAACAAGGTTTCCTAAACCCTTGCGCCGCGCATTGAGAATAAGGATTCCAAAACATTGTACGTATCATATACATACCAGAAAGCTTCACAAAAAATATACATCTCAAAACAAAACGGTTTTCACAGAACATATGAACATCTTCATGGGTTTTTGAAAACATCATCTCAGTTTTGCATACATCACATAAAATAGAATATGTTTTCACAAAAAGGTTTCATTCGTTTTCTGAAATAACATAATAAAAATCATATCTTTTATCAAAAAACAAGAACAACAAACATGTTATCTCATGCAAAATGAAAATAGAAAACCGAATCATGGTTTCACAACCTTTCTCTAATACCACTGTTGGGAATTACGGATACATCACGCAGTGGAATAATAGGATTCCCACCAAGGATCCATGCAAAAAGCTATAATCCTAGTTTTAAAATATTTACCTCTTGAAGCGTGATCAAAAGGAAGTGACGTGAATCACCAACACTGTAATAGCAACGATGTCTCTGCGATATCCACACGAATAGACTCACGAACATCCAACATCCGCAAAGAGAAGCTTCACGTCTCTCACATAGTGCTAGTTGCGAAGAGAAGAGAAGAAACATGTCGCTCTCTCACTCACTTTTCTGTAGGTGCGGCTAGGGTTCTGTAATATATGTGTCTTAGCAGCCCCTTAGCAGTACTATTTATAATAGTGTCTACCTTAAGTGAGTGTGAGCAGCAGTAAGGTAAACTGTACAACCCTAGACCTATATGTTATAAGTCTGGCCCATATTTGAATCTAAGTCCAACTTGGATCTATTGCTCCAATTTTAGTCTGCTCTATGTGTGTGACCCTGCAGGTTCTCATTACATTGGCAGTAATATTAAAATCTCATTTTAATATCATAAGCAGTGAGCAGTATCTAACAACACATCGCTGCTACCTAAGTAATAAGAATGTCAGTGATTTGACATAACCTTTCCGTGACCAATGTTTCCATGTCGTTTAGTCCATTTGTCAAGATATCTAGATTGAACACAAGGCATGGAATGCATCACCTTTGTATAGTCCAATCTTTCATTTCCTGATACTCGAGTAGACTTTGTAACAACAAATGAAATTAATATCTCATATTGACTTATTTGAGCATGGCCATGCATTTCGCAGTCTCACTCAATCAAGGGGCCCGAAGATATCGCTCCTATTATGTAGGAGTGACAAATCCCATCTAGGTCACTCACATCCCTCTGCATGATTCGTGGTATGTCCAATAACCAACTTTATAATCACCTTGTTACAGATGAAGTTTGATGGCATTAAAACACACAACTCCTCAAGTAGGAATTGTAGTGATTTTAGGTCAAAGGACCACAGACACCATTGTCACTATGAGAATCGGTTATGACACTCACGTAACGATCCATGTAGCATTCTTATGACGGGTCAGTCCAATACATCATTACTCTAATATATACCCATGTGAAGACTTGATATCTCATATCCATGACCCGTGAGATGTGGTCATCAGTCTATGCACATACTAGTCTCAATGCATTATTGTTATCCTAGTTAACAATAATACTTGATTAGGGACATTTAAGAATAGTGTTATGACCAAAAGGATCTCACGATCAAGTCATTCACTTGATGTCCTATGGCATCAAACTTACTATTCTAAGGACTTTATTATGTTTATTAAAAAGAACACAATAAATGAAATGCCTCATATATTAAAATAGCATAATAGAATGTATGTAAATACAGAAAATGTATCGGCCTCTAGGGCATACACCAACACGTGGCACCCCTATTTTTGAATTTTTCTATTTTTCTCTATTTTTCTTTACTTAATAAATGTGTGTTCTTGGGGGAGTATCTTTACATGTTTTCACCCTTAATGCTTAATGTTTACACATGTTTAGATACTTTAACTATGTGCTAGTGATAGTCATCATGCTTTCATGATTATATCATGTTTTGGCTATTACTGGTGGGTTGTTGATAAAAGTTTCAATTTTCAACATTCTTTGTACATGTTATTATGCATCCTTGAATGGAAAATGATAGATCTTTGGAATGCATGACATTATGCCATTTGCTGGTGTATGATGGTTGGTCAATGATATAAATGTTTGCGATTGTCCTCAATTCTTTTGTGAAACTATTTACAATCTTGAAGCATGCTTAAACAATCTTATTTGTCTTTATGCATAATGTGTTTCTCACTTAGATGCTTGTTTAACTTTGGAAATATTTGAGTGTTTATCTAGAGAATGTTTATGAATTTTGCATGTGGATGATATCTTTTATCCTTGAAATTGTTTTGGAACTCTCTTGAGGTGAAATCCTAGGTTGTGCATGATTGAGGAAATGATTAGGGCATTGTTTGGACCGGTTGAGCCTTTCAAGCTTACCCTTACATGATTATATCCCTAGGTGCCCTTTTCAAGCCTTATAATTGTTTGGCCTTATTTGTTTTTCATAACCATTGTGTTCGTTACCCTGTTAACCATTCTAATGCATGTGAAAGTATTGCATTTTCTTCCTACCATCATTGTTTGTTGAGTACATATTATGTTATTTCTTGAAGTGAGTTCAGTGATTAGGGGTATTAATATCTTCAATACAAAATGAGCCTGAAGGAACCAGATGCAGTCAAAGAAAAATGATTGCTTTGTAAAAAAAATGAAAAAAAAATCAAAGAAAAGAAAAAGAAAAGCAAAGTATAAGAAAAGTAAAGTTTGAAAAGCATCAAAATGGTTCTAGCAAGTTTTCTACATTTACTGTTGAATACCCTTTTTAATATCAGTTAATGACTCATGAATTGAAATAATATGTTATGTTTTTCAATGTTTGTATTGTATCCTTTCCCGTTCATTTCTTTCGCCCATTACTATTGGCTTTACAATACAAGTTATAAAGTCCATTTTGATCCTCAATCATGTGTGATTTACATTAGTGGAGAGAGAGTTGTACTACAATTTTGTGGAATCTTGATTTGTATCTATGTGTAGGTTCATAAACTTATCCGGATGACCATGATTTGAAAAAGATAAGTTTAGCTTGCATGTTTGTGAGAGATGTTGTGTGTATGATTAGAAGCTTGATTGATGGCATGTTAAGGATTGTGTATGTGTTGAGCTTAACTGTGAGGCATGCGCATTCTTTGAGGGCCATTATAATCATTGTGCACTAGTTGTGGTTAAAAGAAAATTGAATTTATCATTGTTGAATGCATGTGAGCATAAATTGTCAAAGTGAGTTTTCTTAGTCATACTTTATATTGCTCAAGGACTAGCAACATCTTAAGTTTGGGGGTGTGATAACTCCATGAAATGTAGTTATTTATGCCCCATATTTGTGCTTCATGGCATGCTTAGTCTTTGTTCTTATGCATATTTGGAAGGTTTTATGCTTATATTTGTGGAATTTTATTTTGAGATCTTCTTTTATGTTTTTGAGCAATTTGTGGCATATTTGATGATTGATTAAGTAGATTTGTAATTATATTTAACTTAGTGCTTTCTCTAATGCAGGAAGGACTCAAAAGAGACAAATTGATGCAAGTCAAGGCCCAGTATTGGAGGAAAGAAGCCAAGGAGGCATTCCAGAGCTCCACGTCGCGGCGCAAACATGTCCACGCCTCGGCGTGATTATTTCAACCAGCGTAAGTCAGAGAAGAACATGGCCTGGCCATGTTTTAGCACACAGGCTCCACGCCTCGGCGTGGGCTTGTTCACACCGTGGCGCGTATCGGCGAGCTGAGTCTATTTATTTTGTTTTTCACGCTCTTTTCTCTCTCTCTCTCTCTCTCTCAAATTTCTCTTTAGGTTTTTAGGTTTTTAGCTTTCTAAGACTGGAAGCTACGACTGGGTCCTCCATTGGAGGTGGAGATGGAGCTTGGGGAGCTAAGGATGGAAGCTCTCTTTCTCTTCGAGGAGGATCTGAGCTTCAATGACGAAATCCATAAGCTTTCTCTTTCCCCCTTTGCTCTTTTCTCTTTCTCATTTCTTGAACATGTATTTTGATTTGTATTTTTGTGTTCAATGATGTAGCAGCTGTATTTAGGGATGACTTTGGATCCTTTTTATGAATATTAATGATTTGTTCTTCTCTGAGTTTGTGTGGATCTTTGATTTTGTTCAATCATATTAATCTTAATGTTCTTGAGTGTTTGGCCAACATTTAAGTTGATTTGATAAAATTTAATGAACCTAGACATAGGAATTTGGGTTTGAGATCGTATGTATGATTGATGCATGTTCGATTCTATTCCAACGGTGGGGTTAAGTTAATTCGCTAATGGAATAGAAATATACCTCTTAGCCATGCATAGCACATGTTTGAGAATAGACTTTAAAGAGTGGATTTTATGTTAGCTCTCAAGGACACTTAGTGAGTTGGGCAATTGAAACCATGGTTAGATGACCTAGATATAGGCGTTTAGCTAATGTAGATTCTCAAGCTAACTTAATCATTGCATTCATATTTTATGAAAAGGATTGCATGTTGTTGGTTGAAATAAAGGGTGAAGAAGGATTTTCCTAATCTCTAACCATTATCTTTACCATTTTTTAGTCTTTAGTTTAATTATTTTCCTCTATTTTTACATTCTTGAATAGAATTAGGTAAGCTATCGGTTAATACTTAGCATTGGAAATAAACTTATCCTCGTGGGAACGATATCTGTACTCTGTATCTATATTACTTGCGCGACTCGTGTACTTGCGGTTAGCAAATGGGCAAACACATTTTGGCCCCAACACTTGGCAACTGATTTTCACTATTAAATTTTTAATCACAATCCACATCAAACCAAATTTTGGCACTGTTGCCGGGGAACTAATTGTCCAATTGCGCTATTTATTTGTTTCCTACTTTTCTCTCTATTTTTGTTTTAGTTTTAATACTTTCAGTTGTTCTTTTCAACTGTCTTGCATGTGTTCATGTCCGGTGAAGAGGTGAATGAGCAATTGAGGAATTTAAGGCAATACTTTGAACAAATCAGCTCGCAACATCAACTCCCCCTCCAATTCACACCTGCTGACGTTGAAACTGCTCATCACATAGACCTTTCAAGTTTTGAGGCATCTGAGATATCTGAGACACCTGAAGAAGTAATGATGGCAGAAAATACGTTAAGGACGTTGGGTGCTCCAAATTTGGATCAATAGCCTCTATGCATAGAAATTCTAGAAAATAAAGAGACCTTTGAATTGAAGTCCAGCTTGATCCATCTCTTACCGTCTTTCAATGGATTGACCAAAGAGGACCCCAACAAGCATCTAAAGGAAATCCATATGGTGTGTTCTAGCATGAAGCCTGCAAGAATCCCAATGGAATAAGTCAACCTGAGGGCCTTCCCATTCTCTTTGAAAGATTTCGCAAAGGAGTGGCTATACTACTTGCCACCTGGATCCATTCAGATATGGCAGGACATGGCTCGGGCTTTCCTAGATCGATATTTCCCTACCTTAAAAGTCGCCACCATTAGGAAAGAAATTTGCGGCATCCAACAAAGGCATGGGGAATCGCTACATGACTACTGGGAGAGGTTCAAGAGACTGTGTGCTAGTTGCCCTCAACATCAAATCAGTGAGTAACTTCTGATCTAGTATATCTATAAGGGTTTACTAGTTATGGAACGTAACATGATTGATGCTGCTAGTGGAGGAGCTTTAGTTGACAAGACTCCTCAAGAGGCTAGGAATTTGATCTCGAGGATGGCTGCTAACACTTAACAATTTTGCACCAGGAATGACACTAGAGCGAGAGCAGTTAAAGAGGCTGACACAACTAGTTTGCAACAATAAATGATCCAGTTGACTACCATGGTTCAGAAGCTGATGGACAATGGGAAAGCACTGGTACATGCTTGTAGGATTTGTTGCTCTTCGAGACATCCCACAGATATGTGTCCCACTCTGCAAGAGGACACAAATGAAGAGGCTAAGGTAGTAGGGGGATATTCTGGAATATCCAAAAACTACAACCTTTACTCCAATACATATAATCCGGGGTGGACAGATCATCCAAATTTTAGCTATGGAAAGTAACCCCAGAGTCAACCTCCAACCCAAGGACCTCCAGGATTTCAACAAAGGCAAGCACCCTTCCTTTCGAGGCAACAACAAGTTCAAGCCCCAAGGCAACCTGAGTCTTCATTGGAAGAGTTAATGAGATAAATGGCCACTAATAATATTCAGTTTCAACAAGAGACAAGGGTCACCATTAACAACTTATAGAACCAAGTGGGGTAGTTAGCCACTAAAATCAACAAGGTTCAGAGTCAGCTTTCTGGGAAGCTTCCCTCGCAACCGGAGGTGAATCCGAGGGAAAATGCTAGTGTAGTTACCTTGTGAAGTGGAAAGACGTTAGATGAGTCTACTTCTTCCTCACCAATCATTGAAAAGAAAGTTCAAGATCCTGAGGAGGTAGATGAGAAGGGGCAACACTCTAAGGCCCCTAAGGTAAGTATTTCTGACCCACTCCCTAAGTATGTCACTAAAGCCTCGTTTCCTAGTAGATTGGCTAAGAATAAGAAAGATGAAGTGGAAAAAGAGATCTTAGAGACTTTTAGGAAAATGAAAGTTAACATTCTTTTCTTAGATGCCATTAAGCAAGTGCATAGTTATGCTAAGTTCCTAAAGAATTGTGCACTAACAAAAGGAAGTTAAAGGGTAATGAGAGGGTCCAAGTGGAAGCAAATGTTTCAGCTGTTTTTAATAAAAAAAAAACTCCCAACTAAGTGTAAAGATCCTGACACATTCACCATACCATGCATAATAGGTAACACAAGGTTTGAAAGGGCAATGCTAGATTTAGGTGCATTTATAAATGTCATGCCTTATTCTATTTATGTATCCTTATATCTTGGTCCTCTAGAACTAACTGGTGTTATCATTCAATTGGCTGATAGATCTAACACATACCCGAAAGGTGTTGTTGAGGATGTACTTGTGTAGGTGAATGAATTGGTATTTCAGGCGGACTTCTATGTGCTGGATATGGAAGAAGACAAATCCCCCAACTCTGCTCCTATTTTATTGGGGAGACCATTCTTGAGGACTGCTCGGACAAAGATCGATGTGCATTCAGGGACATTAACCATGGAATTTGATGGTGAGTTGATCAGATTCAACATCTTTGAGGTGATGAGATACTCTAGTGATGTGCACTCTGCTTGTTTACTTGATTCTTTTGATTCCTTTGATTCTTTAATCTCTACTGCGTTTGAGTCTAACCATTTTAATGCACTTGATACAGTTTTGACTTACAGCTTAGAGTTACAGGATAAGAAGAAAGATGTTGAAGGAGAGCCATAGAGCAAGGATATTCATGATGTAGTAGCAGCCTTGCATGAGCTCTCCTCCACTTCAGAAGGGCGTGATGTTTCATATGTTGAGCTACCGATTACTAATGATGCACCTAAACCTTCTATTGTACAAGCACCAGAGTTGGAACTCAAGGAGTTGCCAACTCATCTTAAATATATATTCTTGGGAGAGAAGGACACACTTCTAGTGATCATTGCTAAGTCACTCACCCAAAAGTAAGAGGAGAAATTGGTGGCTGTTTTGAAGAAGCATAAGATGACCATTGGTTGGACTATAGCGGATATCAAGGGGATCAGCCCCTCCATTTGTATGCATAGGATTTTAATGGAGAAGGGAGCTAAACTAGTGCGCGATCCTCAGAGGAGATTGAATCCCCCTATGATGGAAGTTCTGAAGAAGGAGATACTAAAGCTCTTAAGTGTGGGGGTGATTTACCCCATTTCTAATAGTAAGTGGGTAAGCCCAGTCTGGGTAATACTAAAGAAATCGGGGATTACTATGGTAAGAAATGTTGAGAATGAGCTTATTCCCACTAGGCTGCAAACTGGGTGGCGTGTTTGCATAGATTACAGAAAATTAAATGCAGCCACCTGAAAAGACCATTTCCCTTTGCCTTTTATTAATCAAATGTTAGAGATATTAGCTGGTCATATTCACTACTGCTTTCTGGATGGATTTTCAGGCTATAATTAGATTGCTATTGCCCCACAAGACCAGGACAAGACCACTTTTACTTGTCCCTTTGGAACCTTTGCATATAGACGAATGCCTTTTGGATTGTGCAATGCACCAGGGACATTTCAGAGGTGCATGATGAGTATATTCTTTGATTATATAGAGAATATTATAGAGGTCTTCATGGATGATTTCAGTGTATTTGAGACTAGATTTGAAAGTTGTTTGGAGCATTTGCAATTGGTCTTGAAGAGGTGCATTGACACTAATCTTGTGTTGAATTGGGAAAAATGCCACTTCATGGTAGAAGAGGGTATAGTGTTAGGTCATGTCATCTCTGCTAGGGGAATCGAGGTGGATAAAGCTAAGATAGAACTTATGCTTTCCTTGCCCCCACCCACTTGTGTGAGGGAGATTTGCTCGTTTATTGGTTATGTAGGGTTCTATCAGAGGTTCATCGAGGACTTTTCCAAAATATCTTTGCCCCTTTGCACACTGCTTTAGAAAGACATCCCATTCCATTTTGATGAAAAATGCATGGAAGCTTTCACTAAACTCAAGGAGTTGATGACTACAGCACCTATCATTAAGCCACCTAATTGAGAGCTACCCTTTGAGATAATGTGTGATGCTAATGACTTTATGGTAGGGGCTGTCCTAGGATAGCAAGTGGATAGGGTGCCTTATGCTATTTACTACGCATCAAGGACCCTAAATGATTCTCAATTGAATTACTCTACTACTGAGAAAGAACTTCTAGCTGTGGTTTTTACTTTAGAAAAATTCAGATCATATTTAATTGGTTCTAAAGTAATTATTTTCTCTAATCATGCAGCTTTGAAGTACCTACTTGTGAAGAAGGATGCAAAGCCTAGATTGCTCTGATGGATTCTATTGCTCCAGGAGTTTGACTTGGAGATTAAAGACAAGAAGGGGAGCGAGAACCTGGTAGCAGACTATTTGAGTAGGTTGGTGACTGAGGAGGAGGAGACACCTATCCAAGAGGGTTTGCCGGATGAGCAACTACTGGCTATTGAGACTTCAATCCCTTGGTATGCTGATATTGCCAATTACTTGGCCACCAAGGACTTTACGGAGGGCCTGAACAAGGCGCAGCGAGATAAGCTGAGGAGTGATTGCAAGTATTACATCTGGGATGATCCTTACCTTTGGAAGCATTGTGTGGATCAAGTGATTTGGAGATGCATTCCGGATTCAGAGACTCACTCCGTTCTCTCTTTTCGTCATACCTATGCATGTGGAGGGCATTTTGGCATGAAGATGACAGCCAACAAAGTACTTGACAGTGGTTTTTATTGGCCCACGATCTTTAAGAATGTTTATAACTTCTGTAAGTCATGTGACCGCTGTCAAAGAACAGGTAATATTGGTCCGCGAAATCAAATGCCTCAAACTCCAATAATCTTTGTGGAAATCTTTGATGTTTGGGGCATTGACTTCATGGGACCATTCCCTCCCTCTTTTGGTTTCTCCTATATTCTTTTAGCTGTTGATTATGTGTCTAAATGGATGGAAGCTAAGGCCACTAAGACTGATGACTCTAAAGTTGTTGTGAATTTTGTGAAGTCTAACATTTTCTCTAGGTTTGGAACTCCAAGGGCCATTATTAGTGATCAAGGAACTCATTTTTGGAACAGAACTTTTGAAGCCCTCTTGAAGAAATATGGTGTGGTGCACCAGACTTCTACTCCCTACCATCCACAAACGAATGGGCAGACTGAAGTGTCCAATCGGGAGATCAAGTCTATCCTTGAAAAGACTGTGAATCCAACGTGCAATGATTAGAGTACTAGACTTGATGATACTTTATGGGCTTATAGGACTACATTCAAGACCCCAATTGGTATGTCTCTATTCCGATTAGTGTATGGGAAGCCTTGTCATTTGCCAATGGAGCTGGAACATCGATCTTACTGGGCTATCAAGCAAGTTAACTTGGACTTGGAAGGTACTGGAAAGCAAAGGAAGCTCCAAATACAGGAGTTGGAAGAACTGAGGAATAAGGCCTTTGAGAATGCCCTCATTTACAAGGCCAAAACCAAAGCATTCCATGATCACATGGTCTCTAGGAAAAGCTTTAACAAAGGCCAAAGAGTGTTGCTATACCAATCCAAACTCAAATTATTTCCAGGTAAGCTACGTTCTAAATAGATTAGACCATTTGTAGTAACTACTATTTTTTCTTCTGGTGCAGAGGAGATCTTGAATGAGGCATCTGGAAAGACATTCAAGGTCAATGGACACCGTCTCAAGCCTTACCATGAGCTTCTGGAGAATGCAGAAGTTGAGGACATGCCTCTTCTTCATCCATCTTATGCAGAACACTGAGGAGTGTCACAATGTCTGGCTGAGGACAACAAACTAAGCGCTTATTAGGAGGCAACCCAACCAGATTTGTTTTCCTTTCCCTTTCTATTTTATGATGTTTTAGTGTTTTTTCTTATTTAGCTTCATAGTTCAGTCCATTCTGATGTGTTTCTTGCCTAATGATAACTACATCTTTGCCAATATTTGTGTTTTGAATTGCTAAGTTTGGGTTTGATTGCATGAGTTAATGGTTTGTTAAGTGTGTGCAGTCATTATGAGCAAATTAGAGTGAATTTCCAAGTCAGAAGCCAATAATGGGTGGGCCGTGTCAAGTGACATAGCCCGTGTTCCCATGACAGTAACCCCCAACTGTTCACAGACTATTACACGGGGTGGGCCATGTCAGTTGACACGACCCGTGTTTGTGAAAGTAGCAAGCCCTGTTTTCTCACAGAGAGGTACACGGGGTAGGCCGTGTCAGGTGACATGGCTCGTGTCCTTATAAACCCAAGGGCTATACCTTCACAAAGGAGACCACGAGGTGGGTCGCGTCAAATATTTTAGTATATTCTTCATTTTACGTGCGCGCTAAGCGAAGCCGGGATAACGAAATATTTTTCCAGAGGCTGGTAAACCTTGAACTGTGGATGTGTCGATGAGGGATCTTACTAAACCCAAGGTCGGGCATAGTTTGAGAGGTTTGCATTTTTTGAGGTTTTATCTAATAAATAAAATCTCTTTGTGTACCGTTAATTAAAATTTTGCGATGCACTCTGTTATTCATTGGATAATTAATATTGGCTTTGTGCACTGTAACAATTATCCATTAGGTAATAGCTTGTAGTAAAATCCTAATTACCTTATTAATTTAACTAATAAATCACATTATCTTATCCTAATGAGATCTACTTTATGTCTAATCACATCTCCTTTATTGAAAATACACACAAGCTTCTCAAGGAAGCTAACCATTTTTCTCTCTCTTCTCCCTCTCACTCACGGCTGCAGCACCCATTTGGAGCCCAAATTTGTGCTTCAATTCAATTTAAATAACCTATTCAAATTTCAAAAAAGAAACCCTAAAAGCATATTTCATTTTTCTATTCACTTCTCTCTCTACCTTCTTTTTCCTTTGCATTTTCTCCTCCTTCTCTCTAGAAGAGGCTCGCGGCCAGCCCTCCATTTTTGCCTCATCCATCACAAAAATTCCAACTAAATACATTTTCTTAATCACCTCCATCATCCCAACACTTCTCTAGTTGGTGATTCTTGAAAAAGCTTTCATCTTGACCATTTTCTTCAAGCTTCAAGCTTAGGGTTTTTGGGTAAGGTTCTTGATTCTTCACTCTCTTTTCCCCATTTTCATTTCTATGGTCTCCTTTGTGACCATCTATACCGTATTTTTCAAGCATCGGTGTCATTTTGATGAGATTGAAATTTCTAGGGTTTGGTTGGGTGTCAAATCCGAAAATTGCAAGAAGCTTCTAGGAGGGTTCTCTTGTTTTCTTCTCTTTAGTAAGAGGAAGATACTTCCCTTCAACCTCTATTGGTATTAAGGAACATTGTGTTGTGATTGATTATGAGAAAACCCTATTGAGGGTTGTTCTTTGTTTGTATGATTTGTATGTTTACATATTGTCTTTAATTTGTTTGAGCTATTTGATTGATTGGTTATGTATGTTGATATACTTGAATGGATTGGAACACTTGAAATGGAAGAAAATGACCTAGATTTCCTCTAGGGAGGCTCACGATTTTGGGGCCAAAATTAGGGATTCTTGGTGAAATTTTATAACAAGTGGAGGACATAACTAATCAAGTGGACAACATGTAATTAATGGATTAAAAATTTGGAATCCTAAAACTTAGTGAGGCTCACGGCCTCTAGAGGTAAAAATGGCCTAATTATGTAACTTTATACAATTATGACATTTAATTAATCAAGTAAATAAATAAGAGAATTATGTAATGGAAGGAAATAAATTTAGTAACTTAAAGGAATTCTTTGACCTTAAAGATAAATAAGGATG